>OY992882.1:9543678-10143678 GCA_963921405.1 Cepaea hortensis
CAAGAGGTTACGCGCGCAGTTCGTAATCCCGCATACCGCGTTCGAAACACAGCTGCGTTGGTTTTTTTATGAAATGGTATGGGTGCCGGTCGTTCAGAAAGCAATGGCAAACTACGTAACGTAAACTTGCCCAGGAATCACGAACAGCTAAAAAATGCTGGTGTTGACTGCTACGTCCGTAAGGGACGTAACCAAATACGGATATAGCACTATTGATCCGAAGCATCTTAGGGCGTTTAAGAGGTGCTTTGCATACTTCTTTATATATATATATATATATATATATATATATATATATATATATATATATATATATATATATATATATATAAAGAATGGAGGAAGATGAGAGTGAGAGGGATATGGGGAAAAGAGAAGGGAGGGGGAAGAGATAGAGTAAATACTCCTTAATGGGAAATGGCGCGACAACATAACAGTTCATAATATTCCAAATGAACGTAACACTGCCAGAGAACCTTTCAAAGACGCCTGGTAATTCAGGAAATAATTGCTAGGCCCGAAAGAATATGGACAGCTGAAAGTAGAATCCCAGAAATGTAACCTAATGGTGCACGACCCGTGCGGCCTGTGGGAACGCTTCCTGTTGTCCAGGCTGTACAAATCGAGGTTCAGAGATTGTCGTCAGTAGCAATGTTTATTTGTAAGTGTCGGCGGGTCGAATGTGGCGGTTAGCCCCATGAGGTGCGTCTGTGTTGATGTGAATGGAAAGATGCTGCACTTTCACGTGCCTGTTTGCATTTTGAACTCTTGCATCCAGACGATTGGATTCTAATGGAGACTGGAGAGGTGCTTGCCTGCTGCGATGTTTACGGTAGTGTTGATTTGGCTACTTAGTTGCATGCCATCATATCATGCTTGCAGTCTAGTCTGTTGGTCAGTCTGCCACCACGCCATTCTTTTTGTCAATCTACCAATCTACCGAAGAAGTTAAGTATGCGACGTCCCTTAAAGGATATGCAACTAACTTAAACAGTCTTTGTGACAACACACCAGTCTGTTTGCCAGCCTACCACCACTCTAATCTTTTTTTTTTTCAACCTACCAGTCGACTTCCCAACCAACCAATATAGTCTTCTGACAACCTACAAATTTGTCGGCTGCCTAACCGTCTAGTCTCTCTTTCAGCCTGTCAGTGTGCTTGCCAGTATATCATTCTTATATTATTATTATTATTATTATTATTATTATTATTATTATTATTATTATTATTATTATGGTTGTTGGGTAGGGGGGCTGTTTCAATATATTCGCTTGTCTTCGAAATCACAAGTCAAGACTTTCCAACAACTCACAGGTTAGTCTTTATGTCAATTTATCAGTCATGTCTTTCTGTTAGCCTACATGTGTGTCTGTAAGTTTGTATGTACCTATATAATTCTCTCTCTCTACTCTCTCTACTCTCCTCTCTCTCTCTCTCTCTCTCTCTCTCTCTCTCTCTCTCTCTCTCTCTCTCTCTCTCTCTCTCTCTCTCTCTCTCTCTCTCCCCCAACATGTCTATATATTTGTCTATTTTTCCAAACTGCCTGTCTGTCTGGCCACAAATTTACCTATATTCTTATCTAGTATCATGTCTATCTGACAACTAAACTGCCTGCCTGTCCATCCGCTTCCAACTTCCTTGGACTCGAGACAAGGCCAATTATCTTACGAAACTCAGGCCCAATAATGGCACCAAAACGGACCCTAAATCCCTGGATAATAGCTTCAAGCTTCGAGTCCATTTCTATAAATCCACTTGGGTATTACTCTTCTGCCGATGACCTGTCTGGCCTGTCATTCTCTTATCTCCCTTGTGCTCTAGATCTTCAGACAGGCAGACAGACATCTCTGTATGCGGGCTTTCTTGTGCAGACACCCTTGGAGAACCGTGCATTATTAGGTATTGATTTGCAGTCAAAGAAAGGGAAAGAAAATACATGTTAGAATGCAGAACAGTCCGCAGAATCATTTGAAAAAAACTAGACAAGATGTCTTTTAATTTGTTACACTAAGATGCTATTACATTACTAAATGAAGTTAACAATGGGTTGGCTAGACTCCACTGATTGTCGTAATGCTCCAGTGATGACGAGTAGCAGTATCCAGAACTGTGTCAGGTTTCACAAATTTCTTTTGTCCTCTATGTCTTGTCGGTTCCTTCTTGCTTTCATCTGGACATGTGAAAACTGACCACAAAGAACAGTGATGGTGGGCAAAGTTCCTGGCAAAAGAGGCACGAAGATGGGCACAGGTCATTGCAGACATCTTGGACATGATTGTGTAGTAGGAACGCGAAGGGATGGGGAGACGTTGATTTCTGTTCCCAGCTACTGAGTTAAGTGCGCGGAGAGACACTGAACTGTGGATTTCACGTGCAATGCTTTTACATCTGTCTGCGGTTGTTTGTATTTTGAACTGTATGTTTAGACAAATGGCGGATGGCCGGTTGTTGAACTAGCTAGTTTTGGCTTATGCAGCAATGTGTGTGCTAATGCTGGTTGTCCCGCGTCCAATACACTCATCTGGAGATCATCTGCCACATCCTGCACCCATCTTCTTTTTGGCCTTCCTCTTTCTTTCTTCCCGGCATATATCCCTCCATTATTGTTCTCCGCAAACATTCATGACGTTTCAAGTGACCAAAATATTTCAATTTTCTTTGTTTTATGGTCTTCAGTAGCCAGTCTCCTTCATTATTCAGTCTTGTCGTATGGGTGTATTTGTTCTTTTCTGTATCCAAGATATTCTTAGAACCCGTCTATAACTTTTATATTCAAAAGCATTTATGCGCTGTTCAGCTTGATTAGTAAGTGCCCAGGTCTCACGAGCGTATGTTGCAATGCGAAGTGTGCATGCTTTAAAAAATCTAACTGTTGTAGTTCTATGTGTCCCACTCCACAATTTATTCAGTTGTTTTAGTTTTTGAAGACCAATAGATATTCATCTTTGAATTTATTTCATTGTGTCATCACTTTTGGTACTCATTTACCAAAGATATTCGAAATTTTCCACCACCTCCAGTTTTTTCCTCATTAACATATATTTCTTTCTCCATATTAGTTTTTTTTCTGTATGCATTATCTTTGTTTCTGCTATGCTAAGATATACGTTGTGATTTTTACCTTTATTGATTGTCTCACCGACCGAAATATTGGTTAATTCATTGACTGACTTATTTGTTGACTGATTAGTGCATTGATTGAAACCTCAGCTGAATGGCTAGTAGATTGACTGACTGAATGATTGGCTAGTTGGTTGATTGTATGACTGAGATTGACTGACTGAATTATTGGCTAGTTGGTTGATTGATTGATTGACAGAATTATTAGTTTATTCATTACTGCCCACGATCCCAATTTGTCAAAACCATTGCACACATATGGGGGACACGGTAGCGTTGTGGCTAGACGCTTGCCTGCCGGCCTGGTGGTCGTGGGGTCACGGTAGCGTTGTGACTAGACGTGGGAGCCACTGTAGCGTTGTGACTAGACGCTCGCCAATCTGCCCGGTGGTCGTGAGAGCCACTGTAGCGTTGGGACTAGACGTGGTCGGGGGGGGGGGGGGGGGGGGAATCTCGGTAGCGTTGTGAATAAACGTGGTCGTGGAAGCCACGGTAGCACTGTGACTAGACACTCGCCTGCCGCCCCGGTGGGCATGAGTGTCACGAACCCACTGTAAATTGGCGATAAAATGAAAAAAAACTAACGGAGACAGCATGTTTTCAAGGCCACAATTGTTTTTTAACCAGTACAGAAAAACAAGTCGGATCAAAGCAGAATAGCCGTCTTTGAAAGTTCCCCACAAGACGGAAATTTGTAGGCAGGTTGATGTGCCGATCGGAAGAATGCAGGAAACACGCTAGCTGTGTTGGTTGTCATAACAATGAAGTCAACTTTTGCTTTGATTAAACAAAGGGGAGAGATTTCTGAAATGGATAGTCTGCCCATTGAACATCTGATGTATTGACTTCAAAGAACTTCACTAGAACACTCCAGGCTCTTTGACAAAAACCTGACTTGTTTACAGTCAGTGTAGACCAGCAAGTTGACTAGAGCTGACGTGTTTCTGTACCGCTGTTAGGAATTCGGAGAGCATCTACTGTGTTAGATTTAATTAACATTAAATAACATATGTCTTTATGGCAAGTTGTAGATGCCATCCAGGAGTGATGCGGTGTTGCATAAGGTTCCCTGCCAGTTACGAAGAAGCTCTACACGAGTTTTGAAGAAAGTTTACTACGATTGGGAAGAACACCAGTTGAACAGTAAATATTTTTTTCTTACGGAAAATGAATAACGTCAAAGAAGAAAGTTGTTCAATAATGTTTGGGCTGGGCCCATGATCAGGAGGGTCCACCGGAACAGGGCTCAGATGAGCGAAACCATTTAACGATTCCAGTGTGTTAAGGCCGTACGACAACACTGGTCAAGACGCCATAAGCAAGATCAGAAGAAGAAAACTAACTTCCTCCCGCAGGAGACAAGAAAGATGGTTGCAGCCACCATGGTGGAATGGAGAGGTCGAGAAGGCATGGCTGGGAAAGAGGCAGGCTGTCAAAGACTGGCAAAAGGCCGGAAGGCTAACATGCCACAGGTTGAGTTGGCGAACATGAAGACTGAGGTCGATAGGACGACGACTTTATTCAAATCCTGCGCCAAACATGCCAAGGCCGAGAAATGGGACGAGTTCTGCAGGAAGGTGTGCTACGAGCGATCTCTTACGACATTCTGGCGCCTCCACAAGAGCATGAACGGTGCTGCACAACGTAGGGGTACTCCAGACTTTCAAGGCACAGACCTGGCATGGAAAAAGTCGGATGCGGATAAAGGTAAGGCCCTTCTTGCACGCTACATAGAACAGACTGACCAGAAAGACGAGCCCGCCAGACAGAGGACCACAACGACACTCTCTCAGTTGTGCGAGGGGGTCGGGACGGACGAAGAATGGACAATCACAGCTGAGATAGTGCGTGCGATGCTCAAGAAATCACCTAACACCACCCCAGGCCCAGACGGCATCCGATATGGTGACCTACTGGTGATATCAGATGATGACATGGAAGAACTGACCAGAGAATTCAACACCAGTATCCAGAGGGGTCAGGTCAAAGAAGAATGGCTACACAGCTACTTGCTGCCGCTGCCAAAACCGAACAAAGACCATTCCAAGATAAGCGGCTACAGAATCATTACGATGCAGAATACTGTTGGCAAGCTACTGGAGAAAATTGTAGCACACAGACTTGCTTGTGACTTGGAACAGCTCGGCTGCTTCCCGCCCACACTTGGAGGATACAGACGCAACAAAGAGTCATGGCTGAATGTGGCGGTCTTTGCTCAAGATGTTTACGAAGGATTTCAGGTCAGAGAAGAGACATGTGCGGCCGCCATAGACTTAGAGGACGCATATAATAGAGTATCTTTCGAGCACTTGATGCAAACCCTCCTCAGGCTGAAAGTACACCCTCACCTTGTACGATGGATAGCTGCAGTTTTGCTCCAAAGGAAGGTGGTGCTAAGATGCGGGAGTTGGTCTTCTGAGCCGATAACGATATGTCCAGGATTGCCGCAGGGTTCACCACTGTCACCAGTACTATTCAACGTGTATACGGTGCCGATCACTGAACAACAGTTGGATGGGAGGGGTAGGACTCTGTCATTCGTTGACGACATCCTCGTGTATCGACAGGGTCGAGATAGACAGGCGGTTGCCAATGATATGCAGGGCGAACTAGATCGAATTTCCTCATGGTGTGCTGATGCCGATGCCCTTGTCAACCCTGCAAAGGCAACGGTTACATGGTTCTCACTAAACAACCATATTGTGAAAACAGACCTGCCGGCAGTAAGAATGGATGGGAGCAGCTTGAGTAGAACCCAGTCAATGACATATCTTGGCGTGAGGCTTGATCGTAGCCTGTCCTTCAGAGATCATGTCGATTACGTCATAACGAAGGCTCGAAAAGGTTTGTCAGCAATGAGAGTCATGGCGACTGCCAATATCGAGCAAAGACTGCTAATACTTCTGTTCCAAGGACTTGTGCTTTCACGCATCGAGTATGCCCTGGCCATCCTCACTGTCAGCCCTACACAGATTGGAAGACTTGAAAAGGTACAAAACGAAGCCATGCGCATCATTTTGGGCTGCACGAGAGACACCAGCTGTGTAGCAATGAGTTACCTCCTTGACTTCCCGACAATGGAACACAGGATCAAGATCTGGAGAGCTCGTGCATACTTAAAAATAAGTGCAGATGAGCAGCACCCTATGCATGACGCTATATTCAGAGAAAAGGGTGACAGGCTAAAGAGGGGAAAATCATGGATGGGTCGGGCGGAATATGTCGTCAGACAGGTCTGCAGTCTTACCAGTATCAACCCCGGCAAGGAATGGGTTCCGGTGCCTCCAGCTTTTAAGTGCACTTTCTCGTGCATTATCACACTCGATAGACGGTGCAGAGAGCAGAACCCTGCCGCTGTCAATGCAGAGGTTAACGCGCTCATCTATGAACACTCAGATAGCCCCGAAGTGCTCATCTATACAGATGGATCTGTTGTAAAGCAGCAGAGAAGTGCGTGGGCATTTACAGCCCGTTCGGCGGGCCGAACCGTTCAAGAATCCAGTGGTGCCCACTCTATGACCACGAGCAGCATGACGATGGAGGTGATGGCAGTTACACGGGCTTTCATATGGCTGGAATCACAGCATTATACCAACGTGTGTGTACTAAGTGATTCAACGAGCATGATTCAGAAGGTCGAAGCTGGATCTGTACGTAGACAGTGGACTGAATCGCTGCGGAAGTCTGTTGTCCGTAAAGTCACCTTCATCTTCGTCCCGGGACATGCGGGAGTCGAGGGAAATGAACGAGCTGACAAACTGGCTGGCTCTGCACCCCCTGTAGATGGCCAGCCCATGGATCATGCCGATGTTATTAACGTCCTTAAAGATATGGCGAGAATAGAGGACTTTGACGTCAGTGATTCCACATCGCTGTCCAGGATGAAAGACCTGGGAGTAAGAATCGGCACAGCCAGACGCGAGAGGTACATCGGGAAAACAAAGCGTCTAGTCAATCAACACAGAACTGGCACTATTAGCCACCGGACGCTGATGAATATGCTGGGGGGGGGGGGAGGATCTGAGCACCTATGGACATGTCCGGAGTGCAGCGAAGATACCCCAACTGATAACTGATGGTTCACCTAGGATGGGTGATGTTTGTTGATACACATACTACGAACAATAGTAACTACACGAGAACTTTAAATGTAACATTCACATGGTGTGGTAGATTCCCGTGAAAGATTACAAGGGACATTATATTTGAGACAGTATAGACAATAGATAAGATCAAGTCTATTACCAACAACAGTGGTACCAATTTTCACAGTACAGAGATTTGTACATTTTAAGAACTATAGGGACTTATAATGTGCAGTGTGCAACCGGTCCATGATCAGTAGTAAATAATAAACTGTATCTATTTCGAAGGATCATGTCGATGGATTACCAGGTAGCTACAGAAGAAAGTCAGTGTCTGACAGGAGAGATACATCACTCAGTGAGGTTGTCTTGTGCTGACCTAACGTGCTGTGGTGTGTCCTTGCAAGGATGAACTGACTGTGCTATTGATCTGAGGGTCCGATTCTACACACATTATAGAACACGTCACACATTCTTCGCATACGCTTCTCACATACATTACACTTTTCTTTTAATAAATTAATTGTTATTAATTTTTAGAAGCTTGAGTTGTTGAGTATTTTGCGTTGGGGAAGAATGAGAGGGGGCATGATACAGCAGTGATAGAGAGAGAGAAAGAGGTGTCCATAAACTGACGGAGTTTTGTAGACGGATTCTATGGGTTTCTCCAGGATAATGATAAGGGGTTAAAATATAATGTGGGTGTTGATTCCTCTCACTCCAGGGACACTTTAAACGGATACACGACAATGAGTTCGATCCTCACCGGGACATATCCACTTTTTTTAATAACCAGGGCTTCCAGGTATATCCAGCCTAAAGTGGGTATCCATAAATGTCTTGGGAAGTAAAAGAGGCCGCCATGACACCGACCACATGACCCACCGAGTGTCGATTGTTCTATGAAAACATGGGTAACCACCATATACCCAGAGCGCCTAAAGCGGGTGAAAGGACTTTTACTTACTTGTTTTAGCTAGTATCCACTCATACTATAAGTATTCTAAAGTGAGTAATGTTTCCCCCCTGATTGTCACAATTTGCCAAGGCGGTGGTAATAAGGCCTGCTCTTAACGATTACCTCGGCATATTTTCTAATGTACGGTTATTTCCTGTTATCGTCTGCCACCCTTTCCTGGCATGAATCAGAACGATGCTTCGACCCAGATCGCCGTGAAACCTCGCGGGCGGCCAAGTGTTCTTCTTTTCCTTGTACGGGGAAGTATTTGCCAATGTTTTCCTGTCTGTACGGCCTGCCCTTTCTCCAGACGGAATTGATGAGGGGCGACTGCGACTATTGAGTGGTAGGTATTTTTGTGCCGGTGATTTGATTCTATCGGCTGACTCGTGCA
This sequence comes from Cepaea hortensis, assembly GCA_963921405.1. Taxonomy (NCBI): domain Eukaryota; kingdom Metazoa; phylum Mollusca; class Gastropoda; order Stylommatophora; family Helicidae; genus Cepaea; species Cepaea hortensis. Next base: position 9,552,237 of record OY992882.1, read on the forward strand.
GGTTGTATTGATTGTATCCGATGCTGGGTGCCGGGTGGCGGGTATGTTTCCTGTTGTATTGCTGCCAGTCTTTGTGGTGTGTGTGTGTGTGTGTGTGTGTGTGTGTGTGTGTGTGTGTTTCTATCTTCTTACCTATATTCGTACCTTCCTAGCTGTCTGTCTGTCTGTCTATCTGTGTCTTCCGGTTTACCTACTTGTCTTGTTTGTCTCTGTTTACTTTCACTTCGCCTGTCTATCTATCTATCTATCTATCTATCTATCTATCTATCTATCTATCTATCTATCTATCTATCTATCTATCTATCTATCTATCTGTCTGTCTGTCTGTCTGTCTGTCTGTCTGTCTGTCTGTCTGTCTGTCTGTCTGTATATCTATCTAGTGGAGGAGGATATGTGAGTGGGTGATTGTTGGTGGGTAATGGGACAGCTGGACGATATGTGAGTGGGTGGGGAGATGTGTGTGGGTTGGGGATGTGTGGGTTGGGAAATGTATGTATGCTTGGGGTGTGGGTGGATGGGATGTGTGGTTGATGGAAGTGTGTGTGGGTGGGGAGATGTGGTGGATTGGTGGGGGATGTGTGGGTAAATGGGGGATCATGTGGATGTGTGGGTGGGTGGTGGATTTGTCTCATAACATGGTAATATGCATTGTTTATGTTTACAAAATTCATTTAACAATGTTTTTCCTATGCACTGTTGATGAACGAAAGATGAGTGATTGGAAGGCTGTCTGTCTGTCTCTGTCTATCTTCTGCCAGTCTGTCTGTCTTGATTTCCGTCCTTTTGTCTCTTTCAGCCATCTACCCAAGTAAACACACTCTGGCACATTGTGTCTGTCACTCTGTTCTCTATAGTTCTGTTTTATTATGTCTGTCTGTTCCTTACCTCCGGCATTGTTCTCTATATTACTGTTGGATTATGTCTGTTAGTTTCTTGTCTCTTTATTTGTTTCTTAATCTCTCTCTCTCTCTCTCTCTCTCTCTCTCTCTCTCTCTCTCTCTCTCTTTCTCTCTCTCACCCCATTTGTTACTCTACCATTCATCTTGTCTGTTCATCTCGCAGTTTAATACATAGGTACCCCCCTACCCGGCTACCCTACACATCTAAACAGACATCCTACAACACTCACGTACAGTTGTTATATGTCATGCGCCAAATATAGAATACTCTCCACCCCCGGCAAAAAAATACCTATTTTGGTATTATGTGTGTTTCCTGCACGATCTGTAGTACTCTGTGAGTTATCGTGCGTGCTTGCCTCCTCTTGCTCACATTACGGAAGACACGCAGTTGGAAAATAAACTTGTACCCTGCAATTTGGGTCCAGATTTCTTCCAGATCATTCTATGTGGGTTACCAATGCTGAGGATAAATGTAGTCGCGTGCTGATACTGGGAGCGAAGGTAGCGAAGTAGCTTGGTCGCTTGCTAGCTGGTCTGTTGGTCGTGCGTTCGTATCCCCATTAAGTCTGGGGTTTTGTTTATGTGTCTTAAATCTCACGTGGTGGCCTAGTGGCTTGATGCCCGACAGCTGGCTGCATGGCTGGTGTCATGCGATCGTATCCCTATCAAAGCTAGGCCTGTGATTTTATATATCTGAGCTCTCACTCGCTTACACTCAGGAAATAAATGACCGTAGACATCGAGGTAGACCAAGAAGACGGTGGATAGATAATATACTTACAGACCTACAAGCACTTAGAATCAGCGACTGGCAAGAGAAGGTCAACCAGAGAGACGTATGGAGACGGCTTGTATCTGCAGCAAAGAACCTCAATGTCTCGGAATGCTGAAGAAGAAGAAGAGCTCTCACTTTGTGGCCTAGTGGTCTAGCACCCGACAGCTGGCCCGATGCATTCTAATCCCCATTGGAGCGGAGTTTTAAAATTGACCAAGCTGCCACGTCAACCAGGCCTTAAATGGGAACCAAGACACGTCTGGGGAAGTAAATACGACCATTGTGATATTGACCTCATAACCGACCCAGAGCCGATTGGTCAATAAACTCATGGGTTTGAGGTTTGGTAGCGAACTCCAGGGTCTCCCAGACAAACCAACAATGTCTATGTTAATTTACAAGTTTCTGTTATCTTATCCCTTTCAATCCTGATTTTGTGTGTCCTCGATTCGTCGTCATCATCATCATCATTATCATGTAGGAGGTCCTTCGCAGAACGCCGCTCTCATGGCGGCCGGCTGAACACATTCCAAATCCTGTGCCTGTCCCCCTGCTTCATGCACTTTCATGGTCAAGATCATCTCCACTGTCCATCCCCGTGCTGGTCGACCCTTTCATCTTCTTCCAGGGTCCTGACTTCCTTCATTATTCTTTGCAAACGTTGGTATATCCACAGTATTTCCTGTTTATAAGACAGCTTTTTTTTTTTCAATGTTCAAATCTTGTAGAATGTCATTGTTTTTCTTGTTCTTGGTCCGTGATAGAATATCAGTGTTTTTCTTGTTCTTGGTCCGTGATAGAATATCAGTGTTTTTCTTATTCTTGGTCCGTGATAGAATATCAGTGTTTTTCTTGTTCTTGGTCCGTGATAGAATATCAGTGTTTTTCTTGTTCTTGGTCCGTGATAGAATATCAGTGTTTTTCTTGTTCTTGGTCCGTGATAGAATATCAGTGTTTTTCTTGTTCTTGGTCCGTGATAGAATATCAGTGTTTTTCTTGTTCTTGGTCCGTGATAAAATATCAGTGTTTTTCTTGTTCTTGGTCCGTGATAGAATATCAGTGTTTTTCTTGTTCTTGGTCCGTGATAGAATGTGTTTTTCTTGTTCTTGGTCCGTGATAGAATATCAGTGTTTTTCTTGTTCTTGGTCCGTGATAGAATATCAGTGTATTTCTTGTTCTTGGTCCGTGTTAGAATATCAGTGTTTTTCTTGTTTTTGGTCCGTGATAGAATATCAGTGTATTTCTTGTTCTTGGTCCGTGATAGAATATCAGTGTATTTCTTGTTCTTGGTCCGTGTTAGAATATCAGTGTTTTTCTTGTTCTTGGTCCGTGATAGAATATCAGTGTTTTTCTTGTTCTTGGTCCGTGATAGAATATCAGTGTTTTTCTTGGTCCGTGATAGAATATCAGTGTTTTTCTTGTACTTGGTCCGTGTTAGAATATCAGTGTTTTTCTTGTTCTTGGTCCGTGATAGAATATCAGTGTTTTTCTTGTTCTTGGTCCGTGATAGAATATCCGTGTTTTTCTTGTTCTTGGTCCGTGATAGAATATCAGTGTTTTTCTTGTTCTTGGTCCGTGATAGAATATCAGTGTTTTTCTTGTTCTTGGTCCGTGATAGAATATCAGTGTTTTTCTTGTTCTTGGTCCGTGATAAAATATCAGTGTTTTTCTTGTTCTTGGTCCGCGATAGAAAGTCTGTGTTTTTCTTGTTCCGTGATAGAAAGTCTGTGTTTTTCTTGTTCTTGTTCTTGTTCCCCGATAGAAAGTCTGTGTTTTTCTTGTTCCGTGATAGAAAGTCTGTGTTTTTCTTGTTCCGTGATAGAAAGTCTGTGTTTTTCTTGTTCCATGATAGAAAGTCTGTGTTTTTCTTGTTCTTGGTCCGTGATAGAAAGTCTGTGTTTTTCTTGTTCCGTGATAGAAAGTCTGTGTTTTTCTTGTTCCGTGATAGAAAGTCTGTGTTTTTCTTGTTCCGCGATAGAAAGTCTGTGTTTTTCTTGTTCCGTGATAGAAAGTCTGTGTTTTTCTTGTTCTTGTTCCGCGATAGAAAGTCTGTGTTTTTCTTGTTCTGTGATAGAAAGTCTGTGTTTTTCTTGTTCTTGTTCTTGGTCCGCGATAGAAAGTCTGTGTTTTTCTTGTTCCGTGATAGAAAGTCTGTGTTTTTCTTGTTCCGTGATAGAAAGTCTGTGTTTTTCTTGTTCCGTGATAGAAAGTCTGTGTTTTTCTTGTTCTTGGTCCGTGATAGAAAGTCTGTGTTTTTCTTGTTCCGTGATAGAAAGTCTGTGTTTTTCTTGTTCCGTGATAGAAAGTCTGTGTTTTTCTTGTTCCGCGATAGAAAGTCTGTGTTTTTCTTGTTCCGTGATAGAAAGTCTGTGTTTTTCTTGTTCTTGTTCCGCGATAGAAAGTCTGTGTTTTTCTTGTTCTGTGATAGAAAGTCTGTGTTTTTCTTGTTCTTGTTCTTGGTCCGCGATAGAAAGTCTGTGTTTTTCTTGTTCCGAGATAGAAAGTCTGTGTTTTTCTTGTTCTTGGTCCGTGATAGAAAGTGTGTTTTTCTTGTTCTAGGCCGGTGATAGAAAGTCTGTGTTTTTCTTGTTTTTGATTCGTGATAGAAAGTCTTTTTCTTGGTTGTGATCCGTGATAGAAAGTCTGTGTTTTCTTGTTCTTGGTCCATGGTAGAATGTCTGTGATTTTCTTGTTCTTGGTCTACGATAGAATGTCTGAGATTTTCTTGTCCTAGTTTCAGGGTACTGGTCTACAATTATGCTATTATAAAAGAACACCGTGCAGCATGGCCATTCCAGAACGTCGCCCTCATCACAGTCCTAAGAGAAGCCTCTCAAACCTTCTCCTGCTCCCGTGCTTCTTGCATGGTCATGCCGAGTCTCTGCCTGTTGAAATGCGAAGGGATTGATTTCACTGCACTGAGTTTTATCCCATTTGGCTCGGTCTCTTTCCGTAAGAAAGCCTACCGAAAGCGTCACACCAAGCATGAACTCTTTAGCTCCAAGGACAACCCTATGTGTCTCTGGGTGTCTGTTGTGTTCTGTAGTCACTGCCCTGGGGTAGGGGCCTGCTCTGTTTAGTTGGTGGGACAGATATCTCTATGAAATGCCTGAAAACTCTATGACATGGCCATCAACGGATAAGAGGCGCCAAAGATAACCTCTCCCCATTGCTACCTTGCAGGGTATGTCTTTTTAGAGAACGACTAGTGGAGTCAGCCATACACAAACCTGCTGAAGGCAAGGGGAAACTACGTCTGTATTTGTCTCTAATTAATCATGCATTAAAACACACTCGATCATAGTCTTGTATCATGGCGCGGAAAGGGGTCAACACACGAAGTGTTACACGCCGTTGGAGATCGCGGGATGTGGAGATGCGTGATCGCCCATGCCAGTCGGCAAAGCACTTGATGATGATAATCCCCTGTCGTGTAGATCTCATCTCCCAGGAACCGTGCCTACCACACTGTTCATTTTAAACCACTGTGACGAGAATTATAGCTGAAGTATGTCAGTCTCCCATCACTGTGACGAGAATTATAGCCGAAGTATGTCAGTCTCCCACCACTGTCCTTTTTAAACCACTGTGACGAGAATTATAGCCGAAGTATGTCAGTCTCCCACCACTGTCCTTTTTAAACCACTGTGACGAGAATTATAGCCGAAGTATGTCTGTCTCCCACCACTGTGAAGAGAATTATAGCCGAAGTATGTCAGTCTCCCACCACTGTCCTTTCTAAACCACCGTGACGGGAATTATAGCCGAAGTATGTCAGTCTCCCACCACTGTGAAGAGAATTATAGCCGAAGTATGTCAGTCTCCCACCACTGTCCTTTCTAAACCACCGTGACGAGAATTATAGCCGAAGTATGTCAGTCTCCCACCACTGTCCTTTCTAAACCACCGTGACGAGAATTATAGCTGAAGTATGTCAGTCTCCCACCACTGCCCTTTCTAAACCACCGTGACGAGAATTATAGCCGAAGTATGTCAGTCTCCCACCATTGTCCTTTCTAAACCACCGTGACGAGAATTATAGCTGAAGTATGTCAGTCTCCCACCACTGCCCTTTCTAAACCACCGTGACGAGAATTATAGCTGAAGTATGTCAGTCTCCCACCACTGTCCTTTCTAAACCACTGTGACGAGAATTATAGCCGAAGTATGTCAGTCTCCCACCACTGTCCTTTCTAAACCACTGTGACGAGAATTAGTATGTCAGTCTCCCACCACTGTGACGAGAATTATAGCCGAAGTATGTCAGTCTCCCACCATTGTCCTTTCTAAACCACCGTGACGAGAATTAGTATGTCAGTCTCCCACCACTGTGACGAGAATTATAGCCGAAGTATGTCAGTCTCCCACCACTGTCCTTTCTAAACCACCGTGACGAGAATTAGTATGTCAGTCTCCCACCACTGTGACGAGAATTATAGCCGAAGTATGTCAGTCTCCCACCACTGTCCTTTCTAAACCACTGTGACGAGAATTATAGCCGAAGTATGTCAGTCTCCCACCACTGTCCTTTCTAAACCACTGTGACGAGAATTATAGCCGAAGCATGTCAGTCTCCCACCACTGTCCTTTCTAAACCACTGTGACGAGAATTATAGCTGAAGTATGTCAGTCTCCCACCACTGCCCTTTCTAAACCACCGTGACGAGAATTATAGCTGAAGTATGTCAGTCTCCCACCACTGTCCTTTCTAAACCACTGTGACGAGAATTATAGCCGAAGTATGTCAGTCTCCCACCACTGTCTTTCTAAACCACTGTGACGAGAATTATAACCGAAGTATGTCAGTCTCCCACCACTGTCCTTTCTAAACCACCGTGACGGGAATTATAGCTGAAGTATGTCAGTCTCCCACCACTGTGACGAGAATTATAGCCGAAGTATGTCAGTCTCCCACCACTGTCCTTTCTAAACCACTGTGACGAGAATTATAACCGAAGTATGTCAGTCTCCCACCACTGTCCTTTCTAAACCACTGTGACGAGAATTATAGCCGAAGTATGTCAGTCTCCCACCACTGCCCTTTCTAAACCACTGTGACGAGAATTATAGCCGAAGTATGTCAGTCTCCCACCACTGTCCTTTCTAAACCACTGTGACGAGAATTATAACCGAAGTATGTCAGTCTCTGAGACACGATGCTATATTCGAGCCAGTTTCTTCTTTGTGAAATCACCATCATTATCCCATCTTTTTGCTGTTATACCATACGGCGTCGAGACCCTTGTGGAAATGTCTTTGTTTTTGTTTTTAATCCACGGTATTCTTCCAGTCTAACCGCTTTGTTATAAGCATACACACGGATTTGATCACACACGATTTTATATATATATATATATATATATATATATATATATATATATATATATATATATATATATATATACCAGCTCCGTGGCCTAGGGGTTAGCAGCTTTCTCCGCTAACCCCGAATACTCTCGTCACGTGACGCGACGAGAATTAGCAGTGGTTCGAATCGCAAAAGTGACTTATGAGAGTATGGAGCCGGTCGCTCAGAAAGTCGTGGCGTGCTGATGAGCGTAATCTAGCCTAGGAATCAACATACAGCTGAAAGATGCTGGTGTTGACCGCAATATCCTGAAACAGGATGGAAACGCGGGGAATATATATATATATATATATATATATATATATATATATATATATATATATATATATATAATCATCATCAAGTACCATGCCGGCTGGCGTAGGCGTTCATGACTTTCCACTGATCTCGGTCTTTGGTTTTCTGGATCAATTCCGCTGTTGATATTCTTCCATGCCACCTTCAGTCCATGCAGCATTATTTCTCTTGGTCTGCCGCTGCCTCTCTTCCCCTCAATATTTCCAGTTGTCACGATGTTCTCCTATGCCTCTCTTCTCATCACATGACCAAAAAAAGGTTCTTCGCCTCTCTCTTATTGTATAGAATGTTCTAGTTTCATTAGCCTCTTTCGGGCAGTCGTTGTTAGTTAAGTTGGGAGTCCAAGGAATTCGCAACATCCGTCTCGGGAACCAAATTTATGTTGCTTCCAATCTCTTCCCAATTTGTTCATTTACATTCCAAGATTCACTGCCATACAGTAAAACAGGTTATTTATAGCATTTCAGCACTCTCTTTCTTACATTCAGTGACAGTGACTTATTGCATAATATACTTTTCATTTTCTGAAATGCGGCCTTTGCTTGCCCTATTCAGCTGTTAATCTCTGTTGTGCATCTTCCATCTGATGTTATAAATGTCCCTAGGTATTTAAAACTATCCACTTGGTTAAGAATTTTCTCTTCTATATCTATTTCACATTTGGGTGTCACTTTTCATGTTGTGTTTTCATGAAGTTGTAATCCTATAAGTTAGTTGTTTGTGTTCTGATAAAGGCTTTGGCCGCAACGTCCATTTTCTTCCTAGTGATTGTGTTTTAGTAAAGCTTACCATCCATTTATATTTTATGTGTGTGTGTGTGAGAGAGAGAGAGAGAGAGAGAGAGAGAGAGAGAGAGAAAGAGAGAGAGAGAGAGAGAGAGAGAGAGAGAGAGAGAGAGAGAGAGAGAGATCAAACAATTTTCTGTAGCATTTAATTTTAAAAGCCTCAATTTTCTTCTTTAGTATTTTTGAAATTGCCCATGAACCACATCCATCTTTGGCCACTGAAAAGATGCGTGCTCTCAAAGTGATTACTGCTATTTATTTGCTCTTTTTTTTTTTGGTTTCTTTAATCATAAGAAAATAATATAACGGATTTTATTATCTCCAAATCGTTATTGAGTTGTAATTATAGGTCGAAAATCAAATACGTCTGCATTGATTCTGTTTTTAACCAGCATTTCACTGTGGAGAGGAATTCTGATGTCGTTTATTTAAACTGTCCTGATAATTGTGTTGCGAAATCGGCTTTAGCTAGAAAATTGTTTGTCCAAAAAGCGAGCTAATTACCTAGCTTGAAAGAATGTGAATCGCTCTTCAAATTAGCGCGGTTTGGTAAACAAAAATGTCACGTGGTTGTGTGTTCTGGCAACTTGTTGTGTGCTTCGGCTGAGGGATAAATATGCGGCAAAAAATGGCATGTTGAGATGCGCAAAAAGTACGCAAATAGCACAATAGTTAGATTTTTTATTGAGTATAGGGACGTGGGGAATATTTTAAAATGTATTGGTTAGCACTCATGGAAGATAGGGATGAGATAGGAATCAGAGGACATAGTAGACAACAGAAAATCTGAAAGTTATGGGCATTGTATGTTTGTGAAACATATGGGCATCTTTTGTTTGTGAAACACATGGGCATCTTTTGTTTGTGAAACATATGGGCATCTTTTGTTTGTGAATCTGTGGGTGAAACACTAGGGCATCTTTTGTTTGTGAAACATATGGGCATCTTTTGTTTGTGAAACATATGGGCATCTTTTGTTTGTGAAACATATGGGCATCTTTTGTTTGTGAAACATATGGGCATCTTTTGTTTGTGAAACATATGGGCATCTTTTGTTTGTGAAACATATGGGCATCTTTTGTTTGTAAAACATATGAGCATCTTTTACTAATCATGTGGACATGGTTGTTTGTGATAGCTGTGGGCGTGGTTGTTTGTGGTACCTGTGGGCATGGTTGTTTGTGATACCTGTGGACGTGGTTGTTTGTGATACCTGTGGGCGTGGTTGTTTGTGATACCCGTGGGCATGGTTGTTTGTGATACATGTGGGCGTGGTTGTTTGTGATGCTTGTGGCATATATTATTTGTGATACCTGTGAGCAAGGTTGTTTGTGGATCCTATAGACATTGTTGTATGTGAATTCCATGGACATGGTTGTTTGTTAATCCTATAGACATCGTTAACCTTCTGAAAATAAAGTTCGCCCGTTCCTTATCCGAGAACAGGAAAGGACAGATGGGGTGGTAGATTACCCGTTTGTTATTGTGTTATTGTGTAAACACATATACTGCCAACACCGTTCATCGTTGCAGATGTGCTTGGGTTAACACCGGAAGTCTATCTGTAAACACCCCTGCCCTGTTTAGTTGCAGCGTTTTGAAAACAAGATGCGAGAGTGCTTGAACTTGTCAAAGTTATTTATATCAATGTGTCGAGGGCAAGGTCGACGCTGTGGTTGAAGGGCAGGGCACGCACGTGACAATTCCCTGACATACCGAGGCGAGGGTTCGAAATCAGCTGCAGGCGATTTGGAAACCGACTGTCTTGCGTTGATTTCGATTGTATGAATATGGGTCGTTCAGAAAGCAATGGTAAACTACTGAACATAAGAATTGCTTTGTAAATCACAAACAGCTGAAAATGCTAGGGTTGATTACGACGTCCTGTAAAGGACATGCAACTTGATTTTTTTTTTAAAGAGGGCAAGACGTGGTTGCGCATGTGTAGCGAAGTCAAGTCAAGTCAAGAACTAACATCACAGCACACGGGACACACGCACTCCGTCCTCATCGACGCCAGTCAGCGAAGAGTCCCAATAGTGATGGTACCAGTTGCAGTTTGATTATGTGTCCACCTGGCCTTTCCTCGGAGGACTGAGTATTGGTCAGTTTCCCTGATCACTCCTTGTCCCAACATTCTCTCCGGGTCATAATGATGTAACTGCTCATGCTCCCAAAGGGCCGCGACCACATCTGCCTGATCATGCACAAATATCCCATCCAGCGGTTCAGACCCTGCCAGTCTGTTCGCCTGCTCATTTCCCACCACACTAGCATGTTCTGGGGGAAAGATTCAACGGATCGTCCCTGTGATTTTTAACTTGAAGCACGCCACTCTGCCCGACGCAGGCTTGTATTACACCCTTCCCAAATGAGGTAGCGGTTATTACATTACCCTGACAACGACAGTCTACGTCTAATTTCTGTAATAAATCTATGGTTTTCATTTGTTTCCTGTTAGATCTTCTCATTTGTTTTCCTGTCTGTCCATAGCATTCTTTGAAAATTCCTGTAAGCGATGAAAATACCTACTTGTGAGAAAATGAACAGATCTTTCTTCTTCAGCAGTTTCGGGTAACAGGTAATGGCACGAGAACAGTTGGACAAAGGTTCGATGTAAGCTCTTGTCGCCCGCTGTGGATTTCATGTGGAATGCTTTTGTATCTGTCCACGGTTGTTTGTATTGTGAACTGCATGTTTAGATAAATGGCGGACGATCGGTTGCTGAGCTAGCTGGTATTGCTTTATGCAGTAATGTGTGTGCAACTGATGGTTTTAGGGTGACTGCCGCTTCCATCGATGATGAACTGTAATTTTAGTGGCGGACTGTTGTTTTGGCATTCTGGCAGCGACCTTATGCATGTATGCCTGTGTGTGCTGTTGGTTTGTCGGGACTGTTGTCTGTTCCACTTTTCATATGGGACAGTGAGAAGCATTGTGTATGATATTCACTGGCACGGGAACGGAGTATTGTGGGGCAACACTTTGCCCTGCTGTTGGAATCACAAATAATGACTCGCACGCACAACATTTGATGGTTCTAACATTTCACATATAACGGGTTGCTACTTCGAGGCTTACAAAATTGGAGGGCAAGAAAAAACGTGGGAGTAATACAGATGTAAAAAACATGCATCAGTTGACAGCGTCCCATAATCCGACATTGTATATGGTGTATTTGTAATGACTGTGCAGTGTTTGAAAATATTGCCGGTCCAAATTTTGTATTCACCCTCTGTAAAGTTCATGCAACATAATAGGTAAATACAAAACTTGGACCGGCAATATTTTCAAACACTGCACAGTCATTAAAAATACACCCTGTACAAGCGCGGTGGTTTAGTCAAGTTGAATGAACGGGCACAGAGAAACACGGACAGCATGTCCACAATAGACCCAGCAGGGTCAACGGAGAAGATGGGGAGATAGTGTAGATAGGGAGATCGTGTTTAACGAAAGCTACATGAATGGAAGAGTTTTTAGGGATAGAAAGAGGATGTGGGCACAGCATGTGAAGAAGAGGGGGAAGAAGAAGATATTGTGGTGATGATGATGATGATGATGATGATGATGATGATGATGATGTTGTTGTTTGTATTAGTAGTAATGATGGTGGTTTTTGGAGAAGTAGTAGTAACAGCTCAGTAGTAATAGTTCTTTTTGTTGTACAACTAAGGTAGTAGTAGCAGCAGTTTTTTTTGCAAAAGTAGTGGTGGTGGTGGCTAAGGGCTTGCGGACGCCATTCATCAGCTGGCTTACGTGCGTTCGAAACAAAGCTGCGACAGATTTGGCAGCAGACCGCGTCGCGCTGGGTCTTAACGTGTTTGTATGGGAGTCGGCAGTTCAGAAAGCAATGGCAAACTACTGACCGTAAACTTGCCAAGATATCAACAACTGCAGTAAAATGCTGGTGTTGACAAAGATGTCCTGTAAATAGGATATGCAAAAAAAAAAAAAAAAAAGTGATGGTGGTATTAGTGCTTGGAGAAGTAGTAGTAGTTGTTGTTGTTGTATAATTAAAGTAGTTGTAGCAGTGGTGGTGGTTTTTGCGGCAGTAGTGGTAGTGGTGGTGGTGTGGTTAGTTTTTGGACAAGTAGTTGCAACAGCTGTCGTTAGTAATCGCAGCAGTAGAGGATTATTGTTCATGCTAGACTCTTTCCTTGCAGCCTTGAACACACGCCATCTAACTATAACTTCTAACTGTTGAGCGTAGTAATCTAGAATGTGGTTCTGTCCTAATTACTGTAGCGTAACTTGACAGTCGCAGAATGTTCAGTTTCACGGCATCAATCATCTTGTCTAGGTATCATCATCACGTGTTATGCCAAATGTCGTGGGCATTTACGTATCTCCGCAGCTCTAGGCCCCTAGTGTTCTGGGTCAGTTGCATTGATGTTATTCCTTTATGCCAGTCTTAGGCCATCCATCATCGTTTTTCTTGGTCTGCCTCTACTACCGCGGGTATTTCCAGTCGTCACGATAGTTTTCGATACGTCTCCTTACATTACATGACAAAAGAACATTTCTCGTGTCTTTTTTTATAGTTTGAAATACTGTTCTACATTCATTAGCCCATTAAGTCACTCGTTAGTTAAATACACAGACGCCTTATGTAAAATATTGCACGATTTCTTGCATGGCATATTTAGCCGCATCTCGTCAGGTGCATACTACAGAAGTTTATATCATGTTATGTGAACAAGTGAATGATACTTTGGCCGAAATATGATGTACATACATGGTCGCTGATATTGCGCGCATGTATAGAACGTTGTATCCACAGAAGTCTAACAGTTAGCAGGAAGTCCTTCTGCTTACATAGTAACGGCCGGAATTCACTAATGTTTAATGCTTCGATATATGTTCTTTAGTTACTCTGGCATTCCAAGGTGTTCACAATAACGTCTCAGAAACCACATCCCCGTTGCTTCCAAGCTGATCGTAATTTGTTCGTTTACATTGCATGATTCACTGCCATACAGCAGGACAGGTTTTATATAGCTTAAAACAAAGAATATTGCATATCCTTTGCAGGACGTTGCAGTCACCTCCATGTTGATTTTCTGGAAAATGTTTACATTCATTTGTTTGCCGTTGCTTTTTTTAGTGAGAAGTAACCGTGCACCCCATGTCTGGTATTGACTCTTGGTGCAGCCTATGTCTGTTGTTACCAATTGGTGCACCCATGTCTGGTATTGTCTCTCGGTGCAGCCTATGTCTGGTATTGACTCTTGGTGATGCCTTTGTCTGTTATTGTCTATTGGTGTACCCTTTGTCTGTTATTGTCTCTTTGTACACCCATTGTCTGTTATTGTCTCCTGGTGCACCTCATGTCTGGTATTGTCTCTTGGCGCACCCCATGTCTGTTATTGTCTCTTGGTTACCCTATGTCTGGTATTGTCTCTTGGTGCACCCCATGTCTGGTATTGTCTCTTGGTTACCCTATGTCTGGTATTGTCTCTTGGTTACCCTGTGTCTGATATTGTCTCTTTTCTGGTCGTAGCCGTCATGGAATAGACACATGGCAAACGTCAATTCGTTGAAGAAGAAGAAGAAAAGAAGAAGAAGAAGAAGAAGAAGAAGAAGAAGAAGAAGAAGAAGAAGAAGAAAAAGAAGAAGAAGAAGTGTCTCTTCCTGCACCTCATGTCTGTTATTCTCACCTGGTGCATCCCATGTCTATTATTACCTCATGGTACACTCTATTATTGTCTTTCTCTTCGTGTGCTGTCTATTATCGGTACAAGATTACATATTCATTCGTCGTGGACGTGCTGTTTGTCTCTTATCCCCGTAATTTCGTCACCCCTGTATCTATCTCACACATTGTCTCTTGTCCTACTGTTTTCGTTACCTCTGTAACTTTCACACGCTTACATTTGTTTCGGCGGCAAAGTGTAACTCCATCATCACGGAGATAAAAATAAAGCCGGTTGCTATGATGATATTCTTGGCGTGTCACCTCACCTGTCTTTCTATTCTGATTCACGCAGGTCTGTTCTGTTCAATCTATATCAAGCGGAGATTGTTCTTGTTGTATGGGCAGTATTGTGCCCTGGAGATTGTCACAATTGTCAGTGGCGTTAAAAGTGCACGACTTAACGTGGGGATTACCTCTGAGCGGGAAAACGGTATAGGTAAATGTAGATCTATAGCAGATACTGCCTTTGTGTTGTGAAGTGATAGGTTTTCACATATTCTCATCATCATCAAGTGCCGTGCCGACTGGCGTAGGCGTTCATGACTCTCCACAGATCTTGGTCTTTGGTTTTCTGGATCAACTCTACTACCGCGGGTATTTCCAGTCGTCACGATAGTTTTCGATACGTCTCCTTACATTACATGACAAAAGAACATTTCTCGTGTCTTTTTTTATAGTTTGAAATACTGTTCTACATTCATTAGCCCATTAAGTCACTCGTTAGTTAAATACACAGACGCCTTGTGTAAAATATTGCACTATTTCTTGCCTGGCATATTTAGCCACATCTATCGTCAGGTGCATACTTCAGAGGTTTATATCATGTTATGTGAACAAGTGAATGATACTTGGGCTGAAATATGATGTACATAAATGATCGCTGATATTGCGCGAATATATAGAAGGTTGTATCCACGGAAGTCTAACGGTTAGCAGGAAGTCCTTCTGTTTACATAGTATCGGCTGGAATTCACTAATGTTTAATGCTTCGATATATATTCTTTAGTTACTCTGGCATTCCAAGGTGTTCACAACAACGTCTCAGAAACCACATCTCCGTTGCTTCCAAGCTGATCGTAATTTGTTCGTTCACATTGCTCGATTCACTGCCATACAGCAGGACAGGTTTTATATAGCTTAAAACAAAGAATATTGCATATCCTTTGCAGGACGTTGCAGTCACCTTCATGTTGATTTTCTGGAAAATGTTTACGTTCACTTGTTTGCCGTTGCTTTTTTTAGTGAGAAGTAACCGTGCACCCCATGTCTGTTATTGTCGCATGCTGCACCTCGTGTCTGTTATTATCTATTGGTGCACCTCATGTCTGTTATTATTTATTGGTGCACCTCATGTCTGTTATTATCTATTGGTGTACCCTTTGTCTGTTATTGTATCTTTGTGTACCAATTGTCTGTTATTGCCTCTTCGTGCACCCATTGTCTGTTATTGTCTCTTTGTGCACCCATTGTCTGTTATTGTCTCTTGGTGCACCTCGTGTCTGCTATTGTCTCTTTGTGCACTCATTGTCTGTTATTGCCTCTTGGTCCACCCCGTGTCTGTTATTGTCTCTTGGCGCACCTCATGTCTGTTATTGTCCCTTGGTGCACCTCATGTCTGTTATTGTCCCTTGGTGCACCTCATGTCTGTTATTGTCCCTTGGTGCACCTCATGTCTGTTATTGTCCCTTGGTGCACCTCATGTCTGTTATTGTCTATTGGTTACCCTATGTCTGATATTGTCTCTTTTCTGGTCGTAGCCGTGCTGGAATAGACACATTGCAAACGTCAATTCATTGAAGAAGAAGAAGAAGAAGAAGAAGAAGAAGTGTCTCTTCCTGCACCTCATGTCTGTTATTCTCACCTGGTGCATCCCATGTCTATTATTACCTCATGGTACACTCTGTTATTGTCTTTCACTTCATGTGCTGTCTATTATCGGTACAAGATTGCATATTCATTCGTCGTGGACGTGCTGTTTGTCTCTTATCCCCGTCATATCGTCACCCCTGTATCTATCTCACACATTGTCTCTTATCCCACTGTTTTCGTTACCTCTGTAACTTTCACACGCTTACATTTGTTTCGGCGGCTCAATCATCACGGAGATAAAAATAAAGCCGGTTGCTATGATGATATTCTTGGCGTGTCACCTCACCTCACCTATCTTTCTATTCTGATTCACGCAGGTCTGTTCTGTTCAATCTATATCAAGCGGAGATTGTTCTTGTTGTATGGGCAGTATTGTGCCCTGGAGATTGTCACAATTGTCAGTGGCGTTAAAAGTGCACGACTTAACGTGGGGATTACCTCTGAGCGGGAAAACGGTATAGGTAAATGTAGATCTATATCAGATACTGCCTTTGTGTTGTGAAGTGATAGGTTTTCACATATTCTCATCATCATCAAGTGCCGTGCCGACTGGCGTAGGCGTTCATGACTCTCCGCAGATCTCAGTCTTTGGTTTTCTGGATCAACTCTGCCGTTGATATTCCTCCATGCCACCGTCGCAATCCATCCAGCATCATTTCTCATGGTCTGCCTCTGCCTCTCTTCTCCTCGATATTTTCAGTTGTCACGATGTTCTCCAGCGCCTCTCTTCTCATCACATGACCAAAACAAGCTGTTTTCACATATTCTAGGAAAAGAATATTAGATGGGGAGCTGGTTCTCTTTCTGATTGCCGTCCTTATCCAAACCATTTCTAGAAAAACCTAGTATTGTCTGTTAGCCATTGTTGTGAGGTTGGGGTCGACACGGAGCCGTATTAATCGGAAGAGATCATCTTGCTTCTACTGGGGATTGATCCCGGACCACCGCCGTGGCATGCATGCGTTCTAGCTACTACTGTACCATTAGTATTGGGACTCTTCGCTGGCTGTGCAGATGGGGACAGATATGGGAACGTCCCGAGTGCTGTGATGTCGGTTTTTGACTCAACTGTGTAGGGGATCGAATACATCCCCCATACCATATAATACACATATATACTTACACCTTTCCACACACACACACACACTCGCCCTGTGCACCATACACATACATACATACATACATACATACATACATACATACATACATACATACATACATACATACATACATACATACATACATACATACATACATACATACATACATACATACATACATACATACATACCTACCTACCTGCCTGCCTGCCTGCCTGCGTACGCGCGCACACGCGCACACATATAGGCACATACATACACACACATAGATTTACATACACACACATATACACGCACATATACACACACATACATACACGCCACACGCACAGACACATGTACACGTACATGTACTATCACTCACACACACAAACACATACATCCACTCAAACACCCCCCCCCCACACACACACACACACACACTCACACACACATACACGTACATCCACTCAAACCCCCACACACACATACATAAACATCCACTCAAACTCCCACACACATACACTTAAACTCCCCCACACACATAACCCCCCCCCCCCCACACACACACACACACACATACACGTAAACTCCCTCCCCCTCCCCACACACACACATGCACTTAAACTCCCCCACTCACACATACTCTTAAACTCCCGACACACATACGCATACACTCAAACTCCCACACTTACACTTAACCCCCCCCCCCACACACACACATACACTCAAACACCCCCTCCCCCACACGCACACAGATACACACGCTGTCCCTTCTGGCGCCCCCCCCCCCCCCCCCCACCCCCACCCGTGCCAGAAATAGAACATCGCTCAGACAAACAATTCAAGTCTGACCTTGACACAGACAGGGACCCGATGCTTGCGGTAGAATCGGAAATCACGTATCTTCATGCTGCAGCTCTGTTGTATTGTCATCACATCCCGTCGGAAGGACTGGCAGTCCTTCGCTTGTTCCTCTACCTCATTGATGTTCATGACCAGGGTATCTGTGATGTCCTGTATCCACTTTATACCACTTATCTGCCCACCGATGGTCGTGTCTTTGAATACCCTTTCCATTTGATTTTTATGTTTTTATTTGACCTGGTCTCCCCATCAATTCTTCCTTAAATTCGTACCAGAAAATGTTACTGGAAATAAAGGCAGTCGGTGTGATATTGTCCACATCACCTATCGAATGCTGATTGGTCCATAAATATTACAGACATTAGCACCATGTACCCAGAACGACTCAGGGCGCGTTAAAAGGGTCGTTTACTCTTACTGTGTCCTCCTGTTAATCGTTATATGTTGTTACCTGGGTGTTAGATTTATTTACTTATCTAAGTCGTTACCAAGTTACTCGAGGGTCTTCTCCGTGACTATATGTTGTGTTTTGTGTATTTGTGTGTGTTTGCTGATGAAGGCTAGTCGCCGCAACGTCCTGTATGTTTCGTAATTCTGTTCTATAAAGCTGCGTTATTTTGCGTTATTGTATATTGTCACCATATACCCAGAAAGACCCCAGGCTTCGTTGGGTCGACCCATGCTCCGTCTTCCAGGACCTTTCCTGCCATGACTTGTCTTTCCAAGCCACATTGACATTCGATACGGCCACACAGTATTTGTTTCCCAGATACGGTGTTAATAAGCCAGTGTTCTTCGAAGGTCAGATCGTGTTGGGATCCAGTACTTTTAGTGTCCCGTTTTAGCCCCGGATTGCGGATAAAGGGCAGAAGAAGAAAGTTTGCCAGTAACCAGCCTTTGTACCTAATTAGTGAAACGCGCAGTTTCACATTTCCCCGACACACCGAGTCTATAGTTCGGAATCAGCTCATTTGGAAGCAGACCGCCTTGCGTTGATTTTTATAGTATGAGTCGTCGGCTGCTCAGAAAACATGGCAAACTACTGAATTAAAATTGTCTAGTAAATAAAAACAGCTAATAAATTATGGGATTGATTGCAACGTTGTGTAAAGGACAAAGAGCTAACTTTACGTTTGCCATTGCTTTATGAACTGCTGACGATCTTACCTTTGTGAATATCAACGCAAAGCGACCCACGGTTGACTTTGAACCCGGTATATCGGTCATTGTGAGAGTGCGTTCTCAATACCTGACCCACAGACAATAACAACTCTAGAACCGCTGAGCCACAGAATACTGCCTGTCATTATGCAGATTTGAAGGGGGAACGGGGTCATTCAAGTGAAGGGTGGTAGCACGTGCCTTGATTTTAACAACGAAACATCCAGAAAGAAAGCAAAAAAAAAAAAAAAAAACATGCATTCCAAGAAAAGAGAATTGATTTAATCTTCGAAATTCTGGGTTTACATACAGAGTGCATACTCTATGCTTCGATGTCTGGACTCCAAGGCACTGTAAAAGACGCGAAATGCGGTTCGTGTTCTTTGTTCTTCCTGCTGTATGTGTTGTAAATATGGATTGGTTCGGTCGATTCTTGTCTGTTATTGGTCTTACTGCCATCGTTATAGTGGTGGGACAAGTCTCTTGCAGAACGTCACGTCACTTTCAATTGATATAGATTTTAGTAACTTCGATTTTCACTATTTCTTGTTCTTACTGTGTGTGTTATAAATATACATTTTTATTACTTCAGTCCTGACTGACTGGCACCTTGCCGTCTTGATAGACGGTAAGTTGTTACATTGTGCTTTAAAAAGGCATAATAGCTACAACCCATGGCGGTAGCGAATGTGACTGACCAGACTAATTCGCGCGGTAAATGTTCGTCCACATTGGATGCATGTGAACACATTATCATTTTCACTAACACGCACCAACTGACATCTCACACGCTCAGTGTCTGACCTATCTGCTATCATTTTCTTCTTTGACTTTATTCCATTCCTAATCTTTGCCCTCCGTGCAACACGTTCAGCGGCGACTTGCTTCCAAGGTGCATTATCAATGCCTGTATCAATCATGTCCCGCTTACACACATCTGTGTACCGTAGAAGAGGGCGACCCCTAGATCTGTTACACATAGATCTGTTACCCATAGATCTGTTGCCCATAGATCTGTAACCCATAGATCTGTTACCATGATCTGTTACCCATAGATCAGTTACCATGATCTGTTACCCATAGATATGTTACCCATATATCAGTTACCATGATCTGTTACCCATAGATCTGTTACCCATAGATCTGTTACCCATAGATCAGTTACCATGATCTGTTACCCATAGATCAGTTACCATGATCTGTTACCCATAGATCTGTTACCATGATCTGTTACCCATAGATCTGTTACCCATAGATCAGTTACCATGATCTGTTACCCATAGATCTGTTACCCATAGATCTGTTACCCATAGATCTGTTACCTATAGATCTGTCACCCATAGATCTGTCACCCATAGATCTGTTACCCATAGATCAGTTACCATGATCTGTTACCCATAGATCAGTTACCATGATCTGTTACCCATAGATCTGTTACCCATAGATCAGTTACCATGATCTGTTATCCATAGATCAGTTATCCATAGATCAGTTATCCATAGATCTGTTACCATGATCTTTTACCCATAGATCTGTTACCATGATCTGTTATCCATAGATCTGTTACCCATAGATCTGTTACCCATAGATCTGTTACCCATAGATCAGTTACCATGATCTGTTACCCATAGATCTGTTACCCATAGATCTGTTACCATGATCAGTTACCATGATCTGTTACCCATAGATCTGTTACCCATAGATCTGTTACCATAGATCTGTTACCCATAGATCTGTTACCCATAGATCTGTTACCCATAGATCTGTTACCCATAGATCTGTTACCATGATCTGTTACCATAGATCTGTTACCCATAGATCTGTTACCATGATCTGTTACCCATAGATCTGTTACCCATATATCTGTTACCATGATCTGTTACCCATAGATCAGTTACCATGATCTGTTACCCATAGATCTGTTACCATGATCTGTTACCATGATCTGTTACCATGATCTGTTACCCATAGATCTGTTACCATGATCTGTTACCCATAGATCTGTTACCCATAGATCTGTTACCCATAGATCTGTTACCCATAGATCAGTTACCATGATCTGTTACCCATAGATCTGTTACCCATAGGTCTGTTACCCATAGGTCTGTTACCATGATCTGTTACCCATAGATCTGTTACCATGATCTGTTACCATGATCTGTTACCATGATCTGTTTCCCATAGATCTGTTACCATGATCTGTTACCCATAGATCTGTTACCATGATCTGTTACCCATAGATCAGTTACCATGATCTGTTACCCATAGATCTGTTACCATGATCTGTTACCCATAGATCTGTTACCATGATCTGTTACCCATAGATCTGTTACCATGATCTGTTACCCATAGATCTGTTACCATGATCTGTTACCCATAGATCTGTTACCCGTCTGTAATTCACCAAAAGCCTGTTCCGTGGCGAAGACGTTACGGACGCAGTTCGTAATCCCGCATACCGCGTTCGAACTGCTGCGGGCGATTTGGCAGCAGACTGTCTTGCTTTGGTTTTTTATGAAATAGTGTAAGTACCGGTCGTTTAAAAAGTAATGGCAAACTACTGAACGTAAAATTGCCCATGAATCACGAACAGCCAAAAAAATGCTGTGGTTGACTGCTACGCCCTGTAAAGGTTATGCAACTCACTTTTGTTTTTAATTCACCAAAAAAAGGGTGTCCTTTGGTATTCACCCTCGTCATCCTCCTAATGTCTCCTATCCATCAAAGTCTACGAAAACTGAGCATTGATCACACAACCTGATCTTTCCGATATTTCAGTATTTGTGATCTTGCCACTTAATAACAAATATTCTTCGCAGACTCCGCGTATGAAAGCTGTTTAAACGCTTCTATTGGTGTCAGTAAGTTGACCAGGTGTAACTGTCATAGAGTACTAAGGACAGGCTTATAAGACCAGGACCTTTGGTCTAGCAATAAGCTTCCTGTTCTCCCAGACTCTCTTTGTTGACCTATTCGTTATTGTTGCTGCCTTTCTAATCCTGATGTTGATTGATTTCATCATCTTGGGATAATTTATTGTTGACCTCCGAAACTAGCTGTATTGTTATATAGATTTTAACAACCAAGAATATCGTCTTGTATTGTTCTTATTGTATATGATAAAGAATATTATTTGCTTCTTGTCCTCTACTGTTCTCGTCCACAGTGGGTGCACGTGAACGCATGGTCATTTCCACCATCACGCACCATCTTACGTCTCACATGCTCAGTGTGTGATCTATCTGCGATCATTTTTTCCTTTGTCTTTATTCTATTTCTGACATTTTTTACCCTCCATGCAACACGTTCGGCGGCGACTTGCTTCCAATGTGCAATATCAATGTCTGTATCAATCATGTCCTGCTTAAACACATCTATATATTTAATAAATTCGATTCTCGCTCTTTCAAGCTCTTACTGTATGATTTATAACTATAGAGTTTTAGGTCGCACTCAATTGTGTTTGTCCTATGGGTTCCAATAAAAAGAATTTACGGTTATAATATTTTTATATTTGCTCAACGTGTGCGCTAATGAGCGCCAGTGTCTTTCCCGCACATCTGGATTCACTGGAGTATGTCTTGTTCTCTCTTTCTTCCTCCTCTCCTCTCTCTTAGATGTGAGGATGTATGTATGGGTGTGTATGTGAGGGATATGTGTGTGTGTGTGGGGAATGTGTGTGTGCCTGTGTAAAGAGAGAGAGAGAGAGAGAGAGAGAGAGAGAGAGAGAGAGAGAGAGAGAGAATTCAGTGCTCGCATGTTCTGTAACATGCCATTCCATATTTTTTGTGTATTTTCATCTTTCACATTATCATTTTGTATGTATGACACTTGATTTTATCATGTATAATATAACATTACTGTAATGTGAGTGAGAGCGTTAGTGTGAGAGAGAGAGAGAGAGAGAGAGAGAGAGAGAGAGAGAGAGAGAGAGAGAGAGAGAGAGAGGGGGGGGAGAGAGAGTTGAATTGCATCACTAATTTTTAAGTTACAAAATGTATATGTACAATTTTTCTCCATTTTCTTTACAATTTTGCGACAATGCTCACGACAATCGTCACTGTATGTGTGTGTAAAGTGTGGGAGTTTGATCATAATAGTAGGTTGGGGGATCGGGGGATGTGTGTGTGGGTGGATTCGTGATGTGTGTGGGTGGGCTCAGGATGTGTGGGTGGGAGGGGTGGGTTTGTGTGGGTGGGTTGGGGATTGTGTGTGGGTGCGTGGGGGATTGTGTGTGGGTGCGTGCGAGATGTATGGGTGTATGGGGAGATGTGTTTGTGGGTGGGGATGTGTGTTTGTGTAGGTGGTTGTGGGTGAGTGGGTGGAGGAGGATATGTTGGTGGATGATTGATGGTGGGTTATGGGATGGGTGGGGGTATATGTGTGGGTGGGGATATGTGGTGGGTGGGAGATGTGTGCAGGTGGGGTGGTTGTGGGTTTGGGGATGTGTGTGTGGGTGAGGGATGTATATGGGTGTGGGATGTTTGGGTGGATGGATGGGGAGTGCGTGTGGGTGAGAGATGTGTGGGTGAATGTGTGTGGGTTGGGGGATGGGTGCGTGATGGTTGTGGGTGATGAATTTGGAGATGTGTGTGTGGGTGGGGGATATGTCTGGCTGGGTGGGGGTGTGTGTGGCTGAATGAAGGATGTATGTGTGGGTAGTGAGGGTGATTGTAGTTGGGGGATGTGTGGATGGGTTAGTGAGAGAGAGAGAGAGAGAGAGAGAGAGAGAGAGAGAGAGAGAGGGAGAGAGAGTTGAATTGCATCACTAATTTTTAAGTTACAAAATGTATATGTACAATTTTTCTCCATTTTCTTTACAATTTTGCGACAATGCTCACGACAATCGTCACTGTATGTGTGTGTAAAGTGTGGGAGTTTGATCATAATAGTAGGTTGGGGGATCGGGGGATGTGTGTGTGGGTGGATTCGTGATGTGTGTGGGTGGGCTCAGGATGTGTGGGTGGGAGGGGTGGGTTTGTGTGGGTGGGTTGGGGATTGTGTGTGGGTGCGTGGGGGATTGTGTGTGGGTGCGTGCGAGATGTATGGGTGTATGGGGAGATGTGTTTGTGGGTGGGGATGTGTGTTTGTGTAGGTGGTTGTGGGTGAGTGGGTGGAGGAGGATATGTTGGTGGATGATTGATGGTGGGTTATGGGATGGGTGGGGGTATATGTGGGTGTGGGGATATGTGGTGGGTGGGAGATGTGTGCAGGTGGGGGTGGTTGTGGGTTTGGGGATGTGTGTGTGGGTGAGGGATGTATATGGGTGTGGGATGTTTGGGTGGATGGATGGGGAGTGTGTGTGGGTGAGAGATGTGTGGGTGAATGTGTGTGGGTTGGGGGATGGGTGCGTGATGGTTGTGGGTGATGGATTTGGAGATGTGTGTGTGGGTGGGGGATATGTCTGGCTGGGTGGGGGTGTGTGTGGCTGAATGAAGGATGTATGTGTGGGTAGTGAGGGTGATTGTAGTTGGGGGATGTGTGGATGGGTAGGAGATGTGTGGATAGATGTGTGTGTGGGTGAGGGATGTGTCTTTGGGATGTGTGTGGGTGTGGTATTGTGTGGGAGGGGAGCTGGGTGTGGTTAAATGATGTTTGTGTGGGTGGGTGAAGGTGTGGTTGGGTTTGTGGGTGGGTGAAGGATGTGTGTGAGGGTGGGGGATGTGTGCTTAGATGGGTGGTTGGGATGTGTGAGTGTGGGTGGGTAGATAGGAGATGTATGTTTTGATGAGTGGGTAAGGGATGTGTGGGTGTTAGTGGTTGAGGGATAAGTACGTGTGTCTAGGGATGTGTGAGGGGATGAATGTATGGGTTGTGTGTGCGTGGATGGGAGGTGTGTGTTTGTGAATGGGGAATGTGTTGGTGGGTGGGGATGTGTGTGAGGGATGTTTGTATGGGTGGGGAGATTGTGCGTGGGTGGGGATGTGTGTGTATATGGGTAGGGGTGTGTGGTTAAGGGATGTGTGGCTGGGGGAATGGGTGGATGGAGGATGTGTGGTTGGGTGGATGATGTGTGGTTGGGTAGAGGATGTGTGGGTGGGTGATTGTATATGAGTAAGGGTGTGTGGTTAAGGGATGTTTGGTTGGGGGATGGGTGAGTAGAGGATGTGTGGGTGGGTAGAGGATATGTGGGTGGGTGAGTGTGTGCAGGTTAGGAGATGGTGGGGGATGTTTGTAGGTGCGGGCTCGGGATCTGTGAGTGGGCTGGGGGAGATGGGAGATTATGTGGGTGAGTGCGGAATTTGTGTGTGGGTAGGTGTGGAATATGTGAGTTGACGGGGAGACATGTGTGTGGCTGAGGAATGTGTGTTTGGTTGGGTGGTTGGAGGTGTGTGGGTGGAGGAGGATATTGGGTGAGTGATTGTTGGTGGGAAATGGGACGGGTAGAGGATATGTGAGTGGGTGGGGAGATGTGTGTAGGTGGGGGATGTGTGAGTTATTGAATGTATGTGTGCTTGGGGTGTGGGTGGATGGGATGTGTGGTGGGTGAGAGGTGTGTGTGGGTGGGGAGATGTGTAGGTGTAGGGATGTGGTGGATGGGTGGGGGAATGTATTGTATGTGTGTGTGGTTGGGTGGGGAAGTTGGAGTGAATGGGGGATGTGTGGGTGGGTGGTGGATGTGTCTCATAAAATAGTAATATGCATTGTTTATGTTTACAAAATTCATGTGACAATGTTTTTTTCCTATGCACTGTTGATGAAAGAAAGATGAATGATTGGAAGGGCCGAATGTAAGACGGGCCTGAGTGCCGAATTTGTTACCCTTTGAAAATAAAGTCTGTTCGTTCGTTCGTTCTCTCTCTCTCTCTCTTTCTCTGTCTCTCTCTTTCTCTTTCTCTCTCTCTCTCTTTTCTCTCTTCTCTCTCTCTCTCTTTTCTCTCTCTCTTCTCTCTTCCTCTCTCTCGAGCGCTTTCTCTCTCGCTCTTTCTCCTCTCTTTCACTCTCTTCTCTCTTCTCTCACTCTTCTCTCTCTTATCTCTCTCTCTCTTATCTCTCTCTTTCTCTCTCTCTCTCTCTCTCTCTCTCTCTCTCTCTCTCTCTCTCTCTCTCTCTCACCTCCGCATTAGTGATTCTGGCATACATGTATTGCAACTCTTCGCTGGTAGTTTGAGATGAGGACGGCGATAGTCCCTAGTGCTGCAATGTCGATACTTGGCCCAACTCAACTCAACTCGGCTCAGTTCATCCAGCTTAACTCATCTTATCGATGTGTGGGATGGGGGATGTGTGTGTGTGTGTGTGTGGTAGGAGAGCTGTGTGTATGTGGGGGTTGTGTGGGTGGGGGTATATATGTATGCCTGGGGTGTGTGTGTGGCTGGGGGTGTGTGGATGGGGAATGTGCGTGTGTGGTGGATGTGTGGTGAGTGGGTGATGTGTGGTGAGTGGGGGATGTGTGAGTGGGTGGAGGATATGTCTCATAACATGGTAATACGCATTGTTTATGTTTACAACATTCATTTGACCATTTTTTTTTCTATGTAGATGCATCATGCACTATTGGTAAACGAAAGATGAGTGACTGGAAGAGCCGAATGTAAGACGGGCCTACGTGCCCAATTTGTAACCCTTCTAAAATAAAGTTCAATCAATCCATCATTCAATCAGTATCTCAACTCAACTCATCCCATCTCAACTCACACTCATCCCATCTCAACTCAACTCATCCCATCTCACCTCATACATATGTTGTAAACCTAAACTTTAATCACGTCGAAGCTAGAACCAAATGATCTCTGCTGTGCGCCCATTGCGGTATATAATCATTGAGTGCAGCCAGGCTGTCAGTGTCCCGCTGAATGAGTTGCTCTCACGTGATGGGCTAGGAATAGAAGGATGCGACACGGGCAGCTGGCTGGACTGTCATTGTTGTTGTCCTCATTGTATCAACTGTATACACGTTACGCCTGTGTTTAGAGTACCCTGCCTGGGCACTGGACAAGGTTCAATAAGGCAGTACGTAAATAAACAGAAATGTAAAGAGGACATTAAGATACGAGAGACACGTTTATAAACCAATAAACCAGAAGGACGAATGAAGTGGTTACAGAAGAAGGAGGAGAAGAACAAGAAGAAGCAGCAGAAGGACGTGGAGGAGAAGAAGAACAAGAAGCAGCAGCAGAAGGAAAAGGAGACACGCAGCCTCGGAGAAAGAAGAAGAAATGTGCTGCCGCAGAGAAAGAAGTAGAGGAAGCGCAGCCGCAGAGAAAGAAGAAGCGCAGCCGCAGAGAAAGAAGTAGAGAGCCGCAGAGAAAGAAAAAGAAGAGTCGCAGAGAAAGAAGAAGAAGAAGAAGAAGAAGAAGAAGAACTGCAGAGAAAGAAGAAAAATAATAAGAAGCGCAGCAGCAGAGAAAAAAGAGGAAGAACAAGAAAAATAAGAAGCGACTTTTTTCGACTTCCTATATCTTGAATTAGTCGTTCATGTTGTATTCTATCAAAAGCTCTCTCCGTGGCGAAGTAGTCATGCCGTTTGCCTCGCGCCCCGTAGGTTGTGGGTTCGATTTCGGGCTACGTCTTTCGGTTCACGAGTGCATATTTCTCGGAGACTCCTGGGGGATCGTCTCCGGAGCTACGGAGTTCATGTTTTGTGGGATGCTTTCAACGGGTCGCCCCGCGGAAAGAGACCGAGCCATATGGGATCAAACCCGGGGCAATGAAGTCGATCCTCTCGACTATTAAGACTATTAAAAGCTTTCTTGTAGTCTATAAAATAAACATATCTGTTTTCCTGAACTTCTATATATTTTTCAATTAACTTCTTCAAACTGCTGTTTTTGCGGAACCCATATTGTTCTCCGGCTACTTCCACATCTCTTTTATTTTGAATTCTTTCTCGTATGACCTTGATCATTATCTTAGTTATATGGCTCATTAAACTAATAGTTCTGTAATCCTCACAATTAATAGCTCTTGGCTTCTTGGGTAGTGTGATGAAAATGGATGTTTTCAAGTCCTTAGGGATGTACCCAGTATTATATATATCATTACATAATTCTGTGATAGTATCAATGCCAAAGCTGGATAAGGATTTTATCATCTCTGTTCTTATCTTGCCAGGACCTGCAGCCTTTCCTTCTTTCATCTTTTTAATAGCCTTCTCTACTTCAGCCTTTAATATGTTTGGTTCATTTTGAGTATTATACAAAGTTGGTTACTTACCAGTTGAATATCTTTATTCTTGTTTAAAATCGGCTACCCTTGGAGAAGATGTTTTCGGGAAAGAGAGGCGAGAATTATCAGTAAAGAAAACAAGAGGAAACATCACAAAATGACGAAAAAGTAACAGTGCAAACGACGTGACTCTGTCAAATTGGCCTGTTGCGAACATTGCACGTTTTGTTGATTTCATGAACGGACGGGGATTCTCCCATGTTCTTGTGCAAAAGCCCAAGCGTCATTAGTTCTGTAGTAGAGCCGCCTGTGGGCTTTTGAGTGTAACAGCGATATTTAGAGGCCGTGCTTAATGTGGTTTGGAAACCACTGTTCCCTTAGGCAGGGTGGCAAATTGGGAGGATCGATAGGGGGAGAAGGAGAGATGTGCTTGAACTGTGCCTACTTTGTGCCACTTACAACTCTGTGACTTGAAGAGTGGCATTCAGTTCTATTTGTCCAGTAGTGCTGTCGGCGGGACAGAAACAATGGGAGACCCCTAAAGTCATACTCTTCTTCTCTTCCTAGGTAGTGCCATGAGTAAGTCAGATCCGTGTTTTCTATGACAGTGTTAAGACACGTGTTTTGTGGTTTCTGTTTGTGTTTGAGACCTTCTTCTTCTTCTTCTTCTTCTTCTTCTTCTTCTTCTTCTTCTTCTTCTTCTTCTTCTTCTTCTTCTTCTTCTTCTTCTACGTCGTCGTCGTCGTCGTCTTCGTCTTCTTCTTCTTCTTCCACTTATACTTCACATACCCCCAGCACATCCCTGCTGCAGGACTTGAAAAGAAGCGGGAAAATACTGAAATTCTACGCCATCTGAACATTTAAGAGCTAAACTGATGTACATGTGTGTGTGTGCGTGTGTGTGTGTGCGGTGCAGTGTTGTGATACGTTACGTTATGCATTTATCAATCTTTGTATTATGTATTTATCTGTCCTTCCAGCCATCAGTCTGTCTGTCTGTCTGTCTGTCTGTCTGTCTGTCTCCTAGCCTCATATAACACGAGCTTCAAATCTCGTGTGCCCAACTCTCTCACGGCGGTTTGTGTGTTTATTGTGAAATCGACTGTGTTATTGAGATGTATAAAATACTGTTCTCTCTGCCTTATTCCCCCACAACCCACCACACATATGTATTTATGTTTGAATGGCGCGTGTTCTACATTCCTTTGTTTTCCTTTGCCTGTAATTTCCGCCATTGTCCCAACGGTTTCTCATACCTCTTGTTTTGCTTCCATTTCCCGCGACAAATACGGAGTGATTGCCTGTTTTCTGTGTAATGTCATGTGATATAGATCACGTGTACAGCGTGGGTGGACAGATAAGTTATCACAGCATGGAGAGGATAGAGCAGCAGAGAGTGACCAGAGGATCTGGCCGACAATCGGTACTTCATATACTCCAGGAAAGATCAAACGGACATATTATCAGACTGCAGCTGTAGCATTAATATTGGGACTTGTCGCTGGTTGTTGAAGATGAATCGGAGCACGTACGGGAGTGTCCTGAATGCTGTGTTGTCGGTTATTGACTCAAATTAAGTCAACTCTGTTTATAGTGACAGCAGAACGTCAAAAAAAAACGAAAAATTAGAGGTATGGTGCAAGGGTGATAGTGCCACACTGAAATGTCAAGAATGAATACAAAAGGACGAACGAGTTAG
This sequence comes from Cepaea hortensis, assembly GCA_963921405.1. Lineage (NCBI taxonomy): Eukaryota > Metazoa > Mollusca > Gastropoda > Stylommatophora > Helicidae > Cepaea > Cepaea hortensis. The sequence continues at coordinate 9,581,845 of OY992882.1, forward strand.
CGTTTTCCGCTGTGGAATCAATCAAATATAATAACAGCATTAGAAATAGCGGCAGAAAATCCTCACACGTTAATGCGATCTCACTGTTCTTCGGCGCCATACACGCGATTTTGAAGGGCCACGATCACATCTCCTTTATCATGCACCAGTTAGTTAGTTAGTCGATAGATCATCCTCATTGCACAGCGAACCATTCAGTCCATAAGTGCTTGGATACTTGGTGCAGCGGCTAACGACACCAGTTCTGTGTTGGTTTATCAATCTTCTTTGGCTTCCTGCGTAGTGTTCTTGTTTGGCCAAATCATGCACCATTACCGCACCAAGTATTGTCGATCCAACTAATCTGTCCGCCTGTTCGTTTACCACCACACCAGAACGTCCTGGGGTTGGTGGTCCAATAGATGCGCACAAAAAAAAAAACCCAAAATATGACTAAGAAGCTCGACTGATGAATAAAATTTAAAAAACACACACACATACAGATACGGGTGCACGTTGCGGTCATAGTCATAAACGGGACAAGAGCAAGAACAAAACAGTTTAAAATATATAAATTAACTAGCTGACCCTGCCCGGCTTCGCCCAGTCCCTGGTGGGAAGCATCTCATTTAATTCATATAAGTAGTCATATAAGTTCCCGTTCCCGTTACCGACTATCTGTCTGTCTGTCTGTCTGTCTGTCTGTCTGACCCGCCCGGCATCGCCCAGCTCCTGGTGTGAAGCATCTCATTTAATTTATATAAGTAGTCATATAAGTTCCTGTTCCCGACTGTCTATCTGTCTGTCTATCTGTCTGCCTGACCCTGCCCGGCTTCATTAAATTCATACAACAAAAAAAGTAACTTAAAAGAACGTTCTTCCACACACCATCCATTATTTTTAATGAAAACTCTTTCTAATCACCTGCATGACTACAGTAACTTCTTAAGCAAAAAAAGATGAGTTACAATGTTATGCATTGTGCATCATTTTTATGAAAACTTTAAAAATGCCTTACAGATTGTATCATTATTTATTATAACTCATATGCCGGTACATAACTATGGACAAAGAGTTTATAAATCTTTGAAAACGATGCCACAATATGACTATAAGTTATACAGAAAAGTTATGCCCCTTGAAATAACTTTTACAGAGTTAGGTCCCCTGAGATATATGAAATTATGATGAAAAATGAAAAATGAAATAATACTGAGTAAGCAGGCGATTTCACACTAACAAAATATCACAGTTGTCAGCGCTGGATTGAAAGGAAGGCGTGTAGAAAATTTCATCTCAATCGGATGGGCCGTTCGCGAACAAATAAAGGACATACATAGATACATAGATACATAGATACATAGATACATAAATACGGACGAAGATCGCCTTTTATATATAAGAAGATAACACAAATGTGTAGGGGAGACTGGGGAGAAATGGACCAGCAATTTTGTAGTTTTCAATTTTTGCTCATCACCGGAACAGATTTTATCGAAACATAACAAAACCATGACTAAAATGTTGTACATTCATTTATTTTAAAAGGGGAAAACATTTAGCAATCTATTTCTATATGTTTCTTTACAAAATGCATTTCAAAAATGTATATGAACATGGGGAGAAATTGACCACCATTGGGGTGAAATGGACCAGCACGTGGGGAGCAATGGACCATAGTGGGGAGAAATGGACCTTTTTTAAAAAGAAGCAGCAACAACTCATCCATATTGCTATAAGAAATAAATAATAATTAAAAGGATTTAAATATTGAGCACAACCCACTACTGGCAACGCCGATCGCATTCTGGTATGAACCTAAGGCCTATCCACGTCAATATGGAAGCACTATACTCGAGTTTCGCCCTCATTTGAGCTCGTCAGTAGTGCATATCCCTGACCGGATCCGGAAACAGTCCCGGATCACGCGTGTGAAGCGGGTGTGTAACCACGCGGCACACACTGGACACACCAAATTATCACAACAGAATATCACAACGCTACCCATCGTAGGCTATGCTCAAGATTGCCCAATCGCCGCGACCGACGTCCGTCAATCGATAAACTCGAGTATAGTGCTTCCATATTGACGTGGATAGGCCTTAGGTTCATACCAGAATGCGATCGGCGTTGCCAGTAGTGGGTTGTGCTCAATATTTAAATTTCAAATCCCGAAACAACCACATAATCAATTGATTATTGCTCACTGGATTTAGGAGGCCTGGTGTTCCTTGCCAGTGAGAAGTCCTGATCGTTCGGGTCCCATCGATTGACGGACGTCGGTCGCGGCGATTGGGCAATCTTGAGCATAGCCTACGATGGGTAGCGTTGTGATATTCTGTTGTGATAATTTGGTGTGTCCAGTGTGTGCCGCGTGGTTACACACCCGCTTCACACGCGTGATCCGGGACTGTTTCCGGATCCGGTCAGGGATATGCACTACTGACGAGCTCAAATGAGGGCGAAACTCGAGTATAGTGCTTCCATATTGACGTGGATAGGCCTTAGGTTCATACCAGAATGCGATCGGCGTTGCCAGTAGTGGGTTGTGCTCAATATTTAAATTTCAAATCCCGAAACAACCACATAATCCATTAAAAGGGTATTTGCACTTTTTTATTATTATTTTAAGCGACAGTAAAAAAGTTTAATATGATATATTAATCTAATATAAAGTTTTATCGAACATTTATGCCTGCAAGACTTTCTTTGAAGACATAGCCATCTTTGGTCCTAGAAGTGGTTCCAGTGATTGTAGATCTAGTAAGCTGTGCTTTAATACATGTAATTGAGACACTGGCGACATCTTCTACCTTAGGCTTAACAAATTTACCAGCAACCTTCTCACTCTTGCGCAAGAACTCTACCTCAACATCACCATCATCATCAATGTCTCCCCTTACAATTCCTACATAGTAAACACAAGTCTTCTTTGTTCCATATTCACATAGCACACACTGGCCTTCAAAAACCTCACGCACACCAGTCAAGCTAACCGTACACTCCTCATTTTCACCAAATGAAACATCAGAATCTGTGTCATCACAAAACGAAATGTCAGTTTCTGGATCTGAATCAACATCAAGTTCTTTCAGCTGCTGTCTCTTTGCCTTTTTGGGTGGAACTTTTGCTGCCTTTTCTTTCATCACCGCTCTTTCCCTAATTCGATCCATTTCTGGCGTAGAAGTAGCCAGCATAGTTTTTCCTCTTTTCCTCATATTATTTGAATCTTTTCGCGGACCAGCTTTTGGTAGTCCTCTGAAAACATGAGGCGAAGTAAAGGAAGAAGTAGCTTTATGTTGAAGACTCCCTGATATTTCCTGCAAGTCATCTACAAGGTTCTCAACATTACACTCTTTCTGATTTTCATGAAATTCTTGTGCAGTTTGATCTGTGCTGGTACCACAATGTGGAGATGCTGATCCTGTCTGTTCATTGCTTTCTAAAGTGGCATTTTCACTGTCCTTGCTGATGGGCCTGTTCGTTATTTCTGAAGGCATAAAATCATCTTCTGTAAAAACATCTTCGTTAAAGGGCCAAATACCTGACACTGCAAAGCCTGATTGAATGTTAATGGGAGTTGCCGCTTTAAGAAAAGCGTGGCCTTCTAGATTTGCAACTTGATATATTGTCAGTGGTGTCCCAACATTTTTCATCATCCATGAATCACACGCATTGTTGTAGACCGACTTCATGGGTCCAAAAACTGAACGGTCCAAGGGCTGAGTTTTAGATGAGGTGTGTGGTGGCAACGTGATCACATGAATGTTGTTTTTCTTGCACAGTTCAAGTGATTCAAATGAAATGTGGGAATCGTGATTGTCCAAGATCAAAATCAAAGGGAAGTCTTTGGAAGGTCTTGAATGCTTAATGAAGTGATTTATAACTTTGACGAAATTATCACGGGTCATCCAACCTGTTCATTCACAAGGCCAAGGGAACCTTCAGGTGCTCCAGCAAGCATAGAATTCTTAAAAAATTTTCTGGGAAACACAAAAACTGGAGGGATAATGTGACCCGCAGCTGACACAATGCAACAGATTGTGACCAGTTCTCCTCTTTCTCTGGATGTCACCTGGCCTATTTGCTTCACTCTTCGTGGGGCAATTACTTTTGGCACTTTCTGTACAGTGGTCAGACCTGACTCATCCAAATTGTAGATTTGAGCTCCACTCACATTTAGTTTTGTAATGGTTTCCTTCACAATGTTGAAGAAGGTGCAAATATTATGTTTGTTGAAAGCTGTAGCTCTAGCCAGAGATGTTGCCTCAGGTTGCCTTATGGTCAGCTCGGGATTCCGTCGCAAAAATCCACAAAGCCAGTCATTCCCTGCCATCATTTGCTCATCCCAGGTTAAAGGATGTGCAATGTTATTGACTTTCGCCATCTCGTACGCCAAAATACGAACGTTTTTAGTTGTGAGTCCATGGAACATTCTTGCACAATCTTTCAAGTAACTAGCAAAATCAGCTTCTTGCTTAGCTGTGAAAACAAGGCTATGCCTATAATTTGGTACGAGTCTAGTAGGCAGACCATTTCCTTCTCTGTCTTTTGTAAGATTGTTATTGAGGGTAGAGCGAGCAATGCCGTACTCCCTTGCAGCTTTCCTCACTTTCATTCCATTTTTCACAGCATTAACAGCTTCTCTCATACGTTCCTCCGTAACGAGACCCTTGTTGGTGTTTCTGATGTACAATCTTGGCATCTGAAACAAAAGAGTGGCAGAATTATATAACATTTAGAATGGTAGGCCTATCATTTGCAAAGAAATACTGATCATAGCACGAATGGCGTGCATCTTTAATAAATCACTGAAATCAAATTTGTTAACAGTTTTATTGGTCTAGATTTAGACCCCAGTATTAAAAAGAATCAATAATGCTGATATTCGAATGCAATCTTCAACACTTTTAATAACAACAGACTGTCTTGTCAATTTCTTCTATGGGGAGAAATGAACCGGTCCATTTCTCCCCCATCAATGTATTAAACTATTCAGCCATAAAGTCTCTTAAATCTAATATTATATGCTATATTTTTTATATGAACTCTTAAATAACAAGTAAATAAAGATATTAACGTAATTACCTTGTCCTGATTCCTGACTATGCGTCTGCTTTACGATGGTGTCTGGAACTGGAAAAAGAAACTTTAGTGCAGAAAATTTTTCAAACTTTGCGTGGGAACGACCTGTGCGGGAAGTCGATGGCAAATGAAAAATTCGGACTATGTTTGATGTGGAAAACAAACTTATTATGGTTTCACTTTCATTGCATCACAGCCAGGGGCCAGAGAGGGGGTGGTCCATTTCTCCCCTATGTCCATTTCTCCCCAGTCTCCCCTACTTCCCTTGGCGCTAGCCCGATCTAGGAAAATACCAACTGAACACTGCCAGAAGGTATGGTATAATGCTGACGGAGTCCTGTTTTAAAAACAGCAAGCTGGAAACGTGGAGAAAACAACGAGGAGAAAGTACTTAAGGTAGACACGCGTAATCACCCACAGGGAACACAATAAAAAGACACAAGTGAAGGACAACACGAAAATACAAGCAAACAAAACAGGAATGGGGAATGAGACTCGGACACTAGAAGGGCAAAACATAAAATCACATATTCATAGAGTGCATGGAAAATAATGCTATATGACATGCTTGTCAAATATGCGGCCCGCGAGCCGCATGCGGCCTTTTATTATCTCCAGTGAGGCCCGCGACAAATCTAATTTTTTTTTTTTTCTTCTTTTATCGTTTTCATCACCATAGATAGTATTCAATAATAATACAAAATATTGCAAAGGAACGAACGAGTAAAAGGAAGCAGCAGAGAAGAAAACACCTGTCACACCGGCCTCAGATGAAAAAACATAACTACAAAGAACCAGGAAGAAGATGAAAGCATAATATACAACACCGGAATTATAACCACACCTAAGCAAGCAGGTTAAACCAGGGGAACACTTTTTTTTTCAGATGAAGGACGGACGAACGGGTCGTGTTTGACCGATTTGAAACCACGGAGACAACTGGCATCATACCCGGGGGGTTGACGGTTCTATAAACTAAAACATGGGGCGTGTCCTTTGCTGGAAGTTGCGATCTAACCCAGGTTGATTTTCTATTTAATTCTAAAGCTTGCCATTGCATTCTAAACTAGAAGTCAACGTTTAAGTCCAAATTAATGCCGATTTAGAGGGTTGAACCGCCTACCTCGTCATCACAGCACCATCACGGTGTTGAGAGGTAGGAGAAGTGCTTGGGGGTTCTTGGCAAAAACTAATGGTCGGCGTTTGGTGCAGGAGAGCCTGGCGTATGACACTACATCTAGCTTAAGAATGGAGGTGGAGGCGGTCAGTGCAGCTTTCCGCTGGATAGAAAACACGATACATACACATATTGTGATTGTAACTGACTCAGAAAGCATGCTGAGAAGGGTGAGGACAGGCAAGCTTCGTGCAGAGTGGCTTGCTTCGCTTCGGAGGTCACGGGTAGCAAGCATCACCTGGATCTTTTCTCCTGGGCATGCCGGTGTGCGGGGGAATGAACAGGCGGACAGATTGGCTGGCTCGGCAGAACTTGGAGTATTGATGCATGACAATGCAGACGTGGTTGCGGCCTTGTGGGAGCACGTGTACACCTCGAAGGAGCAAATGGATCACCATAGTCTGGTTAGAATGAGGCAGCGAGGAGTGACGAGGGGATCTGGCCGACGCTCGACGCTCAGAGGAAAGGCGAGACGGACATATAATCAGATTGCTACTGGAACTATTACTGGTTGCTGAGGATGGGGACGGAGCGCTTATGGGAATGTCCCGAATGATGTGATGTCGGTTTCTAGATCAATCAATCAATCAATCAATCACAGTACCAGAAGTTTAAGAGCAAGCACTCTTATCTTTTCGACCACGTTCATGTCTTCTATATCTATAAACTACCAGTAGAACACCAAAGTGGCGAGTGTGTTTTCTTCTAGCTTGACTCAAGACGGTTGATCGACGGCTGTACAAGCCGCCATCATAAAACTCCCAGTTGTCACAGAAACAGATTTCTGGCTCCAAATGTTGGACGCTCCGCACAAACTTGTTGAATTCCTTGGAGGGCCCATTCGGCGGCCAGGTGAACATCCAAGAGTTCCAACGGGTAGCGGCGGGTCGCCAGACATGGAGAGCCATGACGTCTGCCCTATGCGCCGACTTGGGCTCAGACGGAATGACTAGACTAGACTAGAACACCAAGAAGGCCAGATGCATTGCCGAGGTTGTCAGCCTTTAATGGTTATGGCATCCTTCTGGGTCGCGTTTATGTCTGTGATTTTACTCATGTTTGCTATTGCCGGAAACACTTGATTTGACTATCTCAGTTGGTTATTCATGTACAGTGTTGATGTCAAAGATCATGCGGTCCTTACGTCCAGTATCGATACATTCCAGCGTTCATTAGCTGTTGCTTTGTTCCAAATACAGAATTTGATAACCGACATCACTGCACCCAGGGTGTTCCCATGCACGCTAAAGTGTAAAGAGCCCTGTTTATACGTCTGGGGGAGAATTGGGTACATGGTATTATTATCCACACGTTGAGAACCGCTGGTTTAAATTTGCCAATGGCACACGATATTGATAGAGAAATTCGGGAGATTTGCAAGGATGGGCGATTATATAGTAAACTCCGGCCTTTCATTTACCTAACGGAGAGAAGTTGCTTGAATGTAAACCAAATTCTGCCGGAGAGACGAGCTGAAGGCGAAGGAGAAGCCAGAATGCCCGAAGCTTGATGGTGTTCAGTTTTCATGTAAGGAGAAATCCTAAAGATAAAGGTGGAGAATTGCGCCTGAGAGATCTAACTTATTGGCTTATCTCCCTTGGCCTTTCATTGCAGATACAATAATGTCGGCTGACTTAAAAAAGATATTTCTGAGATTTGAGATTGCCTTCCTAAAAATATATTTGTTTATCCACGTGTGTATTTCGGACAGTTTTGTTTTCCATTTTTATTTCTATCAATTTTCACGAGAAGGGATCAACTCGGAGTGTTTACATGTTTCCAACTTTGTTTTTATTGGTAGTGTGATCTAAGTCTCTGTCGGGTGTTCATCTTATTTGACTGTATCTCTGCCGATATATCTATCTGACTGTCAGTCGGGCTCGTGATGTTGTTGAGTTGTCTGATACACTGGTGATGTGTCATCATATTTCACGTTATCTTTGCAAATATATTCTTGGCGTGGGGGGGGGGGGGGGGGGGCATGCACCGATATCAATGTTTTTCTTTGACTCAACTCCCTCCCTTCCTTTTAATTTGCTGAAATCGCACTAGCTCGCTCTCTCTCTCTCTCTCTCTCTCTCTCTCTCTCTCTCTCTCTCTCTCTCTCTCTCTCTCTCTCTCACACACACACACACACACACACAGCTCCGTGTTGGGATTCTGTCATTCCTGTTAATCCTTCTATTCTGCACACCTACCATTATAAGCTTATTACTGGCACCTTGCCGTCTTGACAGAGGATAGTTTGTTACATTGTGCTTTTTTAAAAAAAGCGTAATTACTGCAACAAATGGCATTATACCTCTCCATAGCACAAAGCTAGGGTTCAATAGTAGAGACCATGTGTTTCTAATGCAGCATGATTTGCCTAGTTTACTCCAGAGGAAAGGTAACACCAATACGTCTGGAACAAGACCAACTGCAGAAGCTGCCAGATCAACATTGCAATGCCCTAACTGTCCTCCTGTCGGAGCTTCGATCCTAGACCAGTTGCCGACCAAGGCTTATGGCCTGGTCTGTCCTGCTATGATATTTATAGTCTTTAGATTTAGGTAGAATTTCCTCGCAGGATGATCAGGCTTGTACCCTTCTATTTGCACTCCTCCACCCGAAGCCGTTGGGACAATGCGGGGTGTCGAGTTTGGTGAGCGCCGCCCAACATTCGGCGCTAACAGAAATCATGTAATACCATCTACTGTTATCCTGTAGCTCAGTCATATCTGACTAAGACCAGACTCAGATATTCTTATTACGTGTTATAATATTTGACTAACCACTTCCATTGTGACAGGTTTCGCACCGGTCCAGGCGTTGTACCAAGCAAGGTCCCCCGAGACACAGAAAACCTCCTGCTGGTCCTCAATGGCCGAGAATCTTCCAAGGTGGAGGTCAGCAAAATGTGGCTAGAGTATCTACCCTCATTGCCACTTCTACGTAATGTTGCGGTCGTGTTGCTTGGCAACGAGAGGTGTGACAATTCCTGGATTCACCCCTACATGAGCGTCCACGGTGGCCTGGTTAAAGTCATCTTTCTGGTCTATGATAGTCCAGAAGTGGACAATGTCAATGTTTTCCAATGGCCGCTTGGTGTTGCTACGTAAGTTAACTTCATGTTGTGTGTTCATATAATATAGCACAGCTTTTTTGATGACTAGGCTCGTCACTTGCCAGAAGTGAGGGAAAGACTGACTACCTATTCCCCCTGCTCTCAGGTCTACAGAATGTGATAGTGCTATCACATCATTGAGCCATAGCAGGAAACTGCTTCATGACAATTGTATTTTTATATAGAAGCTTATCTATTGGAGAATGACCAAGGAAAGTGTGAAATATAACACAGTTATAGTAGCAGTTCTAATATAGCACAGTTATGGTAGCAGATCTAATATAGCACAGTTGTAGTAGCAGATCTAATATATCACAGTTATAGTAGAAGATCTAATATAGCACAGTTATAGTAGTGGATCTAATATAGCACAGTTATAGTAGTGTATATAATATAGCACAGTTGTAGTAGCAGATCTAATATAGCACAGTTATAGTAGCACGTCTAATATAGCACAGTTATAGTAGCAGATCTAATATAACACAGTTATAGTAGCGGATCTAACATAACACAGTTATAGCAGCAGATCTAATATAGCACAGTTATAGCTGTTTATCTAATATAGCACAGTTATATTAGCAGATCTAATATAGCACAGTTATAGTAGCATATCTAATATAGCACAGTTATTGTAGCAGATCTAATATAGCACAGTTTATCTAATATAGCACAGTTATAGAAACACATCTAATATAGCACAGTTATAGAAACATATCTGATATAGCACAGTTATAGAAACATATCAGATATAGCTCAGTTATAGACATGTATCTGGTATCACCATTATGTGCTAATGCTGATAAGCGTGTGTGGTCATGTTTTGCCATCTCACACTATCACCAGAATCGTGCATCAGCTCTGTGATCTTGTCTTGACGATACCACGTCGCCAAGCCATCCAGGTATTTACTTCTCTGTCTTCCCCTTGTTCTCTTCACCTCGATCTTGCCAGTTATCACAAAGTTCTCCAATTTATTTCTTCTGGTAACGTGACCAAAAAATGTTTACTGTCTGCGTCTAATTTCTCTAATCTTCAAAGACAAATGTCTAGGTTTAATTCCCAACTGTTGCATATTTATTTTTCTTTTAACACTGCATAATTGACCAAACTTTCTCAAATTGGTACTAGAGATTTCTCAGAACACAAAGGTTGGTAAGGAATAGAGATAGCTTCTTCGTGTCATAATATCATAACCTGGTATATGCAGTCCCTCTCTCTCTCTCTCTCTCTCTCTCTCTCTCTCTCTTTCTCTCTCTCTCCCTCCCCCTCTCTCTCCCTCTCTCTCGCTCTCTCTCTCTCCCTCTCTCTCCCTCTCTCTCTCACTCTCTCTCTCTCTCTCTCTCTTTCTGTCTCTCTCTCTCCCTCCCTCCCTCTCTCTCTCCCTCTCTCTCCCTCTCTCCCTCCCTCCCTCTCTCCCTCCCTCTCTCTCCCTCCCTCCCTCTCTCTCCCTCTCTCTCCCTCTCTCCCTCCCTCCCTCTCTCTCCCTCTCTCTCCCTCTCTCTCTCCCTCTCTCTCACTCTCTCTCCCTCCCTCCCTCTCTCTCTCCCTCTCTCTCCCTCTCTCTGTCTCTCTCGCTCTCTCTCTCCCCCTCTCTCTCTCGCGCGCTCTCTCTCTATCTCTCTCCCTCTCTCTCTCTTGCTCTCTCTCCCCCTCCCTCTCTCTCTCTCTCTCTGTTTGTGGGTGGCTGGCTGTCTGTCTACAAGGTTTGTAACCTTCTTCTATGTGAATTAACCTGTGTCTACAGTATATTCTCTGTGTGTGTATGTGGCTGTCTGTCTGTCTGTCTGTCTGTCTGGCTGTCTGTCTGTCTGTCTGTCTGTCTGTCTGTCTGTCTGTCTGTCTGGCTGTCTGTCTGTAAGCTTTGTTACCTTCTTCTATGTGAATTAACCTGTGTCTACAGTATATTCTCTGTGTCTACAGTATATTCTCTGTGTCTACAGTATATTCTCTGTGTCGTCATTCACTTGGAATCATCCTGTGTCTGTAGAATTGACATGAGCTGCAGGTTGTTCTGGAGGACACCCCAGAGTTGCAGGTCTAGAGCTATTCCTCCGGTTATAGAACACACTTATGTGTCAGATCTTAGTCAGATATGACTGAGTGACCGTATGACAGTAGATGGTACTACCTTGCTTTCTATTAGTGCCAAATGTTGGGCAGCACTCAACAAACCCGACACCCTACATTGTGTAACAGCTTTGGGCGGAGGGTACAAGCCTTATCCTGGTACTAGGAAATGCAACCTAAAGACTAAATGTCATGGCAGGGCAGACCAGGCCCTAAGACTTGGTTGACAACTGGTCTAGGATTGAAGCTCCAATAGGCGGACAGTTAGGGCATTGCTTTGCTAATCCGGCAGCTTTTGCAGCTTGTCTTGTTCCAGACATATTGGTGTTACCTTTCCTCTGGAGTAAACTAGGCAGACCAAGAGAAGGGATCATGCTGCATGGGCATCACATGGTCTCTACAATTCAGCCCAGACTTTGTGCTATGGAGAGGTATAACTCCATTCCTGGTCTTAACCATGATGGGTTGTAGTTACTTTGCCTGTGTTTGAAGCACAATGTAATAACTATCATCTGTCAAGACGGCCAGGTGTCATATATAGAACATACTTGTAAAATATACAGAGTCCTTTCAATGCCTCCAGGCCTATTGGGTATACGTTAAGTACAGGTCCCTTGTACACGCATATAGCACATACGGTATACGGTGCCTAGGCTCATATTTGTATAGATCAAACAGTGCTAAGTGGGTGATGTGGTTGGTCCCACACTGGCCACCTTTATGTCCCAAGACATGTATTGGTACCCATTTTAGACAGGTTGACCAAGGAGCCCAGTTTTGTAAATCTGTCTGTGGATGGGGATTCAAATATGTAACCACCAGGCTGGCTCGCTAGCCAATGTGCCTGCAGCTGTCCTGGTAGAATAACCTGGATGTGGGAGTAGCCGTGGTGAAGTGGTGAGGCACTCGCTAGCCACTGCCTGCAGCTGTCCTGGTAGAATAACCTGGATGTGGGAGTAGCCGTGGTGAAGTGGTGAGGCACTCGTTAGCCACTGTTCCTGCAGCTCTCCTGGTAGAATAACCTGGATGTGGGAGTAACCGTGGTGAAGTGGTGATGCCGCCTGCCTGGCACTCTGAAGGTAGTGGTTTTGGTTCCAGGCTATGTTGTTCGGTTCACGAGTGCAGTTTTCTGAGAGACTCCTGGGGGTCATTGCTGGAGTTGTGGACTCTTTCAGTAGGCCATCTTGCGGAAAGAGACCGAGCTATATGGGATTAAACCCGGTGCAATGAAGCATATCCTCTTGCCTTTTCCACGTGTGAAGAAAAGTTCTGCAAACACATCATCATCATGTGCCATGCCTATAAGCTTGGGTGGTCATGTTTTGCCATCTCACTTGATCACCAGAGTCGTGGATCAGCTCAGTGTTCTTGCCTTGACCATACCATGTGGTCAAGCCATCCAGGTATTTACTTCTCTGCCTTGTTCTCTTCCCCTTGATCTTGCTAGTTGTCACCAAGTTCTCAAATACATAACAAGTTAAATAACACTTCAGTTCCTAAAATGTGTATGTGTTTTTGTGTGTCAATGAGACGTCTGATGTGACTTTTTACATTCTGTTCTAGGTATAGAGATTTCCCTTTGATAGATCCGTCAGGTCTACCATTAAGCCACAAGAGGCCGTATGCATTCAACTTCCTGGGTACTCTCTACAAGAACTCCTCTAGGGAGACACTTATGTCTGCGCTCAATGCCAGCCTGTACAGGCGCCAGGGATATGTTAAGCCTAGATTAGAGTAAGCTCTTTTGTTTACTGACGTAGTACAAGTGTGCAAGAAGTCTACCGGAGTGATTCTCGTGTGTTTTTTAAGTAGAGTATTAGTAGAGCAAGTATGCAAGAAATCTACCTGAGTGATTCTCATGTGTTTCTTAAGTAGAGTATTAGTAGAACAAATGTGCAAGAAATCTACCAGAGTGATTCTCATTTGTTTCTTAAGTAGAGTATTAGTAGAACAAATGTGCAAGAAATCTACCAGAGTGATTCTCATGAGTTTCTTAAGTAGAGTATTAGTAGAACAAATGTGCAAGAAGACAATCAAAGGCTAGGGACATCAAGAAGAGAGACACAAACCTGCTGCCTTGTAAGTAGACTGGGGACTGTCAAAGGCTAGGGACCAGATGAAGAGAGACACAAACCTGCTGCCTTGTAAGTAGACTGGGGACTGTCAAAGGCTAGGGACCAGACGAAGAGAGACACAAACCTGCTGCCTTGTAGGAAGACTGGGGACAGTCAAAGGCTAGAGAAAGCAAACCCAGCACAATTCTTGACGAAGTCAGATGTACCGAACCACAGGCTTGATGAAACAATGCAAGACAAATCACTAAATGATGTCAGTCGGCTGTGGCAATGTGTGTCTAACTCAGCTTATTGATAAGTACCTGCTTGAGCCAAGTGTATGAACACTGGTTATGTTGGTGCATACAAGACACATAAAGTCAGTTGTTGCATACAAGACACATAAAGCCCGTTGCTGCATACAAGACACATAAAGCCCGTTGTTGCATACAAGTCACATAAAGCCACATTTTGCATATAAGACACATAGTCATTTCTTGCCTTGAATCTGTCCCGATGCGGATTGAACCCATGACACCCGAGCCGGCGGGTGAGCATCTAGCCACTGTGCTGCTGCAGCTCCCAGGTATATGGTGCTAGCCCTATGTATGTATGCACCAGTCGGCACACCATGGGTGATGTCAATATTTATACACCAGTCGGCACACCATGGATGATGTCAATATTTATACATCAGTCGGCACACCATGGAAGACGTCAATATTTATACATCAGTCGGCACACCATGGGTGATGTCAATATTTATACATCAGTCGGCACACCATGGAAGATGTCAATATTTATGCATCAGTCGGCACACCATGGGTGATGTCAATATTTATACACCAGTCGGCACACCATGGATGATGTCAATATTTATACATCAGTCGGCACACCATGGAAGATGTCAATATTTATACATCAGTCGGCACACCATGGAAGATGTCAATATTTATACACCAGTCGGCACACCATGGAAGATGTCAATATTTATACACCAGTCGGCACACCACAGGTGATGTGGTCAATATTTATACACCAGTCGGCACACCACGGGTGATGTGGTCAATATTTATACACCAGTCGGCACACCACGGGTGATGTGATCAATATTTATACACCAGTCGGCACACCACGGGTGATGTGGTCAATATTTATACACCAGTCGGCACACCACGGGTGATGTGGTCAATATTTATACACCAGTCGGCACACCACGGGTGATGTGGTCAATATTTATACACCAGTCGGCACACCACGGGTGATGTGGTCAATATTTATACACCAGTCGGCACACCACGGGTGATGTGGTCAATATTTATACACCAGTCGGCACACCATGGGTGATGTGGTCAATATTTATACACCAGTCGGCACACCACGGGTGATGTGGTCAATATTTATACACCAGTCGGCACACTACGGGTGATGTGGTCAATATTTATACACCAGTCGGCACACCACGGGTGATGTGGTCAATATTTATACACCAGTCGGCACACCACGGGTGATGTGGTCAATATTTATACACCAGTCGGCACACCACGGGTGATGTGGACAATATTTATACACCAGTCAGCACACCACGGGTGATGTGGTCAATATTTATACACCAGTCGGCACACCACGGGTGATGTGGTCAATATTTATACACCAGTCGGCACACCACGCGTGATGTGGTCAATATTTATACACCTGTCGGCACACCACAGGTGATGTGGTCAATATTTATACACCAGTCGGCACACCACGGGTGATGTGGTCACTATTTATACACCAGTCGGCACACCACAGGTGATGTGGTCAATATTTATACACAGCCATCTTTACTTCCCATTAAATTTTCTAGTATCCATTTTTGGCTGGATCAATCTGAAAGCCCTGTTCAGTGAAAAACATTGTCACCTCAGTGAGGATTTGAACTCATGGCCAGCAGGCATGTGTGATTGCCACTGTACTACCACTGAGCCCCATGAGGCTAGAAAAAGATCCCTACTCACTAGAATATGAGGCTGGACTCAAGGTGCTAGTAAAATAACCACTATCATTAACGGCTTTAAAGTTGTCTTAGAAATGACCAAATTTGCAGCTTTATTCAATGTCTTCTTATGATGAAAATCTCTACTCATCCTCAGGTGGTTGCCCGAGGAAACTGCTGAGACCCGTGATGAATACTTGCGTGTCTTGTCCCGCAGTGATTTGACATTGAGTCCTGTAGGGGTCAACACAGAATGCTACAGAATTTACGAGTCTTTAGCTCTGGGGTCTGTTCCGGTGATCGAAGATATCATGACTCCTGGTTTTTGTGGTGACTCACCAACGTCTCATAGCCATCGAAGCATTAATGACAGCAATCAAATTCTGT
Organism: Cepaea hortensis; assembly: GCA_963921405.1. Classification (NCBI taxonomy): domain Eukaryota; kingdom Metazoa; phylum Mollusca; class Gastropoda; order Stylommatophora; family Helicidae; genus Cepaea; species Cepaea hortensis. The sequence continues at coordinate 9,597,678 of OY992882.1, forward strand.
TCAAGTCAACTCACAATCAAGAATACAATCTGGGCAAGGGAAACTACTCTGCCCCACTGAGACTGCTGAAGGAGTTTAATGCCCCTGTGATATTTATCAAAGACTGGAAAACTGATCTAGATCCAGTGCTGCAAAAGGAATCACAGATGAGTGATGTAGACATTGTAAAACGCAGAGAGTATGTTATACAATGGTACGAGAAATTCAAGACACACATGAAAGAACAGTTAGTGAACGTGTTGTTAGACAAGTTTTTTCACTCTAACGCCAGATAGTGATGGCTTATGTTAGTATCTTTGTTGTGAGTCTGTTTTATTTACACAAATTTGTTTTTGTTTGTTTTTTTGACAATTATTCCACATTGATTGTGACATCATATAGGTGTATATATAAACATAATTGAGACTGTTTTCGCAAACATGTTGTATTTTCTGTGTTTGTTTCTGTATATTTGGCATCTGCTCCTTGCTAAATCAAACTTATCATGTACAGGTGTTTATATTCATATTTGAGACATGAATATATACCCATGCATTTGTTATTGTTTATGTAGCCTGATGGTCATGTATATTTTCTTGTTTGGTGATTTTATAATGTTATATATGTTCACATACTTTTACTGCTACTGGCACCCTGCTGTCTTGACAGATGATAGTTTGTTACTTTGTGCTTCAAAAAAGGCATAGTAATCTCTCCATAGCACAAAACCTGGGCTGAACCAGGTGTTGCTCATGCAGCATGATCCCCCCTGTCGGCCTTCCTAGTTTACTCCAATGGAAAGGTAACACCTATACATGTGAAACAAGACAAGCTGCAGAAGCTGCCAGATCAGCAAAGCAATACTCTAACTGTCTGCCTGTCAGAGCTTCGATCCTAGACCAGTTGCCAACCAAAGCTTAAGGCCTGGTCTGCCCTGCTATGACATTTAATCTTTAGGTTGCATTTCCTCGCAAAAGGATAAGGTTTGTAGCCACCCATTTGCACTCCTCCACCCGAAGCCTTTGGCACAATGTGGGGTGTCGGGTTTCATAAGCGCTGCCCATCATACTGCACTAACAGAAAGTGGTTATTACCGTCTACTGTCATACGTTAGCTCAGTCATATCTGACTAAGACCTGACACTCATGTTTACTGATATGAGACTCTGAAATATAGCATTATAAAAATTTATGCATAAATATATTTGAGATACAATTATGTATACTTATGTTTGAAATAATTTTTCTTGTATGCTTTATCTTGGTTGCTGGACCTGTATGCTTGGCTGTATAAAGCTAATTCCATATATCTGTACTACATATTTTTCTAAGCCGTTTGACTTGCATATAATTTCATATCAGAGAAATTAATTAAACAGAGCAAGCAAAATCTGAATGTTATAACATGAGCAACATCTTATGCAATAAGCCCTTGTCATTATAAGTTAGACACAAGGATTCTTGCATTTTGCATAAAACCAATTCTAACATTTTGCTAAGAATGATCATACAAAGAGTTAGGAAGAAATTACAACCCAACATAGGAGAAGAACAATGTGAGTTTGTAGAAGGCAAGGGTACAGTAAATGCTGTGTATATACTGAGAACATTAATTGAACGTTCTATAGAAGTAAATTAAGACCTACATCTGTGCTTTATTGACTATACAAAGGCTTTTGATAAAGTAAGACATGTCAACATGATAAAGATGCTTGTAGATCTACAAATTGATGGGAAAGACCTTGGACTTTTAAAAAACATATATTGGAAACAACAAGCTGCCATAAGGATTGATAATGAAGTAGGTCAATATCAGCCTATTAAGAAAGGTGTGCGACCGGGATGTTTAATGTCTCCAGATCTTGTTTCTTTATACAGTGAAAATATTTTCATAAATTTGGAGGATATGAGAGGAATTACATTTGGGGTTGTAACATCAATAACATTAGATATGTGGATGATACAGTATTGATTGCAGACAGTGAGCAGGATCTGCAACATTTAGTAGATGCAGTTGTTGCACACAGTGAACAACTAGGGTTAGAATTAAATTGTAAGAAGACACAAATTATGGTCGTCGATAGAAGAAGCAAATACCATAATGCAATATATAAATAAATGGGAGTATTCTTAAATAAGTGAATCGATACAATTATCTCAGAACAGCCAAAACATCTGATGGGAGATGCCTTGAAGAGATTAGACAAGAATCGCCATGACGAAGGCAGCCTTTTGCAAGATGAAAAACATACTGACCAATAACAAGATGTCAAATGCAACGAGAAAAAAAGTGTTGAGGTGCTACATAGAACCCGTGCTTTTGCATGGATGTAAAGCGTGGACAATGAATAAACAAGCCTTCAAGAAACAAATGAAAACCGTAAACTGATTAGAGAAATTAGACGTAGACAGTCACAAACATCTGAAAGAGGCTGTTGACATTTTCTTGGGCCTGGTTATGAAAAGAGAAGCAGGTTAGCATAGGCAAATGAATAAGAGCACTCTCTTAAACATCCGGTGTGCTGATGCTGAGAAAGCAGGATCAACCCCTACATTGGTCAGTTGGACTAGAAAGTTGACTTTTCATCCTTGACTTGGGAATTACAAGTACTTCAGAAGTCGGAGTGGGTTTGCCTGATAATGAGCAAAAAATAAATCGAGTGCACTAGAAGTAGTAGCACGTGTATGGACTACGCTTGATTTTAAAGCAAGCGAATGTCCAAAGAAAAACATAAAAGAAAAAAGCTAGAACGTGTTGTAACAACTAGAGCCCCAGGAAGGTTAACCTGGTCAACAAATGCCCGCATAAGTCGGATGTGTCGGCCTAACGGCGCAAGAACGCAGCTCTGCTGTAAACAGGCACAACGCAATCACGTCCACAAAAAAAACTTCAGATGAACGCAGAAGAAGACGAAGTAACAACTAGAGAAAGTTAGAGGAAGACAGTGAGAGAAGATTCTTAGCATCATTTCATCATAGCATGGATGCAAGTTAGGCCATCAACTATTCATTCTCTTTGAGACCATGAGATGTGGAGAATCACGATCACCCATGCCAGTTGATGATAATGATGAGGGTCCCTTGTACAGAGCTGTTCTCATATGGGTCTTGTTTGTCTTATATATATTTAAATGTATCGCCCACATTTTGCTCATAAGAAAGCATTGGTAATATTCCCCTATATCTAGTGCTGACATAGTCATGAAGACACTCAAACAATTTTACAAGCTCATCAGTTCTAACACTTAAATGCACTTTATTCTCCTAATCTGTTGTATAAAATAGCTTAGCCAGTTGTTATGTCATACTATTTTCTGTTAAGTTATAATTATTCAAATACTGCTCGGCTTATTTGTGATAGGCAAAATAAACATAATGGCACAAGTGTGGCCCATTAGAGCAAGCATATTTTGACATGTGGCATAATATGATGACAAACTGTCACTATTAGTTTTGTTTTCCATATGACCACCACCTGCTAAACAATTAAAATAGCTTAGCCAGTTGTTAAGTCAGAGTTAATAACCATTTTTGGATTTTATGTAAGCTAGTTCTCTTGATTCGCACTTTACAGTTGGAAACCTAGTTCAGTTCAGTCGCGGTTCTAACATCACAGCAACAGGTTGTCCCCATTATGCTCCATTTCTGTGCCAGTGAATATCACATAAAATGTTCCTCACTGCCCAATGTGAAAAGTGGAAAAGACAGGAGTCTTGACAAACAACAGCCCGCTCAGGCACATTGTGCATAATGCCGCCACCAGAATGTCACCACAAACGTCCTCCACGAACATAATACCATTGATCCTTGATGGAAGTGGCAGTCACTTTCCCAACCAGATGTTCACCTACAAAGTCTCGATGTTTCTAGATGTTTGTGTTCTGTTTCTAGATGTTTTCTAGCCAGCTACACCATTTCTTGAGTATGCAGGTCACACCACAACACCTCAGACAGATATAAAAAAACATTTCACTATACATAATGCCGTCTCCAGAATCCAAGACAACAGTCCTCCACGAAATAATTCATCGTTAAAGGAAGCAGAAAGTCAACCAGAAGACCAGCAGCCACACATTTCTGCATAAGGCACAAAAACCTGTCAATTCTGGGACATAGCCGGCCACCATTGCTCTGAACATGCAAACTCAGGCATATTTAAGAGCATTTCACACGAAATTCACAGCTCACGGCGTCGCGCCACACACAACTCAGCAGCAGGGCGGCGTAACCAAAAACTACCAGTCCAACATGAGGAAAATGCGAATGCAAATGGTGGCCATGAGCATAAACACTCCAGAGGCCTTAACTGTTTCACTGCCTATCCTCCATGTTGGGAACCGGAAGTCTGTAAACCTAGTGATGCTACGTAGTTGTTTGTAGCTTGTAGCCGGCTTCTGTGACAAGTAATATGTGTGAACTATATACAATCAACAGCAGCATGTGGAACACAGTGGTTGCAGTCTTAATTCATTTAGCACATCAATCTGTAGTAATATGTTTCTACCTGACTCAGGTGTAGTAATGTTTCTACCTGACTTAGATATAGTAATATGTATCTACCTGACTCATGTGTAGTAAAATCTATCTACCTGTCTCAGGTGTAGTAATATGTACCTACCTGACTCATGTGTAGTAATATGTTTCTACCTGTCTCAGGTGTAGTAATATCTATCTACCTGTCTCAGGTGTAGTAATGTTTCTACCTGTCTCAGGTGTAGTAATATGTACCTACCTGACTCATGTGTAGTAATATGTTTCTACCAAACTCAGGTGTAGTAATGTTTCTACCCATCTCAGGTGTAGTAATATCTATCTACCTGTCTCAGGTGTAGTAATATGTTCCTACCTGTCTCAGGTGTAGTATCTATCTACCTGTCTCAGATGTAGTAATATCTATCTACCTGTCTCAGGTGTAGTAATATCTATCTACCTGTCTCAGGTGTAGTAATATGTTCCTACCTGTCTCAGGTGTAGTATCTATCTACCTGTCTCAGATGTAGTAATATCTATCTACCTGTCTCAGGTGTAGTAATATCTATCTACCTGTCTCAGGTGTAGTAATATGTTTCTACCTGTCTCAGGTGTAATAGTATCTATCTACCTGTCTCAGGTGTAGTAATATCTATCTACCTGTCTCAGGTGTAGTAATATCTATCTACCTGCCTCAGGTGTAGTAATATGTTTCTACCTGTCTCAGGTGTAGTAATATGTTTCTACCTGTCTCAGGTGTAGTAATGTTTCTACCTGTCTCAGGTGTAGTAATGTGTATCGCCATGAGTCCACTGCAACTTTGGGGAATGTCAGACATTGAAAAAAGCCTCTCTTTACACTACCTCATGACCTTGTAATGAAAAACAGTGTTCTTTTAGAGCAGACCAGACAGAAGCATCAACGCACCTGATTATCAAATTGCAATAACGTCTTAGTATTACTGATGTTCTCTAGCCTGTGTGACATTTGCTGCAATGTGGCTACCTCAAGAAGGAATTATAGGTTATCAAGAGACTGTACTGCAATCTTTAGTAGTTTTGCTAATTTCACTGGCTCTATCGCAAAGGTTTTACGTATGCAATTCATAATCCCGCATACCACGCTCGGAACACATCTGCAGGCGATTTCGCAGCAGAATGTCTTCCCATTGGTTTTAATAAAATGATATGAGTGCTGATCATTCAAAAAGCAATGGCAAACTACTGAATGTAAACTTGCCAAGAAATGATAAACAGCCAAATAATGCTGGGATTGACTGTGAAGTCCTGTAAAGGATATACAAAGAACTTAGTTTATGGGTCATTAAGAGACTGTGCACTTCATTATTTCACTTTATTTTATATTCACAATATATTTCACAGATTCCCAACAGTAGCGATATTTTTATCAGACCCCCAACAAAGACTATATATTTCTCAGATTCCTAACAGTGATTATATATTTCTCAAATTCCCAACAATGACTGTCTATTGATCAGATTCCCAACAGCAACTATATATTTATCAGATCCCTAACAGTAACTATATGTGAAGGCTATTCCAAAATCAACCCCCGATTGGATGGTAAAAATAAACCGATTGCCATAGCAACACTGTTCATTGTTTGCATCATTGAGTTGTCTTTTAGCTCATTACACATCAACCTACAGTGGCATTTGTTCAGTGGTTCATAAATCGCGAACTAATAAACATGGACACTCTTATTGCTTTTCCTGCCAGCTGTGAAATTTGTGGTGTGATTCGTTTTCTTCAAGCAGAAGGTCATTGCATCATGTGTCAGTGATAACATTGTGAGTGACAGTTCTGTGAGGGATTGGTGCAGGAAATTCAGAGATGGGCATAAAGATGTGCATGATGAGGGTGGACAAGGATGACATTCATGTGTGACAGATGAGCTCATTCAAAATGTCGACCAAGTCTTAGTGGAAAAGCGCTGTTTCACAATTTCAGATCATACTACAGAATTTTCACACATTTCTAGGGCTAGTCTGTTTCGAAATATCACAGAGAGGTTAGGCTACCACAAATTCTGTTCATGGTGGGTACCAAAGCAACTGACATTCACAAAGTTCAAAAAATGGGCTCTGCTTTGACGTTCCTTCTGTGGTACTGGGAAGAGGGGGATGCATTTCTCAACAGAATAGTTACTGCGGACTTCGTGAATGCAGAAACAAAGGAACAGTCAAAACAGTGGATGCATACTCATTCTCCAAACAAACCTAATAAATTAAAGCAAACATTTTCACAACAAAAAATGATGGTTACAGTGTTCTGGGACTGCAAGGGCATTTTGTTGATGAAATTCATGACACTAGGGACCACAATAGCGTCAGAAGTTTTATTTGTCCAAGTCTCAGATGTGTATGTTGCAATGGAAAAGATGCATGCTCTTAAAAATTTAATTCTGTCCCACTCCACAGTTTATTCATTAAGAGCAATAGATATGCATCTTTTAATTTCTTTCATTGTAATTTTGAATAACGAAGACACAAACAATAGATTGCACGATTTATTGCCTGGCATATTTCGCTGCATCTCGTCAGGTACATACTGCAGAAATCACACAACTTACGTGAAATTAACTAGATAAATCCTTCAAGTTGAAATATACACAATTTCGCACAGTAATGTCACTTATCTACCACGGTAATTTTAAGCTGACTAACATGTCTTTCTGTTTACACAATTCTGGCTTGCGTTGATAGATCATAATTGCTTCTGCAAATTTTAACAAGCGAGTATTTTGTGTTCTAAACAACACGCGAAATGCAGTGTCTCTGGACACAACATGGCCACTGGCGACAATGTGCCTGCCGATTGAAGACGCCGGGAGCTTCCGGTGTGTCGGCTCCTCGCGGCTAGCATCTCCTGTGTGTTGTATCTTGTTGACCCATTGAGGTATGTGTTCTGACACCCGTTTGTTAAGCTGTCTCTCCGTTCGACCAATGTAAACGGCCTGGCATCTACATGTGAATTGGTAAATACAATTGTTTGTGGCGTACAGAGGAACAGACTGTTGGTGTAGGAATGGGTACGGTTTTACATCTAATGACTGGAGTTGCCGCACAGAATGTTCGACCTACTGCTGTAGTAAGCCGGTCTTGTAGACGTTGCATTACGTCATCCCCTCGAAAGGTTAGCTGGATGAATACCTTGAGTTTCTTTCATTGTGTCACCATTGTTGGTAATCAATGACCCAAGATATTCAAAATTGTCCACCACCTCCAATTTTTCCTCATTAATATATATTTCTTTCTCCATAGTAGTTTTATCTGTATGCATTATCTTTGTTATTGCTATGTTAAAATATATGTTGTGATTTTCACTGTTCAGTTGGGTTGAGATTATTAGGTTTTATATGCCATTCTGTAATGTGGATAGCAATACTGTATCAGTATATCGAATCTCTGGTATTTCATGACCACCTATATTTAGAGCATCATATTGCTCCCTAAAATATACTCAAGTATATTGGCAAGCATGATATACATTTTTATTTTTAAGTTGCATATCCTTTATAGGACGTTGCAATCAACACCAGCATTTTACTACTGTTGTTGATGTCTTGGCAAGTTTTCCGTTCAGTAGTTTGCCATTGCTATCTGAACGACAGGCTCACATACCTTTCCATAAGAAACCAACTCAACACGATCCGATACTGAATCTAGTGCAGCTGTGTTTTGTATGTGGGTATATGGGATTACGAACAGCGTCCTTACCCCCTTTGCCAGGGAGACCGGCATAGTAGGAAGCATAGTATAAATACCATAGAAATATACTCAAGTAAATTGGCAAGCTAAGTATAAATACCATAGAAATATACTCAAATATATTGGCAAGTTAAGTATAAATACCATAGAAATATACTCAAGTATATTGGCAAGTTAAGTATAAATACCATAGAAATATACTCAAGTATATTGGCAAGTTAAGTATAAATACCATAGAAATGTACCCGAGTATATTGGCAAGTTAAGTATAAATACCATAGTAATAAATATAATTTGTCACGAAACAGTTTCTTAGTATGAGTCTGAGATGTGGTAGCGTCGTCACAATTTGTGGGCCTGAATGCACAGATGCTAAACTTTTCCTCACCTTCATAGATGACGAGCCCAGGTCTCGAACTCGCATCCAACCGTGTTTTTTATACTACCAGCACAATTTGCTATCAACTACACTATCGTGTATCGTGCCCGCTGGCAAGCCAAAATGCATATATTCATTATTTCCTCCAAATTACCCTCAAAATGACATGTCTATAGAAATATTTGTTTGACTGCATTTATAAATTGTTACATTGCGTATACAAAATTTTTGTTAAAGCAATTTCTGTTTTGTGGATGCACAATGTTAGTTGAAGGATGTTGATTAACTGTTTACGAAGGATTCAGGGAGATGCATATGTAAGAGATGGTTATGTTTTATCCCATTCATTTTGTGTCACCATGTTCATGCTTTGTTGCTGCTGCTGTTGATATTTGACATGTTTCAGTCAGTCATTATGTCCTGCAGTAAGTTAGTTAGTTGCATATCCTTTACAGGACGTCGCAGTCAAGTCCAGCTTTTTTGGCTGTTTGTGATTCCTGGACAAGTTTATGTTCAGTAGTTTTCCATTGCTTTCATTGCCTGCAAACAGTACAAGTAAATTACAGTTTATCCAGACGTCATGGGCACTGTGGCGTACAGTATCGTGGAACTGTTTCACACTTCCTGTTCATATCATGTCGAGGGTTCGAATCAGCCATTGGCGATTTGGAAGCAGACTGTCTTTCGTTGATTTATATGGTATGAGGTGTCAGCCATTCAGAAAGCAATGGCAAACTGCTGAACTAAAATTGCCTAAATTGATGAAATTGAACTAAACTAAACCACATACAGCCAGTAAATGGTGGGCTTGATTACAGCATCCTGTACAGGAATGCAACAAACTTTGGTTTTAATATAGAGCACACACGTTACGTGCTGAAGCAAAGTAAATATGTCAGTAAAATCAATCTGCCTAAGTTCATCGACACATATAGTTCATACAGTGGTAGACATATTTTTAGTGACTGCTTGGCAGTGACGGATGTTGCTTCAGTTGTCTGTAACACTTTTTCGAGGTTTGTGGCCTCATTGTCCTTCCATCCCACCACCTGCCCCCTGGAGCTGGGATTCTTTTGTGACTGCGTAGCTAGAGTTGAACCATTCTCTTAACATAGGCACCAAACCTATTTCTGGGAGGTTAAGTGGCTGACATGACATTGATCATATCACCCACCGCAGGTCCGCATGGCCGAATGGATAAGAACGGTGTTCTTAAACATCCTGTGTGCTGATGCTGAGGTTAGCGGTTCATCCTCTACACCGGACAGCTGGATTTAAATGTTGACCTGTCATCCTTGACTTGGGGACGTTAATTACAAGTACCTCTGAAGTCGGAGTGGATTTGCCTGATGGCGGGGGACACTTAATAGGGAAAGCTAATCCACACGCAAAATTCAGTCCATCACCACTAAGAACATAGTATGTATGGACTACATTTGAGTTCAAGGCGAGCGAGCACACACAAAAATATCACCCACTGAGTGGCATTAGATCAAGAGCATATGGGCCTAGCATCATGAATCCAGTATTACACAGTGGTGTGGAGAGTGGGTCCCTGACCTTGACCTTGTCCTAGAAGCTGAGGTAGTTGTGAGAGTGGCCAAGTGTGTGGGACAAATAGCAAGGGCTATTACAGCATTCGTTTATTCATTATGGAAGACACCAGTCATATAATTTACCAGTTATTTCCCTTTATCAACGTGAACATTCAAAGGCATGTTACTAAAGAACACTTCCTATAAAGATATAATACATCAGTGAAGAAAACAGACACCAGGATGTTTGGAAAGTATTGTGATCATTTACATATAGAATGTGACAGTAAGGGTAGACCCACGATAGTGATCATTTACAAATAAAATATGATGAGTTGGGTAGACCCATGATAGTAATCGTTTACAAATGTAATGTGACAGTAAGGGTAGGCCCATGCTGCCACTGCTATGTCAGATGTTTGGCCTGAACATATGCTGGGTCATGGCTAGTGAGGTGTGGTGAACTGTTCTCTTCCTCACAACCCTTCCCAGACAATTCATCAAACTGATACCCATCTGGGGATTCCTGGCTGAGAGGCTATAGTACCCACCTCATGCTCAGAATCTACAGGGTTTGATCTCAGCATCAGGCTGGACATGTTTCCAAGAGCCATTGGTGTATATTGATTTCACACATTCCCCTGTTCTCTTGGGCAGTGTGATCAGATAGTTAACCTTCTCAGATGAGGGTGAAAAAACAAGAGGCCTTGTATTCAAGTTGTTAATGGTAAAAATCCCAGAGTAGTTGGAAATTGCAAAGAGTAGATCATAAGGCTACTGCCCAGGCAAAATTGTGAGGACAGAAAAACCTACCTGCATGTAGATAGAGCCGTGACCTTGGATGGAATCTGTCTAGTCTAGAGGAAGCTAACTTGACACAAATGGACGCCAAAGTCGAACAGACTGATCTTTGAGGTGCACTCCTAGGTTTGATGCTCTCCTGTTGAAAGAGAAATGAAGATTATTCTTCTTCTGCATTCTTCCGTTTTTTTTTTTCCGGACGTGATCACGTTGTGCCTGTTTACAGCAGAGCTGCGTTCTTGCGTGGTTAGGCTGACACATCCGACTTCTGCAGGCATTTGTTGACCGGGTTAACCTTCCCGGAGGAGAAATGAAGATGAAGATATCCATTTTATGAGGCGACATCGACCCCTGAGCTGTACTGGCAGGAAAACAATCATTCTGCCACAGCGGAGGATTGAACCCCAGCACTGTCTGGACAAGCAGGGGCACTCCGAGGGAAGTTAGGTAGTTGAAGCAAATGCACCTTGCAGTAGGTGTTCATACAGTTTTACTGAGGGTGCTCATACAGTTGTACTGAGGGTGTTCATACAGTTGTACTGAGGGTTTTCATACAGTTGTACTGAGGGTGTTCATACAGTTGTACTGAGGGTGTTCATACAGTTGTACTGAGGCAGAAACCTGTGCTGTGTGAAGGGGTTAAGAATGCAATTCATAATCCCACATACCACATTCAAAGCACAATTGCAGGTGATTTGGAAGCAGACTGCCTTGCCCTGGTTATCATACAATGGTATGAGTGCTGGTCTTTCAGAAAGCAATGGCAAACTACTGAACGTAAACATGCCAAAAAATCAGAAACAACCAAAAATGCTGGGGTTGACTGTGATGTTCTGTAAAAGATATGCAACTGACTGAGGCAGATCTATGTTTGTTTTCTGTTGATGAATATCTCTAAACTTGTAGAAACATTTTGTGTTATTATTTACATTTTAAGATGGCAGTGGGACATAGCTTTTGCTGTTCTCTGCACTGGGTTTGTTGAATTTGTTATCTTTATACTAACAGGTATATTTTGAGTTGTGAACAAGTCACTTCATATTTATCTTGTGTATATTATGGCTGATTAGATGCTTAAAAATATTTTGGGAGACTGAGTTTTAACTCTTATGTCTCGTATGTTGATATTCAAGCTGTTTTAGTCCTGGACAGGGCTTGCATCCACCAGAGGCGGGTTAATGTAGAGACTTCCCTTCCCCTACCATTTTGATGGGTACTGTATTACAGAGCTGTACCAGCCCTCTCCAAGTTCAGAAACCAGTAAGTGTCTAAGACCAGAACTAGGACTTCATCTCTGCACAGAGCCAAGGGGGGGGGTCGGGGGGGGGGGGGGGGGGGGGGTCCTGGAAGGTTCCCAAACTGGGAATTTGGTCTGTGGATAAGTGGCCCCACAGCAAGGTTTCTCCAGAACCATAGACCCCAAGAGATCTGGTCCAAATCTGAAGCGCTCAGTGGCCTGTGTGTATTATACATTATCTTCATCTTTTTCTGCTCTTCATCTCCCAAAGCAGCATCATCATCATGTGCAGTGCCTATAAGCTTCAGTGGTCATGTTTTGCCATCTCACACAATAAACATAGCCCCTTTTCTTATCAAGGCCTTTGTAGACTTGTTCATAATTGGTTGCATTTTTCCATGGGATGTGCAATGCACATTGGGTAGTGCACTAGCCTACCAAGGCACTGGTCTAGGTTCAATCCTCAGCAGAGGCAGGGTTATTTTTACTGACCAGTAGGATTCTGGGGTCGATCCTGCCTCATAGACATGGCTTCCAGACAATTTTCAGAATGTTCCAGGAAATGTCTGGAAGGGAACAGCAACAAGGAAGGGAACTGGCCACTCCACCTCATATGTCATGTCATGACCTAGAATATGTGACGGCCTAACATGTCACACTCCACCTCATATGTCATGTCATGACCTAGAATATGTGACAGTCTAACATGTCACACTCCACCTCATATGTCATGTCATGACCTAGAATATGTGACAGCCTAACATGTCACACTCCACCTCATATGTCATGTCATGACCTAGAATATGTGACAGTCTAACATGTCACACTCCACCACATATGTCATGACCTAGAATATGTGAAGGCCTAACATGTCACACTCCACCTCATATGTCATGTCATGACCTAGAATATGTGACAGCCTAACATGTCACACTCCACCTCATATGTCATGTCATGACCTAGAATATGTGACAGCCTAACATGTCACACTCCACCTCATATGTCATGTCATGACCTAGAATATGTGACAGTCTAACATGTCACACTCCACCACATATGTCATGACCTAGAATATGTGAAGGCCTAACATGTCACACTCCACCTCATATGTCATGTCATGACCTAGAATATGTGACAGCCTAACATGTCACACTCCACCTCATATGTCATGTCATGACCTAGAATATGTGACAGTCAAACATGTCACACTCCACCTCATATGTCATGTCATGACCTAGAATATGTGATGACCTAACATGTCACACTCCACCTCATATGTCATGTCCTAGAATATGTGAAGACCTAACATGTCAAACTCCATCACATATGTCATGACCTAGAATATGTGACGGCCTAACATGTCACACTCCACCTCATATGTCATGACCTAGAATATGTGAAGGCCTAACATGTCACACTCCACCTCATATGTCATGACCTAGAATATGTGAAGGCCTAACATGTCACACTCCACACCACATATGTCATGACCTAGAATATGTGAAGGCCTAACATGTCACACTCCACCTCATATGTCATGACCTAGAATATGTGAAGGCCTAACATGTCACACTCCACCTCATATGTCATGACCTAGAATATGTGAAGGCCTAACATTCACACTCCAGCTCATATGTCATGACCTAGAATATGTGAAGGCCTAACATGTCACGCTCCACCTCATATGTCAAGGCCTAGAATATGTGAAGGCCTAACATGTCACACTCCACCTCATATGTCATGACTTAGAATATGTGACGGCCTAACATGTCACACTCCACCTCACATGTCATGATCATGACCTAGAATGTCTCACATGTCATGATCATGACCTAGAATATGTGAAGGCCTAACATGTCACACTCCACCTCATATGTCATGACCTAGAATATGTGATGGCCTAACATGTCACACTCCACCACATATGTCATGTCATGTCCTAGAATATGTGAAGACCTAACATGTCACACTCCACCTCATATGTCATGACCTAGAATATGTGAAGGCCTAACATGTCACACTCCAGCTCATATGTCATGTCCTAGAATATGTGATGGCCTAACATGTCACACTCCACCTCATATGTCATGTCATGTCCTAGAATATGTGAAGGCCTGACATGTCACACCCCACCACATATGTCAAGACCTAGAATATGTGAAGGCCTGACATGTCACACCCCACCACATATGTCAAGACCTAGAATATGTGACAGCCTAACATGTCACATCCCACCACATATGTCATGACCTAGAATATGTGAAGGCCTAACATGTCACACCCCACCACATATGTCATGACCTAGAATATGTGACGACCTAACATGTCACACTCCACCTCATATGTCATGACCTAGAATATGTGAAGACCTAACATGTCACACTCCACCTCATATATCATGACCTAGAATATGTGAAGGCCTAACATGTCACACTCCACCTCATATGCCACGACCTAGAATATGTGAAGGCCTAACATGTCACACTCCACCTCATATGCCATGACCTAGAATATGTGACGGCCTAACATGTCACACTCCACCTCATATGTCATGACCTAGAATATGTGAAGGCCTAACATGTCACACTCCACCTCATATGTCATGACCTAGAATATGTGAAGACCTAACATGTCACACTCCACCTCATATGCCATGTCATGACCTAGAATATGTGAAGACCTAACATGTCATGACCTAGAATATGTGAAGGCCTAACATGTCACACTCCACCTCATATGTCATGTCATGTCCTAGAATATGTGATGGCCTAACATGTCACACTCCACCACATATGTCATGTCCTAGAATATGTGACGGCCTAACATGTCACACTCCACCTCATATGTCATGACCTAGAATATGTGAAGACCTAACATGTCACACTCCACCTCATATGCCATGTCATGACCTAGAATATGTGAAGGCCTGACATGTCACACTCCACCTCATATGTCATGACCTAGAATATGTGACGGCCTAACATGTCACACTCCAGCTCATATGTCATGTCATGTCCTAGAATATGTGACAGCCTAACATGTCACACTCCAACAGCAATATCTGCTATGGGACTGCCTTTACCGTTCGCTGTAACGAAGGAGTTACGAACACAATTCACAATCCCGCATACCAAATTTGAAACACAGTTATTTGGAAGCAGACACCTTGCATTGGTTTTCATACAATGGTTTGAATGCCAGTCATTCAGAAAGTAATCGATAATACTGAGCATAAACTTGCCAAGAAATCACACACAGTGAAAACATGCTGGGGTAGACTGAAACATCCTGTAAAGGATATGCAACTATATTTGTAACATTATATACTTCTTCTTCTTCTTCCTCGTCTTCTTCTAATATTATTATCTGTATTGTGCCAGTTAGCAGTTGTTATGTTAATCATATTCTGTTACATCTGGCAGTGATTTTAATACTGTGTTCATGAAATTCATTGTGCGGGTTCATGGAAGCTTAATTTTGGAAATGTTGTAGCAGTCGTGGATTGCCTACAAGTTAGTGCCACGGATGAGCTGGAAGTTTGTTACTTGTGTCAGTGGTAGGCAATCTACATGTTCTGGCATGTCATGTGAAGGGTAGGCTGGAAAATGTTGCAATAACAGGAAAGTTTGGTGGGAAAAGAGACAGGAGAAGAATGCATGTCATGAGATGGGTAAACTGGACTGTGTTCTTTTTCATGAGATGGGTAAACTGGACTGTGTTGTTTGTTATGAGATGGGTAAACTTGACTGTGTTGTTTGTTATGAGATGGTTAAACTGGACTGTTGTTTATCATGAGATGGGTAAACTGCATGTGTTGTTCGTCATGAGATGGGTAAACTGGACTGTGTTTGTCATGAGATGGGTAAACTGGACTGTGTTGTTTATCATGAGATGGGTAAACTGCATGTGTTGTTCGTCATGAGATGGGTAAACTGGACTGTGTTTGCCATGAGATGGGTAAACTGGACTCTGTTTGTCATGAGATGGGTAAACTGTACTGTGTTGTGACAACAGGAAACGGAGACAGGGAAAGACATGGAAAGAAAATGATGCTCAAATTAACAATGTGGCATGGTGACACATCTGCACCAGAAATGATTGATGACATGCTAGATAAGAGACTGGGTAAACATGACGACCAATGTCATATAAAAATAACATATATATAAAAATACAAAACACTATTTTTAAGGATTTTAAATGTTGAATAGGCCATGCAAAAGCAGCATTTCACAAGATGAATCCTGTGCAGTATATCTGTGTTTGTCGAGGTGAGAAAACGAAGTCATAAGAGTTATATTGAGCCAGTTTTGATGTATGGAAGTGAATCATGGACAATTAGCAGATCAGTGAGGAATTATGTGAAAGCTGCAGAGATGTGATTGTATCAAAGATTGATGAGTGTGGAAGATGTAGAGATGTGATTGTATCAAAGATTGATGAGTGTGGAAGATGTAGAGATGTGATTTTATCAAAGAATGTGGAAGCTGCCAAGATGTGATTTTATTAAAGAATGTGAAATCTGCAGAGATGTGATTTTATCAAAAAATGATGAGTGTGGAATCTGCAGAGATGTTATTTTATCAATGAATGATGAGTGTGCAGAGATGTGATTTTATCAATGAATGATGAGTGTGCAGAGATGTGATTTTATCAAAGAATGATGAGTGTGGAAGTTACAAAGATGTGTTTTCATCAAAGAATGATGAATGTGGAAGTTGCAGAGATGTGATTTTATCAAAGAATGATGAATGTGGAAGTTACAAAGATGTGTTTTCATCAAAGAATGATGAATGTGGAAGCTGCAGAGATGTGATTTTATCAAAGAATGATGAGTGTGGAGAGATGTAATTTTATCAAAGAATGTAGAAGTTGCAGAGATGTGATTTTATCAAAGATTGATGAATGTGGAAGTTGCAGAGATGTGATTTTATCAAAGAATGATGAGACCAGTAATTTGCTAAGTTATTAATGTAATACATGTGCACATGTGAACATATACACACATGCATGTGTTCATATGCACACATTCAAATAGGTTTTTATTCATCAAACTAAGTGCAGTAAGTTATTAACATAGTAATGTATTAATGTAATGATACAAACCGTTTACTTCAGTTTTGTAACCTTTATGTCATTATTTGCCAGGAACTTGCCAGAGTGTTATACATTTTAATGCCTCATAGAATTAATGTGTCTAGATTATTATTGCTTCACTCATGAGTTTTAAAGTATTAAGTTTGTAGAATCAACTTTAGTTGCTAACAGCCATGCAACTTTTGTTGCTAACTGCCATGCAGTGCTACAGAAAAATATTAATATTTATTCACATGAAAACAAGGTTGAATTTGTTTGACTGAAGATTTAAGTAGCTATAGAACAAAATACATTGCTGTATTTGGTTCTATGAGGGTAAGTTAATGGAGTGAGTTCCCTTGAGCAAGATGGCGGGACATTTCTTCGTCCCGTAAAATGGAACGTGTTTTTTCCAAAATGTGTATGGATTAAGTGTTTTTTCGTGGTGAAATGGAGTTCGGACCGTGCAACGGAGTTCGTGCACGCGCGTCCGGTCTTCTTTCGGCGTATCATCGGCGCCCGGTGGCGATAGTTAAGCCTAACATGACGGCCAGACGACCAGCTAGGACACAACGTGGTAAGAGGGCGGGCGCGCGCAGAAGGCGCTTAAAATGTGACAGATTGGGTATCGGAAATGTTCGAGTACTGTACTGGAACTGTGCATCATTTAGTCAACGCCGACCCATTCTTGAAAAACTACTCTACGGAAACGATATTGTAGTCTTGCAAGAAACACACCTCACCGACGGAACAGTCAATGTGGCGGGATTTCAGGGTTTCCTTAACAGGCGGCACCTCGGACAGGCCATTCTGGTCCGCGACAACATACTAGTGTCTGAGATCGATATGTCCGCCTGGAACAGCGATGCCCTGCAAGTGCAGGCATTAAGAATAATGTCACCAGTTCAGCTTGTAATCGTTAACGTCTATGCGCGAAATGGGAAGGTCGACGTGCGACAATGGCAGAGTTTGTTCGATATGGATGAAAGGCATATCATCTACTGCGGGGACTTCAATGCCAGAGGCAGTCAATGGGGGAATTGCATCACCAATAGACAGGGAGAAGATTTGGAGGACGCCCTGGCATCTGCTGCCCTAATCTGTCTGAATGATGGGAAGGTCACTAGAATGGCCACTCGACCAGGCGACTCTGACAGCGTCATTGACTTGGCTCTGGTGTCGCCCACCATCGCACCAAGGTGCCGGTGGGGCACACTGGGATACCACGATAGTGACCACTACCCTTGTGTCATCCTGATCAAGAAAGACGGGGCCATGAGTCAAAGAAACAAGACCAATGCCTTCCCGTACGACACCACTGGTCAAGACGCCATAAGCAAGATCAGAAGAAGGAAACTAACTTCCTCCCGTAGGAGACAAGAAAGATGGCTGCAGCCACCATGGTGGAATGGAGAGGTCGAGAAGGTGTGGCTGGGAAAGAGGCAGGCTGTCAAAGACTGGCAAAAGGCCAGAAAGGCTAACATGCCACAGGTTGAATTGGCGAACCTGAAGACTGAGGTCGTTAGGACGACGACTTTATTCAAATCCTGCGCCAAACAGGCCAAGGCCGACAAATGGGACGAGTTCTGCAGGAAGGTGTGCTCCGAGCAATCTCTTACGACATTCTGGCGCCTCCACAAGAGCATGAACGGTGCTGCACAACGTAGGGGTATTCCAGACTTTCAAGGCACAGACCTCGCATGGAAAAAGTCGGATGCGGATAAAGGTAAGGCCCTTCTTGCACGCTACATAGAACAGACTGACCAGAAAGACGAGCCCGCCAGACAGAGGACCACAACAACACTCTCTCAGTTGTGCGAGGGGGTCGGGACAGACGAAGAATGGACGATCACAGTTGACATATTGCGTGCGATGCTCAAGAAATCACCTAACACCGCCCCAGGCCCAGACGGCATCCGATATGGTGACCTAATGGTGATATCAGATGATGACATGGAAGAACTGGCCAGAGAATTCAACACCAGTATCCAGAGGGGTCAGGTCAAAGAAGAATGGCTACACAGCTACCTGCTGCCGCTGCCAAAACCGAACAAAGACCACTCCAAGATAAGCGGCTACAGAATCATTACGATGCAGAATACTGTTGGCAAGCTACTGGAGAAAATTGTAGCACACAGACTTGCTTGGGACTTGGAACAGCTCGGCTGCTTCCCGCCCACACTTGGAGGATACAGACGCAACAAAGAGTCATGGCTGAATGCGGCGGTCTTTGCTCAAGATGTTTACGAAGGATTTCAGGTCAGAGAAGAGACATGTGCGGCCGCCATAGACTTAGAGGACGCATATAACAGAGTATCTTTCGAGCACTTGATGCAAACCCTCCTCAGACTGAAAGTGCACCCTCACCTTGTACGATGGATAGCTGCAGTTCTACTCCAAAGGAAGGTGGTGCTAAGATGCGGGAGTTGGTCTTCTGAGCCGATAACGATATGTCCAGGACTGCCGCAGGGTTCACCACTGTCACCAGTACTATTCAACGTGTATACGGTGCCGATCACTGAACAACAGTTGGATGGGAGGGGTAGGACTCTATCATTCGTTGACGACATCCTCGTGTATCGACAGGGTCGAGATAGACAGGCGGTTGCCAATGATATGCAGGGCGAACTAGATCGAATTTCCTCATGGTGTGCTGATGCCCTTGTCAACCCTGCAAAGGCAACGGTTACATGGTTCTCACTAAACAACCATATTGTGAAAACAGACCTGCCGGCAGTAAGAATGGATGGGAGCATTCTGAGTAGAACCCAGTCAATGACATATCTTGGCGTGAGGCTTGATCGTAGCCTGTCCTTCAGAGATCATGTCGATTATGTCATAACGAAGGCTCGAAAAGGTTTGGCAGCAATGAGAGTCATGGCGAGTGCCAATATCGAGCAAAGACTGCTATTACTTCTGTTCCAAGGACTTGTGCTTTCACGCATCGAGTATGCCCTGGCCATCCTCACTGTCAGCCCTACACAGATTGGAAGACTTGAAAAGGTACAAAACGAAGCCATGCGCATCATTTTGGGCTGCACGAGAGACACCAGCTGTGTAGCAATGAGATACCTCCTTGACTTCCCGACAATGGAACACAGGATCAAGATCTGGAGAGCTCGTGCATACTTAAAAATAAGTGCAGATGAGCAGCACCCTCTGCATGACGCTGTATTCAGAGAAAAGGGTGACAGGCTAAAGAGGGGCAAATCATGGATGGGTCGGGCGGAAGATGTCGTCGGACAGGTCTGCAGTCTTACCAGTATCAACCCCGGCAAGGAATGGGTGCCGGTGCCTCCAGCTTTTAAGTGTACCTTCTCCTGCATTATCACACTCGACAGACGGTGCAGAGAGCAGAACCCTGCCGCTGTCAATGCAGAGGTTAACGCGCTCATCTATGATCACTCAGATAGCCCCGAAGTGCTCATCTATACAGATGGATCTGTTGTAAAGCAGCAGAGAAGTGCGTGGGCATTTACAGCCCGCTCAGCGGGCCGAACCGTTCAAGAATCCAGTGGTGCCCACTCCATGACCACGAGCAGCATGACGATGGAGGTGATGGCAGTTACACAGGCTTTCATATGGCTGGAATCACAGCATTATACCAACGTGTGTGTACTAAGTGATTCAATGAGCATGATTCAGAAGGTCGAAGCTGGATCTGTACGTAGACAGTGGACTGAGTCGCTGCGGAAGTCTGTTGTCCGCAAAGTCACCTTCATCTTCGTCCCGGGACATGCGGGAGTCGAGGGAAATGAACGAGCTGATAAATTGGCTGGCTCTGCACCCCCTGTAGATGGCCAGCCCATGGATCGTGCCGATGTTATTAACGCCCTTAAAGATATGGCGAGAACAGAGGATTTTGACGCCAGTGATTCCACATCGCTTTCCAGGATGAAAGACCTGGGAGTAAGAATCGGCACAGCCAGACGCGAGAGGTACATCGGGAAAACAAAGCGCCTCGTCAACCAACACAGAACTGGCACTATTAGCCACCGGACGCTGATGCATATGCTGGGGGGAGGATCTGAGCACCTATGGACATGTCCGGAGTGCAACGAAGATACCCCAACTGATAACTAACTAACTAACTAACTAAGTTAATAAGTAAGTCACAAATGGCTGTAAAAAAATAACTAACTATGATAACAACTTGAAACCAGTTTATTTTTATACATACATTGTCCCTTTATTTCTCAACATAATTTCCACCAACATTGATGCACGTTTCCCATCATATTATCAGTCCTCCAAAATTGGCTGTGGACTTAGCCCCTAGCAATTTCCTGTAAAGCAGTGCAAAGCTGGGTAGAAAACGGTATGAGGGCTAGTCAATAAGTAAGTCACGCAGTTCTGTGGGATGGGAGGTAAATGAAAACAGGGCACGCAGATTTATGTAGCTGGTTTGGGAGGACTGATAAAACGATGGGATAAGTAGTGCATCAATGTTGGTGGAAATTATGTTGAAAAATAAAGGGACAATGTATGTATAAAAATAAACTGGTTTCAAGTTGTTATCATAGTTAGTTATTTTTCTACAGCCATTTGTGACTTACTTATTAACTTACCCTCGTACATGTATTTTTCAGTATTTGTATTTATCAAGTGGGTGCATTGTTCAATATTTACTGATTTATTTGCTAATGTGACAAATACATTTTAAGAAGAAAAACTGTTCAATTTTACACATGTTCATACAAATTTATTTCTAATGAATGATACCTGTTTTGGTCATGCATAAACTATTATGATTTTTGTCTATTATTTATTATGATTTCCTGTTATGAGTTTTCTTTAACATATGTAGTTAATCTCATTGAAGATGTTTTTATATACAATTGACTGAGGCTTATAATGAGGATAATGCTGATGTTTACGTAAGGTGTCTTCTTCTTCTTCCCCTTCTTCTTAGCTTTTTCAAGAGAAATCAGCCACCCCCAGTTATACACCTCAGAGACCAGTGTATGCAACTTCAGCATGTGTTTGTGCCAGGTTGACTTCTGCTAAATAAATTCCATCCAAGGTCACGGGCTCTATCTACATCTTGGGTAGGTTTTCTTCCTTGACATGCCAGGGTTGGCCACAAAGTATTGCAACCTACTCTTTGCAATTGCCAACTTCCATGAGATTGTTCTTGTGCACAACTTGCACACAGAACTTGTGCACAACTTGCACACACAACCTCCTATTCTTTGCCATTATCCAAAAAACCAGGTTTACCACCTCACTATCCAAGAAATCAGGGGGAGCGAGTGATTTCATTAGAAACCAAACGTTTTTTGTAAAAATTCCCAGCTTTATGCTGTGATTTGAACCCTGTCATTTCAGAGCTTGAGGCATCCACTGTAATCTCTGTCATGCCTTACCAGTAAGTAAGGTTTCTGACACGTATGTGAACTTTTGGTTGTGGGAGATTTGTTTCCTCAAGATTTGCTTTATCCAGGATTTTGGGACAGTTCAAAGGCAAGATGATGCCCTTCATTGCACCGGGTTGTAACCCATATGGCTTGGTCTCTTTCCGTAGTGCGACACAAACTCTCTAGCTCCATTGATGACCCCTGGAGTCTCCAAGAAAATGTCTCTTGTGAACTAAACAATGTAGGCTGGAATCAAACCCACAACCTTTAGAGTGGTAGGCAGGCGGCTTAACCACTGTTCCACGGAGACTCCTGTGAGGGATGTATATTCTGTTATATCTGGTTCTGAAATATCAACAATGAGTGTGTGTGATGAAAATGAATAGAATCATTGGAGATGAGGTGTTGTTTAACAATGCCAAGAGCAGGCTAGTTTGGCAGGAGATTGTCAAATGACTACCTTCTGGAAAATAGAATAAAGGAGAATTTGTGAAGTAATGCAGCAGGGAAAACTCTCATAAACCAGTTAATGGCACAACTGGAAAGTCATTTTCCTGGAACCCTCAAAGCAAAAGAAATAGAGGAAGACAGAAAGCATATGGAGAAGGGAATTAGAGACAGGTGAATAATATGGAGCGGACATGGCTGAAGCTGCAGGAGGCAGCAGAAGATAGGAGGGCAATGGGTTTGTCAGTTGAGGGTCTACATACCATTCTGAGATAAAGGCAGAAGAAGAAGTAAGCTTGGTCACTGTGAGATATGAAGGAACACCAAAGATGGTACTAGATGGGTAATACATGTACTTGGGAAAAGAAGAAGATATGAAATTGAGAATCAGCATCATTGAACTCAGAGCTTTCCCACAAGTTCTCAGCATCCTTCAGCAGCCACTGAAGTTTTCACTTCTAGAAATATGAGAACTTTGGCACTTACTGTTTGGCACGTAGAAATATGGCACTTACTGTGTGAACCCTAGAAATATGGCACTTACTTTATGGGTAGCAGGAATATGGCACTAATTATGTGACACTGATTGTGTGAAGTTACTAAATGGAGCTTATTATGTGAACACCTAGAAATGTGGCTCTTGTGTAAACACCTAGAAATGTAACATTTATTGTGTGAACCGCTAGAAATATATGGCATCAGTTGTGTAAATATGACCATATGGCCAACATTTAGAACATATTCTCTACCACTCATATGTTTCTCCATTTCCTTTGTGACAATCTCGTCAGAATCTCTTCTCCGAGGACGTGACCAGGCGGCGCCCAGATTTACTGATTATAATTTTGTTAAAACATCCATGTTGCTGTCCCACTGGTTGCTGTTGCTGTCCCACTGGTTGCTGTTGCTGTCCCACTGGTTGTTGTTACTGTTTGGTCAGAACATATTAGAATGTTTCTTCAGTCGGTTGTATGAGAAGGGGGCAGTTGTTTCCATTTACTGTTAATTAGAAATCTTGCGGTTTTGAAAAGGATTTTGTCAACATATGTTGTATAGATGAATATATGTTTAGTGTGTTAGGAATCTGTGTACGCAATATCAGGGAATGTAACTCCGCAACCAAGGGGAGAGAATTGGTACTATTTATAAGTGAATGCTTCTCCCCATATTTCGCAGGATTAACTACCTCTTTTATCCAAGATGCAGTTGGGAGTATGTAGTCTCTCTCTCTCTCTGTCTCTCTCCATCATGCTCTATTTTTTCTCTCTCTCTCTCATGCTCTCTCTTTCAATCCATCCTCCTTTCTCATTCTCTCTCTCCATCCTCTCTCCCTGTCTCTATCCTCTCTGTCTCACTCTTTATCTCTATCCTGTCTCTCTCCATCCTCTTTCTCTGTCTCTCTCTCTCAGTGACTCTCTGCATCCTATCTGTCTCTCTGTATCTCTGTCCGTCATGCATCTCTGTCCGTCACTCTAACTCTCTTGGTCTCTCTACCTCTCTTTGTCTCTCTCTCTCTCTCTCTCTCTCTCTCTCTCTCTCTCTCTCTCTCTCTCTCTCATTCATTCCCTCCCTTCTGTCTGTGTGTTACATGGAAATAATGCCCTTGTGATGTATACTGAACTGCGTTGTTTATATACAGAAAATTATGACTATGGAATATTTCCTTGCTTATATTTACAATGTTCTGTAATTCTGTTATTTAACATTATCAATGACATATATAAATATATATATTCATGTGTATATTCATGATATACCTTCATATATTATTCATTCATAAGTGGATTTCATAGGAAGACAATAAACTTTATCATCATGCTGGCGAATGTGTTTTATTCTTACGTTATTTTGTCACGTACTGCTTGATAATTTCCATGTTCCTGTGTATGGATAATAAAGTCGCCGTAAAGTCGACGGGTCGACTTCATTGCACCTGGCTTTTATCCCATATGGCTGGGTCTCTTTCTGCAGCGCGGAAAGTGTCCACAAAGCACGAACTCCGTAGCCCTAGCTCCCACAGGAGTCTCTGAAAAATTTCACTCGTAAACCGAAGAACCATGGTGTATGGATATTACAGGATAAATAATATCCGTGTCTTACTCTAAACTGTATGGATAAAAAGTTGTTTAAAAGTTGTTGCATATCCTGTACAGAACGTAGCAGTCAACCCCAGCATTTTTTGGCTGTTCGTGATTCCTGGGCAAGTTTACGTTCAGTAGTTTTCCATTGCTTCCTGAACGACTGGCTCCCATACTATTTCATTAAAAAAACCAACACAGCTGTGTTTCGAATGCGGGAGTACCAACTGCGTCCATAACTCCTTCGCCACGGAGCCGGTGATGTGTAGATACAGTAGGGTAAATAATATCCATGTCTTGTCTCTAAACTGTTCTAATGTGTCGATACAGTAGGGTCAATAATATCCATGTCTTGTCTCTAAACTGTTCTAATGCATGGATACAATAGGCAGGACCGTGCGGTGGATTTTCTCAGTATGATGCAAGTCTATGAAATGCCGCCCCTTACATGTTGTTTTGTTTAAAAAGCCGCCCCCTTATGAATCCCCCTTACGGTGCCGCCTGATGCGGCCGCCTCTCTGCATCAGAGTACGGCACGGCCCTGACAATAGGATAAATCATATCCATGTCTTGCCCCGAGACTGCCCATGTGTGGATGGTTTGGTTGGTCGGTGAATTATCAGGTAGGCTGTGAGTTTTAACTCTCAAGTCTAAAACATCCCCATCCAGGGCTTCTGATCCCAGGAAAGAGTTTGCACCTGTCCCTATTAAGGTCCCTATTACCAGTCTTCCTCGCCATCAGGCGAACCCATTCCGACTTCAGTGGTACTTGTAATTTACGCCCCCAAGTCAAGGACGAGAAATCAACATTTTAGTCCACCTGGCCGGTGTAGGGGTTGAATCCGCTACCTCGGCATCAGCACACCGAAAGTTTGAGATCAAACGCTCTTATCCATTCAGCCATACTGACCTCACAGTAGTGCCTAAATAACAGTAACTGAAAGCAAAGCATTATTGCTAGTAGAAGAGGCTGGGGCTGACCATCGGCGAACTCAGGATATGCGCATTAACATGCATGAGGCTCGGGAACTGGTGTAGGATCGAGTCCTTTAGGTGGGATACAAGAGTGACGTTTTGCACATGACTAGCTACGTAATGATTCACCAATATTTCCTGTTTTTTGTTAGTGTTAATGTCTACAATATGAGTATAAATATAGTCACAACCGAAATAATGCAAATTAGCAGATCTCCTTGTCCACTAAGTATACAGATAAATGGCACATCTCTGAAACAAGTTAAAGAATCAAATATCTTGGAAGTATGATACAGAAGATGGCAGATTGGACAGAGAAATCGACATCAAGTGTCAAAAAGCAAGTGTAGTTGCATATCAACTGTCACCAATACTGAAACATCCAAACACATGTCCGCAAAACGACAGATAATAAACAGCATATTCACACCAACCCTATGCTACTAATCTCAAATTTGGACATTATCTAAATCACACTTACGCAAAATCAACAGCTGTGAGATGGGATGCCTGGGTAGAGCTGCCAACTTAACAATCTGAGACCGAACAAGAAACGGTGTTATCAGACAACAGTGGACCAACAACTTGTGACACATTTATCGAAAGACAGAAGATCAAATGATTTGGCCATCTCGTTAGAATGCAACAACATCAACTACCAGCACTGGCCCTACATCAAAGATCATCTGCGACGAGAGCAAGACGAAACCCGAGAAGAAAATGGATTGACGACATCAAAGACATTGTACAATCACACGGAATGACAATACCTAGTGCCACCCATCGGGCGCTGGAACGCCAATTATTCCTCTCCCACAACGCTTGACGGGAAAAGTGGAAGATGATGATGATGATGAATTTGTATTAATATTTCTTCTGTGCGCTAGCGTAGTGGCTAGACGGTCACCTGCCCTGCCTATGGTCTTGGGTTCCATCTGCATCTGTTTAAGCGTTCCACATAATCTTTCTCTGTCTTCCTCTGACTGATTTGTCAAGTGTTTCCTGAGATCAGGCTAATTTTCGGGATTCCACCACTTCTGCCTGAGGAGATATAATTTAGCTTATATATTGTTTTGAGCTTGTGTCAGCCAACACGTCAAAGCTTAACTTTCATGTTGAGCTAGTATCAGCCTAGACGTCTAAACTTAACATTCAAGTAGAGCTTGTGTCAGCCCAGACATCCAAACTTAACATTCAAATTGAGCTTGCGTCAGCCCAGACGTCTAAACTTAACATTCAAGTTGAGCTTGTTTTCAGCCCAGACGTCTAAACGTAACATTCAAGTTTAGCTTGTTTTCAGCCCAGACGTCTAAACGTAACATTCAAGTTGAGCTTGTTTTCAGCCGAGTCGTCTGAACATGGAGGGAGCTGCATGAGATAGTAAATGACAGGGCCGCTTGGCGTGATTTGGTGGGGGCCTATGCCCCAAGTGGGGAGTAAAAGGCGGAAGGAGGAGGTGAAGGAGAAGAAGAATCAAGCTGTCGACTTGTGGGATTCTCCCAGTAGCTACACGATCACCACTATAGCTGTTGTGGTCCTTGTGGCCGTCTAGCCCATCTACCAGTGGCAGATTTGGGTATGATAAATGGTTACACGGCTTGACTCACACGGATGATGGATCAACAACAGCTATTTAACCTGTATGTTTTTAATTTAGTTGTATCAGTGTCTGTTTATTATTTTTATGCTGACGAAGGCTCTGTACTTTGTCACTTGTGATTGTCTTCCTGTAAAGATGACCAATTTCACTTCTCGTTTTTTCCCCTGGCTGCTTCAGTAGGTATGATGACGATGATAATAATAATAATATTATTATTAATAATAATAATAATAGATATCGGGGAGCGAAATGCGATATTCCCATAATCATATTCAGATCGTGAAGAATTCCCATATGTGGAAAGAATGAGATTCCGGGGGATCGGCAAGGGTTCTGGAAGAATCTCAAAACTGAGAGGGAAGACCAGATGAACATTTAATCAGATAGCGGCGGGAACGATTTGTAGTATGACTCTTCGCTGGCTGTTGAACGAGGGGACTGAGCACGTATGGGAATGTCCTGAGTGCATTGATGTCGGTTCTTGACTCAACTCAACTCCCAATGTTAACAAATTTCTTATCGTCCTGGCACTTTAGTAGCGGATGCGGACAAACTTCCGCAATAAGTATCAAATGTCGCCACCCGGTATTAATCACATTCTTGTTAAATGACATAAGGTGCCCTCTATATATTCTGCACCTTCCGTCATCTCTATTTAAAGATAACATCAGGACACCCCACAACCTTCCCAAACTTTCCCAGAAAATCCCCAGGATCTACTTTCGATTTCTCTTCATTAACATATCTCCGTTTCCGGAATGCGCAATCGACAATCTCGCAGACACTCGCGAGATTAACGCAGGCTCCAGCCAATCAGCGCAGACCCGTTCTCCTGCGTCTCTCCCAAAACTTGGGTCACAACCTCTGACCTTTATTTACAGACGACAAGAACCGTCCACATTTTTGATACCAAAACCTTGATTTATCCACCGGATTACATCATTGGTAAGTACAGGCGCTTGATTTCATCGATATTTATATACCATTAAAGATACTTGTGCGTTTGCCGAGTCTAAAGCAGGAAATCTCAGTCGTAGTTAGTCATGGTGAGCCGCCATTCTAGTCTGTCACTCATCCTCGTAGCTGTGCTCGCGCGTATTATCTTTCCTAACGGATATCGGTTTGTTGGCCAGAAAAGTCTCCAAATTTACCCAATTTTCTGGGTGTGGTGTCGGTAAAGAATGTTATCTATGGTTTCTTGTTGGTAGAGGATTGAGAAAACGTCGGAGGAACGAAGTGTCGCCGGTTGTAGGGCAGGAAGTCTGGTCAAATCTGCGCCAAGTCTGGGGATGTTCGTAAACATAACCCCATCTTCCACCGCATGGGTCTGGAGTGCATGACCTTTGGCAGGCCGACTCATCCACAGCAGACGTCCTGACTGCACGCCTTGTCCACCTGTGACATATCCCTGGTGCTTGGTTTAGGTATTCCAGCCCAACAAACGCCGACCCCCAGGCCGGCGGAGAGAGTGTAGACACTTGAGAAGTTATCGATCAGCGCCGACCTTTGTCCTTTAGCTCACGGTCAGCCAGCATCTGGGTCATTCGCATATTTTATGCAAATTGCTGGGTCACTGAACTGTTGCGCTGAAATCTACGGTTGCTCCTGGCAACGGGGTAATTATCCTACCCTGGAGAAACAATTGGGGGGACCTTCCAGGCCACTGAGGCCTGTTAGTTGGGGGGTTATTTAATCACAAGTACTAGGATTTCCAGGTGGTTTCACGCATTTGAATACAGCCCCAGTTTACGTTACCTGTTCATGGCCACGCCTAAATGGAAATCCCTGATCCAGAAGCCAGGCAGATTTACAGCTGATGTGCCACACTTCCATTTGACCCAGGCATTCAGAAACTCAACCCTGGAAACTGGAAGTCAGATGGCAGAGAGAACGAAGGAACCATCGCCTTCTGCCCTAGGTGTCTGGAATTTTTTCCCCGGGACCCCCCCCCCCCCAACCACCATCTTACTCCACCAAATTAATTACACACATTAGCCAAGTCTATAGTATTATTATATATTATATATAACATATGTATCCCACATAAAAGTTCATACATTGTATGATACAAGTCCCGCATCTGTTAACTAGAGGCTGTATATTCATATCTCAATATATGGACAAATGTGACCCTCACCTTTCTGTTCACAGTTTACTACCCCTTGACTTGTAATTACTGTGGTTGACAGTTCAAAGTACCAAGGGAATATGTGGGTTGTTGATTTCAGCTTGAAGAATTCATTGTTTTACAATGGACCTGACAATATGCAGCAAAACATGCTAGGCAATAAATTGTAAAACCTATTGTTTGTGTCTACATTATTGATTGTTATTTGCCTCACTTTATTTTGAATTAAATTTCTTGCAACAGCTGATCCAATCCTGTACATATTGTGAACATGTCTATGAATTATTGTTTTAAATGTCATATTCTTGTTTGAGTTAGTGCACACTTCATTATCTTTTGTTTTTGTTTCTTTTATTTATCACCAGAAGCTGTTTAAGAGGTACACAGAAATAGCAATTGAAGACATTAAAGAAATCAAATATGGCATTAGCACAAGCAATAAGACAAGTGAAAACCCAAATTTTTAAATCTCTTTGACTCCATCTAGACATCTTCATGGGTCAATCTCCTGACTTATATCCTGATGTTTGCATGTAGAACGCTGTGTTCGCTGATTGATCATGTTCCCTTCTAGCAGATTTCCAAACCACTTAACTTTTGAGTCTTCTATAAAGTCAGCATTCAGTGGTATCCCTACACTTGCTTTTAGTGTCTCATTTATCTCTGTATTTCTTCTTGTCTTTCCAGCTGCACTTCTTTTGCATCTCATCTCATGTGATGTGATTTTACATCTGTGTGTTTGTTGGACTGTCCATGTCTAGCATTGGTAACACATCTTTGCATAAATAAAGCATCTGTCAGCTTCTTCTTATAATGCATGGTGATATTTGAAAATTTTTGGATAGGTGCTATTTCCTAGTTGATGTTTTTTACTTTCTATATTCTCGTTTCTACTTCTCTATCTGGTATTTCATCCTCTGTAAACACACTGCTCAGATACTTGTTGTGTTGAAAGAGTAAAATTCTCTTGTTTGAGTTATTGCTCGTTTGTTTTGTTAGATGACAAGATCCAGCTGCATGATATCTTTAGCTCCTCGTGACGACAATGGAGGGGGGAACTAATGTGGAAACCAAGAAGGAGCTAACGTCAGAAATTGATGCCGCTGTCTTAGATGGCGCTGAGGTTCTTCATGTCATGACCACAGGGAGCTCGGGGGCAGTTACTCTTCCAATTACTCTCACACAGGGTGGGCTTGTCTCCCTTGCATCACCAGGACAGGGTGTAAGTTTTGTTTTCCTTTTTGCTTAGTCTTTCCTCTTCTATAGCGTGGAGGCTGGACACTCACTTGCTGGCCCTGTGGTCATGGGTTCGAATCCACATTGAGGTGCATTTTTAAAGTATGGACCTGGGCTGTCAGGTTGACCCAGTTTAAAATTGGTATCTTGAAATATCTTGGGCAGCAAAAGTGGCCGGTGTGAGACTGACCACATCACTCGACAAAATCTGATTGGTCTATCAAAATAAGAGTCTAGCACCATATATCCATTGTGTCTCTAAGTTCGTGTAGAAGAGTCCTTTCCTTTTTGTTCTCCCTCTAATTCATTAGAGTGTAGACATATTTGATTATTAATTCTGACATATTTGCAGAAACACTTTCATTTTAATACCAAACAAATCTCCAGATAATAATTCACAGAGGTATATTTAAGTCTGCTTATTCTGGTCCTAATGCGAGTCATAGAACATTTTGCAGTCACTACAGAAGAAAACTTGGGCTTTTGAAGTAAATGTTCCAGAAAACATCTGAAAATGTCACAAATCAGGAAGAAGAAAAATATTAATATTCTACAAGATCTGACCACTGAAGACATTTGGCTCATTAACAGTATCGTGTCTCAGACAAGAATTGCTAGTTCACAGGTAGCCTTTCGCCAGATGCAAAAAAATACCAATTTATTTTAAAAAACGCTTTTGCAGCGAGAAAAAGTGTTGAAGAGCTATTTAGATCCCATAAAGTTGTATGCATGCAAAACGTGGAAAATTTTAAACTTAGTGATAACTAGCAAATTGGATGAGAAAAGAGCAAGGGGAATACAAAGAGGTAAATATGTGGATGGCTTAGCCAATCTGTCTGCCTGTTCATTTCCAATGATGCCAGAGTGTCCATGCCTCAGGGCATCCCATGCCCACACCTCAAGGCATCCCATGTCCATGTCTCAAGGCATCCCATGTCCATGTCTCAAGGCATCCCGTGTCAATGTCTCAAGGCATCCCGTGTCAATGTCTCAAGGCATCCCGTGTCAATGTCTCAAGGCATCCCGTGTCCATGCATCAAGACATCCCATGCCCACAGCTCAAGGCATCCCATGTCCGTGCCTCAAGGCATCCCATGTCTGTGTCTCAAGGCATCCCATGCCCATGTCTGAAGACATCCCATGCATCAAGACATCCTGTGTCCGTGCCTCAAGGCATCCCATGCATCAAGACATCCCATGCATCAAGACATCCCATGCATCAAGACATCCCATGCATCAAGACATCCCATGCATCAAGACATCCCATGCATCAAGACATCCCATGCATCAAGACATCCCATGCATCAAGACATCCCATGCATCAAGACATCCCATGTCTCAAGACATCCCATGCATCAAGACATCCCATGCATCAAGACATCCCATGCATCAAGACATCCCATGCATCAAGACATCCCATGTCTCAAGACATCCCATGTCTCAAGACATCCCATGCATCAAGACATCCCATGCATCAAGACATCCCATGCATCAAGACATCCCATGCATCAAGACATCCCATGCATCAAGACATCCCATGTCTCAAGACATCCCATGCATCAAGACATCCCATGCATCAAGACATCCCATGCATCAAGACATCCCATGCATCAAGACATCCCATGCATCAAGACATCCCATGCATCAAGACATCCCATGCATCAAGACATCCCATGCATCAAGACATCCCATGCATCAAGACATCCCATGCATCAAGACATCCCATGCATCAAGACATCCCATGCATCAAGACATCCCATGCATCAAGACATCCCATGCATCAAGACATCCCATGCATCAAGACATCCCATGCCCATGCCTGAAGGCATACTGGATACATGGTGCTAGTCCTTATTTGTATAGACCAGTCTGCACTGGGTGGCTGATGTGGACAGGACCACGCAGGCCATCTTTACTTCTCTAGACATTTCCAGGTACCCATGTGTATGGATGTGAAGCGTGGACAATGAGCAGTCAAGCTGAAAAACATCTGATGGCTGTGGAAATGTGGTTTCTGAGGAAAATGCAAAGAATACCATGGACAGACAGAAAAACCAATGAACAAGTCCTTCAAAAAACAAATGAAGATCGTAAACTGATTAGAGACATTAGATGCAGACAGTCAAAATATTTTGGACATGTTATGAGAAGAAATGAATTGGAGAACTTGGTGACAACTGGCAAGATTGAAGGGAAGAGACCAAGGGGAAGACCGAGAAGTAAATACCTGGATGGCTTGGCCTCATGGCATGGTCAAGACAAGAACACAGAGCTGATCCACGTCTCTGGTGATCGAGTGAGATGGCAAAACATGACCGCCCACGCTTATCAGCATGGCACATGATGGATGGATGGATCTATGGCTAGGGCCACCTAGAAGCCCGGCCCAGTTTTAAACACCCACCTTGATGGGGATTCAAACACATGACTACTGGGCTGGTAGGCAAGCATGCTAGCCACTGCATCGCGTGTGACCCAGGGTGTGCATTAAAAAAAAACTTTTAGCATGTCCATTACAGGACGTAGCAGTCAACCCCAACATATTTTGGCTGTTTGTGATTCCTGGGCAAGTTTACGTTCAGTAGTTTGCCTTTGCCACTCTCCGTGGCAAAAGGCTTACGGACACGATTCGTAAGCATGCTTACCCACGCTCAAAACACAGCTGCAACTGATTTGGCAGCAGATTGCATTGCGCTGGGTTTTAACGAGTTGGTATGGGAGCCGGTTGTTCAGAAAGCAGTGGCAGACTACTGAACGTAAACTCGCCAAGACATCAACAACAGCTGTAAAATGCTGGTGTTGACAGCGATGTCCTGTAAAAAGGATATGCAAAATAAAAAAAAAGTTTGTTATTGCTTTCCGAATGACCGGCACCCATATCATTTCATAAAAAAACTAACGTAAGGTGGTCTGCTACCAATTCGCCAACAGCTGTGTTTTGAATGCGGGTATGTGGGATTACGAACCGCGTCTGTAACATAACCCCTTCAAATCCAAGGTAACATTATATACAAAACTAACATTTGACATGCTTGTTGGTGGCCGTGTTTCGTGTGATAATTTGTGTTTTCAGTTGGCAATATGTGGCTTATGTCTTTGTGGAATGTGGAGCTGTCTTAAGAGATTGTGTTTATTTCCGCAGGGGGGAAGCATCACCAATGGAAACCAGGTGGTTATGTCCACGGTGTCTGCTTCAGATCTGGCCTTACGTCTAAAGGAAGGTGGTAGTTTGTCTACACAAGTCGTCCAAGTGTCGGCCGGATCCTTGGGGCAGGTTGACTGGGCATCTAAGCTCAAGGTGTGGTCTGGTGGCTATTTGCTGGTTGTTCATGAACTATTTTGTTGCTTGTTCTTAAACTTTCTGTTTTCTTATTTGATTTTTATTTTTGTTTGTTCATGAACTGTTTCAAAACAATATTTTCCTTTAGTGAATTTAAACAGTGAAGCCACCAATAAACGGTTCCACAATTTATTGCCTGGCATAGTTTGCTGCATATTGTCAGATGCATACTGCAGAATTCCATATCATATAAAGTGAATAGATGAAACATATTTTGGCAGAAACATATCAATATAGTCACTGATACAGTTTGAATTTTGAGTATTTGTTTTGGTAATCACAGAGTCACTATGAAGTCTTTCTATTTGCATAACCCAGGTTTTAAACACTTAATTGCTATGGTCTCAACGTATTTGAGGAATAATTTATTGTTTGTTAAAAGCAGTATATGAAACACCTTTGCTTTGTTCACTTTCTGGCTGAAATTTAACAGGTTTTGAAAGATGGCTGAAGGTGGACTTTTATTTTTATTAATTTTTTTTTCTTAAAATTTTGGTTTCTGTTTTTGAACTTTAAACAAAATTTTATTTGTGAACTTTTTGGGGGTTTTTTTTTCTTTTTTTTTTTTTTTTCATGAATTTTTTTTTTTTTTAAAGCAATAAAGCTCACACAAATGAGAAGTACACTAAGAAACAAAGCTGCCATAAAAACTTGCCTAATGGTGTTATTATAAAAGAAGCAATCAAACA
This sequence comes from Cepaea hortensis, assembly GCA_963921405.1. Taxonomy (NCBI): domain Eukaryota; kingdom Metazoa; phylum Mollusca; class Gastropoda; order Stylommatophora; family Helicidae; genus Cepaea; species Cepaea hortensis. The sequence goes on from OY992882.1 coordinate 9,632,734, forward strand.
CCCAAAAAAAAGACTAAACATATGGATTTGATCATCTTTGAAACTGATTGTTTTATCACTTTTGTATTGTCTGTAGTCTTCCTAGATGTGTTTATGGTAATTCTTATTTGTTTGTTGTGTTGTGTTAACCTCCTCCGGCCACCAGATGCAAACATCACGTTGTCTGATGTTTAACTTTCTGCCCCAGAAATTGGTTATATCAAATCACTGGGACATATTTATGAAGGGGTGGAAGGATTACCACTACAAAAAAAAAAATCACAAAATATGCAACTTTCATGAGGCTTGATTTTCTGTAAAGAATGCACAGAAGTTTCCACTGGGATAGCCAGATTTCTCTTGTATGTTCTGACTAATTGTGAAAAAAATAAGACAACATAGTATGTGGTGGTTGAGATTCACAGGAAGAGTCAGTCACAGATCACATATTGCTTACAACTGAAAGAGTTAAAAGTAACAACTGCCTGGGACAAAAAGAGTTAATTTAAAAAAAATGTAATATATGATAAACCCATTGAACATATAGTGAGAGTTTGGTAATGAAAGGATGACGGTAGCTTGTCTGTTATCTGGTCATTGCCAGGAGTTCCAGCATGCACAGCGGCTGGAGCGGTTGAGAGAAGAGCAGAGACAAGTTCAGGACAGAGTCACCCAGAAGATGCAGTTTGACCAGAAGTACGAGCCTTGTGTGGTGTGTGGAGACAGAGCTTCTGGTAAGCGGTTGTCTCATTTCTACTCTTGTTGGTTTTCATTTCTGTAGCTGGAGCATTTTAGTAAATTCTTTGGAAGATTTCCTTTCAAGGTATTCTATTTGTAGGTGGAAACTAGTTTTATTAAATTTGTAATATTATTATTTGTATTATTGTTGGTTTTCCTTTCTATATCTTACACAGTTTAGTTAATTCTTTAGAAGATTTTTTTTTTTTAGATATTCTATTTGTAAGTGGAAACTACAGTTTGATTAATTTTGTAATAATATTATTGGTTTTGGCATGGTTTGTGCCAGGTTTACTTCCTCTAGATACATTCTATTCAAGGTCATGGGCCTTATCTCCCCATGGGTAGATTTTCTCTCCTAACAATTCTGTCAGGGCACCGGCCTTATGGCCTATCTGTGATTTCCAACTGCCGTAGGATTTTTAATGTGCACAACTTGCATAACACTTCCTTTTTTTTCGCCTTATGCGAGAAGGTTAGATATTTGATCTCAGATTCCAAGAGATCAGCGAGGCATGTGATGTTAGATACCAGTGGTTCTTGGAAAAATTCCCAGCCCTGTGTTGAGATTACGTCGTGTGCCTTTGAGCCCAAGTTGGACACCACAACCTGTCAGCCGTGGCTTCCCCCGTAGTAAAAATCAATCCAGTGTACTAGAAGTATTAGTACGTGTACGCACTATGCTTGAGTTAAAGATGAGCGAAGAAATAAACAAAGAAAACAAAAACATCTGTGAATTTTCTGCATAGAACATAAAACGCTTTTAATCAACGACTGGCAAGAGAAGGTCAACCAGAGAGACGAATGGAGACAGATTGTAACTGCAGCAAAGAACCTCAATGGCTCGGAGCACTGAAGAAGAAGAAGAAGAAGAAGAAGAAGAAGAAGAAGAAGAAGAAGAACATAAAACAAAGATGCCTTTGTTAAAAAGTGAATAAATCTGTGTGTAAGCTACAACTTACCAAGGCCCAGTAGGGGATCAAAGAATAGTAGCACTGTTATCTGTTGGAGTGTCATCCTTGCACTCCGGACAAGTCCATAGGTGCTCAGATATCCCCACCCCCACGCCAACATTTGTATCAATATACTGCAGCCAATAGTGCCATTTCTGTGTTGGTTGATGAGACCCCTTTGTTCTCCCCATGTGTCTCTCGTGTCTACCCGTGCCAATTCATACTCCTGATTCTCTCATTCTGGACAACGATGTGGATTCACTGGCGTCAAAGTTCTCCACTCTCGACATCTTTCTAAGGGTGTTGCTATTGGCATGATTCACAAGCTGGCCATCTGCAGGGGATGCAGAGCCAGCAAGTTTATCAGCTCATTCATTTCCCTCAACTCCCGCATGTCCCAGAACAAAGATGAAGTTGGCTCTACAGACAAAAGACCCCCACAGCCATTCGGTCTAGTGTCTATGTACAGAAACCATTTCTACCTTTCGGATCATACTTATTGAATTACTTAGTACACAAAAGTTAGTTGCCTATCCTTTACAATACGTCACAGTCATCCCCAGCTGTTTTTGGCTGTTTGTGATTTCTTGGCAAGTTTACACTCAGTTGTTTGCCATTGCTTTCTGAACAGCTGTTACTCATACCATTTTATAAAAACCAGTGCAATGCGGTCTGCTGCCAAATCGCCAGCAGCTGTGTTTCGAACACAGTCAATTTTACAAATTCAGTCAATCGATTAGGTGCTGTCTCCACAATGAAGGTTAGCTGCAGTGGATCTCACCCTGACTGTACATTCTGTCAGACTGCTGTTCGTCCATCTCTTGATGTTATCTTCCCACTTGTATCGTTGTCTACTTCTTGCTCGCTTGCTCTCAACCTTACCCTCCAGTATGGTTTGTATAAGTGTTGTGTCTTCTAACGTGGCCGAAATATTTAACTTGCCTCTTTTTTATTTTTTTCATAAATTCTTTTTTCATTCCCAGTTTTTCTAGAACCTCTATATTTGATTGTTTTTGTTTCCATGAAATAAAACATATTCTTCTGTATATCTACATCTCCAGGGCCTCTATTCAACTTTCTAATTGCATGTTCATTGTCCAAGCTTCAAAATTGGAATTCTTAATGCTGATCAAATCCATGACCATCAGGTCGACAGGCGATCGTCTAATGACTACACTACCGCAGCTTTCCTTGAGAACATATGCTAGAGGATAAATAATAATATGAACCATGTTGATTGTCTTTGTCTAGGCCGACATTACGGGGCCATCAGCTGTGAAGGTTGTAAAGGTTTCTTCAAACGATCAATCAGGAAACAACTGGGCTACGCCTGTCGAGGTGCCAGGGACTGTCCGGTGACGAAGCTTCATCGCAACAGGTGTCAGTACTGTCGACTGCAGAAATGTTTGGCGGTTGGCATGAGGTCTGAATGTAAGTTTCATTCCTGGTTCTTTTGATTTAAAAGATGTCCATTTGTTTAGCCCAACGGAGGAGCCATTGGTGAGTGGTTTGAGTACTCGTCCTTTACGCTTGAAGATGTGGGGTTAAAATCGTGGTATTATGTGTATAGGAGATTCATCGCAACAGGTGTTAGTACTCTCAACTGCAGAAATGTTTGGTGGTTGGCGCAAGATCGGAATGTGAATTAATGAGTGGTTAGAACACTGGTCCCTTACATCTGAAGATGGGTCTTCAGATCATGGTATTATGTGGTATTATGTGTATAGGAGATTCATGGTCTGTTTGGCCACAGTAAAATAAACTAAATATTGGTTGGTTGGTGGCTTGGTTGGTTGGTGGCTTGGTAGGTTGATTGGGAAGCTTCCAATCACTAGTAGATTGGAGGATCTGGAAGCCAGACTTCTAACTCTTCAGCCTGAGGTATTGGGTCGCGGTCATCGGGGACCCTGAAAGAGCTTGCATCTGTTGTAGTCAGGTTGGTACAGGGACTTTCGTACCAGAGTGCCATCTCCGTGGGGACTGTTAAAGTGCTCTCCTTCCCCTGTCCAGGCTCAGAAAGTGGCAGGGTGTGCAAGCCCGGTACAGCAGCTTCACATCTGCGGAGAGGATGTCACCAGGTCATGAAGCACAGCACAAGCGGACTGGTTGTGATGCCAACCCTGTGCCCAGAGGGGAACTACCTAGATGTTATCAAATGATCAAGTTCACACATATACACATACAAATAAGAAGTTATATTTTTCTCTCTGTTTCTCTCTCTCTCACTCTCACTCTCTCTCTCTCTCTCTGTCTGTCTCTGTCCTTCTCTCTCTCTTTCTCCCTCTCTGTCTCTCTCTCTCTCTCCCCTCCCCCCCTCTCTCTCTCTCTCTCTCTCTCTCTCTCTCTCTCTCTCTCTCTCTCTCTCTCTCTCTGTCTTCCTCCCAGAATCAGTTTAAAGTGGCGTGTTATTTTAGTACTTGTGGTTATAATGAATTGATAGACTTTGTTTTGTGTATATTTCATTCTGACATGCCTGTTTGAACTTATCTCTCCAGCTGTTCAGCAAGAAAGACGACCTAGTGACCAGCGAGACAAAGTACCTGGCAATGTCGCAACATCAACTCAGAGAATTTATATCAGAAAGGACTTTAATAGTCCATCTGCTGCGATACCTACATTCAGCCCAAAGGTCAGTTTATTGCTGTTGTGTTCTGTCCCTATTTCTTATTGCTGCAGGCTTTTTGTTCGTGATTTTAATTGCTGCAGTGTAAAGACTGACCAACAGGACAAACACATTGCACTCATAGAAAAACAAATGTAGGTATCTGAGGACAGGGAGAGCTGTGGCCAATTGGTAATGGCGTCCACAACAGACTCAGAAGGTATCACTGCAGGTTAATAAACCCATAGATCACAAGTTCCAAGTCCATAACAAGGAAACAGATAAGTAACTTATTATAACAACCAGACATACCTCTAATATAACAACCAGACATCATTCCTCTAGTACAACAACCAAACATCATGCCTCTAGTACACAAGCAGACATCATTCCTCCAGTACAACAACCAGACACCATACCTCAAGTACAACAACGAGATTTTCATGTCTGTTTTCTTTCAGGGTATAGACGATGCCAAATATGTTAGTCTGCTGGCCAATCTGCAAGAACGAGTGGTGCACACTGACCATGGTATGGTTGTCCTCAGCTCTCAGATGTCGCCAGGTTCTGCTGTAAATACAGGTGACATTCTACACTTTACCACTGAATGCTTTTGGTTTTCCTGCTTTCTTCTTTCCTGGCATTGTTATCACTGATCATAGAAACTGAAAAGAAAAAAGAAAGAGGGGAGGCCCTCCTGCATAAATTTCTCCCGCAGACTGAAAAGACAGACAGAGAGAAGAGGTATCTGATTAAACAGTCAGCACACGACATGCATGTACCTGAGATAGTTGTGGAAGAAAACACAGTGTACATCTCTGAGGCAGAAGTTTGAAACAAAGTTGAAAACATGCCCAGGCACAGCTCTAGGCTTTAGATACAGGACTAACTGGCCTGGAGGAGACGGACCTAGAGGAATTATTCAGGGCATTCCAACAGCTGTATTAAAGCTGGCATTGGGAGGTCAGATTGTCTGAATGGATACGAGATGCTTGTTCTTAAATATGCAGTATGCTGATGCTGAGGTAGCGGGTTCAACCCCCTACACCGGTCAGTTGGACTAAACTATTGACTTCTCGCCCTTGACTTGGGGACGTAAATTACAAGTATCTCAGAAGTCTGAGTGGGTTTACCTGATGGCGAGGGATACTGTTAACCCTGTACAGGGCAGACGTTTGTCTATTTTGTAGCCCTGAACGGGCAAGATGAATTTTCAAGTTCGGAAATATTTTGGGTTATGTTAAGTAAAAACATCACGTATAAGTTGTTAGTCAACAGATTTTAGTCAAATAAACAGCAAAATGACGGGAAAAGCATGCAGAATATTTTACTCATGTGAAGGTTGCAGCTAATCCATACATGAACACAAATATTTACAAAATATGACACATTGTTGGTGATTGTCAGTCATCTATACGGCAATTTACAAACACATTTTCAGAATTAGAATCACTTTCTTCAAAGTCTTCAAAGTGTCTATGTACACTGCCCACGCTGGTATCACTAATATCTGCAATTCAGTCATCTTCGCGCACTTAAATTAAATCCACCGAAATCTCCGCTATCACTTTGAAGAATCATCGAAATCCATTTTGAAATACGTGTAAAACCTCCCAAAACTATATAAAAAAATCCGTTCAAATTCAAAGTACGCACGGGTTCCAAATGTTGCTGTATGTAGCCGAGGCGCGATGTTGGGGTGAGCGCCCAACATTGCTCAAATACCTCAATGGCTCGTGAATACATAACCTCTGCAGCAAAAGTCCAACTCCTGGCCTTCACGTGGCGGGCCTGTTTAAACTAACAGGAGAAGGGGCGACGGCGAGTCTCTGGCGCCGGAAAATAACCAGTATGCTCTAGATGTGTATGCACGTACATGCATGCGCAGACAGGCGTGTGCGCGCGTACACATCTACACTCGAGTGAGACCACAGTCTGCTCTAGCAAAGAAAGGTGCTGAAGACGGAGGCAACCAGCCAAGAGGCGCACCACAGAAATCAGGATGCCACGCAATCACGCAAAATGGAATATGTCGACTACTGCTAATCGTTATGGTGCTCGCTCTGCTTTGGACCCCCAGGCAGGTGCAGTGCCGGGCCCTATGTCTCGAAAGGGTCCAACCCCAACTACTGGAGGTCCTTCTCAGATGTCCTGTGGAGCCAGGGGACATGAGAATAGGATGACTGGCCATACTAAACGAAGACTTAAAATAATGCACTGGAATGCGGAGGGAGTCAGCAACAAAAAAATAGAATTAGAAAAAATCTTGGACCAAGAAAAAGTAAGCATATGTTGCTTGCAAGAAACTCACCTCAATGAAAATATAGCCTTCAAAATCAGAGGCTACCAGTGTTACCGATCTGACCGAAAGAACAGGCGAAAAGGTGGGATACTGACCCTTGTAAGAAATAACATCATGGCTTCCCAAATCAAAGTCTACATGGAAGGGGCTGAGTATCAGACACTTAAACTTAAGACAGGTAATACAGATCTACATCTGATCAATTACTACTGTCCAAGTGACCGCCCACAGGCACTGGACACTCTACCACTAAAAGAAAAAATGATTGTGTGTGGCGATTTCAACAGCCACTCGCAGAGCTGGGGCTATGATCACATGGACCAGAGAGGAGAGAGACTGGAAGACTGGCAGGATGAGAATAAATTCATGTTGATTAACAAGCCGTCCGACCCACATACTTTCTACTCGAGATCATGGCACTCTACAACTACACCTGACCTGGCTTTTCATTCACCAGACCTGGAGTGGAACATTACACGAACTGTTGGGAAACAACTTGGTGGCAGTGACCATCGGCCAGTCTTTCTAACCGTAGAAAATGAGCTTGTAAGTGAAAGCAGCACCCTCTCGAGGTGGAACTACAAGAAAGCAGACTGGGCAATGTACAAGCATCGCACCAGCATACTGGTTAGAAACCTGAACACTGAGAAAGACATAAATAAAGCAGTTGAAGAGTTTGGGAAATGCATACTACAGGCAGCGCGAGAAACAGTACCAAGAGGAGCCCGTAAACAATATAAACCCTACTGGAGTAGTGAACTGGAACAGTTGCATAATGATGTTGAAGTGTGTAGAAAGCAAGCAGAGGCCACACCCAGCCAAGAGCACCACAATAAATTCCAGCATGCAAAAGCCAAATTTCAAAGAGCCAAGCTGCAGGCTAGACGGAAAAGCTGGCAGGAGAAAACGGAGTCTCTGAACTTTGAAAGAGACACAAGGAAATTGTGGAAGCTAATAAAACAGCTTAATGACGAGGGCACAGGGAGAAACTCAAAAATTGCACTACATAAAGATGGAAAAATCTTAACAAGAAAGCAAGCAGCTGACCATTTTGCGGACTCGTTCGCACAAGATAGCAATATCAAAATTAGTCCAGAGAAACAACAAGAGATTCGAGAGAAACGACAACATACAGAACAGAAGGAAATAGTACATGAGGTTCTGGAGGCACCCATCACAATCAGCGAACTGGAGCTAGCCATATCAAAACTGAAAATGAGAAAGTCACCAGGAGCTGATGGTATCTCCAATGAAATGATCAGGAACCTAGGAACAGAGGCCAAAACAAAGCTGTTGCAGATCTTCAATAACAGCTGGACCTTAGGCAGTGTTCCACAAGCCTGGAGAGAAGCAATCATGATACCCCTCCTAAAATCAGGGAAAGATGGTTCCATTGCCTCTAGCTACAGACCAATTAGCCTCACCAGCTGTCTCTGCAAAACACTGGAGCGCATCATCAATCACAGACTGCAGTGGTACATTGAAAGTAAAAACATCCTTGTGCCACAGCAGGCTGGCTTTAGGCAGTGCTACTCTACGGAAGATCAGACAACCTACCTCTCTCAAGAAATTGAGGATGCATTCCAAGAGAAGAAGCTGGTGCTTGCGGCATGGATAGATCTGAAGAAAGCCTTTGACAAAGTCTGGAAAGAAGGTCTGATGAAGAAACTGAGAAACTGCAAAGTCAATGGAAGAATGTACAAATGGGTGAAAGCATACTTGCACAACAGAAGAGCCCGAGTACAGATAGACGGACTCAAGAGCAAGAAAGTACTACTGCGTCACGGTGTCCCCCAGGGCGGAGTCTTGTCCCCCACACTTTTTCTAATCTTCATCAATGATCTTGTTGCTCACCTACCGCATGGAATTAAAGCGGCAATGTACGCCGATGACCTGGTTCTATGGAGCACAAATGAATATGCATCAGTGGCCACCAGATTGCTACAAAGAGCTGTAGATACATTTGCTGCATGGGCAAATAGATGGTGTGTCAGCATAAACACTGACAAGTGCAGCACCACCCTATTTACCCTCTCTCCAAAACAAAAGGCAGGGATCATCCAGATAAATGGAACACCCCTAAGAGAAGATAAAGAACCAACATACCTTGGAGTAACATTTGATGGCAAGCTGACATGGAGAAAGCACATCAACAAAGCAGTAGCAAAAGCCAGAAGGAAAATAGCCATCCTGAGAAAGCTAAGTGGAACCACATGGGGAGCCAGTACGAAAATACTTAGCAAAGTTTACCAACAGAGCATACGACCACACCTGGAATATGGGTCAACTGCGTGGTGTTCAGCATCAAATACCACACTACAAGAGCTGGACAAGGTGCAAAATCAAGCACTTAGAGTCACCACAGGAGGGATGAGATCAACCCCTATAGTGGAAATGGAGAAGATGGGGAGGACACAGGCACTGAGTGAGCGCAGAGATACGAAAACGCTAATACAAGCAGAAAAGTTCCTCAGCTTGCCAGGCCACCCTATGAAGAACAGATTTGAAAACCTAGCTATGGGGCGGTTGAAAAGAAGTAGTTTTATCCACCAGGCCAAACGACTCGGCAGAGAAACCACTGATCTGCCCACAGTTGGTATCCCCCTAACAACTATTCCAGAGCGAACTCCATGGAAAGATGAGCATAGACTATCGTTACAAATCCAGACAAAAGTGAGAGGAATATTTGACAAGGAAGAACAGAACAGTGTGCAGCGCAGAACGGCCACTCTCAGCTTCCTTGATGAAGAATACCCACAGGACCTCTGGATCCGAGTCTACACAGATGGGTCAGCACAAAATGCTGTTCGAAATGGAGGAGCGGGAGTGTACATAGAATACCCAAATAATACTAGGGACACAGCCAGAGTACCGACAGGAAAGTACTGCCATAACTATGATGCCGAAATTGAGGCAATCAAGATAGCAACAGAGAAATTACTAAATAACAGCAATGGTACACAACCTGTGGTGCTACTAACAGATGCAAAATCAGTACTCGAGGCGCTCCTCTCTGGGAAATTGCCAGTACTAAGGACACTACTTTCTGAACTTAGCAGTCAGCATAAAGTCACCATACAGTGGATACCATCCCACTGTGGAGTACCTGGAAACGACAGAGCTGATCAATTGGCTAAGGAAGGAGCCAAAGAGGAACAGCCTGATGTGCCCGTTACATACCACCAAAAGAAAAGAATGATCAAATCAGTCAGAAAGCCACCAAAACCTGCTCAAGATGACTACCACATTATGGACAGACCAGAACAAGTCATTATTCTGCGCCTCAGAACAGGACACAATAGATTACGCAACCACATGTATACAAAATTCAAGATTGGTGAAACAGCCATGTGCACATGTGGATTGGCGTCGCAGACAGCAGAGCACATACTCCAAGACTGCCCAAAATATAACATATCTAGGCAAACCTTCTGGCCTAGAGAGACGACAGTGGAAGATAAACTCTATGGACCACTGTGTGAACTGAAAAAAACAGTTCAATTCATGCAAGAGACGACATTGCAGATATAGACATATTTCAAGCGAACGAAAGAAGAAGAAGAAAGTACGCACTCGCAAATGGTGGCCATGTTGTCAAGCTATCGGCGAAAAAGAAAGTAGACGATCGGAAGCCTCAGAAAGCCGCGAGATCGCGTTATTACAATGCATAATAGTAACGGCCGGTTTCAGGCGTTCTGCCTGTACCAGGCATGGGACATAAATGAACGATTTGGCCGGTAAAGGGTTAATAGGGAACGCAAATCCACACGCATGCTGACCTCTTTGTTTCTTTTGTTTTTACATGAATGTTCATATTGTAATTTAAGTTTCCGTTGATTTTATTTCTGACCTAGATCTGAGCACACTTGCCAATGTTGTGAGCACAGTCACTAATGCAGAAGGTAACGTCAGTCCTTGTGTTGTCATGTTTTAATAAGACATTGTGTTATTTTCTGAGGGCAGACAAGTTATACTAAACAAAGTTTAGGTGAAATGGAAACATTAGCTGTTTAAGTTTACTAATGTTGTAGTTATCAGACTTGTTATAAATCATATTGATAAGTTTCGTTGTAATTACTGTTCCAATTAATAACACAAATGTTATAATCAGCATCAGCTGTGATTTTTTTTGTGTGCTAAGGCAGTTTAACTTGCACACATAGCATTTATATATATATATATATATATATATATATATATATATATAGGACGTACATATACATGAAGGGATGGTTGGCAAGTTGTGTACTTTAGTGTGAATGAATCCATGCAAGTACCGGGACATTGGTGTTGAACTTCAGTGCATCTCTATGTATTACTCTAGACGATGCACTTCTCCCATCTCTGCTTTAGTGCCTTGATTGTGGAACTACCCCACCTCTTCTTCACCGATCTGATGCCCTGATTGTGGAACTACCCCACCTCTTCTTCACCAATATGATGCCCTGATTGTGGAACTACTCCACCAGGACCTGGAGTTTGGTCTCTAGTTCAGTTATCAATTTGTGGTCATTGGGAATATGAGATCCATAAAGTGGATTCTTCATGTTTGGAACCACCTGGAACCGAGGGACTTCTTCCTGTTTCCAGACATGAAGAAACCGATTCGTGAGTGGTAGTTTTTGCATGACCAGGATCTTCTTCTTCTTCTTTTCGTTCATCCGGAGTGTTTTTTCAGATGTCATTGCGGTGTGTCTGTTATGCGCCCTTGGGCCGAAACCCGTAGGCCAACACATCGACTTTAGCGTGCTTTTTTGACCAGGTAGCATACCTGGGAGACTCTCACTTTTGTGGTGCCATCTACAACCATGCTGGCCAAGGTTGAACGGTCGAAGACAACGGTCATCCCTCAAAGGAAGGCAGGGACAGTCCATAGCATTTTCCGCCATCCAAGGTTGCTTCCATAGTTGCAGGGCCGACACATAACGCCCTGGATCTGGGCTCACCGAGGGAAATCGTCACGTCCTGCTCATGGCTGCTTTGAATCCTCACTTCTATATATTGGTCATTTCGTTTTCCCCGGGCCATTCCCGCACAAACCAGACATGTTCGCAGACGGCATCCACTCAGCGAGTTTTCGGACATGTGCTTGTCGTTGCGCCCATCAGAGCTGTTCCAGGCACGACAGACATTCGGAAACTACCTAGTCAGAGCTGTTCCGAACAAGAGCGGCATTCGGAAACTAGGTAGTCAGAGCTGTTCCTAGCACGAGAGACATTCGGGCGAGACATTTCACTCGGACGTAATTGCGTAGTGTCAATTTTTAGTTTGCCACCCGTAGGCCGACACTTCCGACTTCTGGCGGGCATTTTTTAGTGAGGTTAGCCTTCCTCCGGTTTCGAGACACGTTAGACTGTTTTAATGTCACCCACATCTCAGCTGGTCAAGATAGAACGATCAACGATATCGCGGACGGCCCTCAAGGGAAGGCAGGGGCAGACCATGGGCATCATCTCACTATCCGAGGAGGCTTCCATAATTGCAGAGCCGGCACATATTGCTCTGGGACTGGGCTCACCCAAGGAGTTTCCACATCCTGCTCATGGCTGCTTTTGTTCCTCACTTCCATGTGTTGAGCATCCCGCTTGCCACTGATCGCTCGAGCACACACCAGGAGCGGTCAGAATGCGGGCGACATCCACTCGGTAAGCTTTTGCTTGTGACTTCAACCCACGCAATAGGTTCGCTCGCCGTGCGTTCCACTTTGCGTTGAGACGTTCTTCCACTTATATCTACACTCTCTATGAGTTAGATACAGAGTTTCCGTAACCATGCCCTTCGACTGGGGCACTTTTCTGTCTTTTTTGTACTCGCTCACGAGGTAGGCTACATGTGCTGCCGGCTCAGCACCTTACCTTCGTGCAGCAGCGAACGGGAAACGGTCAGGCCCTCTCATCCGGGAATCCCTCATATCCCCCAGCTGAGAGCCTTCGAACATGTATTAGACCTGAGCATGTAGCTTGCTCAGTATCACGTTTCTATTTTCCGGTAGACGGGTATCGGCCTGGCTCTCAGATCCGAGGGTTTGTGGCTTAGAGGCGTTCAGCCACAGCCCTCGACAGGGAGCCCTAAGAGTTTTGTCCGAACCAAGAGATTCTGCCTTCGTGCACCTGATTTAAATTTTGACTGCTATCCTCAGTCTATACCTGCAGAGCAGCAGGTTGTGTCTCTCTTAGTCTGGTCCCTATCCCATAAGCTGTCCGATATGTAATTTTTCACCCATCGGCAAGCAAATGGGGTCGATGGGACACGCAAGCTCCCCCACCACGTCAAGGTGGAGACACATCGGGGGAGTGACCAGGATCTGATATCTGAGTTGGAGGCATGGTTCCTGGCTCATACAATCAGGGCATTGGATCAGAGATGGGAGAAGTGAATCGCTTTGTCGTGCGAATTCACAGGGAAAGACTAAATTCACACCAATTTCTAAGTACTTACCTTATCGTCCAGTTCTGTGGCGAAAGGCTTTGAACCCAATTCGTAAATGATGCATGCTGCATTGAAACAGCTGTGAGCGATTTGGCAGCAGACCACCTTGCGTTGGGTTTTTTATAAAATGGTATGGGTGACGGTCATTCAGAAAGAAATGGCAAACTACTGAACGTAAACTTGCCAAGAAATCACAAACAGCAAGAAAAATGCTGAGGTTAACTGCGATGTCTTGTAAAGGATATGCAACTAACTAACCTTATCTCAGTACTAAAGTGCAAAACTTTTCAACCATTCCTCATACACACACGTATACATACCCAGAAATTATCATTTTTCACACACATGCACGCGAGCAAACACGCACGCATGCGTGCACACACACACACTCACACACACACACAGAGAGCAGTAGCAATATCTAAAAGTACCTAAGCAAAAAAACGCAATATATTTCTGTTAAATATATTAACTGGGTCTTGCTTGTCTCATTATTGTCAGTTACACAATATTCCACCTATGCTTTTTAAAACAAGTTTCTTTACATGTTTGGTGTGTGGGAAAATATAATAAGCATGATTTAACAACACACTTCCTGTAGCAGCAGATGTGTGCTATTGTTTGAAATGCTTGGCCTTTGTTTTTTGCTCAGTTTAGATACCTAAATTGTAATTGGCTTCAATTAAGTGCTCACTGATTTTTGTCATTCTGCTGATTTCTTTATTGTATAACAGCGACACAAAATTATACTAATAGTTTTTGTTAATGAAAGCAAAACAAATGAACACGCAGCTTGGCTTTTGTTTATGACAGCAAGTTTTGTAGTGCACATCAGTTGCAATATTTTGCTTCATTTTAGCTTGTTTAGTGTGTTATCTGTGATTTCATTTGGATTTGTTCTTCTAGATTAAGATATCAGATTATTTAACATGTCTTAGTTAAGTGTTTAGTTGATTACAAGAATTCTATGCTATTACATTGTGTGTTTAAAGGAATTTCCTGGCCAGTTCAGTCACAAGGAATTTTAACAAAATGTTAAAATGTCATAGATAAGTGTTTAGTTGATTACAAGAATTCTATGCTATTACATTGTGTGTTTAAAGGAATTTCCTGGCCAGTTCAGTCACAAGGAATTTTAACAAAATGTTAAAATGTCATAGATAAGTGTTTAGTTGATTACAAGAATTCTGTGACTATTATGTTTTGTGTTTTTCTTGGCCAGTTCAGTCACAACAAATTTTAACAGAATGTTAACTACACATCGAGAATTCACCTTTCCACTTCTCCAAAGTGCATACATGCAAAGAATGATAATAATATTATCTCTCAACTGAAAGCACGCCATGACAGTTAATACTGTGGCGTTCTTTCAGTTAGAGGTGTGATAACTGCAAAATAATATTCTCTATGCTTATACATGTGTTTGTGTGTATGTGCATGTTTGTGCCTATGCACATGTTTGTGTGTATGTGTGTGCATGCCCCTGGTGACGAAAAGAGGTCTTTGCATAGGTGTGTTTATGTGTGTGCATGGCTGTAGATTAAGTGTGTGTGCACACGGCTGTAGATGAAGAAGTGTATGTGTATCTAATGAAGAGGAAAGGTAATTCTACTTGTGAATATGTATGATGATAAAGAAAGATACCTGTGAGTGTGTATGAATAATCTAATAAAGTAGTAAGGTATGTATGTGTGTGTAAGTATGTATAACCTAATGCAGAAGAAAGGTCATTCTTCTTCTTCTGCGTCCATCCTGAGTTTTTTTCCGGACGTGATTGCGTTATGCCTGTTTACAGCAGAGCTGTGTTCTTGCGCCGTTAGGCCGACACATCCGACTTCTGCGGGCATTTGTTGACTGGGTTAACCTTCCCGGGAAAGGTCATTCTACTTGTGACTATGTGATGGTAAAGAAAGATCTAAAGAAATAGAAAGTTCTCTGTGTGTGCGCGTGCGTTTGATGAAAAAGAAGGGTCTTTATGTTTGAAGGCTTTATGAAGGAAAAAGGTCGTTGTCTGTTGAGAACAGTAAGTGCATATGTGTGTACACAGTTCATACAGATGAACGCTGGTGGTATGTTTGTGTGAGTATGATAAAGAAGAAGAAAGATGTTTGTGCACATGACGAAGAAGGTAGGTCATTATTTATGTCTGTGTTTGTGTGAGTGAATGTGTGCACATGATTGAAAAAGAAAGGTCTTTGTGTGAGCGAATGTGTGCACATGATTGAAAAAGATAGGTCATAGTGTGTGAGTGAATGTGTGCACGCACCTGGTGAAGAAGAAACATCTTTGTGTGCAAGTGCACTTGGTAAATAAGAAAGGTCTGTGTGTGTGTGTGGTTGCACGTGCCTGATGAGAAGAAAAAACAATCTGTGTTAGTTGCATATCCTTTACAGGACGTCACAGTCAGCCCCCATCAGTTTTTGGCTGTTTGTGATTTCTTGGCAAGTTTACATTCAGTAGTTTGCCATTGCATTCTGAACAACCAGCACTCATACCACTGTCTTCTTCTTCTTCTTCAGCGTTCCGAGCCATTGAGGTTCTTTGCTGCAAATACAATCCGTCTCCATTCGTCTCTCTGTGTCACCAACTGGCTGGGGTTAGATCCCAGAGGGGCAACCACTCAGCCAAAATCATTTTCTTCTACCGGTGTTTAGTTCTGGATGCAGTTTAAGATCACCTAACTCTGTCAGAAGGGACTAGTTACCACCCAGATCCCAGAGAGAAAACGTGGAACTAATGTCTTTTATGCTGATTTAAGACACTGTCCCTGATACTCAAGAAAACAGCCAAGAAGTGGCTCGTTGAAGATAGAATATATCTATATATATATAGATGTGGCTGTACTTGGTATCACCAGAAGTGAGAAAGGAGGAGTTAAGACATGCAACGTAATCTGGTTACTTATGACTGCATAGGCAAGATACCTCCCGGACATAGATTCCCACTTCTGGACAATATGTGCGAACCCCCACTAAATGATACAATAATGTGTGTACTTGATTAAGCTACACAAACATTTATAAACATTTAGAATTATACGGACAAATTGAGTTTTAAAATACAACAACTGTGTTTATTATTGCTATTGATGATCATATGATGATGATGATTATATTATGGTATACGTAACTCATCTGGCTGAAAAGCTCAGAAGCACATAGGTCATGCTTCCCCCAGTGAGACGCAGTTCACTATCAGATTGAAGGAGTCCAAATTGGTCCCTCACAAGGCTAAGTCACTTCCTGATATGGGTTGTTGACTGTCCATTGCTCCTACGAGATCTGGAATGAAACGAACGGAGATGGGTAGTATCTACGTCTACACATCTCAAACACATGTCTATACATTCATATAAACATACATTCAAGTCATAATATATGATGGTATGATGATAGATGATGGCATGTTACATAAACATATATCAGTTCTAAATAAATAAATATATATGTATATATTAATAAAACTTATTTAGAACATCTATAGCTCAAAACATACATATTCATATACATTTGTGTAATGGAGTGTTTCCCATATAAGTTCACCTCACTTACTCTTTCCCTTTCTGATTCATTCATACTGTCTTGTCGGAAGGGCTGGTCGCACAGTCCTGTCGAACATTAAATGCCTTCCCTGAATCTGTCTGGGATATTGAATGTCCTAAGTCATGTCTGTCCTCATGCAGACATCATGCAGACAAGGTGAACTGGTGCCATTCCTCAAACCAAGTGGATTCACCACAATCTTGGTAGGCACTCAACGTGTTGGTCCAAATAATCAATGTTAATTGGACGCTATCAAGAGACTGGTAGCTCTCAGGAATTTCTCCTAAGTAGTCAGTCTCCCCAATGTTTAACATCATACAGGATGAATCTAAATGTATCTCCTGTACATGCATAAGCCACACGCTCATGTAGCTTGGATAATGGATTTCTCCAAATTATCACATACAACAAATCAGACAACCAAGTGGTGAATGAAAGAAGAAAATAAAGTTCACAGTGTAATAGTAAATCTAGAAACTGGAACATTAAGTACAAAGAAAATCCACCAGTGTAAAGTTTGGGAGAATATGCAGAACAAGAAACTACACAAGCCTTCAGACTAGCAGACAACTAATCAGAGTAATGGTCTTACCTGGGTTATAGCTAGGAAATCCTGTCATACGACTTCGTACAGAAGTCCAACAGAACGAAATGTTAATATTTCTCCAGTAGGTATCCTAAGAATGCTATTGTGAATTTGCGTCTGAAGTCTTGCTGGCCATTGCTCGTAGTTTTATTCTATCCAATTCCTGGCTAGTTTCCAGGTTGGCTAATTAATATTCCCCTTTTCATTAACTCCGCCTATTTTTCCATGTAAGATGATTTACCTAGATGGATTAAGTGCCAAATTCTTTTCACCCCTCCTCCTTTCCTGTGAAGGGTAGTTTCATCTGTCAATCAAATTGACCGATGCCCCCCCACGCCTGAAACAATGAAACCTGCTTTGGCGGCAATGCAGTTGCGTCATTACATTCCAATAGGCTGGTAACACCAGCCTTCCCGGTCGCTGGCAGGAATGTGTCAGCCATGTGTTTCTACTTTGCCCCGTAGTATTGCGTAGTATTGCGGAGAGGTGTTAAGTATCTGGTCCTAATTGCTCCTTTGTGGTGGCAATTACAGACGTTGTCCCGGCTCCACAAAGTCTGGACTTTTAGATAGGTGTTAGGCCTGCATTAAATTGCCGTCTTTGGATCACACGGGATTTTCCCCTGAGTAGCATGTCCATGTATCAATTCATCTCCAGTCCAGATTTCACACTTTTCGGTCTTTCTCTCCCCTGGTACTGAAAACAATGAGTTTTCAACCTTTGATAGCGCCAGCCCGGACTGGTGCCGTGGTGTCTGGGTTTTAACTTTGATCTGGACATCAAAGCTTTCTCAGACCTAGCATTACAGAAATGATGGGGCGTGCGTGGTCAAAATGTATTTTCCTCTTGTTTTCAAGTTTATTGCATTTCTATCATTTTCTGGTGGACGTTTATGCTTTTAGAGAATGATAGAAAAATATTGTGGGCACTGTAATTCCTTGAAAACTTGTGTAATTATGATGCTGCCGGGGCTGTCCCGCCACATAGCTCTCCAATTTAAGTAGGTTCATTAATGAAGCCTATAACAGAGCCTCGGCAGCATTCAAGAATGTATCTAAGTTCTCTCCGTTCTCCAACTGCCTCCAAGTCTGGGTTCCCAATATTCTTTGTGGCAGTGGGATGTTCTATGAGTCAAGAGAAATATCCCATGTCCATTCTCCCAGGATAAATCGTGCAAATCTTTGCTCCTGGTGTTGTGTCGGATTTCCGGGCTATTGCTCGGTAATGTCCTGTCCTCTGGAGGTTTTACTTTTTCCCAGCCGGGAAATTGCAAAATGTATAACAAGATTCTCCTGCGCCGCAGAGAGACTGCTATTGTCCACTCAATTTCTGGCCCTTGTCCTATAAGCAGAGGAAGTGCCATCAGTGTTTTCTTAAAAGAATTGGTCGCAGTACTGTTGCTCCATTTTCTTTTCCTCCGTCGGCCAAAGATCATAATAAAATCCTTTAATCTCCTCCTTTTGGCAGGAAATTTGCTAAACATCATAATTTTATGATGTGCATTCGACTCGTACTTGCCTCTTTCTTGGTAGGATGTCAGTTTACTACCTCTTGATTTAAGAGTTTTCTTCCTTCGATAATTATTTATCCAGGTGCGTTCCTCTTCAACAGAGTTCCATTTTGAATCTGTGTTTGAAAGTATAAGGCTAGTAGAAGTTGTCCAGCTTTGAGAAATCATGTTGTTCCCCAAGAACTGTGAATTTGTATCACTCCTTGTAGAAGTATACATAAACAGCTGTTCTCCCCATCCAACATTGGTTGAAGTGAAAGGTAAACAAGGTCCTGAGTGTTGAGTATACCAACCGCTCCGGTTTTGTTCCGCTGCAGAGTCCATCATTTGTGATCCCCTGTTAGCTTCAGCTGTGTTGATGATAGGTATTACCTTCATCCTGTCCAAAGAAGTATTTTCTTCTTTGTTGTTAGCAGACATGTTTATCGTCCCTGAATCAGAGTCCGTGGTATAACCTACATGAATGCTTTGTGTATCTTGAGTTTCCTTTTCGAAAGACTCCAAGATACTGACATCGTAAGAATTCTCCTCCGTGTCTTGTTTGTCCTCCATGGCTGGGCTCTCTTGTGCCAAGTCCAATTGAAGTATTCTCTCCCTGGTCTGGTTTTCTTGTTCCAAATCCAATAGAAGTGAATGTTGTGGGATGTCATTTTCACTGCCATATCCCACCTGAGATAAGTAATTCAAACTGATAATTATTTCATCTTGTGTGGCCACACCGTGAGAAACAATGGAATCCTGTTTTACATCCATTCCGGTCTCAGTTGAATTCATTTCCCCTCCTAGTTTCTCTGAACTGAAGGGAATAAAAGAGTCGGGTAAGGTCTCGCCTTCAATCTCTTTAATAGTTTTCCTCAGGTCCTCCTCCTCCTGGATTTTTCTCCTTTGGGAAGTCTTAGGAAGCTCCTGAGATTGCTGGGTTGCCAAGCCAGCTAATCCGCTTTCATTGCGGTGTAAACATTTATCACGTTTGTGACTGTTTACCGAACGCTTGGTACATTTATTCCTATTCCGTTTATTTTTAATATTTTTAGGAATAGGCGAGGGAAGCATCTGCCTTTCTGTGCGCCAGTTTTTGTTTTTCTGAGCCATGGGGATTTGCGAAGGAATGCATGCCTCTTCTTTGTGACGGTCAGCTTCCCCGCTTTCTATCAGAGTTTCGGCTTGAGTGATTGGCTTTTCCTCAATCGAGCTGGTAGATTCCTCCACGTTCAGTATTTCAATTTGCTTCTTCTTCATCTCATCTTCTTCAGCTTTGTGACGCATATCTGCTTCTAATTCTGCAACTCTTTTCATCATCTGCTCATCTTCTTTGTCCCACCAATCCATTTCTTCTCTAATAAATAGTTCTAGCTTCTCTCCTACTAAGCCGAGCCTTATGCCCCATCCTCTAGCGGACTCTAAGAAATCTGTGCGTGCATCCATGATCTCTTCTCAGCTTAAACTCAGGTAAGTAATTATATTATTACCCTACAGAGAGCTAGTCAGATTTATGCTAGAGCAGGATAGTGACAAGAGGAACAGACACTGCTATGCGAATGATAGTAGTGAATTAGAGTGAGAAAGTTGATGCAAAGCAGTCCGTCATACACTGAATTAACTAAGAATTATCAAATTATTCATGATTAAATCAAATGATAAAGCATGTAATCAAAAAATCATCAAGTAAATCATCAATAAACTAATTAATATCACTAATTAATGTGATTATTAATTCTACAGTGGAGAATGATGTAAATTAACTCATATGATATTATCCATTATTAACTTTTTAACAAGTTATTTAAATTCTACAGACTTCCCTAGAAACAAATTCCTAAGTTAATACTTAGCAAATGTAATGGGTGAAGAATGAAAGAATGGTTTATGAAAATCAATAGTCTAGAATTTATTCTCTGATTCTATCATGGATGAGAAGTCCTGATGTGTCAAAATCTTGCCTACAATCAAGCAAGCTATTAAATTATAAATAAATTATAACTAACTAATGCTGCTAAGAATGTAAGTGAGAATTACCTAGGTTCTATCCATGGGCAAGACCAGAATAATACCAGACTAACAGATTTGAAATAGGTTCGTTCCTTGCGAGCGAACCAAGTTTTCTAGGGTTTACTCCCGTATTCTATAGCGGGCGAGCAGACCACTAGGCTTTAGGGTTTACTCCCGGATTCTATAGCGGACGAGCCGTCCCAATATGTCACCAACTGGCTGGGGTTAGATCCCAGAGGGGCAACCACTCAGCCAAAATCATTTTCTTCTACCGGTGTTTAGTTCTGGATGCAGTTTAAGATCACCTAACTCTGTCAGAAGGGACTAGTTACCACCCAGATCCCAGAGAGAAAACGTGGAACTAATGTCTTTTATGCTGATTTAAGACACTGTCCCTGATACTCAAGAAAACAGCCAAGAAGTGGCTCGTTGAAGATAGAATATATCTATATATATATAGATGTGGCTGTACTTGGTATCACCAGAAGTGAGAAAGGAGGAGTTAAGACATGCAACGTAATCTGGTTACTTATGACTGCATAGGCAAGATACCTCCCGGACATAGATTCCCACTTCTGGACAATATGTGCGAACCCCCACTAAATGATACAATAATGTGTGTACTTGATTAAGCTACACAAACATTTATAAACATTTAGAATTATACGGACAAATTGAGTTTTAAAATACAACAACTGTGTTTATTATTGCTATTGATGATCATATGATGATGATGATTATATTATGGTATACGTAACTCATCTGGCTGAAAAGCTCAGAAGCACATAGGTCATGCTTCCCCCAGTGAGACGCAGTTCACTATCAGATTGAAGGAGTCCAAATTGGTCCCTCACAAGGCTAAGTCACTTCCTGATATGGGTTGTTGACTGTCCATTGCTCCTACGAGATCTGGAATGAAACGAACGGAGATGGGTAGTATCTACGTCTACACATCTCAAACACATGTCTATACATTCATATAAACATACATTCAAGTCATAATATATGATGGTATGATGATAGATGATGGCATGTTACATAAACATATATCAGTTCTAAATAAATAAATATATATGTATATATTAATAAAACTTATTTAGAACATCTATAGCTCAAAACATACATATTCATATACATTTGTGTAATGGAGTGTTTCCCATATAAGTTCACCTCACTTACTCTTTCCCTTTCTGATTCATTCATACTGTCTTGTCGGAAGGGCTGGTCGCACAGTCCTGTCGAACATTAAATGCCTTCCCTGAATCTGTCTGGGATATTGAATGTCCTAAGTCATGTCTGTCCTCATGCAGACATCATGCAGACAAGGTGAACTGGTGCCATTCCTCAAACCAAGTGGATTCACCACAATCTTGGTAGGCACTCAACGTGTTGGTCCAAATAATCAATGTTAATTGGACGCTATCAAGAGACTGGTAGCTCTCAGGAATTTCTCCTAAGTAGTCAGTCTCCCCAATGTTTAACATCATACAGGATGAATCTAAATGTATCTCCTGTACATGCATAAGCCACACGCTCATGTAGCTTGGATAATGGATTTCTCCAAATTATCACATACAACAAATCAGACAACCAAGTGGTGAATGAAAGAAGAAAATAAAGTTCACAGTGTAATAGTAAATCTAGAAACTGGAACATTAAGTACAAAGAAAATCCACCAGTGTAAAGTTTGGGAGAATATGCAGAACAAGAAACTACACAAGCCTTCAGACTAGCAGACAACTAATCAGAGTAATGGTCTTACCTGGGTTATAGCTAGGAAATCCTGTCATACGACTTCGTACAGAAGTCCAACAGAACGAAATGTTAATATTTCTCCAGTAGGTATCCTAAGAATGCTATTGTGAATTTGCGTCTGAAGTCTTGCTGGCCATTGCTCGTAGTTTTATTCTATCCAATTCCTGGCTAGTTTCCAGGTTGGCTAATTAATATTCCCCTTTTCATTAACTCCGCCTATTTTTCCATGTAAGATGATTTACCTAGATGGATTAAGTGCCAAATTCTTTTCACCCCTCCTCCTTTCCTGTGAAGGGTAGTTTCATCTGTCAATCAAATTGACCGATGCCCCCCCCACGCCTGAAACAATGAAACCTGCTTTGGCGGCAATGCAGTTGCGTCATTACATTCCAATAGGCTGGTAACACCAGCCTTCCCGGTCGCTGGCAGGAATGTGTCAGCCATGTGTTTCTACTTTGCCCCGTAGTATTGCGTAGTATTGCGGAGAGGTGTTAAGTATCTGGTCCTAATTGCTCCTTTGTGGTGGCAATTACAGACGTTGTCCCGGCTCCACAAAGTCTGGACTTTTAGATAGGTGTTAGGCCTGCATTAAATTGCCGTCTTTGGATCACACGGGATTTTCCCCTGAGTAGCATGTCCATGTATCAATTCATCTCCAGTCCAGATTTCACACTTTTCGGTCTTTCTCTCCCCTGGTACTGAAAACAATGAGTTTTCAACCTTTGATAGCGCCAGCCCGGACTGGTGCCGTGGTGTCTGGGTTTTAACTTTGATCTGGACATCAAAGCTTTCTCAGACCTAGCATTACAGAAATGATGGGGCGTGCGTGGTCAAAATGTATTTTCCTCTTGTTTTCAAGTTTATTGCATTTCTATCATTTTCTGGTGGACGTTTATGCTTTTAGAGAATGATAGAAAAATATTGTGGGCACTGTAATTCCTTGAAAACTTGTGTAATTATGATGCTGCCGGGGCTGTCCCGCCACATAGCTCTCCAATTTAAGTAGGTTCATTAATGAAGCCTATAACAGAGCCTCGGCAGCATTCAAGAATGTATCTAAGTTCTCTCCGTTCTCCAACTGCCTCCAAGTCTGGGTTCCCAATATTCTTTGTGGCAGTGGGATGTTCTATGAGTCAAGAGAAATATCCCATGTCCATTCTCCCAGGATAAATCGTGCAAATCTTTGCTCCTGGTGTTGTGTCGGATTTCCGGGCTATTGCTCGGTAATGTCCTGTCCTCTGGAGGTTTTACTTTTTCCCAGCCGGGAAATTGCAAAATGTATAACAAGATTCTCCTGCGCCGCAGAGAGACTGCTATTGTCCACTCAATTTCTGGCCCTTGTCCTATAAGCAGAGGAAGTGCCATCAGTGTTTTCTTAAAAGAATTGGTCGCAGTACTGTTGCTCCATTTTCTTTTCCTCCGTCGGCCAAAGATCATAATAAAATCCTTTAATCTCCTCCTTTTGGCAGGAAATTTGCTAAACATCATAATTTTATGATGTGCATTCGACTCGTACTTGCCTCTTTCTTGGTAGGATGTCAGTTTACTACCTCTTGATTTAAGAGTTTTCTTCCTTCGATAATTATTTATCCAGGTGCGTTCCTCTTCAACAGAGTTCCATTTTGAATCTGTGTTTGAAAGTATAAGGCTAGTAGAAGTTGTCCAGCTTTGAGAAATCATGTTGTTCCCCAAGAACTGTGAATTTGTATCACTCCTTGTAGAAGTATACATAAACAGCTGTTCTCCCCATCCAACATTGGTTGAAGTGAAAGGTAAACAAGGTCCTGAGTGTTGAGTATACCAACCGCTCCGGTTTTGTTCCGCTGCAGAGTCCATCATTTGTGATCCCCTGTTAGCTTCAGCTGTGTTGATGATAGGTATTACCTTCATCCTGTCCAAAGAAGTATTTTCTTCTTTGTTGTTAGCAGACATGTTTATCGTCCCTGAATCAGAGTCCGTGGTATAACCTACATGAATGCTTTGTGTATCTTGAGTTTCCTTTTCGAAAGACTCCAAGATACTGACATCGTAAGAATTCTCCTCCGTGTCTTGTTTGTCCTCCATGGCTGGGCTCTCTTGTGCCAAGTCCAATTGAAGTATTCTCTCCCTGGTCTGGTTTTCTTGTTCCAAATCCAATAGAAGTGAATGTTGTGGGATGTCATTTTCACTGCCATATCCCACCTGAGATAAGTAATTCAAACTGATAATTATTTCATCTTGTGTGGCCACACCGTGAGAAACAATGGAATCCTGTTTTACATCCATTCCGGTCTCAGTTGAATTCATTTCCCCTCCTAGTTTCTCTGAACTGAAGGGAATAAAAGAGTCGGGTAAGGTCTCGCCTTCAATCTCTTTAATAGTTTTCCTCAGGTCCTCCTCCTCCTGGATTTTTCTCCTTTGGGAAGTCTTAGGAAGCTCCTGAGATTGCTGGGTTGCCAAGCCAGCTAATCCGCTTTCATTGCGGTGTAAACATTTATCACGTTTGTGACTGTTTACCGAACGCTTGGTACATTTATTCCTATTCCGTTTATTTTTAATATTTTTAGGAATAGGCGAGGGAAGCATCTGCCTTTCTGTGCGCCAGTTTTTGTTTTTCTGAGCCATGGGGATTTGCGAAGGAATGCATGCCTCTTCTTTGTGACGGTCAGCTTCCCCGCTTTCTATCAGAGTTTCGGCTTGAGTGATTGGCTTTTCCTCAATCGAGCTGGTAGATTCCTCCACGTTCAGTATTTCAATTTGCTTCTTCTTCATCTCATCTTCTTCAGCTTTGTGACGCATATCTGCTTCTAATTCTGCAACTCTTTTCATCATCTGCTCATCTTCTTTGTCCCACCAATCCATTTCTTCTCTAATAAATAGTTCTAGCTTCTCTCCTACTAAGCCGAGCCTTATGCCCCATCCTCTAGCGGACTCTAAGAAATCTGTGCGTGCATCCATGATCTCTTCTCAGCTTAAACTCAGGTAAGTAATTATATTATTACCCTACAGAGAGCTAGTCAGATTTATGCTAGAGCAGGATAGTGACAAGAGGAACAGACACTGCTATGCGAATGATAGTAGTGAATTAGAGTGAGAAAGTTGATGCAAAGCAGTCCGTCATACACTGAATTAACTAAGAATTATCAAATTATTCATGATTAAATCAAATGATAAAGCATGTAATCAAAAAATCATCAAGTAAATCATCAATAAACTAATTAATATCACTAATTAATGTGATTATTAATTCTACAGTGGAGAATGATGTAAATTAACTCATATGATATTATCCATTATTAACTTTTTAACAAGTTATTTAAATTCTACAGACTTCCCTAGAAACAAATTCCTAAGTTAATACTTAGCAAATGTAATGGGTGAAGAATGAAAGAATGGTTTATGAAAATCAATAGTCTAGAATTTATTCTCTGATTCTATCATGGATGAGAAGTCCTGATGTGTCAAAATCTTGCCTACAATCAAGCAAGCTATTAAATTATAAATAAATTATAACTAACTAATGCTGCTAAGAATGTAAGTGAGAATTACCTAGGTTCTATCCATGGGCAAGACCAGAATAATACCAGACTAACAGATTTGAAATAGGTTCGTTCCTTGCGAGCGAACCAAGTTTTCTAGGGTTTACTCCCGTATTCTATAGCGGGCGAGCAGACCACTAGGCTTTAGGGTTTACTCCCGGATTCTATAGCGGACGAGCCGTCCCAATATGTCACCAACTGGCTGGGGTTAGATCCCAGAGGGGCAACCACTCAGCCAAAATCATTTTCTTCTACCGGTGTTTAGTTCTGGATGCAGTTTAAGATCACCTAACTCTGTCAGAAGGGACTAGTTACCACCCAGATCCCAGAGAGAAAACGTGGAACTAATGTCTTTTATGCTGATTTAAGACACTGTCCCTGATACTCAAGAAAACAGCCAAGAAGTGGCTCGTTGAAGATAGAATATATCTATATATATATAGATGTGGCTGTACTTGGTATCACCAGAAGTGAGAAAGGAGGAGTTAAGACATGCAACGTAATCTGGTTACTTATGACTGCATAGGCAAGATACCTCCCGGACATAGATTCCCACTTCTGGACAATATGTGCGAACCCCCACTAAATGATACAATAATGTGTGTACTTGATTAAGCTACACAAACATTTATAAACATTTAGAATTATACGGACAAATTGAGTTTTAAAATACAACAACTGTGTTTATTATTGCTATTGATGATCATATGATGATGATGATTATATTATGGTATACGTAACTCATCTGGCTGAAAAGCTCAGAAGCACATAGGTCATGCTTCCCCCAGTGAGACGCAGTTCACTATCAGATTGAAGGAGTCCAAATTGGTCCCTCACAAGGCTAAGTCACTTCCTGATATGGGTTGTTGACTGTCCATTGCTCCTACGAGATCTGGAATGAAACGAACGGAGATGGGTAGTATCTACGTCTACACATCTCAAACACATGTCTATACATTCATATAAACATACATTCAAGTCATAATATATGATGGTATGATGATAGATGATGGCATGTTACATAAACATATATCAGTTCTAAATAAATAAATATATATGTATATATTAATAAAACTTATTTAGAACATCTATAGCTCAAAACATACATATTCATATACATTTGTGTAATGGAGTGTTTCCCATATAAGTTCACCTCACTTACTCTTTCCCTTTCTGATTCATTCATACTGTCTTGTCGGAAGGGCTGGTCGCACAGTCCTGTCGAACATTAAATGCCTTCCCTGAATCTGTCTGGGATATTGAATGTCCTAAGTCATGTCTGTCCTCATGCAGACATCATGCAGACAAGGTGAACTGGTGCCATTCCTCAAACCAAGTGGATTCACCACAATCTTGGTAGGCACTCAACGTGTTGGTCCAAATAATCAATGTTAATTGGACGCTTTCAAGAGACTGGTAGCTCTCAGGAATTTCTCCTAAGTAGTCAGTCTCCCCAATGTTTAACATCATACAGGATGAATCTAAATGTATCTCCTGTACATGCATAAGCCACACGCTCATGTAGCTTGGATAATGGATTTCTCCAAATTATCACATACAACAAATCAGACAACCAAGTGGTGAATGAAAGAAGAAAATAAAGTTCACAGTGTAATAGTAAATCTAGAAACTGGAACATTAAGTACAAAGAAAATCCACCAGTGTAAAGTTTGGGAGAATATGCAGAACAAGAAACTACACAAGCCTTCAGACTAGCAGACAACTAATCAGAGTAATGGTCTTACCTGGGTTATAGCTAGGAAATCCTGTCATACGACTTCGTACAGAAGTCCAACAGAACGAAATGTTAATATTTCTCCAGTAGGTATCCTAAGAATGCTATTGTGAATTTGCGTCTGAAGTCTTGCTGGCCATTGCTCGTAGTTTTATTCTATCCAATTCCTGGCTAGTTTCCAGGTTGGCTAATTAATATTCCCCTTTTCATTAACTCCGCCTATTTTTCCATGTAAGATGATTTACCTAGATGGATTAAGTGCCAAATTCTTTTCACCCCTCCTCCTTTCCTGTGAAGGGTAGTTTCATCTGTCAATCAAATTGACCGATGCCCCCCCACGCCTGAAACAATGAAACCTGCTTTGGCGGCAATGCAGTTGCGTCATTACATTCCAATAGGCTGGTAACACCAGCCTTCCCGGTCGCTGGCAGGAATGTGTCAGCCATGTGTTTCTACTTTGCCCCGTAGTATTGCGTAGTATTGCGGAGAGGTGTTAAGTATCTGGTCCTAATTGCTCCTTTGTGGTGGCAATTACAGACGTTGTCCCGGCTCCACAAAGTCTGGACTTTTAGATAGGTGTTAGGCCTGCATTAAATTGCCGTCTTTGGATCACACGGGATTTTCCCCTGAGTAGCATGTCCATGTATCAATTCATCTCCAGTCCAGATTTCACACTTTTCGGTCTTTCTCTCCCCTGGTACTGAAAACAATGAGTTTTCAACCTTTGATAGCGCCAGCCCGGACTGGTGCCGTGGTGTCTGGGTTTTAACTTTGATCTGGACATCAAAGCTTTCTCAGACCTAGCATTACAGAAATGATGGGGCGTGCGTGGTCAAAATGTATTTTCCTCTTGTTTTCAAGTTTATTGCATTTCTATCATTTTCTGGTGGACGTTTATGCTTTTAGAGAATGATAGAAAAATATTGTGGGCACTGTAATTCCTTGAAAACTTGTGTAATTATGATGCTGCCGGGGCTGTCCCGCCACACTCTGGTGGACCTTCTCTTGCCAGTCGTTGATTCCAAGTGCTTGTAGGTCTGTACATGTATTATCTCTCCACCGCCTTCTTGGTCTACCTCGGGGTCTACGGTCATTTATTTCCTGAGTGTAAGCGAGTTTTGTTTCCCTATTATCTTCCATTCTTTCTATATGCCCCAGCCATTGTAGTCTATTAGCCTTCATGATACCAGTGATTAGCGGGGACTTAAACAGATCATAAATGTCTTTGTTACTTCTTCTTTTCCACTCTCCACTTTGTGTATCCCTAATGGGTCCAAAGATGCATCTTAAAATTTTGTTCTCAAAGGTTTGTAACAAGGCTTCGTCTCCTTTCGTTGTACTCCAGGTTTCAGAGCCATACAGCACAACTGGTCTGATCAGTGTTTTGTATATTGTGATTTTGGTGTTACGAGATAGCGCCTTTGATTTTAGTAGATGTTGTAGTGCATAGTATATCTTATTTCCAGAGTTGATTCTAGTTTGTATTTCTTCCCTTATGATGTTGGAGCAGTTGAAGATTGTACCCAGGTATTTGTATGTTTCCGTTCTTTTAATGGTCATATTATCTATTTGTATGTGGCCAGAGTTTCTAGCCATTCCGTCTCTTGAAATTACCATATATTCTGTCTTATCTTGGTTGATAACCAGCCCCATCTGTTGGGCTTTTCCCTTTAAGTGAGTCAATATTTCCAATGTCTTTTGTTCACTTTGCCCTATAATATCTATATCATCTGCATAACCAAGCAGCTTGGATGTTCCTCCAATATCACATTCCTCCTTTACCTTCCTTACAACTTTCTCTAGAGCCAGATTGAAGAGTAGCGGCGATAGTGCATCACCCTGTTTCAAGCCAGATGTTATTTGGAAGGGGTCTGATTTCCTGCCTTTATATGTTACTATATTATAAGTATCTTCCATGTATAGTCTGGTCATGTTGATTAACTTCCTTGGTATTCCAAATTCCTGCATAGCATTCCATAGACTATTCCTATGGACACTATCATAAGCCTTTTTAAAATCCACAAAAATGTTATGGAGATCTCTTTTATATTCCCAATGTTTCTCGGCTATTTGTCGTAAGATAAATATCTGATCTATTGTTGATCTGTTTTGTCTAAAACCCGCCTGGTAGTCACCTAATATGTCTTCTGAATATGGTTTTAGTCTATTTAGTAATACTGCGGATAGTATCTTATAGCTTGTGGACAGTAGTGATATTCCTCTATAATTTCCACATTGGAACTTGTCTCCTTTCTTAAAGATAGGTATCAATAATGACTCTTTCCAGTCATGGGGTAATTCTTCTGTCCTCCAGATTTTTATTATTAGTTCGTATAGCTTTAGATGTAATGCATGGCCACCTGCCTTTATAAATTCAGCAGCAATTCCATCAGTCCCAGTTGCCTTATTGTTTTTAAGTCGTGTGATTACATATAGGATTTCTTCAAATGTAGGTTCTTCAATTTGTGGTTCGCATGTTAGAACCTCTTCCTGTGGGAAAATGTGATTTGGAGCTTCACAATTTAGTAATTCAATAAAATATTCTTTCCATGTGTTGCACATTTCCTCATTGGTATTTATCATATTCCCATTTTTGTCTTTTAAACCATATGTGTTTTGTTGGTGCCCTCGTTTCATTGACTTCAGTTCTTTAAAAAATTTTCTGGATTCATTTTTCGGGTGATTAGTTTCCATATCTTTGATTATATTACTCATATATTCTCGCTTCTGCTGTCTGACTATTTTTGTAGCCTCTTTACATTCATTTCTATAATGCTCTTCCTTTTGGATGTTATTGATGTCATTTAACCATACATGTCTGGCATTCTTCTTCCTAATGACTGCTTCTTCACATTTTTGATTGAACCATCTGTTCTTTCTATGCGTGGTTAACACACCGAGACATTCTTCTGCGGTAGACTGAATTGTATTCTTAATGTTCAACCAAGTTTGGTCAACGCTTTCCTCCAAAGGGTTTTGCAGAGTTTCAAGTTTACATTTTATTTCATCTGTAAATTTCTCTTTGACTGTAATGTCTTGCAGTTTTTCTCTGTTATATGTTGGGTGTAATCTTTGTAATTTAGTATAGAAAGCTCTCTTAAGTTTTATTTTAAATTTTGCTCCAACGAGGAAGTGGTCACTGTGGCACTCAGCTCCTCTATAACTTCTGACTTGCTGTATGTTTGATGCATTTCTGTTGTTAATTAAAATGTGATCTATTTGATTATAGGTTCTCTTGTCACATGATTTCCAAGTTTGTTTGTGTATATCCTTTCTTTGTAGTCTGGTACTGCTAATCTGCAGTCCTTTGGCTTCTGCCAGGTTGATGACTCTCCATCCATTATCATTTGAAGTTGTATGTAGGCTTTCCATACCGGCCACTTTTTTATTAGTTTGCTCATACCACTGTATTAAAAAAAATTGCCCACATCTGTGTTTCAAATGCGGTATGTGGTAATACAAATTCGCCACAAAGCAAGCAATCTGTATGTATGTATGTATATATATTTGCCTGAGTCTGATGAAAAATAACGTCAGTTCCATGCCATATAGCTACTATATTTTTATTTATTGCCTTGTGACTGAACTGCCCGGAAAACACCTGCCACGTTGTTCACTGTATGTTTGTGTATTTTGACGAGCAATGTTCATAATGTGAATGCCATGTTCTATTTATCATTACATGATGTTGCCAACTTGTCAGAGGACACTCTCCACTTTCCAGATCATATTACACTTAGTATGTGACATTTTTATTTTCATTATTGTAACTAACATTTTGTGGATAAGGTTGACAGTGTTATTGATATCTTTGTTAAAAATATTGATAGTTGGCTGGCTCTCTCTCTCTCTCTCTCTCTCTCTCTCTCTCTCTCTCTCTCTCTCTCTCTCTCTCTCTCTCTCTCTCTCTCTCGCTCTCTCTCTCTCTCTCTCTCTCTCTCTCTCTCTCCCTCCCTCCCTCCCTCTCCCTCTCTCTCTCTCTCTCTCTCATTCTCATATATTGTCTGTCCTGTTTTTCTTTGTCTTCCTCTGTCTGTATGTCTGTCTTATTTCTCTTTATCTGTCTATCTGTTACTCTCACTGAGTTCTCTTTGTCTTTCTCTGTCTCTCTCCTCTGCCCTGTCTCTCTCTATCTCTGTCATGCACACACACACACACTGTCTAGACCAGTGGTTCTCAACCTTTTTGGCCCATGCACCCCTTCACCATAAGTTCAGAACATCATTCCCCCCTTTCGTATTTCCTCCCTATAAATCCCCCCACCCCACCCCTACACAGTATAAGTAAAACTGGAAGGTAAATTTAATAACACATACTAGAACAAGTCTAGACGTCTACATAAAATGCGATATTGCGGGTCTACTTGCGTTATAAAATGAATTTCAGAAGGGCGAGAAGTACAAAACTAAAATATGGAGAGAAAAAAAATATCAAGTAATTGGTTCTTGTATTAACGCAATCTTGAAATCATCTTAATTACCCACCTCACCCTCCTGGAAACCCTAAAATCCCCCCCCCCCCCCTGGGGATGAATTCCCCACTGGTTGAGAACCACTGGTCTAGACCATGGTTTCCACACTTTTCAGGCCGACATTCTCTTGCCCCTTAAAAAAACCAGCAGCACCTCCACACATATATACATCCCTGGTACCCCCACACATATATGCATCTTTAGAAACACCCCCCCCCCCTTTATTTTTCTTTCCACACAGACACACACACAACACATTCATCCATAGCACCTCCATACACACATAGTACATCCCTAGCACCTCTACACACACACTTCAATAGATCAATAGTACGCCTACACAAATATAAGCATTCCTAGCACCCACACACAGATATACATTTCTAGCACCCTCACATACATTTACATCCCTAGCAACTCCACTCATACAACATCCCTAGAACACCCTGCTCCACACATGTACATCCTTAGCACCCCCACACACACATACACATCCCTAGCACTCCCACACATATGCATGTTCCTAGCACCCCCACACATGTACATATCCCTAACACACACATATACGTCCAGACACACACATATACGTCCAGACACACACCTCTTTCTTGGTATTAAGTTTATTTCAAATTCAAGGCATCCTCTTGTAGGTCATCTCATAATATTCTTAAAAATAAGCAGTAAAATGTCTGCTAATTAGAATTTGGAACAATCTTTATTAAGAATTGTAACCCATTACATATCTGAGTTCTAAGTATTTAAACTGCAGAACTTTTAAATCACTAAGAACAAATGTTTTATTGACAGTACAAGACATTTTAATTGGCTGTGAATTGTTGCTTATCATTTACTGTTGGCGGCATCAGTTTGAAAAATACGGACTTGTTTGTCTGTCGAAAAGAAACACTTTGTGCAGTACTGATAGAAATGAAATGCTTCCATTTGATTTAACTTTTTATAGTTTTGTTGGTTTTTCGTGTGTAGCCAGACCTGCTGACCATGTCATGTGAACTATTTCCTGTGAACAAATTCAGAAAGTGCGCTGTCTGCATTCTGCAGTTTTAAAATTCATTGGCTATGTTTATTACATAAAGAGGCTAGATTTTCAAGGATGGGATAGAGTATCTGAGTTTCTGCAAAAGTTATTTAGTAGATAAACAAGTGATTCTGATCACGGTTTACTTTGAGTGAAATTAATCACGTTCTTATCATTAATGTCATGGATAGTATAACAGAGGATCTGTTTATGTACGCTGCTACTTAAATTTGGGTAAACTATCCATGTTTCAAAAACTGCAGTCGGCATATAAGCTTGCCCAAATAAAACTGCAAGCCACATGTGGGAAACAGTTTGTTCATAGCTTCTTGTTCATTGCATTCCCCTTGTTACCATATTGATAAATTCTAATTGTGCCTTTTAAGAATGTTCACAAATATGTCCGTTGGTAGCAGGTCTGTGTGATAATTGCAGGGTGTATCAGAACCAGGATAACGCTGTTTTGAATGTGCATAGATTTGGTCATTGAAATTATAAATGTTTGGTTTGCAGTGAACTTCAAAACATATTTGGTTTACTTGACATTTTAGAAATACTTGGTTTGCAATAGACTTAACTCTGTTCGTCACAGAAAGTTGAACAATAGATATCTTAAGGGAAATAACCATTATGAGAAGTCACAATTGCATGACTGTCACAGTAGTTAAATACACAGCATGAGTGGCCATTGGGTATGCCAGATTTCTTCAGTATAATACGATCAAATATAAAAAGTAAAAGAACACATTGCATGATGAGTGGGATTTAAGGGAAAAGCCAGTCACACTTGACACATTAACCGGGGCTCAGAGAGTTAAAAATGCTTGGTTTAGATGGGTTAAAAATGCTTTGTTTACACCAAATAATAGGTAAACTCTGTTATTCATTCATTCAGTGGCATGTCCTTTGCAGAACCTCGCTCCCATAACAACCTTCCGGAAAACCTCTCGATCATCAGCAAGATGTCCCGCGTCTGATACACCCATCTGGAGATCATCCTCTACATCCTGCACCCATCTTCTCTTTGGCCTTCCTCTTCCTCTCTTCCCAGGCATATATCCTTCCATTATTGTTCTCTCCAAACTTTCGTGACGTTTCAAGTGACCAAAATATTTCAATTTTCTTTGTTTTATCATCTTTAATAGCCAACCTTCTTCAATATTCAATTCTTGAAGTATGGACGCATTTGTTCTTTTCTTTACCCAAGATATTCTTAGAACTCGTCTATAACATTTATGTTCAAAGGCATTTATGCGCTGTTCAGCTTGTTTAGTAAGTGTCCATGTCTCACAGGCGTATGTTGCAATTGGAAAGATGCATGCTCTTAATAATCTAATTTTTGTAGTTCTGTCTGTCCCACCCCATAATTTATTCAGTTGTTTTAGTCTTTGAAGAGCAATTGATAGTCGCCGTTTAATTTCTGTTATTGTGTCACCATTTTTGGTAATCAGTGACCCAAGATATTCAAAATTTTCCACCACCTCCAATTTTTCCCCATTAACGTATATTTCTTTCTCCATTGCAGTTTTGTCTGTATGCATTATCTTTGTTTTTGCTATGTTAAACTCTGTTATATGTAGTCTAATATTCAGAGTCATAGAGTTTTGTTACTTCTGTATGGGCAAATTCTGTCAGAGATTCATCTCCACGAGCCATTCACCAGAAACTCAGTTTGTTGATACGAATCTGTTCAGTGTCTCCAGAACCCCAAGGCCACACAGCTGGGACAGCTCAGCCACACAGCTGGGACAGCTCAGCCACACAGTTGGGACAGCTCAGCCACACAGTACAAACATTGTTTTCATATGTGTAGTGGTGTTTCTACTTCTTGTTTTGTGCTACTGCTTTTGCTGTGAGGCATCGCAGAGAGCAGGGGGGTTGTAATTTTCTCTTGTTGCTTGCGCTCACATCATATTTGATTTTCTTGCTCAATGTCTCTTTGACTCCATCTAGCCCAGTGGTTCTCAACCAGTGGGGAATTCCCCCCAAGAGGGACATTTTAAGGTTTCCAGGGGTGGAAATTAAGATTATTTCAAGATCACGTTAATACAAGAACCAACAACTTGATATTGTTTTTCCCTCCATACTTTACGGTTCTGTACTTCTCGCCCTTCTGAAATTCATTTTATAACGTAAGTAGACCTGCAAATCACATTTTATGTAGACGTCTAGGCTTGTCCTAGGATGTGTTACTAAATTTAGCTTCTATTTTTACATATACTGTGTAGGGTGTGGGGAAATTTATAGGGAGGAAATATGAAAGGGGGAGGAATGGCGTTCTGAAAATATGGTGAAGCGGTGCACGGGCCAAAAAAGGTTGAGAACCACTGAGCCAACTCTTCTTGAGTCATCCTCTCACCGTGTATCCTAATGTTCACGTATGGAACGCTCTAGCAGTTGGTTAATCTTATTCTCTTCTAGCTAAATGTCCATTGTTAAATTAGCTTTGGGACGAATAGATGGTACCCAACTAATATAATAACAATGAAATAATAAGAGGGTCAGTTGAAATTAGTGTGGGGAGAATTTTTAGATATGTACCTTGTGATATGAAAGAATACAATGAGGGATTGTAGTGTCAGAAATTAAACTTTGACAGTTTTACTTTCTTTTAGTACAAACGTTATAATTTTAAACGTTAAATAACCAAAGATCTATGCATCTTTAATATTGCTATCCTTTTTGAAACACCCTGTATGTGCATTAATATATGTGTATGTTGGTTGGTTTCTTTTATATGTTGCTTGGATTTTGTTTTCACAACTTTATCTTATCAGATCTGACCACCCTGGCAGATGTTGTATGTACAGTAAACACAGAAGGTAAACATACATACTGTCTTCATTTTTACATGCTGTCTGAGTTATGGGACAGTAGATACTTCCCTGTCAGTTAGTTTACACATCGTAAAATGGCAGTAAAAATTCATTTCATAATAGTAAAGTGGCTTTATCCATTTGCCTGATGTAAAGTGACAGAAGCAGTTTATCAGTAGTAGTAAAGTGACAGTAGCATTTACCAATAGTTGTAAAGTGACAATAACAGTTGACCAGTAGTTGTAAAGTGAAAGTAGCAGTTTACCAGTAGTTGTAAAGTGGGGGTTTCAATGATGACATGGTTAAGCCATCTGCCTTGAATTCTGAAGAATGAGGGTTTGTACTCCATATCTCCAGTGACACCCCCCCCTCCCCCTCCCACCAGGAGTCGTCGAGAATATTGCACTCATGGACCAAATTATGTAGCCCGGAAACAAACCCACAACCTTCAGAGTGCAAGGCAATCAGCTTAACCTCTTCACCACGGAGACTGTCCTTGTTTAGTCAAGTAAATTACCCTTTTCTATGCATTAAAGGTATTAGAGGTGCCCCATATGTTTGTAGACCAGTGGCACTCTGTGGGTTATATGGTGCCCCATATGTTTGTAGACCAGTGGCACTTGATATGGTGCCCCATATGGTTGTAGAGCAGTGGCACTCTGTGGGTGATATGGTGCCCCATATGTTTGTAGACCAGTGGCACTCTATGGGTGATATGGTGCCCCATATGTTTGTAGAGCAGTGGCAATCTGTGGGTGATATGGTGCCCCATATGTTTGTAGACCAGTGGCACTCTATGGATGATATTGTGCCCCATATGTTTGTAGACCAGTGACCCTCTGTTGGTGATATGGTGCCCCATATGTTTGTAGAGCAGTGGCAATCTGTGGGTGATATTGTGCCCCAGATGTTTGTAGACCAGTGGCACTCTGTGGGTGATATGTTTGTAGACCAGTGGCACTCTGCAGGTAATATGGTGCCCCATATGTTTGTAGAGCAGTGGCACTCTGTGGATGATATGGTGTCTCATGTTTTTAGAGCAGTGGCACTCTGTGGGTGATATGGTGTCCCATATGTTTGTAGAGCAGTGGCACTCTGTGGGTGATATGGTACCCCATATGTTTGTAGACCAGTGGAACTCTGTGGGTGATATGGTGTCTCATATGTTTGTAGACCAGTGGCAATCTGTGGGTGATATGTTTGTAGACCAGTGGCACTCTGTGGGTGATATGGTGCCCCATATGTTTGTAGAGCAGTGGCACTCTGTGGATGATATGGTGTCTCATGTTTTTAGAGCAGTGGCACTCTGTGGGTGATATGGTGTCCCATATGTTTGTAGAGCAGTGGCACTCTGTGGGTAATATGGTGCCCCATATGTTTGTAGAGCAGTGACACTCTGTGGATGATATGGTGTCTCATGTTTTTAGAGCAGTGGCACTCTGTGGGTGATATGGTGCCCCATATGTTTGTAGACCAGTGGAACTCTGTGCGTGATATGGTACCCCATATGTTTGTAGAGCAGTGGCACTCTGTGGGTGATATGGTGTCTCATATGTTTGTAGACCAGTGGCAATCTGTGGGTGATATGTTTGTAGACCAGTGGCACTCTGCAGGTAATATGGTGCCCCATATGTTTGTAGAGCAGTGGCACTCTGTGGGTGATATGGTGTCTCATGTTTTTAGAGCAGTGGCACTCTGTGGGTGATATGTTTGTAGACCAGTGGCACTCTGCAGGTAATATGGTGCCCCATATGTTTGTAGACCAGTGGCACTCTGTGGGTGATATGGTGCCCCATATGTTTGTAGAGCAGTGGCACTCTGTGGGTGATATGGTGTCTCATGTTTTTAGAGCAGTGGCACTCTGTGGGTGATATGGTGCCCAATATGTTTGTAGACCAGTGGCACTCTGTGGGTGATATGGTGCCCCATATGTTTTTAGAGCAGTGGCACTCTGTGGGTGATATGGTGCCCAATATGTTTGTAGAGCAGTGGCACTCTGTGGGTAATATGGTGCCCCATATGTTTGTAGAGCAGTGGCACTCTGTGGATGATATGGTGTCTCATGTTTTTAGAGCAGTGGCACTCTGTGGGTGATATGGTGCCCCATATGTTTGTAGACCAGTGGAACTCTGTGCGTGATATGGTACCCCATATGTTTGTAGAGCAGTGGCACTCTGTGGGTGATATGGTGTCTCATATGTTTGTAGACCAGTGGCAATCTGTGGGTGATATGTTTGTAGACCAGTGGCACTCTGCAGGTAATATGGTGCCCCATATGTTTGTAGAGCAGTGGCACTCTGTGGGTGATATGGTGTCTCATGTTTTTAGAGCAGTGGCACTCTGTGGGTGATATGTTTGTAGACCAGTGGCACTCTGCAGGTAATATGGTGCCCCATATGTTTGTAGACCAGTGGCACTCTGTGGGTGATATGGTGCCCCATATGTTTGTAGAGCAGTGGCACTCTGTGGGTGATATGGTGTCTCATGTTTTTAGAGCAGTGGCACTCTGTGGGTGATATGGTGCCCAATATGTTTGTAGACCAGTGGCACTCTGTGGGTGATATGGTGCCCCATATGTTTGTAGAATAGTGGCACTCTGTGGGTGATATGGTGCCCCATATGTTTGTAGACCAGTGGCACTCTATGGGTGATCGAGCTCATGCCCACCAAGGCAGGTCAGTGTGGTAGTCACTGCGCCACCATGATTCCAGTAGCATCTAGTTTACTGTTGGTAAATAGACTAGAATACCAAGTTTATTGTTAGTGAATAGACTGGAATATCAAGTTTATTGATGGTAAATTGACAGACATATCAAGTTTATTGTTGGTGAATAGACTGGAATATCAAGTTTATTGTTGATGAATAGACTGCAATATCAAGTTTATTGTTGGTAAATTGACAGAAATATCAAGATTATTGTTGGTAAATAGACAGGAATATCGAGTTTATTGACGATAAATTGACAGAAATGTTGAGTTTACTGATGGTACATAAACTGGAATATAAAGTTTATTGTTGTTACATAGAAAGAAATATTAAGTTTACTCATGGTAAATAGACAGTACACATACCTTACTCATGGTGAATAGACAGTAATATCAAGTTTATTGATGGTAACAAGATAGGAATATTAAGTTTATTGACGGTGAATATACAGGAATATCAAGTTTATTGCTGGTGAATAGACAGCAATATTAAGTTTACTAATGGTAAGTTTGACAGTACACCTAACTTACTCATGGTGAATCGACAGGAATATCAAGTTTAATGATTTTAAATTGACAGGAATATCAAGTTTATTGTTTGTGAATAAACAGAAATATCAAGTTTTCTAATGGTAAATAGACAGTACACCTAGTTTACTTATGGTAAATAGACATTAACAGTAAGTTTTTTAAGTTTACTGACAGTAATGTGTCTGTCAGTCAAGTAACTTTGTTCTTAAATTTGTATAATTGTAAATAATATGTTGGGTACTACATAAGAGCCGGTCTCTTTGGCCAAGGGGTTACAATACTTTCTCTGTAATCCCGTTTATCACGCACAGTCTCGTAGCAGGCGAGAACTGGGAGCGGTTCGTCCCCCGCTGGTGACTTGCGGGATAACTGAGCCGGCCGCTCAGAAAGCAATGGCAAACTACTGAGCGTAATCTTGCCAAGAAATCAACAGACAGCTGAAAGATGCTGCTGTTGACAGTGATGTCCTGTAAAGGATATGCAAATTAAAAAAAACAAACTACAAAAGAAGAGACGACAGCCTGGTGAAAACTTCTTGCTAGAGGAAAAGTGGATGGTTAATGTGTAAAAGGAGGACAGTGGTTTAAAATGGATGAAAACATCGAAAGATGGACAAGAGTGAGGATTTTAGATTGCACCATTTTGGCGAGATACTGGAGATCCTTTGTGGCTGACTTTAATGTGAAGATGGCCATTGATCTGGTATACTAAAGCCTTGAACTAGACTTTCAGCAGTGAAAAGTGATGGTATTATATTATTAAATAATATTTAATGTGCCAAATTGTTCATTCTCGTCAGTGTTCAGTCAAATGAAATATGGCATTATTTAGCTGTAGTAGAGAAGCCTCGTTCTGACCCTTGAACCTGTGATGTAATGACAATACAGGGATATGGAGTCTGGTTGTTTCTTGTGCATCGTTCGTAGCAGCAATGATGAAGCTTTTTATCTGAAAGTTAACCAGTAATGCGAAAATTGTTCTTCCATTGCCAATATTTGTATTAATTTTGTTGTAAACACAGAGTGGCAACATTTAAACTGTAGAAACAATATGTGCCCAGTTATTCATCATCATCAAGTGTTAAGCCAATGTGGCAGATCAAGCTTCTCATAATTCTCCTCTCAAACCTCTTTCCAAGCCTTGAAGTAGATCTGTACAGAATCTTTGCTTCTTGCCTTCCTTCATCTCTTTTTCTATTTGTGGTACCAGTTATACAGTTATTTATGTCACTATTTGTATGTTAATATAGTTTGTAATGTAGTATTGATATCATTTTTGTTTAGTTAATATAGTAATGATGTTAACTTTAAAAAGAAAAACATCTAAATATGTCATACAGTAAACTACTTAGTGAAACAAGAGGCCAAACTGGTAGGATGTCTGTGTCGTATGCCAGGCAGTGTGAGTTATGGAAGAAAAAGGATCTTGTTCTACCATAAAGTAAAATAGAGAAACCAGCCCTAAACACTGAAGTCTGAATGAACTCAAGATATACCTAGACAGCTTGGAGAAAGGAAAGATGCATACAGAGGCCAAGGAATGTTTTGTTGAAAGTCTTTATCTGTATAAAATAACAAAAATACTCGGTAAAATTGAAGTGCTATCTCAGTCCCAGAAAAGTAATCCAATGAATACAAAACCAAAGAACTGAACCAGCCTTTAAATGAAAATATAGAAATTTGGGGCTTTGTAGTTTTATTTTGTGTTCATTCAGATTCCGCCACCAGCTCCACAGTAGTTTCGTTCGCACCCTCTTTTTATTCTTATTTACTGCAGGGTAGCTAATTAAGCCAGTGACCTTTGACACTCAAAATCAGGAAAATCCTCCTGGAATTTGTAGTTGATCTGGAAGCCTGGCTATCTTGGATATGGGCAAAGAAATAGGTCCAGGGTGCACACATTAAAGGTCCCTCTAATGCCTAGCGCCAGTTGGAGGTGGTTCTTGTCCACATCCACAATTACTGTTTAATGTAGGGGTGGGGTGGCCAGGAGTCATTTTCCAAGGTCGGATGTTTTGCCTTGGTTGTGTCATTTTCAGGTTGGGGTCACTTTCCAAAGTCGGATGTGTTGTGTTGCCTTGTTTGTGTTATATCCATGTTGGGGCCACTTTCCATAGTCGGATGTGTTGTGTTGCCTTCGTTGTGTTATATTCAGGTTGGGGTAATTTTCCAAGGTCAGATGTTGCCTTGGTTGTGTCATATCCAGGTTGGGGTCACCTTCCAAGGTCAGATGTTGCCTTGGTTGTGTCATATCCAGGTTGGGGTCACTTTCCAAAGTCGGATGTGTTGTGTTGTCTTGGTTGTGTCATATCCCGGTGGGGGTCACTTTCCAAAGTCGGATGTGTTGTGTTGTCTTGGTTGTGTCATATCCCGGTTGGGGTCACTTTCCAAAGTCGGATGTGTTGTGTTGTCTTGGTTGTGTCATATCCCGGTTTGGGTCACTTTCCAAAGTCGGATGTGTTGTGTTGTCTTGGTTGTGTCATATCCTGGTTTGGGTCACTTTCCAAAGTCGGATGTGTTGTGTTGCCTTGGTTGTGTTATATCCAGGTTGGGGACAATTTCAAAAGTTGGATGTGTTGTGTTGCCTTGGTTGTGTTATGTCCGGGTTTGTTTAGCCTGCCCTTCACATGCAAGTTACTACAGTTCTAAACAACTTTCATCTGTGTACCGGGCACTCAAAAGGCAACAAGCGAATCAATTGGTTGGCAAACATGGCAATGATCGAGGTGGGAAGAGCAATGGTTGGGCCAGAAATCACCAGCGCTATGAGAGATCCTGGATGAACAGATGACTTTAAGGAGACCTGAGAATCTGCTTCCTTGTCCAGAGTGAGGAGATGGGAGTGAAGTTGGGAGCCGCTAGATATGAACATTTTGTCAAGAACACAAGACAAGTGAGTAACCAACACAGAACTGGTGCGATCTGTTGATATACACTGGCGCTTAAGTTAAGGAGGAGATCGGAGCACTTATGGACCTGTCCACAGGAAGATTATAGTGATCCTGACTAATCACATTTATACTGTATGCGTACACTCTCGTCACTTTTGCTATTATTGGGATTAAAAGATTTCCCAGCCCGTAGATATTCCTTTATTCTAGGCAACTCATGTGATTGGAATCTGGCCGAGTGAGGTTTTATTTTCTCGCATTGTTTTGGCATCTTACAGTCTTGGCTTTCTAAATCAGAGTTGTTATAGTCATCTTTCAGTTCTGTCCATTATCACTTTTCCATCCATCCCATTTGGATTTTGACGTCTTCTAGAGTATGTTGCGTTTAGGCCTAGATTCATTTAGCTCTGCTTACCTGGTCATTGTAACATTCTGTAACATCCAACTTTGTGTCTGACATTTAACTTTTCACCTGGGTCATTTTCCATGAGGCCATGTGTTTTCCTGAACCCCACCATGAAATGTCATTCTTGTGCAGTAACATACCAAGATAAGGCTTTCTCCCATCCACCACTTGGCTGAACATATCCTTCATCTGCTTTACTGGGCATAGGTTATCGGTGTCAGGTTGTCTGCATTGTTCTCTCCTTTGTGTTTATCTAAACATCTTGCTGCAGGAAATCACGACATGTCTGACTGTTCACGCATTGTTGATGAGAACTGTCATTTCTGACTGTGCCATTTGTATGTTGAGTTAAGTCAAGAACCTCTGCCTGTTCAATTCTAACAAAGCCCATTCATGAAATCTGTGTGTATGATTCTAACAAAGTCCATCCATGAAATCTGTGGTTATGATTCTAACAAAGTCCATTCATGAAATCTGCGGTTATGATTCTAACAAAACCCATCCATTAAATCCATGGTTATGATTCTAACAAAACCCATTCATGAAATCCACATGTGTGATTCTAACCAAGCCCATTCATGAATTATGCGGTTCTGATTCTAATAAAACCCATTTATTAAATCTGTGTATAATTCTAGCAAAGCCCATTCATGAAATCCGTGTGTATAATTCTAAGAAAGCCCATTCATGAAATCCGTGTGTATAATTCTAACAAAGCCCATTCATGACACCTGCGTGTATGATTCTAACAAAGCCCATTCATGACACCT
Organism: Cepaea hortensis; assembly: GCA_963921405.1. NCBI lineage: Eukaryota > Metazoa > Mollusca > Gastropoda > Stylommatophora > Helicidae > Cepaea > Cepaea hortensis. The sequence continues at coordinate 9,675,998 of OY992882.1, forward strand.
GCGTGTATGATTCTAACAAAGCCCATTCATGACACCTGCGTGTATGATTCTAACAAAGCCCGGTACATTGGGAAATACAGGGTGGAATAAGAAGAAGTCGCTTAGTGCTGAGTTCAGGCTATAATAATAATATGCCATGAAACAAGCATAAACTGTTCTGGCAGTGAAATGGTAATTCATGATTCTCTTCTCTGTCTGCTGGACAACTGCTATTTATATGCTTGCTTGTTTGTTTTTTTATTTATCATTGTCTATTGTACTGCACGTTTTTTTGGGTGCTTTTATCTTGTTTATAGTTTCATCATTGTTGCATATGATATGTTTATGTATAAGAAACACATCACTGTCAAAGCACAGTAAGCTAGATATGATCTCAGGTTATTTGGTCTCAATGTCCATCCGTGTGTTACCCAGGCTTATAATCGAAGGAAATATTAGTAACACTGCATACCATGCATTGCAGACAACGAAAGGACCTGTAACATTCAGTAGATGCGGTTATTATACATGGTGAACAAGTAGGGTTAGAATTATATTGTATGAAGACAGTTAGTTAGTTAGTCGCAGTTCCAACTTCACAGCAACGGGTCGTCCCCATTATGCTCCGTTCCTGTGCCAGTGAATATCACACAAAACGCTCCCCACTGCCCAATGTGAAAAGTGGACAAGACAGGAGTCTCGACAAACAACAGCTCGCACAGATACACTGTGCATAATGCCGCCGCCAGAATGTCAACACACCAGTCCCCCACGAAACACCCAATTCATCTCTGATGGAATCGGCAGTCATTTTCCTATCTGGATGTTTCCTAGATGTTCACCCACACAGTCCACGAACATACAGTTCATCACCAACGGCAGTGGCAGTCAACCAGAAGCCCAGCAGCCACGCATTTCTGCATAAGGCAAAAACTGGTCAACTCTGGGACATAGCCACCTGCCATTGCTCCAAACATGCAGTCACGTTCCAAAAAAAAAAAAAACTTGGGCAGATTCAAAAGCACTTCACAAGAAACTCACAGCTCACAGTGTCGCACCACGCACTCACTCAGTAGCAGGGCGACGGAATTATGGTTGTCCCTAAGAAGACAGAAATACTACATGGGTAAATGGGAATATTCTTAAAGTTAATCTGTAGAGCTATCTCATAACAGTCATAACATCTGATGGGAGGTGCCTTGAAAGATTAGAACAAGAATCAGTGTGGCAAAGGTAGCACTCTGCCAAATGGAAATCATACTGACCAATAAAAAGATGTCAGTTGCAATGAGAACGAGAGTGTTAATGTGCTGCATAGAACCTGTACTTTTATATGGGGGTGGAGAGTGGTCAATGAGCAGACAAGATTAAAAACATCTGATGGCTGTAGAAATGTGGTTTCTGGGGAAAATGCAAAGAATACCATGGACAGACAGAAAAACCAATGAGCAAGTCCTACAAGAAGCAGTTGAAAACCGTAAACTGAGTAGAGAAATTATACATAGTCTAGGTTTTCTAAGCACATGATGAGAAGAAATAAACTAGAGAACTTGGTGGCAGCTGACAAGATTGAGGGGAAAAGAACAAGGGGAAGGCAGAGAGGTAAAATCTAGATGGCTTGGCCACATGACATGGTCGAGACAAAAACACAGAGCTGATCCAAGACTGGTGATCGTGTGAGATGGCACAACGTGACCACCCACACTTATTGGCATGGCACATGATGATGAGTATGCCATGCATACCAGGAGAGAAGACTAGGCAAGGGTGGAATAAGACTGGCTAACTCATCCCATAGAAAACTCTTACTGCAAAACCCAGCCAGTTATGGACAAGTCTACCAAGGGCTGGAGGGAGCTGCTTGAGGACCTGTCCTCCATTGGGAGATGACAGGCAGAAGGAGGAGAAGACAGTTCAGTCTGAAGATTGGCATGGAATTTCTGAACATGTCACTTCCTCATTCCAGATTTGTAACATGCTCATAGATTTGTTCTTGGGAAGATAATGTGGTTTTCCCTGGACTTCTCTGCTTCTTCTTTATTCCTCTTTTGAGGTTGATGCATCACACCTAGTTATGCACCTCAAAGGTCAGTGTGGCCAACATCAGCATTTGTGTCAGCAACTTCTAGTACTAACCCCATATTTTTATAGGCTGAATTTCTTTCTCTAGTAATGGCTGAATTTTTGTCACCAGTAATGGCCAAATTATTGTCCCCAGTAATGGCATAATTTTGGTCTCCAGTAATGCAGAATTAATAATTGTCCTCAACCAATGGTGCTCTGGGTTAAACTGAGCTTTATGACTAGGGTATAAGAGTAAAGATACTTGGCATGATACCAAACATAAATGCCAGTTAGTCACCAAAAATATGAGTCAGACATATACCCAAAATACCTGATTGACACTAAATCAAAATTACTTTACTGAGTACTGTATTTCTTATTAAGGGATATAAAACTGAACAAGCTGATTTTTACAAGTCTAATCATTTGTCTAAATGTTGTCTATATACATGTTAGTAACTATTCTGTTTTGATGTCCCATTAATGCCTTTCTTTATTTGTTTCTTCTTGCATTCATTTGTTTTTGTTTATTTGTTTCTTCTTGGATTCATTTGTCAGATCTGTCAACACTTGCCAGCGTGGTAACAACTTTAGCGACAATGGGCAAAGAGGAGATCACTCTAGACGACTTCTCTAACACACAGACAATGTCGCCGTCACACAACAATGGGGAAGCCAACCGCAGTACGCCAGACGCCACATCCCGTGCTTTTGACACATTAGCTAAAGTTGTACAGAGTCCACAAGGGCACGTAAGTTTGTTTTCACCTAGAACCTGTCGTCGATCACTAAACAGCAGGTGTAAAGGCCAGAGGTACTACTTCATTGCACCTGGTTGTGTCCCATTTTGCTCTGTCTCTATCCACATAGTGCCCTGCCAAAAGGGCAGCACAGAGCACAAAATCTGTAGCTGGTCTCAGCTGAAGTTTTCTCCATGAGCTTTAGGTATCTTATTGTCCACACACAGGCTGGTCTCGGCTGAAGATGTTTTCTCCGTGAGCTCTAGATATCTTATTGTCCACAGACTGGTCTCGGCTGAAGATGTTTTCTCTGTGAGCTCTAAGTATCTTATTGTCCACAGACAGACTGGTCTCGGCTGAAGATGTTTTCTCCATGAGCTTTAGGTATCTTATTGTCCACAGACAGACTGGCCTCGGCTAAAGATGTTTTCTCCGTGAGCTCTAGATATCTTATTGTCCACAGACTGGCCCCGGCTGAAGATGTTTTCTCTGTGAGCTCTAGGTATCTTATTGTCCACAGACTGGCCTCGGCTGAAGATGTTTTCTCCGTGAGCTCTGGGTATCTTATTGTCCACAGACAGACTGGTCTTGGCTGAAGATGTTTTCCCTATGAGCTTTAGGTATCTTATTGTCCACAGACAGCAGTAGTGTGTTCTCACCAGTAATTGTAGCATTCTTTGACAAATTTGAGGAGTGGATTCATGAGCGGCAGTGCCTATGCTTCTCATCTGAGGGTTCTGAGCGCCACATCTGTAGATCCACTTGCTTGATTGTTGGGTGTTCAGGACCCACAGTGGAACATGTGTCCATGATGCATAAGGATGATGTGTGGCAGCAATACATTAGAAGCTGTCCCTGATGGACCATTTTGGCAATGGCAGCTGCAGTGATGGCTCTATACGTCTGAAACCTAAATGATGATGATGGAAATATGAGAGGGCTTCCAGTGAAAACCTTAAAAGTGTGATAGAAATTATAATAACCATGCCATTGTCTTGTAACCTGTCAATATTGTTGTTAAGGATATCAAGTGTTAAGCATATGACATCCTGGTGCAGATGAACACGGTGACGTCATAAGGACAGTTTAAAGATGGCCGCCCTACTTTTTACATGTACCAACAAGGAGCAGCGTTCGGTTATCCATTTTTAAAAAAAAATCCGTGACGGGATTAAACCAATAGAAATGCACTGGCAAATGAAGGTCCCGTCTGTTGATGCATGCCTGTCAGTCCAACAAGCTTGTGCATCGGGTAAGAAGTTTCAAAAATTTTGGCCGATGAAAAAGTACAGCAGGTGGTGCATGAATGAATACACATGCGACCAAGATAAATTTTTTCTACAGGAATCCAAGCACTTTATTGGCGCTGGAGGACTTGCACTGAATGCAATGTTCTTTACTTTTTCAGAATATAATCACACACACACACCACACACACAAAAACATTGAAGGTTTATATTTGAAACCCCCTGGTATGTGTATTATCTAAACATATGGGGCTAGTACCATTTACAACATACGTCTCATGGCACGGAACAGGTTTATTTACTTTTTATACTTGTTATGAGATTAACTACAGTAATCTTCCTCTGGTTTGTCTAAGAATTAATTTTAAAACATTGTTGCATGTCCTTTGCAGGATGTTGCAAGCAACCAAAACCCGATGGTTAATATTCTAGGTAATTTTATGTTCAGTAGTTTACCATTGCTTTTAAAATGAGAAGTCAGCATTTAAGTTGTACTGGCTCGTATAGTTGACAGAATTGCTTCAAGGCACTTGATGCAAAGTTTGAATCATGTTTGAATAAAGTTTGATGCATGTTTAAATAAAGTTGCTGTTTTTCTACCTTGGTTCACAACAGGGGTCAGGTCTGCTCGATCACTCTTCAATGTCAGAAACTAGTTTTGATCAGTCTGCCAACAGCGATGGTGAAAATTCTCTGTTGGTTGAAACACAAGGTCAGTCTAAAATGAAATTCTTGATCTTTCATAGTTTGTTACTTTCAAAATTGTAAACATATACGTTAACTTCAGGTGGACCTGTAAAAGTTATTTGAAAGTCTACAAAAAGGTTAAAGGTGAGGGTCAACTTCATTGCACTGGGTTGTACCCAGCTGACTCAGTCTCTGTCTGTATTCCAACAATCCGCTTACCAGGAGCATTGCACAGCACAAATTCCAAAGCTCCAGCGATGATCCCCAGGAATCTCCAGAAAAATTACAGTCATGGTCTGAATAGCACCGTCTGGAATGGAATCCATGGTCTTCAGAGTTTGAGACAGATGACTTGACCACTAGGCCACAGAGACCTCCATTTGACAGTCTGCATAGATGACCTACATCTAGCACTAGGCCACAGAGACCTCCATTTGACAGTCTGCAGAGATGACCTACATCTGGAACTTCTACATGTGGAACCATGGCCTATATGGTGAATTAGCTGAACAGTTACTTTTACAATCACATTGCAAGAATATGTCTGTAGGAACTTGCAAGTTGCCAATTGACATACGGCAGGATTTTCCCAAAAGGACGTTAACATTTCACACAGATATGGCAACAGATGAGTGTGAAATCTGACCATTTAACAAATCAGCTGAAAAGCACATAGGTGCTTTTGAATTCCTCTTCTTCTTATGTTTGCTTGATATTTATTGACTATATCTGCAATTTCAGAAAGTAGTGGCAAACTACTAAACGTAAACTTGCCAAGAGATCACAACAGCAAAAAAATGCTGATGTTGACTGTGACGTTCTGTAATGGATATGCATCCAACTTTTTTTAAAAACTTTATATCTGCATTGTTGTCTCTGGTATAAACTGTGCCTTTGAATACAAGTGTTAGAGAAGAGTAAAAGCAATTCATTGGAAGGAAAAGAGAACAAACAGATCTGCCCCAAAAAAGCTCACTGTTGGTGAAGATTGGTTATTCAAACAAACAAAATTGAGGAAAATGAAATATTTAAGGCGTGGAATGAAACATGAATGCCTGGAGAAGATAATTATGGGATTCTTCTTCTTCTTTCCTTCACTTGAAATTTGTCTGTAACTGCAATGTTGTCTCTTCTATGAATTTAAATGTCTTTTTTAGTTCACTCAGTGGTCCATAGAGTTTATCATCCACTGTTGTTTCTCTAGGCCAGAAAGGTTTGTGTAGATATATCGTATTTTGGGCAGTCTTGGAGTATGTGATCTGCTGTCTGCAGTTCAATCTTCATGTGCACATGACGAATTCACCAATATTGAAGTTTGTATACATGTGGTTGTGTAATCTATTGTCTTGTTCTGGGCGCAGAATAATTATTTGCTCTATTCTATCCATGAGGTGGTATTCATCTTGAACAGGTTTAATTATGGGATGAGTTGTGCCTGGAAAGTGGAAGATGAATGTGTCGATGGACTCAGGGTGTGATAGATATTGTACACATGGCAGAAACAGGCCGGGCATCTGGGTCGTGATAGGTGATTGTCTTTGAATTCAGTCAGTCATCACGAACAAGCAGTCCTTATTTGTACAGTATTGTTTTATATAATGTCATTTCCATTTTCTCAGGACCCCTGTTGACGGAGACAAATTTCACATTTACACTGACAACACCTTCTCCAATGCCCACATACCTGAACATCCATTACATCTGTGAGAGTGCGTCTCGGCTACTCTTTCTGTCCATGCACTGGACGCGGTCCGTGGCAGCTTTCCAGGAGCTCAGGTGAGGCTTGTATCCTGTGGCATCGTTGCCATCTTCTTTATCATTATGTCTTGTGTCCAGTTGCCTACTTCTGTATTATTATATCTTGTGTCCAGTTGCCTACTTCTGTATTATTATGTCTTGTGTCCAATTGCCTACTTCTGTATTATTATATCTTGTGTCCAGGCCAATCTTCTATATCATTATGTCTTGTGTACAGTTGTCTTCTATATCATTATGTCTTGTGTCCAGTTGTCAGTTTTCTATTCTCTAATTTCTTCATTATCTTCTTTATCACTATATGTTGTTATAATTTCTAATCTTCTATTCTCTAAATTCTTCATTATCATCTTTATCGTTATTGTTTTGAGATTCATCCAGCCATCTGTTCTGCCTGTCCACATGTACTGGAAGGCCCTGGTTAACGTCGGGGTTACGATCTTGGAAAACGCGACTTTAAGTGAAACGGTATACAGCAAAACACTATTTTCCATAGAATTAAATGAAATACAGTGTATTATGTAATGTTTATTTTCATGGTTGTTGATATGTATTGGCTAAGTAGAGGTGGGTTAGAGGGCGAGTGGTAGAGTTATTGGGATGTAGAGGCATTAAAACCATGACTCGCTCCAAAACTATCATCAGCACTACTAGTACTGCTCTCGTCCGCTTTCTTAGCCAGATCTTCATAGAGAGACTTTGCTTTCTCACAGGCATATTCCGTTGGTTCTGGTCTTCAATCCAACGGCCAGTAGTGCTTCCATGTTCTTCATAAGAGTACTTTTGGTACGAGTGATCTTGGAAGCGCTCAAAGGGGTTACGTTTTTAGCACCCTCTTTGATTATGTCAGCACCTGCATGAATTGTCCTTACCGTGATTGGAGGTAAACCATGGACTTTACTGTGTCAACAGCCCTATCGCCAGCCTCAAAACGACGTAACACATCTAATTTCACCTCAAGAGTAACACTTTTCCTGGTTTTCTTACAACTAGACACACTATCAGCACTTACTGTGTGCTTTGAACTCATAATTTTGGGTGATTACACGATAAAATCATGGGAAAGCGCACTGCACAAAATGTAAAATGGCGACGTTAATGCAGCATAGCAACACAAGTGACGACATTATAATGGAATGTAGCAACGTAAAATGAAGTTATGTCCAATTGTGACGATGACGTTATAGCGAAACGACGTAAACCGAAGCGACGTATAGCAGGGCCATCCTGTATATAGGAGTGACGTGATAGTTTCCATAAAATATTTGTGCAGTTTTACATTTTTCAACATTGTTTGAAAGTATAATTATGGAATTTCTACACAAATTTTCTTCCCATAATGCACAGCAAGCCTGAAAATGTCTTGATTCTTTTGTTTGATTCTTCAGTGCTGACCTGCAGACAGTTCTGGTGAGATCGTGTTGGAGCGAGCTGTTTACCCTCGGCCTGGCTCAGTGTTCATCTACCATGTGCCTGCCCACCATGTTGGCAGCCATCTTGAATCACCTGCAGTCTAGTCTCCAGCGTGGAGGTGAGGTTTGAGGTCATGCTCTCAGCGAAACTGTTTTCTACTGGTTACAGATATTAACATACAGTTAACTGTGTTGACTTTCCACACATTAAAATGTTAACTTTATTATGTTTTGTTAAATCCTCTTCTTCCTTTTACTTGCTTTGTCTAGAGCAGACGTAAACCATTAGGACTCTCCAATCCTTTCTGCCGTTGGATATTTTGATGAAGTTGGTGTTGCATATTCAAATGGTGTAAATGCCAAGAGGCTCGACTTCATCGCACCCGGTTTTATCCCATATGGTGCTGTCTCTTTCTACAGTGCAGCCTACCAAAAGTGTCGCGCAAAGCACCAACTCCGTAGCTCCAGCAACGACCTCCAGGAGTCTCCGAGAAAATTGCACTCGTGAACTGAATGACATAGCCCGCATTCAAACCAACAACCTTCGGAGCGCTAGACAGGTGGCACTTCACCATGGAGACTGCCTATTGCATATATAATTGTTACCCAACTGTTCCAGCTTTCCACACAGATCTTTCTCTGTGTTGTATATATATAGTTACCCAACAAGCCAGTTTGTCAAACTATTGCTTCAGTACATCCTTTTTTCGGCAGGCATTTCTTTGGCTGTGCACTCTCTGGCCATTAATCATCCTCAGTCTACCCGCAAAGGACCAGGTTTGTATGTCTCATTTGGTCTGGTCCATGCTCATTGATCTGTCCAACTTGGGAGACACTGCGTGATGCTTGCTGCCATGTTTTTGGGCACGCTGTGTAGAGACACACATGAGGAGTGACGTGCAATGAAATTAGGGGGTTTTATTTGTGTTTCTGAGGATTTTATTTGTGTTCCTGGGTTTGTATTTGTTTCCGGGGGTTTTATTTGTATTTCTGGATTTGTATTTATATTTTTGTGTTTCTAGGGGTTTTATTTGTGTTTATGGGAATTTGATTTGTGTTTCTAGGGTTTTATTTACATTTCTGAGGAATTTGATTTATATTTCTGGGTTTTTGTTTGTATTTCTAGGGTTTTTCTTTATATTTCTGAGTTTTTATATGTTTGTGTTCGCTTGTTTTAGATCACACAAACCAGGACAAGGTGAAAAGTGTCATTGAACATATCATCCGACTTCAGGACTACGTGACCCACGCCCAGAACCTCTGCATCTCAGCCACGGAATACGCATATCTGAAAACATTAGTCCTGTTTGCCCCAGGTGAATTACTTTAAATGTGTCGTTAATGTCAGCTTTGTCATGGCCATTGTTATCATCATTATCTTCTTTATATCATCCACACTGAATACAGGGGTAGCCGGGAAGGTTAACCCGGTCAACAAATGCCCACAGAAGTTGGATGTGTCAGCCTAATGGCGCAAGAACGCAGCTCTGCTGTAAACGGGCACAACGCAATCACGTCCGGAAAAAAAAAAACTGGATGAACGCAGAAGAAGAAGAAGAATACAGGGGTAGTAACTGACATTGTAAACAGTAAATCCATAAATGGCAATTTAGAGTTTCAAGGTTGTTGAAAAAACTTGGGAACATAAAAAAATGTAATTACAAGCCTTGAAATTTGCATACCTTAGATGTAAATCCAATTTTGTCCTGGGGAAAAAAATCAAATGGCTGCTCTTTATTTTTGATTGTTGAATGGAAGCATGCCACTCTCCTGAAACATGCCTGTCATACCTATCTCATCATACTTATCTCATCATACCTATCTCATCATACTTATCTCATCATACCTATCTCATCATACTTTGTGAGTGCATGACATACATGTGCTGTTTATCTTCCAGCCAGTGGAACTCCGCCATGACAACTCCTCCATTCTCAGACAAGATGTTGTTGTATCATATGTCAGGCTCTCCTGTACCAAACACCGGCCACCAACCTTTGCCATAAACTCCCAGGCACTTCTTTTAAATGTGCTCACAGTTCCAGGAGAATTGCCTTGATTGATTGTTTGTTACCAAATTTGAAGATTGTGCACAACCCACTACTGGCAATGCTGGTCGTATTCCGGCACGAACCTTGGGCCTTGTCCATTTCGTATTGGAAGCACTAGACTTGAGTTTCACTCCCATAAGTTCCAATCTGATGTGGACAAGGCCCAAGGTTTGTACCAGAATCTGATCAGTGTTGCCAGTAGTGGGTTGTGCTCAATCAGAAAACCTCAAATCCTGAAACAACCAAATAAATAATGCTACGAGATAGTTCTAGTTCTAGTCATTATTGGTGCCCAGAAGCTCTGCACTTCATGTTTCTGCTGCCAACAGCCTGCAGACAGTGCAAGCAGAGGTCAGAGGTCAGCAAGAGCTTGTGTTGGTCGTGGTGAGGTCCCATCAGAAGCATCCAGTGTCTGATGTTGCTTCCATAGAAATCTGGTGCTGATTGACAGCCTGTTTGTGCAGTGTTGTAGCCTGTGTTTGTGCTGATTGACAGCCTGTGTTTCTGCTGATTGACAGCCTGTGTTTGTGCTGATTGACAGCCTGTGTTTGTGCTGATTGAAAGCCTGTGTTTGTGCTGATTGACAGCCTGTGTTTGTGCTGATTGACAGCCTGTTTGTGCTGATTGACAGCCTGTTTTTGCAGTGTTTCAGTCTGTGTTTGTGCTGATTGACAGCCTGTTTGTGCAGTGTTGCAGCCTGTGTTTGTGCTGATTGACAGCCTGTGTTTGTGCTGATTGACAGCCTGTTTGTGCTGATTGACAGCCTGTTTGTGCTGATTGACAGCCTGTTTTTGCAGTGTTTCAGTCTGTGTTTGTGCTGATTGACAGCCTGTTTGTGCAGTGTTGCAGCCTGTGTTTGTGCTGATTGACAGCCTGTGTTTGTGCTGATTGACAGCCTGTGTTTGTGCTGATTGACAGCCTGTGTTTGTGCTGATTGACAGCCTGTTTGTGCTGATTGACAGCCTGTGTTTGTGCTGATTGACAGCCTGTGTTTGTGCTGATTGACAGCCTGTGTTTGTGCTGATTGACAGCCTGTGTTTATGCTGATTGACAGCCTGTGTTTGTGCTGATTGACAGCCTGTGTTTGTGCTGATTGACAGCCTGTGTTTGTGCTGATTGACAGCCTGTGTTTGTGCTGATTGACAGCCTGTGTTTGTGCTGATTGACAGCCTGTTTGTGCTGATTGACAGCCTGTTTGTGCAGTGTTGCAGCCTGTGTTTGTGCTGATTGACAGCCTGTGTTTGTGCTGATTGACAGCCTGTGTTTGTGCTGATTGACAGCCTGTGTTTGTGCTGATTGACAGCCTGTGTTTGTGCTGATTGACAGCCTGTGTTTGTGCTGATTTACAGCCTGTGTTTGTGCTGATTGACAGCCTGTGTTTGTGCTGATTGACAGCCTGTGTTTGTGCTGATTGACAGCCTGTTTGTGCAGTGTTTCAGCTTGTGTTTGTGCTGATTGACATCCTGTGTTTGTGCTGATTGACAGCCTGTGTTTGTGCTGATTGACAGCCTGTGTTTGTGCTGATTGACAGCCTGTGTTTGTGCTGATTGACAGCCTGTGTTTGTGCTGATTGACAGCCTGTGTTTGTGCTGATTGACAGCCTGTGTTTGTGCTGATTGACAGCCTGTATTTGTGCTGATTGACAGCTTGTTTGTGCTGATTGACAGCCTGTGTTTGTGCTGATTGACAGCCTGTGTTTGTGCTGATTGACAGCCTGTGTTTGTGCTGATTGACAGCCTGTGTTTGTGCTGATTGACAGCCTGTGTTTATGCTGATTGACAGCCTGTGTTTGTGCTGATTGACAGCCTGTGTTTGTGCTGATTGACAGCCTGTGTTTGTGCTGATTGACAGCCTGTGTTTGTGCTGATTGACAGCCTGTGTTTGTGCTGATTGACAGCCTGTGTTTGTGCTGATTGACAGCCTGTGTTTGTGCTGATTTACAGCCTGTGTTTGTGCTGATTGACAGCCTGTGTTTGTGCTGATTGACAGCCTGTGTTTGTGCTGATTGACAGCCTGTGTTTGTGCTGATTGACAGCCTGTGTTTGTGCTGATTGACAGCCTGTGTTTGTGCTGATTGACAGCCTGTTTGTGCAGTGTTTCAGCCTGTGTTTGTGCTGATTTACAGCCTGTGTTTGTGCTGATTTACAGCCTGTGTTTGTGCTGATTGACAGCCTGTGTTTGTGCTGATTGACAGCCTGTGTTTGTGCTGATTGACAGCCTGTGTTTGTGCTGATTGACAGCCTGTGTTTGTGCTGATTGACAGCCTGTTTGTGCAGTGTTTCAGCCTGTGTTTGTGCTGATTGACAGCCTGTTTGTGCAGTGTTGCAGCCTGTGTTTGTGCTGATTGACATCCTGTGTTTGTGCTGATTGACAGCCTGTGTTTGTGCTGATTGACAGCCTGTGTTTGTGCTGATTGACAGCCTGTGTTTGTGCTGATTGACAGCCTGTGTTTGTGCTGATTTACAGCCTGTGTTTGTGCTGATTGACAGCCTGTGTTTGTGCTGATTGATAGCCTGTGTTTGTGCTGATTGACAGCCTGTTTGTGCAGTGTTTCAGCCTGTGTTTGTGCTGATTGACAGCCTGTGTTTGTGCTGATTGACAGCCTGTGTTTGTGCTGATTGACAGCCTGTGTTTGTGCTGATTGACAGCCTGTGTTTGTGCTGATTGACAGCCTGTGTTTGTGCTGATTGACAGCCTGTGTTTGTGCTGATTGACAGCCTGTGTTTGTGCTGATTGACAGCCTGTATTTGTGCTGATTGACAGCTTGTTTGTGCTGATTGACAGCCTGTGTTTGTGCTGATTGACAGCCTGTGTTTGTGCTGATTGACAGCCTGTTTGTGCAGTGCTGCAGCCTGTGTTTTGTGTTTGTAATGTCAGCCTCGAAACATGTCACACCACATCTTGTGCTGTCAGTCTCGGCACATGTACAGTTTGTGATGTCAGTTTTTGTACATCTAGAGTTTGTGGTGTCAGTTTTTGCACATCTCATAGTTTATGAACACATCTTATAGAGTTTGTGATGTCTGTCTCTGTACATCTCATAGTTTATGAGCACATCTTATTGAGTTTGTGATGTCTGTCTCAGCATATCTTGTAAGTTTGTGATGTCTGTCTCAGCACATGTACAATTTGTAATGTCTGTCTCAGCACATGTACAATTTGTGATGTCTGTCTCAGCACATGTACAATTTGTGATGTCTGTCTCAGCACATGTTCAATTTGTGATGTCTGTCTCAGCACATGTACAATTTGTGATGTCTGTTCTCACCACATGTACAATTTGTGATGTCTGTCTCAGCATATCTTGTAAGTTTGTGATGTCTGTCTCAGCATATCTTGTAAGTTTGTGATGTCTGTCTCAGCATATCTTGTAAGTTTGTGATGTCTGTCTCAGCATATCTTGTAAGTTTGTGATGTCTGTCTCAGCACATGTACAATTTGCTTGTTCAGTGTCTGTTTGGAGGATTCATTGTAACAACAAACTGCATTCTATGTTATTTTCCTGTTTTTGAAACTGGAAGCAAGATTATATTTGGATTAATTTTCCCCAGACAACCCAAATGTGAGGGACAAGAGGCTGATAGGTCACCTACAGGAAAAGGCCAGACGGGAACTATTGCAAGCGTGTGCCTCGCCAGGGAGCTCTGAGCGGGTCTCACAGCTTCTCTTGCGGCTCATTCCCCTGAAAACTTTTGTGCCCGCCATCATGGAAGAGCTTTTTTTCTCAGCCCTGACCGGATCCGTGCAGATAGACAATATCATCCCGTATATTCTGCGTATGGAGACTGCTGAGTATAATCTTCAGATGACGGGCCAGACGGGGGCAGCAGCCGTTGCTGGAATCTCAGGTGGTATTGGGGTGCCTGCGCTGCATGACCCCAGTGCTCCCAATCAGCCACCAAGCGTGCCAGTTGTGCTGGAATCCAGCCACCAGGTGACATTAAGTAATGCAGACACAGCGTTGAATATCGGGAGTGCCGGCGATCCTGCCTCCTTGGGGCACAGTAACAGTGGTGTAGCACATGTCATAACTTCCACTAGCGGGGTTGGGCTACAACGTGCCTCGATCATATCCAGCGCTGGCCAAGTCTTGACCCTGTACAGCGATGCTGAACCCACACATCAACCACACAGCTCAGCGTCTGCTACCTCATGAAACAACCGCTCTGCAGCATGAATTGTTACCTGGCCAATCGACATTCAGTGACTGGGGTGGGATATCTTATATATTACGTATCACCTCTTGTTTTAAAAAATATGTTGGTTTCTTCACTGCAGCACATCATTGACTAATCAGTGTGATGGTGGCATATAACACATACACATAAATGTGTAAGCGTCAAAGATTTCACTTGTTCATTCCCAAATCTGGAAATCTTCTAACAGCGTCGCCTGAATGAATTATCAGTAACTGATAAGTTTGGATATGCCTCCTTTATGTAAGAAAGCACATCACTGATATTTGATCACATTCATGTCCCCCGAACTCCTCCTCCCTCCCTCCCTCCCTCCCTCCCTCCCTCCAACATGTTGCTACACATTGGTCTGACTGTTGTGCTTATCATGATATTAATGTTATTGTCTGTGAAATGTTACCCCTGTAACAATATCCGTGAACAAATGTAACCCTTCCTCCCATGCTGTAGTTGCTATTGTCAAAATTTAATTCACTGTTTGCAATTTATACTTGACTCATTTTGTACATTTGCTAGTTTGGTAGTTCTTCTGTGGACTACCTGATATTTGCATTTGGTAGCTGAGCTTTGACTTTAGTCATAAATTGTTAGTGCTGTATTGTTTATTTAAACCATTGTCAGTCCCCACCAGGAGGAATATCCTTTTCTCCTTCTGCTGTTCATGTCCCACCAGGAGAAATGTCCTTTTTCTCCTTCTGCTTTTCATGTTCCACCAGGAGAAATGTCCTGTTCTTCTGCCATTCATGTCCCACCAGGCCCGGGAAGGTTAACCCGGTCAACAAATGCCCATAGAAGTGGGATGTGTCGGTCTATAGGCGCAAGAACGCAGCTCTGCTGTATACAGGCACAACGCAATCACGTCCGGAAAAAAACTCCGGATGAACGCAGAAGAAGAAGAAGAAGAATGTCCCACCAGGAGAAATGTCCTGTTATTCTTCTGCCTTTCATGTCTCATCACAAGAAATGTCCTTTTCTCCTGCTGTTCATTCTGTGTGGGGGAGATGTGTGTGTAGGCGGGGGTGTGGTGATGGGGGTGTGGGAGGATGTGTAGGTTGTGGGGTGTGGGATATGTGTGTGGGTAGGTGCGGGATGTGTGGGTTGTCGCGGAGATGTGTGTATGGGTGGGGGATGTGTGTTTGGCTGGGTGGTTGGGGGTGGGTGGTGGGGGATATATGGATGAGTGAGTGTTGGTGGGTTATGGGATGGGTGGAGGGTGTGTGTGTGGGTGGGGGATGGGTGGGGGAATGTATGTGTGCATGGAGGTGTGTGTATGGTTGGGTGGAGGGTGTGTTTCATAACATGGAATTTGCAATGTTTATGTCTACAACATTCATTTGACAATGTTTTTTTCCCCCTATGTGAATGTATTATGCACTATTAATGAATGAAAGATGAGTGATTGGAAGGGCCAAATGTAAGGTGGGAATGCGTGCCCAATTTGTTACCCTTTGAAAAAAAAGTCTGTTCGTTTGTTCGTTCATGTCCCACCAGGAGAAATGTCCTTTTCTCCTTCTGCTTTTCATGTCCCACTAGGAGAAATGTCCTGTTCTCCTTCTACCTTTCATATATATATATAAGCGCTGTGTCTGAACAGTAGGTAGCTTTTGTAAACAATTAGAGCATATCTTGTCATTTGTATGTGTAACTGACCTAAGATTAGCATAGGGCTTATTGCTTCTTTGATGCACACCAAGATAATTCGCTGGCCTATTTATGTTGTTGTTTTAACCTCCATTGAATGATAGACTTGTCTTTTTTTCTGTTTTAAGATCTGAGAAACCACATGGTGATTTGAGTTACTGTAAAAAGCACAACTTTGTAAATATTTGACGTAACCATTGTCTGAACATTCTCACGTCGCTAGTATTTTGTATATATTGTGTCAAAAGTGCTGATATATCAGTTCAGCTGTGGACTGTGGATTTTGTTTGTTGTTGGTTCCTTGTAATCTCTGGTTGGGTCAAAGGTTGTTGCTATGGATATCTTCCATCTTTTCACTAACGAATATTCATGGGCAGTTGTACTTTCATGATTTCAGTTGTATGAATTTTGTACAATAAATGCTAGGAAGCTGTGATGGCTTATAGAGCTGCAGTGACTTAGTTGTTAGGGTGCTTGCCTGCTGAGACAGTGGTCTGGGTTCATTCCCCAGAAAAGGTAGGATTATTTGTCCGATCCGTGCAGCTCTGGGAGTGATCCAACTCTGGGAACGCCCCAGCCTCGTAGAAATGTGTACCAGACAATTTCCAGGGAATTGTTTGGGCAGGACAGATGATGAGGCAAGGCAGATGATGAGGCAGGGCAGATGATGAGGCAGAGAACTGACCATCCTAACCTCATATGGCCTAGAATTTGTGATGGCCTAACTCTTCACACCCCAGTGTGATGGCCTAACCCCAGTGTGACGGCCTAACTCTTCACACCCCGGTGTGATGGCCTAACTCTTCACACCCCAGTGTGACGGCCTAACTCTTCACACCCCAGTGTGACGGCCTAACTCTTCACACCCCAGTGTGACAGCCTAACTCTTCACACCCCAGTGTGACGGCCTAACTCTTCACACCCCAGTGTGACGGCCTAACTCTTCACACCCCAGTGTGACGGCCTAACTCTTCACGCCCGAGGGCCAGTGTCTGCTGTGAGACTGTTCTTTATTCTTAGAGGTATACATACATACATGTACAGTCAGCACTGATAACTTTATAGGTTGAAATGTTACACATGTACATCATTTGAAAGCTGAGTTATTGCATTTCTGTACAAGCCTCCTGTCCGTAAAGGATGGTGGGCTTTCTTTTATCATATTTCTTGTCCACATCACGGGTAGATAGAACCCATTAACTTGGGTGGATTTTGTCCAGAGGCAGCAAACCTTAAACAAATGCCGGCCAAAGTCAGATGCTCTGTGCCTATGAGGAGCATAAGTAGTTGTGACACACCCTTCTCCGAAGAGAAATGAAAAAGAAGAAGAAGATTCTGCTCCAGTAACCAAAGTGCCCAGTTGGTCCTACTGGTTGTTCTAGGACTGGAAGAAACTGTTTCCTTATTTATAATGGCTATTAATATCTGATACTATTGCAGTAACATGTGCAGAACAAACAATTATTTTGGCCTTCACCCTGCTCCGTTTAAGGACAAACTCTGGAGATGTCAGTAACCTCAAGTTGACTGTTGTTTCTTTAAATATGTTCAGCTTGACGTCTGCAGGTGTCTGAAGATTTCAGTCATTCAGCTTTCAGTGTTTACTTTCATGTATGTAACATGAAATGTGCTGATTGGTCTGTAAAAGTGGGGGGGGGGGGGGGGGGAGGCTATGTCAATCTGGGTCTAGCACCTTATACCCGATGTGTCTTAAGGAGCATGGAAGAGACCTTGACTAATGGGACATTCAGACCTCGACTGATGAGACATTCAGACCTCGAGTGGCGGGACATTCACACCTCGACTGACGGGGCATTCACACCTCGACTAACGGGACATTCACACCTCTAAGTTGTTGGAGTTTACAACTGCACAAAGACGTGATGGATGCCCTTTGTGTTTGAAATAGCCAGAGATATTCTTTGTGCTAAGAAATAAAAACAGGTGTGTGTGACTCCTGCATACAACTGAGAGATGCTGAACACAGGCACAACGTACAGACCTTACAATGAACTCAGCGGTAAACGTCAATCAGTTTTAAAACATAATAAAATAAATATATTGTGACACAACGAACAACGTTTTGATTTTACTAATGTTCACCAGGAACTACACAAACAGATGTAAAGGGAAACATGAAATTATAAAGTGTAATAATATTAAAACACAAAACCTTCATTGCCGGGAAGGGGCGCAGAAGTTCAGTTGTGAACGGTGCCACATAAGAAAATGTGGAGCCGAAGGTGTGCAAACAGTTAGATATTGATATATGGAGGGAAGTCAGCAGAGTTATACAGTGTGCCTTGAACTCATTTTGTATCAAGTAACTGACATTGTGTGTTACGAGTTACTCCTTTCATGATGTGTTTGTTTTAACTCTTCTTGTTCCACCCAGTTGTTACTGTAACACTTTCTATTCCTGTTGTTACTGTAATCCCTTCAGTCTCATACTGATGTCGGGAAGCCGCAGTAGCGTAATGGCTAGATGCTTGCCTGCTGTCCCAGTAATTATGGGTTTGATTCTGCATCAAGGCAGATCTGTAAACTTGTCCTGGGCTCCGTGTCGACCTAGCCTGACTTGGGTGCCAGGAGATGATTTGGGAAGTCAAGGCGGTCGGCCTGGTGTTGACCTCGTCACCTGTCACATGCCGATTGGTCTATAAAAGTATGGTCATAAATAAGTTGTGTGTGCGGCGCTCGTAGAACTAGAAGGAAGTAGGGACTAGAGAATGCACTAAACAACCTGAAGAATAAAAGCTACAGTTGCTCCATCGGGGTTCGAACCTGTCATCTCCAAATGAGAGCTCCTGGCTGTAGGAGCGGGTGTACTTCGATGCATGACCAGCTAGACATGTGTTTATGTTGCGTTCTCTTACTTTGAACACAAGCGTAGTTCATTCATGTTTTACTACTTCTGGTGCACTGGACTGATTTTTGTGTGTGGATTAGCTTTCCCTATTACCAGTATCCCTCGCCATCAGGGGACCCACTCTGACTTCAAGGTACGTGTAATTTACATCCTACATGCTATATCAGCAGACCGAAAGTTTAAGAGTGAGCAGTATATACTATATGCATTTGTCCTTCCTAACCTCCAGTAACTAGACACACAAGTATGGATAAGGTTCCCCCTGTGCTGTGAGGTGTGTGACAGGGTTCCTTGGCTGACGTGCTGCTGGATCCACACACATATTAATTTACACTCATGGACATGTGTGGGGTTGTTGTGGTCCTTAGGAAGACAGTGGTATCAGTCTGGTGATTTGGCGTTCAGGTCATCCCAGTGCTGAAAGGGTCTTGCATCTATCAGGTTGTGGTCCTTAGAAAGACTGAGTGGTATCAGTCTGGTGATTTGGCGTTCAGGTCATCCGAGTGCTGAAAGGGTCTTGCATCTATCAGGTTGTGGTCCTTAGAAAGACTGAGTGGTATCAGTCTGGTAATGCAGTGTTGAGGTCAGACAGCGCTGAAAGAGTCTTGCGTCTATCAGGTTGTGGTCCTTAGAAAGACAGTGGTATCAGTCTGGTAATTCAGCGTTGAGGTCAGACAGCACTAAAAGGGGCTTGCATCTATCAGATTAGGGTCAAGGCTTTCCTCCTGGCTCAGTCCCATCTCCTCAGGGACTGTGATATAGAGCTGTCCTTCCCCTCTAACAACAGACATCACCGGGGTGTGCCAGGCCGGTACTGGAACTTCACACCTGCAGAGAGGTGTAGCAGTATTTGGCTTGGGGGCCCAGCATATAAATAGGCCACACCACAGTGGGGGGACCCTAGGTTGTGGCCAACATGGGAGCTCATCCTGGTCTTTTGGCTTCAGAGGCGCATTACTTGGGGTAACTCCATAGTATGATAATATATGAACTCCTGTATGTTTAACAACAGTAAGGGTACAAAAGTTTGCAAGACTGTGTGTAGTTAACTAGCCTACTAGTTTGGTCATGTCCTTGTGTCCGTTCAACAGCTTGAGGTGATAATAGAACAAATTTTCATTGTATATACACTGACTGTCTTTCTGCGACCGGCAGGTTATGATGCTTTCTTTGTTTTTTGAAGTTATCATTTCTCTTTTCTTTCAAGCCTCCCTTGCTTTGGATAAATATGAAGTTATTTAAATGTAAGGTCTGTTAACTCTGAATTACACTTGTGACTTCCTGTTTAATTATCTCCCCCTTGCCTTCCATGACGCTGTGCTGTTTGCCTGAATGTCATTTCACATATCTGTGTGTCATTTCACATGGCCTACCATGGCTAGAGCCGTGTAATATAATGTGTTTCATCTGATGATGCCATGTGTCTTATAATGCGACATGTCATATGATGATTTTAAGTGGTGTCTGTTTATGTTGAGTGTCATATAAGGATGTCATGTGATGGTGTGAATATGATGGCATGAGGTGGCATTCATAGATGTGTAGTGGATTTCTGATATTATATAGTCTGATGGTGTCAGGTGTCATCTGACATTGTCAAGTGTTAAATAATGACACAATGAGTAACATTATATCCAATCCTCTCTTAGATGTTTCTGTTGTACATGGCTAGGGGTATGCGTTCATCGGAGTGTACAACATAATTATATGAAATGTGCCATATGGGAATGTTATGTAAATAAGTCCTGCTTCTGTTGACTTCAAACGATCAAGAATTGTAGTACGATTGTGAATTATTGTGTAAACTTTTATCATGACAGACGTCCACGTTCATGTCCCCTTTTTGGTATGTATTTATTCCATTTATTTATTTTCTCATGTACAGCAGAACATGATTGGACGGTTTACCTGTATTTACTGTGTTCATGACATTATCTCATTGGCTTCATTTGAAGACATGTTTCATGGGTTTAAATTATTTCCTTGGTTGGACCTCAATTATTTCTTTACCATGTCCTAATAAAATTATTTCACTGGTTGAGCCTCCATGATTATTTCATTGGTTGAAGGTTGAGCCTCCAAATTATTTCATTTGTTGAAGATTAAACCACAATTATTTCATTGGTTGAAGGTTGAACCTCATTTATTTCATTGGTTGAAGGTTGAACCTCAGTTATTTCATTGGTTGAAAGTTGAGCCTCCAAATTATTTCATTGGTTGAGCCTCCTTAATTATTTCATTGGTTGAAGGTGAAAAAAAAAATAATAAACTGAGTTCCATGGCTGGAACATACTGTGGAATATGTGTAGATTTTGTGGACCTGAGTGCATGGATGTGGCCAGTCTTTCCCTCTCATAGCAAATGACAAGGTCTACCATTGAACCCGTATAATTGCACTCATACCAGTATAATGTCCTGCCGTTACATCATTGGTTGAGGGTCCACAATTATTTTCCCAGTTGAGCATCCCAAATTATTTCAGAGATTCAGCCGAAAGAATGATGGTAGTGGTTAACCTGAAGCCAGAATGTGGAGTCTCCAACCTGAGCCCCGTTGTTGTTCTAGATGGTTATCAGTGGACCTCTGTTAGGATGCAGACTATCCCACCAGCCAGTGACACAAATAAATCCACGTATGATTTATGGGGATCACACAGGAATAAAGCCATGTCTGATGTATGGGGTCACACAGGAATAAAGCCATGTCTGATGTATGGGGTTACACAGGAATAAAGCCATGTCTCATGTATGGGGTCACACAGAAATAAAGCCATGTCTAATGTATGGGGTTACACAGGAATAAAGCCATGTCTCATATATGGGGGTCTCATGAGCCTCTTGATACAGAGAGTTAAGAGATACATCCTTGCCCGGAGAGAATGGTGCAGCAGGGAGTGATCACAGGATCTGGTTGATGCTCAAAACTCCAAAGAAAGGCCAGACAGACACATAATCAGACTGCTTCTGGTATCATTAGTATTGGGACTCTTTGCTGGTTGTTGTAGATGAGGAAGAAGCATGAATGCCCAGCGTGATGTGATGTCGGTTCTTGACTTGACACAGCAGTTGAAAACATGATTTTTATCATAGAGCAGTGGTTGGTGTAGAGGCTTTCTTCCCAGCCCAGTACCACAGTATTGGAAGTGGTTGGTGCAGAGGCTTTCTTCCCAGCCCAGTACCACAGTATTAGAAGAGTGAATGGTGTAGAGGCTTTCTTCCCAGCCCAGCCCAGTACCACAGTACTATCTCTGCAGGGGCGGTGTGGCACAGCTGTCCTTCCCCTCTCCAAACTCAGAAAACAGCGGCATGTGCAAGACCGGTACTGTAACTTGACATCTGCAGAGAGGCGGGCTAGGGTGTAACTTCACATCTGCAGACAGGTATGCTAGGATGTAACTTCACATCTGTAGAGAGGTATGCTAGGATGTAACTTCACATCTGTAGAGAGGTATGCTAGCATGTAACTTCACATCTGTAGAGAGGTATGCTAGGATGTAACAAGGTCATGATTCAGCACAGTGCAAACTGGGATTAAGCAAAGATTAGAACAAGAGTGTTGAGGTGCTACATAGAACCTATGCTTTTGTATGGATGTGGACAGTGAGCAGACAAGCTGGAAAACCCTCTACTGACAGTGAATATGTGGTTTCTGAGGAAAATGCAAAGAATAACATGGACAGACAGAAAAACCAATGAGCAAGTCCTACAAGAAACAAATGAAAACCGTACACTAATTAGAGAATCTAGACATAGACAGTCAACATTTTTTGGTCACGTTATGAGAATAAATAAATTGGAGAACTTGGTGACAGCTGGCAAGATCGAGGGGAAGTCAGAGAAGTAAATATCTGGATGGCTTGGACATGTCGTGAGGTCGAGACAAGAACACTGAGCTTATCCATGACTCTGGTGATTGTATGAGATGGTGAAACATGACCACCCAAGCTTATCGGCATGGCACATGATGATGAGGTACTTACCTCAGCAGCTCCAAAGATTTTTAAAAGGGTAGCTCATGTGAAGGCCAGAATACACAGACATACGGCGGGGAAGTTTTGCGATCGGTCGCTTTGATCTCAAGCGTAGCCCATATACCTGCTAATACTTTTAGTAGTTGCCACAACTGGGGAGTGCATTGGACTGATCTTTGCGTGTCCTTCGCCATCAGGTGAACCCACTCCAATTTCAGATGTACTTGATAAGTTAAGGGCGGGAATTCAAAATTTTAGTCTAACTAACCGGTGTAGTCGTTGAACCCACTACCTTAGCATCAGCACATTGGTGACAACTGGCAAGATTAAGTGGGTAAAAATACAAGGGGAAGGCAGAGAGAAAAAAAAATCTCTAGGTGGCTTGGCCACATGACAAAAACACAGAGCTGATTCACGACTGGTGATCATGTCAGATAACGAAACATGACTGCCTAAGCTTATCAGCATGGCACATGATGATGAGTAGATTTTGCCGTGAAATTAAAGGTGGCCGGAATAATAAAAACCATGTTGCCCCAATGAATCATTCACCACAGAAAATACATGCCCAAATACAACATCCCATAAAGGTTAAAGGTGAGGCTGTCATTACACCGAGTTTTGCACTAACTCTCTGCATAACCACAAGCCACCTGCCGACAGCATCACACAAAACAGGAACTTCGTAGTTCTAGTGATCCTTAAAGATGTGCACAGACTTAATGGAACCAGAAGAAGAGGCCTACCATGTAAACGATGGACAGTGGGAAACACAAAATCCACGGGAATCTCCATATATTTGGTTGTGCACGCTGGATTTTAACTATAGCCCATACACACTATTTATAGAAGTGATGGATTGAATTTTGCGTGTGGGTTAGCTTTCCCTATTAACAGTGTCCCTCGCCATCAGGCAAACCCACTCCGACTTCAGAGGTACTTGTAATTTACATCCTTAAGTCAAGGACGACAGGTCAACATTTTAGTCTAGCTGTCTGGTGTGGTGGTTGAACCCCTAACCACAGCATCAGCACACCAGATGTTTAAGAACACGCGTCCTTACCCATTCGGCCATGCTGACCTGCATCTCGATATATGAAGCCCATAAACGGGACTCTCCTGTTGGTTTATACTTCACCCCAACACCGCTGGGTACGAGAGGAAGAAGATTTGATGAGATGTGCACATGGAGGTACTCGGCTGAGCTTATCAATAGGAGTCAATTAATCTGACCATGCAGGTGATGGGCGCACTGTAGCTGACCGTGAAGACTTGACAATGAAACTGTCCGCATGTATCAGCCATATTATTGCTGAAATTACACCATAAAGACTGACAATGAAACTGTCCGCATGTATCAGCCATATTATTGCTGAAATTACACCATAAAGACTTGACAATGAAACTGTCCGCATGTATCAGCCATATTTTGGCTGAAATTACACCATAAAGACTTGACAATGAAACTGTCCGCATGTATCAGCCATATTATTGCTGAAATTACACCATAAAGACTTGACAATGAAACTGTCCGCATGTATCAGCCATATTTTGGCTGAAATTACACCATAAAGACTTGACAATTAAACTGCCCACATGAATCAGCCATATTATTGCTGAAATTA
This sequence comes from Cepaea hortensis, assembly GCA_963921405.1. Taxonomy (NCBI): domain Eukaryota; kingdom Metazoa; phylum Mollusca; class Gastropoda; order Stylommatophora; family Helicidae; genus Cepaea; species Cepaea hortensis. The sequence continues at coordinate 9,700,234 of OY992882.1, forward strand.
CATGATGTTCTGTGCAATGGCCGACCACTAGTTTCTGTGCTGGAGAGCTTTAGTACAGTCTTTCCTAGACAGAAAACCAAGATTGTTTGTTTTCTTCCTACAGCCTGTTGTCATTTTAATGGAATCTCAGTTAACCTTCACCTTTTGTTACAATTCTGCCCCAAGAATTGTCAAGTAAATGGGAGAAAAACAAATCAGAATGTGTTCTGTTTTCCTTGCCATTATATGTAAAGAAGTTGTGAGTTTTAATTTTGTTTCATTTGGTGGTGTAGTGGCTCACCCGCTTGCCTGATGGTCATTGTTCAAATCCAAGTTAACCAGAGATTTTTACAAATTGAGCTGAGCTCCCAGATCCACCAAGCAAACATGGGTGCCAGGACATGTCTCAGAAAGTTAAGGTAGCTGGTGTTGTATGTTGACCATCTCCCCCATCAAGTGCCCGTTGGTCTGTCAAGCTGGTGTTGTATGTTGACCATCTCCCCCATCAAGTGCCCATTGGTCTGTAGAGCTGGTGTTGTATGTTGACCATCTCCCCCATCAAGTGCCCATTGGTCTGTAAAGCTGGTGTTGTATGTTGACCATCTCCCCCATCAAGTGTCTCCTTAGTATTGATGCATGACAAAGCAGACGTGGTTGCGACCTTGTGGGAGCATGTGTACACCTCGGAGGAGCAAATGGATCACCATGGTCTGGCAAGAATGCGACAGCGAGGAGTGACGAGGGGATCTGGCCGACGATCAACGCTCATAGGAAAGGCGAGACGGACATATAATCGGATTGCTACTGGTACTATTAGTGTTGGAACTCTTCGCTGGCTGCTGGGGATGGGGACGAAGCGCTTATGGGAATGCCCCAAATGCTGTGATGTCGGTTCCTAAATCAATCAATCAACCATCAAGTGCCCACTGGCCTGTAAAGCTGGTGTTGTATGTTGACCATCTCCCCCATCAAGTGCCCATTGGTCTGTAAAGCTGGTGTTGTATGTTGACCATCTCCCCCATCAAGTGCCCACTGGTCTGTAAAGCTGGTGTTGTATGTTGACCATCTCCCCCATCAAGTGCCCACTGGTCTGTAAAGCTGGTGTTGTATGTTGACCATCTCCCCCATCAAGTGCCCACTGGTCTGTCAAGCTGGTGTTGTATGTTGACCATCTCCCCCATCAAGTGCCCACTGGTCTGTCAAGCTGGTGTTGTATGTTGACCATCTCCCCCATCAAGTGCCCACTGGTCTGTCAAGCTGGTGTTGTATGTTGACCATCTCCCCCATCAAGTGCCTGTTGGTCTGTAGAGCTGGTGTTGTATGCTGACCATCTCCCCCATCAAGTGCCCACTGGTCTGTCAAGCTGGTGTTGTATGTTGACCATCTCCCCCATCAAGTGCCCACTGGTCTGTCAAGCTGGTGTTGTATGCTGACCATCTCCCCCATCAAGTGCCCACTGGTCTGTAAAGCTGGTGTTGTATGTTGACCATCTCCCCCATCAAGTGCCCATTTGTCTGTCAAGCACGAGGCTATCACCATGACCCAACATGTCTGAAAGTGTGGAAAAGGACATCCCTTGACCTTTGATTTCAAATGACCTCATTATACACAAACAGAAAAGAAGGCAAACACTTGCTCAGAGGATACGCCCATCTCTGGGTCACGCACACCCAGTGTGATTCAGTGTGTGCACCGTTTGGCATCTTAAATTTAAGACAAGTGTCACTCATGAGATACCTACCGGCAGTGCCACACTGGGTCTAAACATATTGGTTGTCAGGACTAAAAGGTCATTACCTTATTTAACATATTTTTTCATGCTGAGGAGGGCCCAAAAGGCCCACTTGGCATCAGACAAGATGACACTGTGGCCTGTCCGCCACTGGGAAATCTACCCAAAAGAAAAGCAAACAGTAACGATGTAACCTACCATATAAGAAGTGAAGACAAGATGCTGTCAGAAACAAACCCACAAACAGACACATGGAACTGCTATGAAACAACAAGTGTCAGTTCTGATTTTAAAGCTAGCATTTATTTGTGTTAACTCCAAGAGACACCAATTGCTAGATTTGATAGCACGGAACCAGCATTTTTGTAAACAAGAAATTACTTCAAATGCAAGTCAGTATTTTTAAAGCAAATAGTGTAAATAAGAACAAAAAAATAAAACACCATACAACAAAATAATATAAAAAATGAATTCTTTGTTATGCCATTGATCAAGTACTAATACTCACATCTGCTTAAGCAGTAACTTTCTCACTTAATTACTTCCTCCTAATTCAAATACGATGGAGTTTACCTTGACAACAAATATTAAGAATACAACTCTTGAAAAGAATTACAATATTCCCTTGAATGGATTACCTCCCTAGATATAAAATCTGAGATTGTGGCCCCTCACAAGAATTCAATAAACAACCTCAGGTAGTGTTCTACAATTTTTCTACATGGATCATTATTTCTCTGTGAAAACAAAAGGATCATTATTTCTCTGTGAAAACAAAAGGATCATTATTTCTCTGTGAAAACAAAAACTCCTAGATTTGGTTAAAACGATAAAAGCACAGATTTCTCTAAGCCAAGTGGTGGCAAGCAATGATTTCTAAACTACAATATTAAAAGCTCCTCTTCTACTACAGCTCTCACAACCCCAGCATTCTCTACAATCACAGCAGGACAGAACAATCATAGTTTGTCCTCACGTCACTCCAGTATCAACATTCACTCAATCTTGTGTTCAATCGCACCCACTCTGGTTGGCGGTTCTTCGCGCAATGTGCTAGCCAGTTTTGTCAAATTTTACTGCAGATTTTGATTGCACCAACTGGTTTGGTCAACTTTTACTGCAGATATATAACAACTTTGAGTGTGCCAGCTGGTCTGGTCAAATTTTACTGCAGATATATAACAACTTTGAGTATGCCAGCTGGTTTGGTCAACTTTTACTGTGGATATATATAACAACTTTGAGTGTGCCAGCTAGTCTGGTCAACTTTTACTGCAGACATATAACAACTTTGAGTGTGCCAGCTAGTCTGGTCAACTTTTACTGCAGATATATAACAACTTTGAGTGTGCCAGCTGGTCTGGTCAACTTTTACTGCAGACATATAACAACTTTGTGTGTGCCAGCTGGATTGGTCAACTTTTACTGCAGATATATAACAACCTTGATGGCACCCAGCTGGTCTGGTCAACTTTTACTGCAGATATATAACAACTTTGAGTGTGCCAGCTGGTCTGGTCAACTTTTACTATTGATACGTAACAATTTTGCTTTTTATGAAAACTGAAACCCACATCTCAGAATGTGACACACCAGCGCTCAAACATCCTGACCAGTGACAAAATCACTAAAACTATATTCACACACTTCATTCACTATCCTGCATTAACAATGATAAAAATCTGTCAGTTACAACAACGATAAATCTCAGGTATAACTGATAAAATTGCCATTGCACATGAAATTACGAACATCTGTAAAGACAACAAAGAGTGACTTTAACACCAAATCATGTTTTCATACAATGAAGATTCAGCATACAATGTACATGAGAACACCCGCCAACAACCATACACACACAGAATGTTTAGTCCACCGTTGTCTGTTGTACATTTCTTTCTTTCCTGAGATCTTTCAGTCCATGCAATAAATGATTGGCTCTCCTTCCCTCAACTCCCACTACCACATCACATAATGTGCACTCCTACCTCCAACTACCACATCACATAATGTGCACTCCTACCTCCAACTACCACATCACATAATGTGCACTCCTACCCCCAACTCCAACTACCACATCACATAATGTGCACTCCTACCTCCAACTACCACATCACATAATGTGCACTCCTACCCCCAACTCCCACTACCACATCACATAATGTGCACTCCTACCTCCAACTACCACATCACATAATGTGCACTCCTACCTCCAACTACCACATCACATAATGTGCACTCCTACCTCCAACTACCACATCACATAATGTGCACTCCTACCTCCAACTACCACATCACATAATGTGCACTCCTACCTCCAACTCCCACTACCACATCACATAATGTGCACTCCTACCTCCAACTACCACATCACATAATGTGCACTCCTACCTCCAACTACCACATCACATAATGTGCACTCCTACCTCCAACTACCACATCACATAATGTGCACTCCTACCCCCAACTCCCACTACCACATCACATAATGTGCACTCCTACCTCCAACTACCACATCACATAATGTGCACTCCTACCTCCAACTACCACATCACATAATGTGCACTCCTACCTCCAACTACCACATCACATAATGTGCACTCCTACCTCCAACTCCAACTACCACATCACATAATGTGCACTCCTACCTCCAACTACCACATCACATAATGTGCACTCCTACCCCCAACTCCCACTACCACATCACATAATGTGCACTCCTACCTCCAACTACCACATCACATAATGTGCACTCCTACCTCCAACTACCACATCACATAATGTGCACTCCTACCTCCAACTACCACATCACATAATGTGCACTCCTACCTCCAACTACCACATCACATAATGTGCACTCCTACCTCCAACTCCCACTACCACATCACATAATGTGCACTCCTACCCCCAACTCCAACTACCACATCACATAATGTGCACTCCTACCTCCAACTACCACATCACATAATGTGCACTCCTACCCCCAACTCCAACTACCACATCACATAATGTGCACTCCTACCCCCAACTCCAACTACCACATCACATAATGTGCACTCCTACCTCCAACTACCACATCACATAATGTGCACTCCTACCCCCAACTCCAACTACCACATCACATAATGTGCACTCCTACCTCCAACTACCACATCACATAATGTGCACTCCTACCCCCAACTCCAACTACCACATCACATAATGTGCACTCCTACCTCCAACTACCACATCACATAATGTGCACTCCTACCCCCAACTCCAACTACCACATCACATAATGTGCACTCCTACCTCCAACTACCACATCACATAATGTGCACTCCTACCCCCAACTCCCACTACCACATCACATAATGTGCACTCCTACCTCCAACTACCACATCACATAATGTGCACTCCTACCTCCAACTCCCACTACCACATCACATAATGTGCACTCCTACCTCCAACTCCCACTACCACATCACATAATGTGCACTCCTACCTCCAACTACCACATCACATAATGTGCACTCCTACCCCCAACTCCCACATCACATAATGTGCACTCCTACCTCCAACTCCCACTACCACATCACATAATGTGCACTCCTACCCCCAACTCCCACTACCACATCACATAATGTGCACTCCTACCCCCAACTCCCACTACCACATCACATAATGTGCACTCCTACCCCCAACTACCACATCACATAATGTGCACTCCTACCTCCAACTACCACATCACATAATGTGCACTCCTACCTCCAACTACCACATCACATAATGTGCACTCCTACCTCCAACTACCACATCACATAATGTGCACTCCTACCCCCAACTCCCACTACCACATCACATAATGTGCACTCCTACCTCCAACTACCACATCACATAATGTGCACTCCTACCCCCAACTCCCACTACCACATCACATAATGTGCACTCCTACCCCCAACTACCACATCACATAATGTGCACTCCTACCTCCAACTACCACATCACATAATGTGCACTCCTACCCCCAACTACCACATCACATAATGTGCACTCCTACCTCCAACTACCACATCACATAATGTGCACTCCTACCTCCAACTACCACATCACATAATGTGCACTCCTACCTCCAACTACCACATCACATAATGTGCACTCCTACCTCCAACTACCACATCACATAATGTGCACTCCTACCTCCAACTCCAACTACCACATCACATAATGTGCACTCCTACCCCCAACTCCAACTACCACATCACATAATGTGCACTCCTACCTCCAACTCCAACTACCACATCACATAATGTGCACTCCTACCTCCAACTACCACATCACATAATGTGCACTCCTACCTCCAACTACCACATCACATAATGTGCACTCCTACCTCCAACTACCACATCACATAATGTGCACTCCTACCTCCAACTACCACATCACATAATGTGCACTCCTACCTCCAACTACCACATCACATAATGTGCACTCCTACCTCCAACTCCAACTACCACATCACATAATGTGCACTCATACCTCCAACTCCAACTACCACATCACATAATGTGCACTCCTACCTCCAACTACCACATCACATAATGTGCACTCCTACCTCCAACTCCAACTACCACATCACATAATGTGCACTCCTACCTCCAACTACCACATCACATAATGTGCACTCCTACCTCCAACTACCACATCACATAATGTGCACTCCTACCCCCAACTACCACATCACATAATGTGCACTCCTACCTCCAACTACCACATCACATAATGTGCACTCCTACCTCCAACTACCACATCACATAATGTGCACTCCTACCTCCAACTACCACATCACATAATGTGCACTCCTACCTCCAACTACCACATCACATAATGTGCACTCCTACCTCCAACTCCAACTACCACATCACATAATGTGCACTCCTACCCCCAACTCCAACTACCACATCACATAATGTGCACTCCTACCTCCAACTCCAACTACCACATCACATAATGTGCACTCCTACCTCCAACTACCACATCACATAATGTGCACTCCTACCTCCAACTACCACATCACATAATGTGCACTCCTACCTCCAACTACCACATCACATAATGTGCACTCCTACCTCCAACTACCACATCACATAATGTGCACTCCTACCTCCAACTACCACATCACATAATGTGCACTCCTACCTCCAACTCCAACTACCACATCACATAATGTGCACTCATACCTCCAACTCCAACTACCACATCACATAATGTGCACTCCTACCTCCAACTACCACATCACATAATGTGCACTCCTACCTCCAACTCCAACTACCACATCACATAATGTGCACTCCTACCTCCAACTCCAACTACCACATCACATAATGTGCACTCCTACCTCCAACTCCAACTACCACATCACATAATGTGCACTCCTACCCCCAACTCCAACTACCACATCACATAATGTGCACTCCTACCCCCAACTCCAACTACCACATCACATAATGTGCACTCCTACCCCCAACTCCAACTACCACATCACATAATGTGCACTCCTACCCCCAACTCCAACTACCACATCACATAATGTGCACTCCTACCTCCAACTCCAACTACCACATCACATAATGTGCACTCCTACCCCCAACTCCAACTACCACATCACATAATGTGCACTCCTACCTCCAACTACCACATCACATAATGTGCACTCCTACCTCCAACTCCAACTACCACATCACATAATGTGCACTCCTACCTCCAACTCCAACTACCACATCACATAATGTGCACTCCTACCTCCAACTACCACATCACATAATGTGCACTCCTACCTCCAACTCCAACTACCACATCACATAATGTGCACTCCTACCTCCAACTCCAACTACCACATCACATAATGTGCACTCCTACTGTGGCGGGACAGCCCGGCAGCATCATAATTACACAAGTTTTCAAGGAATTACAGAGCCCACAATATTTTTCTAAAATTCTCTAAAAGAATAAACGTTCCCCAGAAGAGGATAAAAACGTAAGAGAAAAATACAGAGTCACTTAGAGCCCGCACTATCATTTTTACTACATTGGTAGATCAAAGCAACGTCTGGTCTCTACATCTAAGAGATTTTCCCTTTGATGTTCTGATCAACCAGACATCGCGGAGCCAGTCAGTTGAGATTGACGTGTTAGTTTAGAATCAAGAGGGTCAGCCAGACCCGTCTGAAATAATACATGGCAGTGCTACTCAGGGGAAAACCCCGTGGGATCCAAAGACGGCAATTTAATGCAGGCCTAACACCTATCTAAAAGTCCAGACTTTGTGGAGCCGGGACGTCTGTAATTGCCACCACAAAGGAGCAATTAGGACCAGATGCTTAACACCTCTCCGCAATACTACGGGGCAAAGTAGAAACCCATGGCTGACACATTCTGGCCAGCAACCGGGAAGGCTGGTGTTACCAGCCTATTGGAATGTAATGACGCAACTGCATTGCCGCCTTAGCAGGTTTCATTGTTTCAGGCGTGGGGGGCATCGGTCAATTTGATTGACAGATGAAACTACCCTTCACAGGAAAGGAGGAGGGGTGAAAAGAATTTGGCACTTAATCCATCTAGGTAAATCATCTTACATGGAAAAATAGGTGGAGCTAACAGGAACTTGGACATATTAATTAACCAACCTGGAAACTAGCCAGGAATTGACTAGAATAAAACTACATGCATGGCCAGCAAGACTTCAGACGCAAATTCACAATAGCATTCTTAGGATACCTACTGGAGAAATATTAACATTTCGTTCTGTTGGACTTCTGTACGAAGTCGTATGACAGGATTTCCTAGCTATAACCCAGGTAAGACCATTACTCTGATTAGTTGTCTGCTAGTCTGAAGGCTTGTGTAGTTTCGTGTTCTGCATATTCTCCCAAACTTTACACTGGTGGATTTTCTTTGTACTTAATGTTCCAGTTCTAGCTTTACGATTTCACTGAGAACTATTTTCTTCTTTCATTCACCACTTGGTTGTCTGATTTGTTGTATGTGATAATTTGGAGAAATCCATTATCCAAGCTACATGAGCGTGTGGCTTATGCATGTACAGGAGATACATTTAGATTCATCCTGTATGATGTTAAACATTGGGGAGACTGACTACTTAGGAGAAATTCCTGAGAGCTCCCAGTCTCTTGATAGCGTCCAAATTAACGTTGATTATTTGGACCAACACTTTGAGTGCCTACCAAGATTGTGGTGAAACCACTTGGTTTGAGGAATGGCACCAGTTCACCTTGTCTGCATGATGTCTGCATGAGGACAGACATGACTTAGGACATTCAATACCCCAGACAGATTCAGGGAAGGCATTTAATGTTCGACAGGACTGTGCGACCAGCCCTTCCGACAAGACAGTATGAATGAATCAGAAAGGGAAAGAGTAAGTGAGGTGAACTTATATGGGAAACACTCCATTACACAAATGTATATGAATATGTATGTTTTGAGCTATAGATGTTCTAAATAGTTTTATTAATATATACATATATATTTATTTATTTAGAACTGATATATGTTTATGTAACATGCCATCATCTATCATCATACCATCATATATTATGACTTGAATGTATGTTTATATGAATGTATAGACATGTGTTTGAGATGTGTAGACGTAGATACTACCCATCTCCGTTCGTTTCATTCCAGATCTCGTAGGAGCAATGGACAGTCAACAACCCATATCAGGAAGTGACTTAGCCTTGTGAGGGACCAATTTGGACTCCTTCAATCTGATAGTGAACTGCGTCTCACTGGGGGAAGCATGACCTATGTGCTTCTGAGCTTTTCAGCCAGATGAGTTACGTATACCATAATATAATCATCATCATCATATGATCATCAATAGCAATAATAAACACAGTTGTTGTATTTTAAAACTCAATTTGTCCGTATAATTCTAAATGTTTATAAATGTTTGTGTAGCTTAATCAAGTACACACATTATTGTATCATTTAGTGGGGGTTCGCACATATTGTCCAGAAGTGGGAATCTATGTCCGGGAGGTATCTTGCCTATGCAGTCATAAGTAACCAGATTACGTTGCATGTCTTAACTCCTCCTTTCTCACTTCTGGTGATACCAAGTACAGCCAAAACTATATAGATATATTCTATCTTCAACGAGCCACTTCTTGGCTGTTTTCTTGAGTATCAGGGACAGTGTCTTAAATCAGCATACAAGACATGCGGGCTGTTATTTGTCGAGACTCCTGTCTTTTCCACTTTTCACATTGGGCAGTTTTGTGTGATATTCACTGGCACAGGAATGGAGCATAATGGGGACGACCCGTTGCTGTGAAGTTGGAACTGCGACTAACTAACTAACTAACTAACTAACAAGACATTAGTTCCACGTTTTCTCTCTGGGATCTGGGTGGTAACTAGTCCCTTCTGACAGAGTTAGGGGATCTTAAACTGCATCCAGAACTAAACACCAGTAGAAGAAAATGATTTTGGCTGAGTGGTTGCCCATCTGGGATCTAACCCCAGCCAGTTGGTGACATATTGGGACGGCTCGTCCGCTATAGAATCCGGGAGTAAACCCTAAAGCCTATTGGTCTGCTCGCCCGCTATAGAATACGGGAGTAAACCCTAGAAAACTTGGTTCGCTCGCAAGGAACGAACCTATTTCAAATCTGTTAGTCTGGTATTATTCTGGTCTTGCCCATGGATAGAACCTAGGTAATTCTCACTTACATTCTTAGCAGCATTAGTTAGTTATAATTTATTTCTAATGTAATAGCTTGCTTGATTGTAGGCAAGATTTTGACACATCAGGACTTCTCATCCATGATAGAATCAGAGAATAAATTCTAGACTATTGATTTTCATAAACCATTCTTTCATTCTTCACCCATTACATTTGCTAAGTATTAACTTAGGAATTTGTTTCTAGGGAAGTCTGTAGAATTTAAATAACTTGTTAAAAAGTTAATAATGGATAATATCATATGAGTTAATTTACATCATTCACCACTGTAGAATTAATAATCACATTAATTAGTGATATTAATTAGTTTATTGATGATTTACTTGATGATTTTTTGATTACATGCTTTATCATTTGATTTAATCATGAATAATTTGATAATTCTTAGTTAATTCAGTGTATGACGGACTGCTTTGCATCAACTTTCTCACTCTAATTCACTACTATCATTCTCATAGCAGTGTCTGTTCCTCTTGTCACTATCCTGCTCTAGCATAAATCTGACTAGCTCTCTGTAGGGTAATAATATAATTACTTACCTGAGTTTAAGCTGAGAAGAGATCATGGATGCACGCACAGATTTCTTAGAGTCCGCTAGAGGATGGGGCATAAGGCTCGGCTTAGTAGGAGAGAAGCTAGAACTATTTATTAGAGAAGAAATGGATTGGTGGGACAAAGAAGATGAGCAGATGATGAAAAGAGTTGCAGAATTAGAAGCAGATATGCGTCACAAAGCTGAAGAAGATGAGATGAAGAAGAAGCAAATTGAAATACTGAACGTGGAGGAATCTACCAGCTCGATTGAGGAAAAGCCAATCACTCAAGCCGAAACTCTGATAGAAAGCGGGGAAGCTGACCGTCACAAAGAAGAGGCATGCATTCCTTCGCAAATCCCCATGGCTCAGAAAAACAAAAACTTGCGCACAGAAAGGCAGATGCTTCCCTCGCCTATTCCTAAAAATATTAACAATAAACGGAATAGGAATAAATGTACCAAGCGTTCGGTAAACAGTCACAAACGTGATAAATGTTTACACCGCAATGAAAGCGGATTAGATGGCTTGGCAACCCAGCAATCTCAGGAGCTTCCTAAGACTTCCCAAAGGAGAAAAATCCAGGAGGAGGAGGACCTGAGGAAAACTATTAAAGAGATTGAAGGCGAGACCTTACCCGACTCTTTTATTCCCTTCAGTTCAGAGAAACTAGGAGGGGAAATGAATTCAACTGAGACCGGAATTGATGTAAAACAGGATTCCAGTGTTTCTTTCTGTGGGGCCACACAAGATGAAATAATTATCAGTTTGAATTACTTATCTCAGGTGGGATATGGCATTGAAAATGACATCCCACAACATTCACTTCTATTGGATTTGGAACAAGAAAACCAGACCAGGGAGAGAATACCTCAATTGGACTTGGCACAAGAGAGCCCAGCCATGGAGGACAAACAAGACACGGAGGAGAATTCTTACGATGTCAGTATCTTGGAGTCTTTCGAAAAGGAAACTCAAGATACACAAAGCATTCATGTAGGTTATACCACGGACTCTGATTCAGGGACGATAAACATGTCTGCTAACAACAAAGAAGAAAATACTTCTTTGGACAGGATGAAGGTAATGCCTATCATCAACACAGCTGAAGCTAACAGGGGATCACAAATGATGGACTCTGCAGCGGAACAAAACCGGAGCGGTTGGTATACTCAACACTCAGGACCTTGCTTACCTTTCACTTCAACCAATGTTGGATGGGGAGAACAGCTGTTTATGTATACTTCTACAAGGAGTGATACAAATTCACAGTTCTTGGGGAACAACATGATTTCTCAAAGCTGGACAACTTCTACTAGCCTTATACTTTCAAACACAGATTCAAAATGGAACTCTGTTGAAGAGGAACGCACCTGGATAAAGAATTATCGAGGGAAGAAAACTCTTAAATCAGGAGAGAGTAAACGGATGCCCTACCAAGAAAGAGGCAAGTATGAGTTGAATGCACATCATAAAATTATGATGTTTAGCAAATTTCCTGCCAAAAGGAGGAGATTAAAGGATTTTATGATCTTTGGCCGACGGAGGAAAAGAAAATGGAGCAACATTACTGCAACCAATTCTTTTAAGAAAACACTGATGGCACTTCCTCTGCTTATAGGACAAGGGCCAGAAATTGAGTGGAAAATAACAGTCTCTCTGCGGCGCCGGAGAATCTTGTTATACATTTTGCAATTTCCCGGCTGGGAAAAAGTAAAACCTCCAGAGGACAGGACATTACCGAGCAATAGCCTGGAAATCCGACACAACACCAGGAGCAAAGATTTGCAAGATTTATCCTGGGAGAATGGACATGGGATATTTCTTTTGACTCATAGAACATCCCACTGCCACAAAGAATATTGGGAACCCAGACTGGGAGGCAGTTGGAGAACGGAGAGAACTTAGATACATTCTTGAATGCTGCCGAGGCTCTGTTATAGGCTTCATTAATGAACCTACTTAAATTGGAGAGCTATGTGGCGGGACAGCCCGGCAGCATCATAATTACACAAGTTTTCAAGGAATTACAGAGCCCACAATATTTTTCTAAAATTCTCTAAAAGAATAAACGTTCCCCAGAAGAGGATAAAAACGTAAGAGAAAAATACAGAGTCACTTAGAGCCCGCACTATCATTTTTACTACATTGGTAGATCAAAGCAACGTCTGGTCTCTACATCTAAGAGATTTTCCCTTTGATGTTCTGATCAACCAGACATCGCGGAGCCAGTCAGTTGAGATTGACGTGTTAGTTTAGAATCAAGAGGGTCAGCCAGACCCGTCTGAAATAATACATGGCAGTGCTACTCAGGGGAAAACCCCGTGGGATCCAAAGACGGCAATTTAATGCAGGCCTAACACCTATCTAAAAGTCCAGACTTTGTGGAGCCGGGACGTCTGTAATTGCCACCACAAAGGAGCAATTAGGACCAGATGCTTAACACCTCTCCGCAATACTACGGGGCAAAGTAGAAACCCATGGCTGACACATTCTGGCCAGCAACCGGGAAGGCTGGTGTTACCAGCCTATTGGAATGTAATGACGCAACTGCATTGCCGCCAAAGCAGGTTTCATTGTTTCAGGCGTGGGGGGCATCGGTCAATTTGATTGACAGATGAAACTACCCTTCACAGGAAAGGAGGAGGGGTGAAAAGAATTTGGCACTTAATCCATCTAGGTAAATCATCTTACATGGAAAAATAGGTGGAGCTAACAGGAACTTGGACATATTAATTAACCAACCTGGAAACTAGCCAGGAATTGACTAGAATAAAACTACATGCATGGCCAGCAAGACTTCAGACGCAAATTCACAATAGCATTCTTAGGATACCTACTGGAGAAATATTAACATTTCGTTCTGTTGGACTTCTGTACGAAGTCGTATGACAGGATTTCCTAGCTATAACCCAGGTAAGACCATTACTCTGATTAGTTGTCTGCTAGTCTGAAGGCTTGTGTAGTTTCGTGTTCTGCATATTCTCCCAAACTTTACACTGGTGGATTTTCTTTGTACTTAATGTTCCAGTTCTAGCTTTACGATTTCACTGAGAACTATTTTCTTCTTTCATTCACCACTTGGTTGTCTGATTTGTTGTATGTGATAATTTGGAGAAATCCATTATCCAAGCTACATGAGCGTGTGGCTTATGCATGTACAGGAGATACATTTAGATTCATCCTGTATGATGTTAAACATTGGGGAGACTGACTACTTAGGAGAAATTCCTGAGAGCTCCCAGTCTCTTGATAGCGTCCAAATTAACGTTGATTATTTGGACCAACACTTTGAGTGCCTACCAAGATTGTGGTGAAACCACTTGGTTTGAGGAATGGCACCAGTTCACCTTGTCTGCATGATGTCTGCATGAGGACAGACATGACTTAGGACATTCAATACCCCAGACAGATTCAGGGAAGGCATTTAATGTTCGACAGGACTGTGCGACCAGCCCTTCCGACAAGACAGTATGAATGAATCAGAAAGGGAAAGAGTAAGTGAGGTGAACTTATATGGGAAACACTCCATTACACAAATGTATATGAATATGTATGTTTTGAGCTATAGATGTTCTAAATAGTTTTATTAATATATACATATATATTTATTTATTTAGAACTGATATATGTTTATGTAACATGCCATCATCTATCATCATACCATCATATATTATGACTTGAATGTATGTTTATATGAATGTATAGACATGTGTTTGAGATGTGTAGACGTAGATACTACCCATCTCCGTTCGTTTCATTCCAGATCTCGTAGGAGCAATGGACAGTCAACAACCCATATCAGGAAGTGACTTAGCCTTGTGAGGGACCAATTTGGACTCCTTCAATCTGATAGTGAACTGCGTCTCACTGGGGGAAGCATGACCTATGTGCTTCTGAGCTTTTCAGCCAGATGAGTTACGTATACCATAATATAATCATCATCATCATATGATCATCAATAGCAATAATAAACACAGTTGTTGTATTTTAAAACTCAATTTGTCCGTATAATTCTAAATGTTTATAAATGTTTGTGTAGCTTAATCAAGTACACACATTATTGTATCATTTAGTGGGGGTTCGCACATATTGTCCAGAAGTGGGAATCTATGTCCGGGAGGTATCTTGCCTATGCAGTCATAAGTAACCAGATTACGTTGCATGTCTTAACTCCTCCTTTCTCACTTCTGGTGATACCAAGTACAGCCAAAACTATATAGATATATTCTATCTTCAACGAGCCACTTCTTGGCTGTTTTCTTGAGTATCAGGGACAGTGTCTTAAATCAGCATACAAGACATGCGGGCTGTTATTTGTCGAGACTCCTGTCTTTTCCACTTTTCACATTGGGCAGTTTTGTGTGATATTCACTGGCACAGGAATGGAGCATAATGGGGACGACCCGTTGCTGTGAAGTTGGAACTGCGACTAACTAACTAACTAACTAACTAACAAGACATTAGTTCCACGTTTTCTCTCTGGGATCTGGGTGGTAACTAGTCCCTTCTGACAGAGTTAGGGGATCTTAAACTGCATCCAGAACTAAACACCAGTAGAAGAAAATGATTTTGGCTGAGTGGTTGCCCATCTGGGATCTAACCCCAGCCAGTTGGTGACACCTACCTCCAACTCCAACTACCACATCACATAATGTGCACTCCTACCCCCAACTCCAACTATCACATCACGTAATGTGCACTCCTACCCCCAACTCCAACTACCACATCACGTAATGTGCACTCCTACCTCCAACTACCACATCACGTAATGTGCACTCCTACCTCCAACTACCACATCACATAATGTGCACTCCTACCCCCAACTCCAACTACCACATCACATAATGTGCACTCCTACCCCCAACTCCAACTACCACATCACATAATGTGCACTCCTACCCCCAACTCCAACTACCACATCACATAATGTGCACTCCTACCTCCAACTCCAACTACCACATCACATAATGTGCACTCCTACCTCCAACTACCACATCACATAATGTGCACTCCTACCCCCAACTCCAACTACCACATCACGTAATGTGCACTCCTACCTCCAACTCCAACTACCACATCACATAATGTGCACTCCTACCTCCAACTACCACATCACATAATGTGCACTCCTACCTCCAACTACCACATCACATAATGTGCACTCCTACCTCCAACTACCACATCACATAATGTGCACTCCTACCTCCAACTACCACATCACATAATGTGCACTCCTACCTCCAACTACCACATCACATAATGTGCACTCCTACCTCCAACTCCAACTACCACATCACATAATGTGCACTCCTACCTCCAACTACCACATCACATAATGTGCACTCCTACCTCCAACTACCACATCACATAATGTGCACTCCTACCCCCAACTCCAACTACCACATCACATAATGTGCACTCCTACCTCCAACTCCAACTACCACATCACATAATGTGCACTCCTACCCCCAACTCCAACTACCACATCACATAATGTGCACTCCTACCTCCAACTCCAACTACCACATCACATAATGTGCACTCCTACCTCCAACTACCACATCACATAATGTGCACTCCTACCCCCAACTCCAACTACCACATCACGTAATGTGCACTCCTACCTCCAACTCCAACTACCACATCACATAATGTGCACTCCTACCTCCAACTACCACATCACATAATGTGCACTCCTACCTCCAACTCCAACTACCACATCACATAATGTGCACTCCTACCCCCAACTCCAACTACCACATCACATAATGTGCACTCCTACCTCCAACTACCACATCACATAATGTGCACTCCTACCCCCAACTCCAACTACCACATCACGTAATGTGCACTCCTACCCCCAACTCCAACTACCACATCACATAATGTGCACTCCTACCTCCAACTCCAACTACCACATCACATAATGTGCACTCCTACCCCCAACTCCAACTACCACATCACATAATGTGCACTCCTACCCCCAACTCCAACTACCACATCACATAATGTGCACTCCTACCTCCAACTCCAACTACCACATCACATAATGTGCACTCCTACCTCCAACTACCACATCACATAATGTGCACTCCTACCCCCAACTCCAACTACCACATCACGTAATGTGCACTCCTACCCCCAACTCCAACTACCACATCACGTAATGTGCACTCCTACCCCCAAATCCAACTACCACATCACATAATGTGCACTCCTACCCCAACTCCAACATCACATAATGTGCACTCCTACCCCATCACGTAATGTGCACTCCTACCCCCAACTCCCACTACCACATCACATAATGTGCACTCCTACCCCCAACTCCCACTACCCCATCACGTAATGTGCACTCCTACCACCAACTCCAACTACCACATCACGTAATGTGCACTCCTACCCCCAACTCCAACTACCACATCACATAATGTGCACTCCTACCCCCAACTCCCACTACCACATCACATAATGTGCACTCCTACCCCCAACTCCCACTACCCCATCACGTAATGTGCACTCCTACCCCCAACTCCAACTACCACATCACATAATGTGCACTCCTACCCCCAACTCCAACTACCACATCACATAATGTGCACTCCTACCCCCAACTCCAACTACCACATCACGTAATGTGCACTCCTACCCCCAACTCCAACTACCACATCACGTAATGTGCACTCCTGCCCCAACTCCAACATCACATAATGTGCACTCCTACCCCCAACTCCAACTACCACATCACGTAATGTGCACTCCTACCCCATCACGTAATGTGCACTCCTACCCCCAACTCCAACATCACATAATGTGCACTCCTACCCCCAACTCCAACTACCACATCACATAATGTGCACTCCTACCCCCAACTCTCACTACCACATCACGTAATGTGCACTCCTACCCCCAACTCCAACTATCACATCACGTAATGTGCACTCCTACCTCCAACTCCAACTACCACATCACGTAATTTGCACTCCTACCCCCAACTCCAACTACCACATCACATAATGTGCACTCCTACCTCCAACTCCAACTACCACATCACATAATGTGCACTCCTACCCCCAACTCCAACTACCACATCACGTAATGTGCACTCCTACCTCCAACTACCACATCACATAATGTGCACTCCTACCTCCAACTCCAACTACCACATCACATAATGTGCACTCCTACCCCCAACTCCAACTACCACATCACGTAATGTGCACTCCTACCTCCAACTACCACATCACATAATGTGCACTCCTACCTCCAACTCCAACTACCACATCATGTAATGTGCACTCCTACCCCCAACTCCAACTATCACATCACGTAATGTGCACTCCTACCTCCAACTCCAACTACCACATCACGTAATGTGCACTCCTACCCCCAACTACCACATCACGTAATGTGCACTCCTACCCCCAACTACCACATCACATAATGTGCACTCCTACCCCCAACTACCACATCACGTAATGTGCACTCCTACCCCCAACTACCACATCACGTAATGTGCACTCCTACCCCCAACTACCACATCACATAATGTGCACTCCTACCCCCAACTACCACATCACGTAATGTGCACTCCTACCCCCAACTACCACATCACGTAATGTGCACTCCTACCCCCAACTACCACATCACATAATGTGCACTCCTACCCCCAACTACCACATCACATAATGTGCACTCCTACCCCCAACTACCACATCACGTAATGTGCACTCCTACCCCCAACTACCACATCACATAATGTGCACTCCTACCCCCAACTACCACATCACGTAATGTGCACTCCTACCCCCAACTACCACATCACATAATGTGCACTCCTACCCCCAACTACCACATCACATAATGTGCACTCCTACCCCCAACTACCACATCACGTAATGTGCACTCCTACCCCCAACTACCACATCACGTAATGTGCACTCCTACCCCCAACTACCACATCACGTAATGTGCACTCCTACCCCCAACTACCACATCACGTAATGTGCACTCCTACCTCCAACTACCACATCACATAATGTGCACTCCTACCTCCAACTCTCACTACCACATCACGTAATGTGCACTCCTACCCCCAACTCCAACTATCACATCACGTAATGTGCACTCCTACCTCCAACTCCAACTACCACATCACGTAATGTGCACTCCTACCCCCAACTCCAACTACCACATCACATAATGTGCACTCCTACCTCCAACTCCAACTACCACATCACATAATGTGCACTCCTACCCCCAACTCCAACTACCACATCACATAATGTGCACTCCTACCTCCAACTCCAACTACCACATCACATAATGTGCACTCCTACCCCCAACTCCAACTACCACATCACATAATGTGCACTCCTACCTCCAACTCTCACTACCACATCACGTAATGTGCACTCCTACCCCCAACTCCAACTACCACATCACGTAATGTGCACTCCTACCCCCAACTCCAACTACCACATCACATAATGTGCACTCCTACCTCCAACTCCAACTACCACATCACATAATGTGCACTCCTACCTCCAACTACCACATCACATAATGTGCACTCCTACCCCCAACTCCAACTATCACATCACGTAATGTGCACTCCTACCCCCAACTCCAATTACCACATCACATAATGTGCACTCCTACCCCCAACTCCAACTACCACATCACATAATGTGCACTCCTACCCCCAACTCCAACTATCACATCACGTAATGTGCACTCCTACCCCCAACTCCAACTATCACATCACATAATGTGCACTCCTACCCCCAACTTCAACTACCACATCACGTAATGTGCACTCCTACCTCCAACTACCACATCACGTAATGTGCACTCCTACCTCCAACTCCAACTACCACATCACATAATGTGCACTCCTACCCCCAACTCCAACTACCACATCACGTAATGTGCACTCCTACCTCCAACTCCAACTACCACATCACATAATGTGCACTCCTACCTCCAACTACCACATCACGTAATGTGCACTCCTACCCCCAACTCCAACTACCACATCACATAATGTGCACTCCTACCTCCAACTCCAACTACCACATCACGTAATGTGCACTCCTACCTCCAACTCCAACTACCACATCACATAATGTGCACTCCTACCCCCAACTCCAACTACCACATCACGTAATGTGCACTCCTACCTCCAACTCCAACTACCACATCACGTAATGTGCACTCCTACTATAACAGTGCGCTTGTTATAGCAATTATACGGTAGACAGTTGGGGTTCGAGAATTGGTATAGCCAGATCTAGAAATTAGATTTGGCAGATAATTAATGTGCAACTTAAAGAAAGGAAATTAGTAAGCAGTGCACGGTCCAGCACCATCGCTTGATGATGCCATGGCTATTTGCATGGCTTGACAACAATCCACGTAGAAGCACAGAAGCCATCTCGCCAGCAATTAGAGAAGACGCTTGGTCCTTGTGGGACGTTTTGGTTCCATCTAGTATCGTTGAAATCATCAATACTTAAGCACTTAACAATGTGGAAGGGCTAAAGCAAAAGGAACCACAAAGGGAATGTTATTTTCCTCGCTTTTGTACAGTAACTAAGAGACATGGCCATATTTGTCATGCCATTTTGATATGCCGTCTTAGAACAGCCCCATTTGTATCAAAAGACAATAAAGAATGACAAAACCTGGAATCTACGGAGGCTGGCTTTTATATGTGTCTACGTTTTCAAGGTTTATTTGAATTTGGTTGCTTTCACCTCGAGAGTTCCTGCTACCGTTTGACTCCGGTTTGCTTTCTGAGTTAAGAATGCATATCAACACGCTATACGATCCGGCTGCCATGGACCCCTCTGAGGCGGTTGGCGATAATGGTTGGCGACTCTGCTAAACTACCCCCAACTCCAACTACCACATCATGTAATGTGTTCAATGACTTTTTATCTTTCGTGGTCAGGAAACTTTGGGATGATGTGTGTAGTGTAGCAGAACAGATCAATCATCATAGCCTGGAGAGAATGGTGCTGCGGGGAGTGGCCATAGAATATGTACAACATTCAGTACTCCGTGGAAATGACAAGACACATAATTAGATTGCAATTGGTACCATTAGTATTGGTACTCTTTGCTGGCTGTTGAAGATGAGGTCAGAGTATGTATGGGAACGTCGTTAGTGCTGTGATGTCAGTACTTGATTCAACATACAAACGGTACAGACAGCATTTATTGTTCGGATCAACAACGACATGTCATAATCTCCTATAGCAACAAGAGATTTAGATAAAACAACGGAGAGAACAATGACATGTCATAATCTCCTACAGTAACAAGAGATTTAGATAAAATGCAATGGAGAGAACAATGACATGTCATAATCTACAGCATCAAGAGATTTAGATAAAATGCAATGGAGAGAACAATGACGTCATAATCTCCTACAGTGTCAAGAGATTTAGAGAGAGAACAATGCAGTTGAATTAATACCAGTGACCAGTAAATAATATGGCCAGAACAAACTTGATGGATGCTGATTAACCGAGTGCTGTGAAGTCGGCTCTTGGCGCGGCTCAACATTTGGTTAAGAACACACTAAAACAATCTGACTTTCCCCAATGGGCACTCACACTGTGTATTTATCCACTCTGAAAGTCATGCACCCGTGATATGTTCACGGTGGTCAGTGGTAGATCTTGGAAGAACTGTCTTGGACATTGAGTGTGTCCAGAACTTCACAGATGGTGCTTGTCTGTCCAAGAAATGTTCTCATCATCTGTCTGTGGCATGCTGGCTGTAGCCATGCTAGCTGGAGATTGGGAGGGAATCCTTCCATGACTGGGAACTGAACTAAGACCATTGTGTCAGGAGGCCAGAGTACTCAGCACTTCAGCCTAACTCTAACATGGTCAACAAACAAGTTCACAGCGTGTTCTTTTTCAACTCCAACATTTGTTGTCTGTCTGTGATTTACTAGGCAATTTTTACATTCAGTAGTTTGCCACTGCTTTCTGAACGACCAACCCTAAACATCATTGGAATAAACGCCAGGCTGTCTACTCACAAACTGTCTGCAGCAGGTTTTGAACCCTCGCCTTGGTGTGTCAGGGAGTTGTGAAACACATCCGTGCCCTAGGCCACATCGCCGGCAACATGCTAAACTTCTCACAGAAATGAGGTTCTTGAACAACAGCAGCAGTGAACTGCACCACTACATGTTCTATTCAACATATAAAACAACTAACAACGCATGCCCCAGATTCCATGACTGAATCCAAGGACCCCACAGGCAGAATCTCAACTCTGTGCACACAATCTGCTGTACTGACAAGGACCACACTAGCAGAATCTCAACTCTGTGCACACCCTTTGCTGTACTGACAAGGACCACACTGGCAGAATCTCACCTCCGTGCACACCCTTTGCTGTACTGACAAGGACCACACTGGCAGAATCTCATCTCCGTGCACACTCTGCTGCACTGACAAGGACTACACTAGCAGAATCTCACTTCCATGCACACTCTGCTGCACTGACAAGGACCCCAATGTGGATGTTCTGTTGTGTACTCTGTAGTGAGACGTCCACAGGGTCGACAGGGTAAGAGCACCCGCTCTTGAACTTCCAGTGCGCTGATGTCAAGGTAGACAGTTCAATTCCTACACCGGCATTAAGTTGGGCTTAAACACTGACTTCTCATTCAGAAAGCAATGGCAAACTACTGACCATACTATTCCCTAGAAAATCAACAGGGGGTTGATTGCAACATCCTGCAAAGAACATGCAACATTATTTGATTTTATAATGGGTGGGTATTCATCTTCTGAAATGTTTTTAAGACAAGGATAATTTATGGCCTACTCTTGATGATTTCCATTGGCCGAGATTCTACAGTATGTGTGCAAGCGAGCCCGTGCGCACACGCACACATATATATATATATATATACACAACAGGATCAATTGCACACTATTGGTATTTTCATCTACTGGAGTGGCATTTCTGATCCTTCTCCAAACATAAAGCTACAATCATCACCACAGTTCACAATGATCAGACAACAACCAGCAACTAATCATAGCTCTCCAACATCTCTTACATGACTGCCATTCTTTCAATTATAATAATACACAATTCCCAACAGTAAGCAGATACAAAGGTCCAAATCTTCATAATCTTCCTCAATAACTTTATCTCATTTCATAGTTTTGATCTGGTCTTTATGCTTGTGTTTATGCAGATGCATTTCACCATTGCTTGTGTCAGCAAGGACATGAGGCACAACTTGAAGCCCTTACTGTCATATTATTTCTTCTTCTCCTTGCTTGAAACTGATTGTCTATATCTGCAATGTTGTCTTTTGTGTAAACTTCACTATCTTTTTTAGTTCATTCAGTTAGTTAGTCGCGGTTCCAACTTCACGGCAACGAGTCGTCCCCATTATGCTCTGTTCCTGTGCCAGAGAATAACACACAAAATACTTTTCACTGCCCCATGTGAAAAGTGGAACAGACAGCAGTCCCGACAACCCAGCAGCATGCACAAGCATACATTGGTAAGGCCGCTGCCTGAATGCCAACACAACAGCCTGTCACTATAATTACAATTCATCGTCGATTACAAACTAAATTACATCTAACTTCAGACATTCTCCAACTTTCTTTGGCGTTTCAAAAGCTGCCTCCATGAATCACCCTCATAAACATAAGGGGAACACAAAAACAAGAAATTAATAACACAGAACTCCTCTACCCAACTATGAAATCTACATCCTTTCATCCCTGAATACAGCAGATTCTGAACTCCAGTTATTATACATATATACAGACTAACATGGCATCTGCTCACACGATATTGTAGTCAATCATTTGTACCTTTTGATTTCAGTTTAAATGCCTCTTATCTTGGTTACATACAAATGCAGGTGGGAGATGCAGAGTTGATCACAGCTAACATGATAGACTGCACTCAGGACAAAACCAGAAATATCATGATTCACATTTCACATGGCACTAAGAAGTGTCTGACGTTATTTCATTCCTGTATGAGGACCAGACAAATGTCCAACAGAACAGATCAAGTGTTTGACAACGTCAGCAACAGAGTTAAATATCCTATACTGTCCATTTACATTCTTCCACATCCTGAAAGGCAATTGCTCAACTTCTTTACAATACAATATATCAACAATCTGGGACATGATAAACCAAATTCTCTGGAGGTGATAAACCAACAATCTGAAAGGTGATAAACAGCCCTGAAAGTGCCAACATCTCTGGAAGTGATAAACCAACAATCTGGGAGGTGATAAACCAACAATCTGGGAAGCTATAAACCAACAATCTGGGAGGTGGTAAAAGAACAATCTAGGAAGTTATAAACCAACAATCTGAGAGATGAAACACCAACATCTCTGGAAGTGATAAACCAACATCTCCTGAAGTGATAAACTATCATCTCCGGAAGTGATATACAAACAATCTGGGATATGATATACCAACAATCTGGGAGGTGAAAAACCAACAATCTGGAAGGTGATAAACCATCATCTCTGGAAGTGATATACCAACAATCTGTGAGGTGATAAACCAACAATCTGAAAAGTGATAAACCAACAATTTGGGAGGTGGTAAAACAACAATCTAGGAAGTTATAAACCAACAATCTGGGAGATGAAACACCAACATCTCTGGAAGTGATAAACTAACATCTCCTGAAGTGATAAACTATCATCTCCGGAAGTGATATACCAACAATCTGGGATATGATATACCAACAATCTGGGATATGATATACCAACAATCTGGGATATGATATACCAACAATCTGGGATGGATATACCAACAATCTGGGATGGATATACCAACAATCTTAAATGTGATATACCAACAATCTTGGTGGTGTTATACCAAAAATCTGGAAGTGATACCAACAATCTTGGAGGTGATAAACCAACAATCTGAAAGATGATAAACCAACAATCTGGGAGGTGGAAAAAAAACAATCTGGGAGATGGTAAACCAATAATCTGGGAGGTGATATACCAACAATCTGGGAGGTGAAAAACCAACAATCTGGGAGGTGATATACCAACAATCTGGGAGGTGAAAAAAACAACAATCTGGGAGGTGATATACCAACAATCTGGGAGGTGAAAAACCAACAATCTGGGACGTGATAAGCGTGACATGGTAAGCCAGCATCTCAGGAAGTGATAAATCAACATCTCTGGAAGTGATTAACAACAATCTGGACAGTGATAAACCAACAACCTGGCAGGTGATAAACCAACATTCTGGAATCAACATCCCGGAGTTGGTAAACAAACAGCTTTGATGATAAACCAACAGCCAATTTCTACATGAGAATTTATTTCACTGACCCAGTCTCCAGAATCAACCCAGCTTAAAATGCGTACCTGGGAAATAAAGATAGCTGACACAATATTGTCAACCTCAATATTGCCGCAGAGAATGGTTCAGCAGAGAATGACCACAGCCCCGGCCGACATTCAGTGCTCAGAGCAAAGGCCAGATGGACACATAATCACATTTCAACTGGTATCATTAGTATTGGAACTCTTCACTGGTTGTTGAAGATGAGAACAGAGTGTGTGTGGGAATGACCCAAGAGCTGTGATGTTGGTTCCTGACTCAACTCCCGTCAAATGTCAATTGATCTAAACAGACAGGGTCAACACCAAACACCCAGTAAACCTTTTTGCATGAAAAGGGGTCCATGATTGGTTCTACAAACACTAACAAACAACTATAGCAGTACCTCCTTGCTCAGCTGTTTGTACATATGCTTACAGATTACAAAACCAGTGAACCACAAGAGTGACTCCATTTATTTTCAGTTTTTTCCCTTTGCTACAAATAAGTCAATTATAAATCTAAGTGTAGGAGTGTGGACAGCCATTATTCAATCATACAATGATGGACATGAGCCAAGAAGAAACACAGAAAGCTAGACTTATTTGAAAACAATATGTACAATTCACAACAACAGTATCATACAATAATAAAAATTTACCAAAAAAGATCAGTCTGGAGTATGCATCAGGATGAATACAAATCAATGATGGTCAGGTTGCTATCTTGTGACGGGGATGCGAGTTTTCTTGAAATGTTACTCCATATTTATAACTGAAACTCATTTCTAGTGTGTTAAAAACAATTGGAGTCTCAGAGATTGACACTCTTCTAGTGTGTTAACAACAGAAAGTTAAAAATGTAACACTTTTCCAGTCTGTTAACAACAGAAAGTTAAAAATGTGACTTTTCCAGCGTGTTAACAACAACTGCTGTCTCAGAGCTTGACACTCTTCTAGTGTGTTAACAATAATTGGAGTCTCAGAGCTTGACACTCTTCTAGTGTGTTAACAACAATTGGAGTCTCAGAGCTTGACACTGTTCTAGTGTGTTAACAACAACTGCTGTCTCAGAGCTTGACACTCTTCTAGTGTGTTAACAACAATTGGACTCTTCTAGCATGATAACAACAGAAAGTTTAAAATATGATACTTTTCTAGTGTTTTAACAACAATTGGAGTCTCAGAGCTTGACACTCTTCTAGCATGATAACAACAGAAAGTTTAAAATATGATACTTTTCTAGTGTGTTAGCAACAACAGAAGGTTTAAATTATGACACTTTTCTGGAGTCTCAGAGCTTGACACTCTTCTAGTGTGTTAACAACTGGAGTCTCAGAGCTTGACACTCTTCTAGCATGATAACAACAGAAAGTTTAAAATATGACACTTTTCTAGTGTGTTAGCAACAACAGAAGGTTTAAATTATGACACTTCTCTGGAGTCTCAGAGCTTGACACTCTTCTAGTGTGTTAACAACTGGAGTCTCAGAGCTTGGCACTCTTCTAGTGTGTTAAGAACAATTGGAGTCTCAGAGCTTGATACTCTTCTAGTGTGTTAACAACAATATGAGTCTCAGAGCTTGACACTCTTCTAGCATGATAACAACAACAGAAAGTTTAAAATATGACACTTTTCTAGTGTGTTAACAACAGAAAGTTTAAAATATGACACTTTTCTAGTGTGTTAGCAACAACAGAAGGTTTAAATTGTGACACTTTTCAGGAGTCTCAGAGCTTGACACTCTTCTAGTGTGTTAACAACTGGAGTCTCAGAGCTTGACACTCTTCTAGTGTGTTAAGAACACTTGGAGTCTCAGAGCTTGATACTCTTCTAGTGTGTTAACAACAATTGGAGTCTCAGAGCTTGACACTCTTCTAGCATGATAACAACAACAGAAAGTTTAAAATATGACACTTTTCTAGTGTGTTAACAGAAAGTTTAAAATATGACACTTTTCTAGTGTGTTAACAACAGAAAGTTTAAAATATGATACTTTTCTAGTGTTTTAACAATAATTGGAGTCTCAGAGCTTGACACTCTTCTAGCATGATAACAACAGAAAGTTTAACATATGATACTTTTCTAGTGTGTTAGCAACAACAGGTTTAAATTATGACACTTCTCTGGAGTCTCAGAGCTTGACACTCTTCTAGTGTGTTAACAACTGGAGTCTCAGAGCTTGACACTCTTCTAGCATGATAACAACAGAAAGTTTAAAATATGACACTTTTCTAGTGTGTTAGCAACAACAGAAGGTTTAAAATATGATACTTTTCTAGTGTGTTAGCAACAACAGAAGGTTTAAATTATGACACTTCTCTGAAATCTCAGAGCTTGACACTCTTCTAGTGTGTTAACAACTGGAGTCTCAGAGCTTGACACTCTTCTAGTGTGTTAAGAACAATTGGAGTCTCAGAGCTTGATACTCTTCTAGTGTGTTAACAACAGAAAGTTTAAAATATGACACTTTTCTAGTGTGTTAACAACAGAAAGTTTAAAATATGACACTTTTCTAGTGTGTTAGCAACAACAGAAGGTTTAAATTGTGACACTTTTCAGGAGTCTCAGAGCTTGACACTCTTCTAGTGTGTTAACAACTGGAGTCTCAGAGCTTGACACTTTTCTAGTGTGTTAAGAACAATTGGAGTCTCAGAGCTTGATACTCTTCTAGTGTGTTAACAACTGGAGTCTCAGAGCTTGACACTCTTCTAGCATGATAACAGAAAGTTTAAAATATGACACTTTTCTAGTGTGTTAGCAACAACAGAAGGTTCTAGTGTGTTAGCAACAACAGAAGGTTTAAAATATGATACTTCTCTGGAGTCTCAGAGCTTGACACTCTTCTAGTGAGTTAACAACTGGAGTCTCAGAGCTTGACACTCTTCTAGTGTGTTAAGAACGATTGGAGTCTCAGAGCTTGATACTCTTCTAGTGTGTTAACAACAATTGGAGTCTCAGAGCTTGATACTCTTCTAGTGTGTTAACAACAATTGGAGTCTCAGAGCTTGACACTCTTCTAGCATGATAACAACAACAGAAAGTTTAAAATATGACACTTTTCTAGTGTGCTAACAACAGAAAGTTTAAAATATGACACTTTTCTAGTGTGTTAGCAACAACAGAAGGTTTAAATTGTGACATTTTTCAGGAGTCTCAGAGCTTGACACTCTTCTAGTGTGTTAACAACTGGAGTCTCAGAGCTTGGCACTCTTCTAGTGTGTTAAGAACAATTGGAGTCTCAGAGCTTGATACTCTTCTAGTGTGTTAACAACAATTGGAGTCTCAGAGCTTGACACTCTTCTAGCATGATAACAACAACAGAAAGTTTAAAATATGACACTTTTCTAGTGTGTTAACAACAGAAAGTTTAAAATCTGACACTTTTCTAGTGTGTTAGCAACAACAGAAGGTTTAAATTGTGACACTTTTCTGGAGTCTCAGAGCTTGACACTCTTCTAGTGTGTTAACAACTGGAGTCTCAGAGCTTGACACTCTTCTAGTGTGTTAAGAACAATAAAAGTTTCAAAATATGAACTTTTGTAGTATCAATTGAAGTCTTCGAGCGTCACATTTATTCTGTGTTTACAACAGCAGAGGGTTCAAAATATGGCACTTTTCTAGTGTGTTAACAACAACTGACACATTTGTGACTGAAATCTTAGAGTCTGACACTTTTCTAATGTTAACAACTGAAATAGAGCTTGACACTTTTAGTGTTAACAACTGAAATCTCAGAGTCTGACGCTTTTAGTAGTGTTAACAACAACTCAAGATCAGAATTTGACACCAATACTGTATCTCAGGAAACAAATGAAATCCAGGATTGTGATACTTTTGTCATAACTCAGAAACAACAGAAGTCCCAGAGCATGACACTCGTGTTACTTGTTAGCAGCAAATAAGGTCTCAGAAGTTGACATTCTTAGCTTAAGTCCCAGAGAATGACATTTTTATGACCGACACAGACACAATGACAAAGCAATTAAACTATATTTTTAGTGTGCTAACTGACACTTTTGTCATACTATTCAGACACAATGATGAAGTAATTAAACTGTATATGAAGATGACACTTGTGTGCTAACAACAACTGAAGTCCCAGAGCTTGACACTTTTGTCATACGATCCAGACACAATGATGAAGTCATTAAACTGGAGGCAGGTAACTCCATCAGTGTGATTCCTCAGAGTGACTAGCCTTTCTCCTGTAGCCAAATTCCAAACCTATTTCAGATAAGAGAGAACTTGGTAATGCTTCAATCAAAAACTAGTTACAACAGGCTCATCTAACAAATGTAGGATAACTAGTAATAGTGAATGTCCATTGTATTTCTCCCTTAGAGAGAAGTGGTACATTATTTCTCCCTTACAGAGAAGTGGCACATTATTTCTCACTTACAGAGAAGTGGCACATTATTTCTCCCTTACAGGGGCAGAGTGGTCTCAAGGTATAGTGTCCGCCTCGAGTACTGGAGGTCCCAGGTTCAGGCCTTGGTGAGGGCTGGGATTTTTTCACGTGGACTTCTAGTAACAAAATTTCCCCCTGGTCTCTGGGTAGTAAGATCGGATGCCCGTGTGTATTGTTGCGCACGTAAAAAATCCCTTGGCAGTTGGAAATCGAAAAGATTAGCCTAATGGTGCTGCCCGGGCAAAATTTTGAGTTAAAAATCTACTGAAAGTATTTAAGGATCTTCGCCAGTGCTACGAATTTCATGCACTGAGCTGAGTTTCTCTGGACTCAGGCTTGAGTTAGGAGTAGAATGGAGCACTTATGGGTTACACCTGTGTACCATGATGTTGATCCATCGACTAAACTAAATTTAAAAAACTAAACTTCTTCCGTACAGAAAAGTGGTACATTCATCTACAACTGTTAAATTCACTGATCTGATTCTCTCCAGGGCATCTCACAAGCTATCTTCTCATTCTTCATCTTTCTTCTCCATGGCACATTGGTCAAGGCATCTGCCTTGTGCTCTGAAGGTTACAGGTTTGTTCCTCAACACATTCTGTTTAGACCACGAGTGCTTTGGTGACCCCTGGGGTTCACCGCTGTAACTACAGTGTCCATACTTTGTGCCATGCACTTGGCAGGCGTTTGCTTTTCTGTCTGGAGAGCCACTGCCAGGTGGGGTGAAATCCAGTGCAATGAAGCCAATCCTCTTGCCTTTATCTTTCTTCTTCTTCCTCTTCTCCTCCTCCTGAGCCTATTAAGCTATTTGTGGAAAACAAAGACAACTTATTTCAATGTCTAACTCCATGATCTTGCTTTCCTCACTTTGAGTAGCCCATCAATACCTACAAATGATTTCTCATACTATTAAATCAAATTCTAAACCATCTCTTCATCTTTCTTGCAGACACCCTCTTTCTGTAATTCACTGGTCATGCTTTTGGTAAATCTAACGAGTGTGCTTGTTACCACAAAACATTCAACAGGACTGCCACATGACCTTAGATCTCATACCACCAAAGGCAGGTCCGCATGGCCGAATGGTTAAGAATGTGTGTTCTTAAACATCTGGTGTGCTGATGCCGAAGTAAGGGGTTCAACTCCTACACTGGACAGCTGGACTAAAATGCTGACCTGTCGTCCTTAACGTGGGGATGTAAATTACAAGTACCTCTGAAGTTGGAGTGGGCTCGCCTGACAGCGAGGGACATTGTTAATATGGAAAGCTAACCCACACACAAAATTCAGTCCGACACTTCTATAAATAATGTGTATGGACTATGCTTGAGTTCAAAGCGAGCGAGTGCCAAAAAAAACAAAACACCAAAGTGGCAGTAATGTGACAACTAGAATGTGATTTTCCTGACAGAAGACAAGAATATCAATGAATAATGTTTCTACTTATAAAGTGAAAATAGCTAGCGGCATCTGGATGTTGTCCCCGAGAACATTTCATTCATCACAGATCCTTCAGTATTAAGTCTACATATGAAGACAAGTGATAGCCTAGAATCATGCCTGGTAAAGGTTTGACATCAGTAAGATACACAGCTGGCAAAGGTTTGACAGAAAGATACACAGTTGGCAAAGGTTTGACAGAAAGGTACACAGCTGGCAAAGGTTTGACAGAAAGATACACAGCTGGTAAAGGTTTGACATCAACCAGATACACAGCTGGTAAAGGTTTGACATCAGTAAGATACACAGCTGGTAAAGGTTTGACATCAACCAGATACACAGCTGGTAAAGGTTTGACATCAGTAAGATACACAGCTGGTAAAGGTTTCTTCTTCTTCTTCTTCGTTCATCCGGAGTTTTTTTTCGGACGTGATTGCGTTGTGCCTGTTTACAGCAGAGCTGCGTTCTTGCGCCGTTAGGCCGACACATCCGACTTCTGCGGGCATTTGTTGACCAGGTTAACCTTCCCGGGGTGGTAAAGGTTTGACATCAGCAAGATACACAGCTGGTAAAAGTTTGACATCAGCAAGATACACAGCTGGTAACGGTTTGACATCAGCATCTACAGTGACATCTGCTGTGGTGAACTGAACACCACGGAGTGGAACTTCACTGGTTTTCTAAAGAATGAGCATTGATTTCAGTTTGAAACCAAGTTCTAGAGTTGCTTTAATGCACCCACTCATTAAAAATAACGACTTATCATATCAGACCGTAAGTCTATAGATTGCCGTATATTAGCTTCACTTTTGTAGGGTTAAACTCCACAATGTCAGACAACTAATTTGTGTTTGGTTGCAGCAATGTGTTAACTAACTTGCAGTTAGTTCAGCAATGTGTCAACTAGTTTGTGATTGGTCACAGTAATGTATTAACTAGTTTGTGTTTGTTGGCAGTAATTTGTTAAATAGTTGATGATTGGTGGCAGTAATGTGTCAACAGCCGGTCTCCCTGGCGAATGGGTTATTGACTTTCTCCGTAATCCCGTATATCCACGTAGGGTAACGCAGCTGCACGAGATTCGGTAGCAGATCTCGTCGTGTTGGTATGTGGTATGGGGGTATATGAGCTGGTCGCTCAGAAAGCAATGGCAAACTACTGAGCGTAATCTTGCCAAGGAATCAACAACAGCAGTAAAATGCTGGTGATGACAGCCATGTCCTGTAAATAGGATATGCGAAAAATAAAATAAAAATGTGTCAACTAGTTTGTGATTGGTGGCAGTAATGTGTTAACTATTTTGTGATTGGTGGCAGTAATGTGTTAACTAGTTTGTGATTGGTGGCAGTAATGTGTCAACTAGTTTGTGATTGGTGGCAGTAATGTGTTGACTAGTTTGTGATTGGTGGCAGAAATGTGTTAACTAGTTTGTGATTTGTGGCAGTAATGTGTCAACTAGTTTGTGATTGGTGGCAGTAATGTGTCAACAGGTTTGTGATTGGTAGCAGTTATGTATTAACTACTTTGTGTGTTGTGGCAGTAATTTGTTAAATAGGTTGTGATTGGTGGCAGTAATTTGTCAACTAGTTTGTGATTGGTGGCAGTAATTTGTTAAATAGGTTGTGATTGGTGGCAGTAATGTGTCAACTAGTCTGTGATTGGTAGAAGTTATGAATTAACTACTTTGTGTGTTGTGGCAGTAATTTGTCAACTAGTTTGTAATTGGTGGTAGTAATTCATCAACTATTTTGTGCTTGGTAGCAGTTATATGATTACTAGTTTGTGTTCTGTGGCAGTAACTTAAATGTCAAGACATGTAACATGACAAACAAAGCTTATTTGCTAGCAATATTGTAATAGCCTGAATGTTTGGCTGCAGAAGTTTGTCAGTACATGACAGGTAAACAAAAGTAAGACCATACCTTGTGAAAATAAAACGTACCTTAATAGTTTTATCATCAGCCGCACTCACAACCCTCCAACTGTCAGCCTGCAGACATCGAACCACGTCCGTGTGACCCTCTGCTTTCTTCCAGTCTATTGTGTTTAAGCATTCTCCGGTGTGGATGTCCCAGAACTTGAGGTTATGATCCAGGGAGCCACTGACAATGCGGGTGGAGTCAAACATTAGGCACGTGACTGCATCTTGATGCCCACGAAGCGTCATCATGCAGCTGCCATCGTAGTTCCACACCTGACAGAGGAAGCCCATAAACTCTCAGTGACTCTAAATCCGATGCTATCATATCAGTTTCTGTTAAGTATGCAGCTGTTAGGAGGTATTCTTTGACCTATAGGAGGTCAAGTTGACCAGTCTTGTGTCTCTCTTAGTCTGGTCCTTATCCTTTGACCAGTCTTGTGTCTTAGTCTGGTCACTAACCTTTGACTGTCTTGTGTCTCTCTTAGTCTGGTCCCTAACCTTTGACTGTCTTGTGTCTCTCTTAGTCTGGTCCTTATCCTTTGACTAGTCTTGTGTCTTAGTCTGGTCCCTAACCTTTGACTCTCTTAGTCTTGTCCTTATCCTTTGACTAGTCTTGTCTCTCTCTTAGTCTGGTCCTTATTATTTGACCAGTCTTGTGTCTCTCTTAGCCTGGTCCTTATCCTTTGACTAGTCTTGTGTCTCTCTTAGTCTTGTCCTTATCCTTTCACTAGTCTTGTGTCTCTCTTAGTCTGGTCCTTAACCTTTGACTAGTCTTGTGTCTCTCTTAGTCTGGTCCTTATCCTTTCACTAGTCTTGTGTCTCTCTTAGTCTGGTCCTTAACCTTTGACTAGTCTTGTGTCTCTCTTAGTCTGGTCCTTATCCTTTCACTAGTCTTGTGTCTCTCTTAGTCTTGTGTCTCTCTTAGTCTGGTCCTTATCCTTTGACTAGTCTTGTGTCTCTCTTAGTCTTGTCCTTATCCTTTCACTAGTCTTGTGTCTCTCTTAGTCTGGTCCTTAACCTTTGACTAGTCTTGTGTCTCTCTTAGTCTGGTCCTTATCCTTTCACTAGTCTTGTGTCTCTCTTAGTCTGGTCCTTAACCTTTGACTAGTCTTGTGTCTCTCTTAGTCTGGTCCTTATCCTTTCATTAGTCTTGTGTCTCTCTTAGTCTGGTCCTTATCCTTTCACTAGTCTTGTGTCTTAGTCTGGTCCCTAACCTTTGACTCTCTTAGTCTTGTCCTTATCTTTTCACTAGTCTTGTGTCTCTCTTAGTCTGGTCCTTATCCTTTCACTAGTCTTGTGTATCTCTTAGTCTGGTCCTTATCCTTTCACTAGTCTTGTGTCTTAGTCTGGTCCCTAACCTTTGACACTCTTAGTCTTGTCCTTATCCTTTCACTAGTTTTGTGTCTCTCTTAGTCTGGTCCTTATCCTTTGATTAGTCTTGTGTCTCTCTTAGTCTGGTCCTTATCCTTTCACTAGTCTTGTGTCTCTCTTAGTCTGGTCCTTATCCTTTGACTGTCTTGTGTCTCTCTTAGTCTGGTCCTTATCTTTTCACCAGTCTTGTGTCTTAGTCTGGTCCTTATCTTTTGACTAGTCTTGTGTCTTAGTCTGGTCCTTTTCCTGTGACTAGTCTTGTCTTAACCTTTGACTGTCTTGTGTCTCTCTTAGTCAGATCCCTATCCTTTGACTAGTCTAGTCTTAGCCTGGTTCCTAACCGTTGACTATCTTGTGTCTCTCTTAGTCAGATCCCTATCCTTTGACTAGTTTTCTGTCTTAGTCTGGCCTTTACCCTTTGCCTAGTTTAATGTTATAAACATTCATTTCATCAACACTGCTCACGACAAAATTCTCTGATTCCATCCCAGCTGCCTTGTCAAATTTATCCTATACATCCATTAGAACCATCACTGACCGTATGCAATCAATATACTATCATTATTATGTAACTGTTATGCTCACGATTACAGAAGACATCATCTTGATTTAAATGAAGACATTAAAAACACAAAAAACATATTTCTACTAAATGGAAAAACATGATTTCTCTTCTGGTTAGTCTTACCTTAATTGTTTTGTCCGCAGAGCCCGAGACAATTTTTGTCTCGCTGAAATGAACACACAGAACTGACGCCTGATGCCCTCTGTCATGGAGAAACAACAAAACAAGGCATGAGAAGTTGGTACCGATGTGGCAAGATGCTAGCTTATTACCATTCAGTATGCTGATTTATAATCTCCCAAGATGTTGGTTTACTACCTTTCAGTATGCTGGTTTATCATCTTTGAGTGTGCTGATTTATTACCTTCCACGATGTTCATTTATTATCTTTCAGTATGCTGATTTATTTCCTCCCAAGATGTTGATTTATAACCTTTCAGTATTGATTTATCATCTCCAAGATATTGATTTATCACCTCCCAAGATATTGGTTTACTACTATCAGTATGTTAATTTATCATCTCCCATGATGTTGGTTTATTACATTTCAGTTACAGCTAGTGCTCGACTTACAACCTATGCAACTTACGACCATTCGACTTAACGACCACAATCACTAGCCATATTATATATGTATATTTTTTGGGGGAGAAAGATATTCCTTTCAAGATTTTATTGCTACTCGATAACGCGCCTGGACACCCACCACAATTAGGCGATCTCCATCCAGATGTAAAATTTGTTTTTCTTCCGCCAAACACGACTCCGCTCATCCAGCCTATGGACCAAGGTTTGATTGCGACCGTAAAGGCCAACTATCTCCGAACCACCTTCGTTCAAGCAATATCCGCAATAGATGCTGACACAGAACTAACATTGCGAGATTTTTGGAAACATTACAACATTTTAATGTGTATCAAGAATATTGCTACCACCTGGGAGGCTGTGACAACAAAGTGCATGAATGGCATCTGGAAAAATTGTGTTAAGCGCTATGTTAATGATTTTCATGGATTTGACAGTGAACATGAACTTGAAACGATTCGGGAAACAATAGTAAAACTCGCCAAAGACATTTCATTGGAGTGTGAAATTGAAGATGTCGAAGAGTTGCTAGACAAAGAATCCGGAGAACTTACAAATGAAGAGTTAATTGAACTGGATGAAGAAAGAGTGGCGGAAGAAGAAAGAAGAGAAGCCAAGAAAGTACATGTTTATATATTTTGATGTTAATGACAATTTGATGTGTTTTGCGATTGGGAAAATGTTTCCTATAGTATTTTCCACACCTGTATTTTGTAAGTTTTGCAAATATTAAACCAGTTGTACATGTACAGTTAATGCAGTGTTTTTCTTAAACCTGAAGATGTAAAAATAAGAAACAAAATGGTGTAGAGATGATACAAATGGTACAAAATGAACATAGAAAATTATGATTTATAACAATAATAAAAGAAATTTATGATATAATTTAACTTAAATATTTTTATAACATCACTTCACATTACTGTACACATAGCGTACTCGACTTACGACCAAATCGAGTTACGACCGGTCTGTCGGAACCGATCGTGGTCGTAAGTCGAGCCCTAGCTTATGTTGATTTATCACCTCCAAAAATGTTGGTTTATTACCTTTGAGTATGTTAATTTATCATCTCCCAAGATGTTGATTCATCACCACCCAAGATGTTGGTTTATTACTTTTCATTATGTTAATTTATCATCTCCTAAGATGTTGGTTTAATACCTTTGAGTGTTGTTAATTTAACATCTCCCAAGATGTTGATTTATCACCTCCCAAGATATTGGTTTATTACAAACTAACCAGCATCTACTCTCTTGGTCGCTCTCTGCCTCTCTTCCCCTCCAACAACATACTCCAGCCTTGCTCTTCTCATGATGTGCCCAAAGTATATGGACTATGTGAGTTAACTTCTTCCAAGATATCTTCATTAAGCTTTTTAATCTGTCCATGATGTTTTCATCATTTGTCTATAAATCCACATCTCAGCAGATTCCACATTAACTCCTCAATAATGTGCTGACTGTCTGTAACTCACTTCTGTATATATCAAGATTGACTTGATAAAGCTCACAATAACAATACTATATAAATCTTGAATGTGCACCCACACAAGAACTGTCTCATAAGTCAGATTATAGGTTCTCAGAAATTCACAAGTCTTAATGCCCATTATAAAACAAAACAATCTGTACCTCAAAGTTCTTCTCAGCGCGCCAGATTTCAGGTCCCAAATTTTCAGTGTGGTGTCATATGATCCACTGATCACCTTGTCATCATCGGCCTGTGGAGACACAAGAGAATCCCATTAAATCCCATTCAACAAATCCGTCAAACTTTCAGAAATAGAATCACAGCAAAAGCACTTGGAATATTTTCATCAGATGTTGTTGCGGAAAATAAACTCTTGAACTTCACAGGGAACAGATCTCAATCCTCTCTTAAATATCAATGAGGATAAACTTCAAATCTCTATGAAATAAAATCACACAGTATAAACAAATCTCTGTGACATAAAATCACACAGTATAAACAAATCTGTGACATAAAAATCACACAGTATAAACAAATCTCTGTGACATAAAAATCACACAGTGTAAACAAATCTCTGTGACATAAAAATCACACAGTATAAACAAATCTCTGTGACATAAAAATCACAACAAATAAAATAAAATCTATGGCGGTCTCCTTGGAGAAGGAGTTACGGATGTGGTTCGTGATCCTGCATGTCCGCATTCGAAACACAGCTGCATGCGATTTGGCAGCAGACCGCCGTTGGACTGTTTTTTTACGAAATGGTATGGGTGTCGGTCATTCAGAAAACAATGGCAAACTACTGAATGTAAACTTGCCAAGACATCAACAACAGCAAAAAATGCTGGTGTTGACTGCAAACGTCCTGTAAAGGATATGAATCTAACTATGAGATACCATCATGTAGGACAAACCACGAGTCTCACTGAGATTAAATCAATATAGGTCAGCGTGGCTGAATTGATAAGAACACATGTTCATAAACATCTAGATTGTTGATGCCGGGGTAAGGGGTTCAACCCCCCACACCGGACAGTTGGACTAAAATGTTGACCTCTCGTCCTTGACATGTGGACGTAAATTACAAGTACCTCTGAAGTTGGAGTGAGTTTGCCTGATGGCGAGGGACACTTAATAGGGAAAGCTAATCCACACGCAAAATTCAGTCCAGCACTACTAGAAGTAGTATGTATAGATTATGCTTGAGTTCTAAAGCGAGCGAGCGAAAAAAAAAATCAATTAAATAAATTATTAGTATCTCATCATTATCATGTAGAAGGTACTGTGCAGAATGCCACTCTCATCACGACCTGCCAAGAAGGGTATTGATCCCTCGCCAGCTCCCCTGCCTCAGGCACCCTCATGCCCAATGTGTCTGCAATGTCCTGTGTCATCTTCATGCTGGTCGACTCTATCTTGATCTTAAGGTAAGGGATCTGACATATCGCCTTCTCGAACAAGAGATGAGTCGAGTCAAGTCAAGAACCGACATCATTGCACTCGGGGCATTCCCATAAGCGCTCAGCCCTCATCCTCAACAGCCAGCGAAGAGTTTTAATACTAATGGTGCCCGTTGCCCCCTTATTATATGTCCGTCTTACTTGAAGTCTGAGTGACGACTGTCGACCAGATCCTCTGGCCACTTCTTGCTGCTGCATTCACTCCATAGTCTATCTGTTCTTCTCCATTATTCACATGCTCCCAGAGGGCCTTCACCACATCTGCCTTATCATTTAAGAAATGTCTCTGTGGGAGTCTTAAGGGAGTCTCCATGGCAAAGAGGTCAAGCTGTTTGACTTGGGCTCCAAAGGTTGCGAGTTCGATTCTGGGCCGCATCCTTCGGTTCACGGGTGCATTTTTTCGGAGACTCCTAGGCTCATTGCTAGAGCTACGGAGTTCATGCTTTGTGCGACGCTTTCCCCGCTGCGGAAAGAGACTGACCCATATGGGATAAAAACCTGGTGCAATGAAGTAGACCCTGTCGACTTTTAAGCGACTTTATTTAAGAAATATAATGTATTCAATGTCATTTCATTTATTGGACAAGAGTGGTCATTTTAGAGGACCCTGGGCACATTACAAATTGCTTGAGAACTGAAAATCAAAAATAACAGGTCAAATACGCAGCTGAGCTAAATATAGCAATCAGAAAACCTACCCATAAATACAGAGCATATTATTCTGGTACATATTTGAATCCTGGCCAGTGCTAAGGAGTTTGTACATTGTACCGAGATTTTCCATGTGTAATCTATGGGAGGAGACTAGAGCACTTATGGAGATATCCAAAAGCAATAAAAGTAATCCTTCACCAAAAGCCAAAAAAAAAAAAAAACACTGGAGAAATCAAAACTTGCAACCACAATCAGTAACAACCTCTTCATAATAAAATCAACGAAAATGAACTCTGAACCTGTCTTTACAGGTCATAGGTTACAGGCAGGAGGGCTGAACTCACTACACCGGTTTTACACGATCTAGTTCAGTCTCTCTCTGCAACATGGCAAGCCTTCTGCTGAGAGCTTCGCATTAAGCACGAACTCCATAGCTCCAGCAATGATCCCCAGGGGTCTACGGTAAAACTGAGCTCATGATCTGAACGACTCCATAAAACAAATGAAGCTACAACCTTCAGAGCGAGAGGTAGAAGACTTGACCACGTCGCCATGGATACCTCCCATGGTTTAATTAACTGTCAGAGGTCAGCATGATCGAACAGTTAAGAGCCTGGGAAGGTTAACCCGGTCAACAAATGCCCGCAGAAGTCGGATGTGTCGGCCTAACGGCGCAAGAACGCAGCTCTGCTGTAAACAGGCACAACGCAATCACGTCCGAAAAAAAACTCCGGATGAACAAAGAAGAAGAAGAAGAACAGTTAAGAGAATAAGAGCACTCAATCTTAAACTTCCGGTGTGCTGATGAAGAGTTATCGGGTTCAACACCTACATTGGTCAGTTGGACTAAAATGTTGACTTCTCATCCTTGACTTAGGGACGTAAATTACAAGTAACTCAGAAGTCAGAGTGGGTTCGCCTGATGGCGAGGGACACTGGTAATAGGGAAAGCTAATCCGCACGCAAAAATCAGTCCAGACAACGCTCAAGTTCAAAGCGAATGAGCAAAAAGGAATAAAATAAACTTTCTAGTAAACATTTTCTGGACATGCATGAAATGAGAACTAACAACAAAAAGGAATAAAATAAACTTTCTAGTAAACATTTTCTTGACACGCATGAAATGAGAACTAACAACAAAAAGGAATAAAATAAACTTTCTAGTAAACATTTTCTTGACACACATGAAATTAGAACTAACAACAAAAAGGAATAAAATAAACTTTCTAGTAAACATTTTCTTGACACGCATGAAATGAGAACTAACAACATAAGATTGACTCTCTTGTGTGGAATCCAGAGGGTGAACAAAATAGTAGATCTAAAAACACTTGGAGAGGTGAATTAAAGACAGAGATGAATAATATGGGAAGAGAATGGATGGAGCTGCAAGAGAAAGCAATAGATAGCTTGGCATAAGTTGTTTGTGGGCTTATACTAAAATTAGGAAATAAATCGCAACAGAAGAAAGAAGAACAAACGATTGACAACATGCACCGAGATAACGAACACAACTGTTAGTCTACCTGCAAACATCTGACGGTGTCTGTGTGTCCAACCATGGTCACTTTACAGGCGATGGATGACCAGCTGTCTTGCGTGGACAAATCCCAAACCTGAAGCAGTGAACATAGGCATCATCTGACGGAACTTGCTCTCACAAACATAACACAACAAAAATCTTCACATTGTTACATTAAAAAAAAAACCACATAAACAGTTTGCAGCGAGCTGTGCAGGTTAGGGTTTTCTTTTTGCTCCCGACAGAAGAAAAAAAAACCATCAGCTTACTGGGGATCTGAACCCGAGTCTACTGAATGGAAAACTGGTGTTCTAGCTGCTCAGCCAGATGTTTCTCATAGGTAGATGAATAGATGGTCAGCTTGATCCATTGCTCTCCCACTAGTTTCTAATGATATTACATGTCTGCCTGATCTCTTCTGTAGTGAGATCACAGATACTAAGTAGTTAAAAATCACACAGAATAGGTTGCCAGGCTTAACATCATACTCAGAACATGTCTTAGTTAGTTAGTCGTGGTTCCAACTTCATGGTAAAGGGTTGCCCAATGATGCTCTATTCCTGTGACAGTGAATATCACACACAATGCTCCTCACAGCACCATGTGACAAGTAAAACAGACAAACCAACAGCCTGCACTATGTATACTATACACAA
Source organism: Cepaea hortensis (assembly GCA_963921405.1). NCBI lineage: Eukaryota > Metazoa > Mollusca > Gastropoda > Stylommatophora > Helicidae > Cepaea > Cepaea hortensis. The sequence goes on from OY992882.1 coordinate 9,741,659, forward strand.
TATGTCTAAGTTAGTTAGAATATGTCTTGATGGCATGTAAGTAAAACATACACTTACGGGCCCGTTTGCTAAGACCCAGTTGACATGTGACAGACCCGTATTTCCACAGACCAATTGCCACTCGAAGGGTTAAGTGGTCAGCAGCATGTTAACCACCTCTATTTTCCACAATATTTCCTGGTACTCATTTAGGCTGGGTTGAAACTGTTGCCCGGGTATGGATCCGAACCTAAGATTGCCAGGTGAGCAGGCAAGTGTTCAGCTACTATGCAATTGTTGGTCTTTTTGTGGCCTGTATATTAAGCTAATCCCATATTCTTCTTGATTACAAAGTTAACTTTCACTGCAAGTAATGTTTATTGTTATGATATGTTACCACATGCAATGACTCATTCTTTCAACAATTACCATACAACAACTACAAAATATCTGCAGTATGTATGAACTTTGGACAATCTGACAACTTACTCAATAGGAGTTTAATTTAGTTTAGTTTAGTCGGCGGATCAACATCACGGTGTAACCCGTAAGTGCTCTGTTCTACTCCTAACTCAAGCCTAAGTCCGGAGAATCTCAACTCAGTGCACGGAACTCTGTAGCACCAGCGAGGATCCTGAAATACTTTGGGTAGATTTTTAACTCAAAATTTTGCCCGGGCAGCGCCGTTAGGCTACTATTTTTCCATTTCCAATTGCCAAGGGATTTTTTATGTGCGCAACAATACACACGGGCGTCCGATCTCACTACCCAGAGACCAGGGGAAATTTTGTTACTAGAAGTCCACATGAAAAAATCCCGGCCCTTACCGGGTTTTGAACCGGGGACCTCCAGCACTCGAGGTGGACACCATACCTCGAGACCACTCAGCCCCCGACTTATGACTAAATAAGAATCTTCGTAAAAACTTATGCTGATCATTTTATCATAAGAACAATCCAACAACTACACTAACAACGACAAGACAATTTTTTTAGAAACTTACTTTGATTGTTTTATCACAAGACCCACTGACTAATCTGTTGCCTTCCAAATACAAACAACGCACTGTGCCGTGATGGCCCATCAACGTCTGCACCGACCATGGTGCATTTGTGCGCATATTCCAGACCTGAGGAACATAGCAACAAAACTCTTCAATTACACAATATCATTATCTTTCATTCATCACTGAGTTTCCTCTTCTAGCCCATGTGTGATGTTGATGATGATGAAGCTGAGGATGATAAAATAATCCCTCACTTTAGCAGTGAGTGGCGGGTGCACTAGCGAAGTTGACAGCGAACTGTGCTGGTAATGTCATGAGCTTGGGCTCGTCGCTTGTCAAAGTGAGGGAAAGACTAACCACGTGACCAATCACAATGTAAACCTAATGACCCACTGACCAATCACAATGTAAACCTAATGACCCACTGACCAATCACAATGTAAACCTAATGACCCACTGACCAATCACAATGTAAACCTAATGACCCACTGACCAATCACAATGTAAACCTAATGACCCACTGAACAATCACAATGTAAACCTAATGACCCACTGACCAATCACAATGTAAACATAATGACCCACTGACCAATCACAATGTAAACCTAATGACCCACTGACCAATCACAATGTAAATCTAATGATTCACTGACCAAACACAATGTAAACCAAACAACCTAGTGACCAATCATATTGTAAATCTAATGACCCAATGACCAATCACAATGTAAACCTAATGACCCACTGACCAATCATATTGTAAATCTAATGACCCAATGACCAATCACAATGTAAACCTAATGACCCACTGACCAATCACAATGTAAACCTAATGACCCACTGACCAATCACAATGTAAATCTAATGACCCACTGACCAATCACAATGTAAATCTAATGACCCACTGACCAATCACAATGTAAATCTAATGACCCACTGAACAATCACAATGTAAACCTAATGACCCACTGAACAATCACAATGTAAACCTAATGACCCACTGAACAATCACAATGTAAACCTAATGACCCACTGAACAATCACAATGTAAACCTAATGACCCACTGAACAATCACAATGTAAACCTAATGACCCACTGAACAATCACAATGTAAACCTAATGACCCACTGAACAATCACAATGTAAACCTAATGACCCACTGAACAATCACAATGTAAACCAAATGACCCACTGAACAATCACAATGTAAACCTAATGACCCACTGAACAATCACAATGTAAACCTAATGACCCACTGAACAATCACAATGTAAACCTAATGACCCACTGAACAATCACAATGTAAACCTAATGACCCACTGAACAATCACAATGTAAACCTAATGACCCACTGAACAATCACAATGTAAACCTAATGACCCACTGAACAATCACAATGTAAACCTAATGACCCACTGAACAATGACAATGTAAACCTAATGACCCACTGAACAATCACAATGTAAACCTAATGACCCACTGAACAATCACAATGTAAACCTAATGACCCACTGAACAATCACAATGTAAACCTAATGACCCACTGAACAATCACAATGTAAACCTAATGACCCACTGAACAATCACAATGTAAACCTAATGACCCACTGAACAATCACAATGTAAACCTAATGACCCACTGAACAATCACAATGTAAACCTAATGACCCACTGAACAATGACAATGTAAACCTAATGACCCACTGAACAATCACAATGTAAACCTAATGACCCACTGAACAATCACAATGTAAACCTAATGACCCACTGAACAATCACAATGTAAACCTAATGACCCACTGAACAATCACAATGTAAACCTAATGACCCACTGAACAATCACAATGTAAACCAAACAACCTAGTGACCAATCATAATGTAAACTTCCCCCGAAGTCAGAGAGTATCTGCCTGTACAGCGAGGAACCACCAGTCTGCACACCAATAAGCCAGACATGGGACAACGGATACTCACGCAAACCTCAGGTCCTGTATGACATCACACTGATGTTGGACAACAGGATGTCTTCATCCGACATACAGGTCTTCGCGTTGGAGCTCAAGCCAACGAACACAGGCAAGCAAGCAAGCATAATGTAAATCTAATGACCCACTGACCAAACACAATGTAAACCTAATGACCCACTGACCAAACACAATGTAAACCTAATGACCCACTGACCAATCATAATGTAAACCTAATGACCCACTGACCAATCATAATGTAAACCTAATGACCCAATGCCAATCATAATTATAAAACCAACAATTCACTAACCAATAATCTATTTAACTGAGTATTTACCTTGATGGTCTTGTCCGAGGACCCACTTACGATCCGAGAATCATCAAACTGAACACAAGAGATGCCTGAAACATTGTAAATTTTATATAGACACCTGTAAAACAGAACCCTACAAATCAGAAATCATCAGTACATTTTGTAATGTTTGCTTATCTCCATATTCTGTGAGAGACATATTGGCATAACGTGCATCAACCTGAACAGCAGTTCTTGTTGACCGCCATACAATACTCTGCTATCTTTTCCTTCTTTTTTTTCATTCCTCTTGTCAGGGGCAGAGGAGAGCAACAAAACTGGTTATGCATCTGTCTAGCTCAGAGTTCAGTGCGTCCAACTCTGGCATACATTTGTGTTCTGTCTAGCTCAGAGTTCAGTGCGTCCAACTCCGGCATACATTTGTGTTCTGTCTAGCTCAGAGTTCAGTGCGTCCAACTCCGGCATACATTTGTGTTCTGTCTAGCTCAGAGTTCAGTGCGTCCAACTCCGGCATACATTTGTGTTCTGTCTAGCTCAGAGTTCAGTGCGTCCAACTCTGGCATACATTTGTGTTCTGTCTAGCTCAGAGTTCAGTGCGTCCAACTCTGGCATACATTTGTGTTCTGTCTAGCTCAGAGTTCAGTGCGCCCAACTCTGGCATACATTTGTGTTCTGTCTAGCTCAGAGTTCAGTGCGTCCAACTCCGGCATACATTTGTGTTCTGTCTAGCTCAGAGTTCAGTGCGTCCAACTCTGGCATACATTTGTGTTCTGTCTAGCTCAGAGTTCAGTGCGTCCAACTCTGGCATACATTTGTGTTCTGTCTAGCTCAGAGTTCAGTGCGCCCAACTCCGGCATACATTTGTGTTCTGTCTAGCTCAGAGTTCAGTGCGTCCAACTCTGGCATACATTTGTGTTCTGTCTAGCTCAGAGTTCAGTGCGCCCAACTCCGGCATACATTTGTGTTCTGTCTAGCTCAGAGTTCAGTGCGCCCAACTCCGGCATACATTTGTGTTCTGTCTAGCTCAGAGTTCAGTGCGCCCAACTCCGGCATACATTTGTGTTCTGTCTAGCTCAGAGTTCAGTGCGCCCAACTCCGGCATACATTTGTGTTCTGTCTAGCTCAGAGTTCAGTGCGCCCAACTCCGGCATACATTTGTGTTCTGTCTAGCTCAGAGTTCAGTGCGCCCAACTCCGGCATACATTTGTGTTCTGTCTAGCTCAGAGTTCAGTGCGCCCAACTCCGGCATACATTTGTGTTCTGTCTAGCTCAGAGTTCAGTGCGCCCAACTCCGGCATACATTTGTGTTCTGTCTAGCTCAGAGTTCAGTGCGCCCAACTCCGGCATACATTTGTGTTCTGTCTAGCTCAGAGTTCAGTGCGCCCAACTCCGGCATACATTTGTGTTCTGTCTAGCTCAGAGTTCAGTGCGCCCAACTCCGGCATACATTTGTGTTCTGTCTAGCTCAGAGTTCAGTGCGCCCAACTCCGGCATACATTTGTGTTCTGTCTAGCTCAGAGTTCAGTGCGCCCAACTCCGGCATACATTTGTGTTCTGTCTAGCTCAGAGTTCAGTGCGCCCAACTCCGGCATACATTTGTGTTCTGTCTAGCTCAGAGTTCAGTGCGTCCAACTCCGGCATACATTTGTGTTCTGTCTAGCTCAGAGTTCAGTGCGCCCAACTCCGGCATACATTTGTGTTCTGTCTAGCTCAGAGTTCAGTGCGCCCAACTCCGGCATACATTTGTGTTCTGTCTAGCTCAGAGTTCAGTGCGCCCAACTCCGGCATACATTTGTGTTCTGTCTAGCTCAGAGTTCAGTGCGCCCAACTCCGGCATACATTTGTGTTCTGTCTAGCTCAGAGTTCAGTGCGCCCAACTCCGGCATACATTTGTGTTCTGTCTAGCTCAGAGTTCAGTGCGCCCAACTCCGGCATACATTTGTGTTCTGTCTAGCTCAGAGTTCAGTGCGCCCAACTCCGGCATACATTTGTGTTCTGTCTAGCTCAGAGTTCAGTGCGTCCAACTCCGGCATACATTTGTGTTCTGTCTAGCTCAGAGTTCAGTGCGCCCAACTCCGGCATACATTTGTGTTCTGTCTAGCTCAGAGTTCAGTGCGCCCAACTCCGGCATACATTTGTGTTCTGTCTAGCTCAGAGTTCAGTGCGTCCAACTCCGGCATACATTTGTGTTCTGTCTAGCTCAGAGTTCAGTGCGCCCAACTCCGGCATACATTTGTGTTCTGTCTAGCTCAGAGTTCAGTGCGTCCAACTCCGGCATACATTTGTGTTCTGTCTAGCTCAGAGTTCAGTGCGCCCAACTCCGGCATACATTTGTGTTCTGTCTAGCTCAGAGTTCAGTGCGTCCAACTCTGGCATACATTTGTGTTCTGTCTAGCTCAGAGTTCAGTGCGCCCAACTCTGGCATACATTTGTGTTCTGTCTAGCTCAGAGTTCAGTGCGCCCAACTCCGGCATACATTTGTGTTCTGTCTAGCTCAGAGTTCAGTGCGCCCAACTCCGGCATACATTTGTGTTCTGTCTAGCTCAGAGTTCAGTGCGCCCAACTCCGGCATACATTTGTGTTCTGTCTAGCTCAGAGTTCAGTGCGCCCAACTCCGGCATACATTTGTGTTCTGTCTAGCTCAGAGTTCAGTGCGCCCAACTCCGGCATACATTTGTGTTCTGTCTAGCTCAGAGTTCAGTGCGTCCAACTCCGGCATACATTTGTGTTCTGTCTAGCTCAGAGTTCAGTGCGCCCAACTCCGGCATACATTTGTGTTCTGTCTAGCTCAGAGTTCAGTGCGTCCAACTCCGGCATACATTTGTGTTCTGTCTAGCTCAGAGTTCAGTGCGTCCAACTCCGGCATACATTTGTGTTCTGTCTAGCTCAGAGTTCAGTGCGCCCAACTCTGGCATACATTTGTGTTCTGTCTAGCTCAGAGTTCAGTGCGCCCAACTCCGGCATACATTTGTGTTCTGTCTAGCTCAGAGTTCAGTGCGCCCAACTCCGGCATACATTTGTGTTCTGTCTAGCTCAGAGTTCAGTGCGTCCAACTCCGGCATACATTTGTGTTCTGTCTAGCTCAGAGTTCAGTGCGCCCAACTCCGGCATACATTTGTGTTCTGTCTAGCTCAGAGTTCAGTGCGTCCAACTCTGGCATACATTTGTGTTCTGTCTAGCTCAGAGTTCAGTGCGCCCAACTCTGGCATACATTTGTGTTCTGTCTAGCTCAGAGTTCAGTGCGTCCAACTCTGGCATACATTTGTGTTCTGTCTAGCTCAGAGTTCAGTGCGCCCAACTCTGGCATACATTTGTGTTCTGTCTAGCTCAGAGTTCAGTGCGCCCAACTCTGGCATACATTTGTGTTCTGTCTAGCTCAGAGTTCAGTGCGTCCAACTCCAGCATACATTTGTGTTCTGTCTAGCTCAGAGTTCAGTGCGTCCAACTCCAGCATACATTTGTGTTCTGTCTAGCTCAGAGTTCAGTGCGTCCAACTCCGGCATACATTTGTGTTCTGTCTAGCTCAGAGTTCAGTGCGTCCAACTCCAGCATACATTTGTGTTCTGTCTAGCTCAGAGTTCAGTGCGTCCAACTCCAGCATACATTTGTGTTCTGTCTAGCTCAGAGTTCAGTGCGTCCAACTCCAGCATACATTTGTGTTCTGTCTAGCTCAGAGTTCAGTGCGTCCAACTCCGGCATACATTTGTGTTCTGTCTAGCTCAGAGTTCAGTGCGCCCAACTCCGGCATACATTTGTGTTCTGTCTAGCTCAGAGTTCAGTGCGTCCAACTCCAGCATACATTTGTGTTCTGTCTAGCTCAGAGTTCAGTGCGTCCAACTCCGGCATACATTTGTGTTCTGTCTAGCTCAGAGTTCAGTGCGTCCAACTCTGGCATACATTTGTGTTCTGTCTAGCTCAGAGTTCAGTGCGTCCAACTCTGGCATACATTTGTGTTCTGTCTAGCTCAGAGTTCAGTGCGTCCAACTCTGGCATACATTTGTGTTCTGTCTAGCTCAGAGTTCAGTGCGTCCAACTCCGGCATACATTTGTGTTCTGTCTAGCTCAGAGTTCAGTGCGTCCAACTCCGGCATACATTTGTGTTCTGTCTAGCTCAGAGTTCAGTGCGTCCAACTCCGGCATACATTTGTGTTCTGTCTAGCTCAGAGTTCAGTGCGTCCAACTCCGGCATACATTTGTGTTCTGTCTAGCTCAGAGTTCAGTGCGTCCAACTCCGGCATACATTTGTGTTCTGTCTAGCTCAGAGTTCAGTGCGTCCAACTCCGGCATACATTTGTGTTCTGTCTAGCTCAGAGTTCAGTGCGTCCAACTCCGGCATACATTTGTGTTCTGTCTAGCTCAGAGTTCAGTGCGTCCAACTCCGGCATACATTTGTGTTCTGTCTAGCTCAGAGTTCAGTGCGTCCAACTCCAGCATACATTTGTGTTCTGTCTAGCTCAGAGTTCAGTGCGTCCAACTCCGGCATACATTTGTGTTCTGTCTAGCTCAGAGTTCAGTGCGCCCAACTCCGGCATACATTTGTGTTCTGTCTAGCTCAGAGTTCAGTGCGTCCAACTCCGGCATACATTTGTGTTCTGTCTAGCTCAGAGTTCAGTGCGTCCAACTCCGGCATACATTTGTGTTCTGTCTAGCTCAGAGTTCAGTGCGTCCAACTCCGGCATACATTTGTGTTCTGTCTAGCTCAGAGTTCAGTGCGTCCAACTCCGGCATACATTTGTGTTCTGTCTAGCTCAGAGTTCAGTGCGTCCAACTCCGGCATACATTTGTGTTCTGTCTAGCTCAGAGTTCAGTGCGTCCAACTCCGGCATACATTTGTGTTCTGTCTAGCTCAGAGTTCAGTGCGTCCAACTCCGGCATACATTTGTGTTCTGTCTAGCTCAGAGTTCAGTGCGTCCAACTCCGGCATACATTTGTGTTCTGTCTAGCTCAGAGTTCAGTGCGTCCAACTCCGGCATACATTTGTGTTCTGTCTAGCTCAGAGTTCAGTGCGTCCAACTCCGGCATACATTTGTGTTCTGTCTAGCTCAGAGTTCAGTGCGTCCAACTCCGGCATACATTTGTGTTCTGTCTAGCTCAGAGTTCAGTGCGTCCAACTCCAGCATACATTTGTGTTCTGTCTAGCTCAGAGTTCAGTGCGTCCAACTCCAGCATACATTTGTGTTCTGTCTAGCTCAGAGTTCAGTGCGTCCAACTCCGGCATACATTTGTGTTCTGTCTAGCTCAGAGTTCAGTGCGTCCAACTCCGGCATACATTTGTGTTCTGTCTAGCTCAGAGTTCAGTGCGTCCAACTCCGGCATACATTTGTGTTCTGTCTAGCTCAGAGTTCAGTGCGTCCAACTCCGGCATACATTTGTGTTCTGTCTAGCTCAGAGTTCAGTGCGTCCAACTCTGGCATACATTTGTGTTCTGTCTAGCTCAGAGTTCAGTGCGTCCAACTCCGGCATACATTTGTGTTCTGTCTAGCTCAGAGTTCAGTGCGTCCAACTCCGGCATACATTTGTGTTCTGTCTAGCTCAGAGTTCAGTGCGTCCAACTCCGGCATACATTTGTGTTCTGTCTAGCTCAGAGTTCAGTGCGTCCAACTCTGGCATACATTTGTGTTCTGTCTAGCTCAGAGTTCAGTGCGTCCAACTCCGGCATACATTTGTGTTCTGTCTAGCTCAGAGTTCAGTGCGTCCAACTCCGGCATACATTTGTGTTCTGTCTAGCTCAGAGTTCAGTGCGCCCAACTCCGGCATACATTTGTGTTCTGTCTAGCTCAGAGTTCAGTGCGTCCAACTCTGGCATACATTTGTGTTCTGTCTAGCTCAGAGTTCAGTGCGTCCAACTCCGGCATACATTTGTGTTCTGTCTAGCTCAGAGTTCAGTGCGTCCAACTCCGGCATACATTTGTGTTCTGTCTAGCTCAGAGTTCAGTGCGTCCAACTCCAGCATACATTTGTGTTCTATCTAGCTCAGAGTTCAGTGCGTCCAACTCCGGCATACATTTGTGTTCTGTCTAGCTCAGAGTTCAGTGCGTCCAACTCCGGCATACATTTGTGTTCTGTCTAGCTCAGAGTTCAGTGCGTCCAACTCCGGCATACATTTGTGTTCTGTCTAGCTCAGAGTTCAGTGCGTCCAACTCCAGCATACATTTGTGTTCTGTCTAGCTCAGAGTTCAGTGCGTCCAACTCCGGCATACATTTGTGTTCTGTCTAGCTCAGAGTTCAGTGCGTCCAACTCCGGCATACATTTCTGTTCTGTCTAGCTCAGAGTTCAGTGCGTCCAACTCCGGCATACATTTGTGTTCTGTCTAGCTCAGAGTTCAGTGCGTCCAACTCCGGCATACATTTGTGTTCTATCTAGCTCAGAGTTCAGTGCGTCCAACTCCGGCATACATTTGTGTTCTGTCTAGCTCAGAGTTCAGTGCGCCCAACTCTGGCATACATTTGTGTTCTGTCTAGCTCAGAGTTCAGTGCGCCCAACTCCGGCATACATTTGTGTTCTGTCTAGCTCAGAGTTCAGTGCGCCCAACTCCGGCATACATTTGTGTTCTGTCTAGCTCAGAGTTCAGTGCGCCCAACTCCGGCATACATTTGTGTTCTGTCTAGCTCAGAGTTTGGTGCGTCCAACTCTGGCATACATTTGTGTTCTGTCTAGCTCAGAGTTCAGTGCGTCCAACTCCGGCATACATTTGTGTTCTATCTAGCTCAGAGTTCAGTGCGCCCAACTCCGGCATACATTTGTGTTCTGTCTAGCTCAGAGTTCAGTGCGTCCAACTCTGGCATACATTTGTGTTCTGTCTAGCTCAGAGTTCAGTGCGTCCAACTCCGGCATACATTTGTGTTCTGTCTAGCTCAGAGTTCAGTGCGCCCAACTCTGGCATACATTTGTGTTCTATCTAGCTCAGAGTTCAGTGCGCCCAACTCTGGCATACATTTGTGTTCTATCTAGCTCAGAGTTCAGTGCGCCCAACTCCAGCATACATTTGTGTTCTATCTAGCTCAGAGTTCAGTGCGCCCAACTCCGGCATACATTTGTGTTCTGTCTAGCTCAGGGTTCAGTGCGTCCAACTCCGGCATACATTTGTGTTCTATCTAGCTCAGAGTTCAGTGCGCCCAACTCCGGCATACATTTGTGTTCTGTCTAGCTCAGGGTTCAGTGCGTCCAACTCCGGCATACATTTGTGTTCTATCTAGCTCAGAGTTCAGTGCGCCCAACTCCGGCATACATTTGTGTTCTGTCTAGCTCAGGGTTCAGTGCGTCCAACTCCGGCATACATTTGTGTTCTATCTAGCTCAGAGTTCAGTGCGCCCAACTCCAGCATACATTTGTGTTCTATCTAGCTCAGAGTTCAGTGCGCCCAACTCCGGCATACATTTGTGTTCTGTCTAGCTCAGGGTTCAGTGCGTCCAACTCCGGCATACATTTGTGTTCTATCTAGCTCAGAGTTCAGTGCGCCCAACTCCGGCATACATTTGTGTTCTGTCTAGCTCAGGGTTCAGTGCGTCCAACTCCGGCATACATTTGTGTTCTGTCTAGCTCAGAGTTCAGTGCGTCCAACTCTGGCATACATTTGTGTTCTGTCTAGCTCAGAGTTCAGTGCGTCCAACTCCGGCATACATTTGTGTTCTATCTAGCTCAGAGTTCAGTGCGCCCAACTCCGGCATACATTTGTGTTCTGTCTAGCTCAGAGTTCAGTGCGTCCAACTCTGGCATACATTTGTGTTCTGTCTAGCTCAGAGTTCAGTGCGTCCAACTCCGGCATACATTTGTGTTCTGTCTAGCTCAGAGTTCAGTGCGTCCAACTCCGGCATACATTTGTGTTCTGTCTAGCTCAGAGTTCAGTGCGTCCAACTCCGGCATACATTTGTGTTCTGTCTAGCTCAGAGTTCAGTGCGTCCAACTCCGGCATACATTTGTGTTCTGTCTAGCTCAGAGTTCAGTGCGTCCAACTCCGGCATACATTTGTGTTCTGTCTAGCTCAGAGTTCAGTGCGTCCAACTCCGGCATACATTTGTGTTCTGTCTAGCTCAGAGTTCAGTGCGTCCAACTCCGGCATACATTTGTGTTCTGTCTAGCTCAGAGTTCAGTGCGTCCAACTCCAGCATACATTTGTGTTCTGTCTAGCTCAGAGTTCAGTGCGTCCAACTCCGGCATACATTTGTGTTCTGTCTAGCTCAGAGTTCAGTGCGTCCAACTCTGGCATACATTTGTGTTCTGTCTAGCTCAGAGTTCAGTGCGTCCAACTCTGGCATACATTTGTGTTCTGTCTAGCTCAGAGTTCAGTGCGTCCAACTCTGGCATACATTTGTGTTCTGTCTAGCTCAGAGTTCAGTGCGTCCAACTCCGGCATACATTTGTGTTCTGTCTAGCTCAGAGTTCAGTGCGTCCAACTCCAGCATACATTTGTGTTCTGTCTAGCTCAGAGTTCAGTGCGTCCAACTCTGGCATACATTTGTGTTCTGTCTAGCTCAGAGTTCAGTGCGTCCAACTCCGGCATACATTTGTGTTCTGTCTAGCTCAGAGTTCAGTGCGTCCAACTCCAGCATACATTTGTGTTCTGTCTAGCTCAGAGTTCAGTGCGTCCAACTCCAGCATACATTTGTGTTCTGTCTAGCTCAGAGTTCAGTGCGTCCAACTCCAGCATACATTTGTGTTCTGTCTAGCTCAGAGTTCAGTGCGTCCAACTCCAGCATACATTTGTGTTCTGTCTAGCTCAGAGTTCAGTGCGTCCAACTCCAGCATACATTTGTGTTCTGTCTAGCTCAGAGTTCAGTGCGTCCAACTCCGGCATACATTTGTGTTCTGTCTAGCTCAGAGTTCAGTGCGTCCAACTCCAGCATACATTTGTGTTCTGTCTAGCTCAGAGTTCAGTGCGTCCAACTCCGGCATACATTTGTGTTCTGTCTAGCTCAGAGTTCAGTGCGTCCAACTCCGGCATACATTTGTGTTCTGTCTAGCTCAGAGTTCAGTGCGTCCAACTCCGGCATACATTTGTGTTCTGTCTAGCTCAGAGTTCAGTGCGTCCAACTCCAGCATACATTTGTGTTGGGTTTATTTCCTCTGGACAGATCAGATTTCATCCAATGTAATGTGCCCTCTCTAACATTTATGCAGTATCCGATCTCACTATCGGGAGGATGTGTCATTTCATTAGAAACCAAGGATTCTTATAAATATTTGCAGCCCTATGCTGGGATTCAAATCCGGTAATTTCAAAGCCTGTGGTGGACACTGTGGCAGATATTGAACTCTGCCTTGCATCCAAATACCCATTTTAATTGGACCAGGCCAACCTTAGTGTCATGTGATCACAAATAATCCTGCTTCTTGCAGAGATCTGAACCAGTGACAACTGGGCTGGTAGGTAAGTGAACTAACCACTACACTATTCCAGTTCCATATATCTAAGGTGCAGAGACAAATAAAAACCAAGACGGTGAAGTCATACAAGTACTGGAATGTGAAGTGTTAAGTAAAAAGACACTTTTATACACCTTTAACCCTTTACAGGGCAGACGCTTGTCCGTTTTTTAGCCCTGAACGGGCAAGATCTTTTCAGGTTCGGTAAAATTTCGGGTCGCGTTAGTAAAAACATCACAAATAAGGTGTTAGTCAACCGATTTTAGTTAAATAAACAACACAATGAAGGGAAAAGCATGCAGAATATGTTACTCACGTGATTGTTGTCGGTAATCCATTTATGAACACAAATATTTACGAAATACGGCATATTGTTTGTGATTTTCCGTCACCTATACGGCAATTTACAAACACATTTTCAGAATCATAATCACTTTCTTTAAAGTCCGACTCAGACTGCTAATGCAAAGTAACGCTGTGCACTGATATCTAGCTCCGATTAATAGTCAACTTCGTGCCCTTTAATGTCACTTAAATTGAACAGAGCGAAATCTCGGCTATCACTTGAAGAATCGCCTAAATCCGTTTTGAAAAACAGCGTAAAAACCCCGAAAACTATCAAAAAAAGTCCGTAAAAGTCCGTTCAAATTCATAGTAGGTGCTTTACAAATGGCGGCCACATTGTCAAGCTATCGGCGAAAGCAGCCGTCAGAAGTATTGGAAAGCCGAGAGATCGCGTTTTTACAATGTATAATAGTATCGGCCGGTTTGGGACGTTTCGCCCGTTTACGGTATCGGACGTAAATGGCCGTTCTGCCTTGTAAAGCGTTAAGAGATTTGGCTGAGAGATGCCAGAATTTAATCTGTTTTTCTTATTGAAAAATATAAACAACATTTGTGTGTTTTTCGATTGTACATTTACCTTGCATATGACCTTCAAAAGTTCTGACTTGACACCTTCCCTTCAGCCAATTGTTGCGTAGGCGAAACCTCTCGGCAAACACATTCTTCCACTGGAAAGATTAAAAAAACATCAGCTCAGACAAACTGATCATATAATGTATAATTTAAGATAAACTGTATGGCATGGCCACAGAAAACATCAGTTAACACATAAAATGGGCACAGAAAATATTAGTTAACAATTAAGATGGCCACAGAAAACATCAGTTAACATAAAATGGACACGGAAAACATCAGTTAACACATAAAATTGGCACAGAAAATATTACTTAACAATTAAACTTGCCACAGAAAACATCAGTTAACATAAAATGGACACAGAAAACATCAGTTAACATAAAATGGGCATAGAAAACATCAGTTAACATAAAAACTGGCCACAGAAAACATTAGCTAACATATAAACTGGCCATAGAAAACATCAGTTAACAATTAAACTCTCCACAGAAAACATCAGTTAACAATTAAACTGGCCACAGAAAACATCAGCTAACAATTAAACTCTTCACATAAAACATAAGTTATATATATATATATATATATATCCGCGGGAACTGTTGTAGGGCTTTTCTTCCCATCCCCAAGCGCAGAAACCAGTGGGGTGTACAAGACAGGTACTGGAACATCACATCTGTGGAGAGGCATACCACGACATAGCCAGGTCATAGTTCAACACAGCACACACAGACTAGCTGGAGTTAGGGCCAGGTTGGTCATGTCTCTTCACGGGGTTTAAGTATTTCACTGTCAACAGACTCCCGACCCGATTCCCAGGGGGAACTATACAGGATGGGAGAGCACTATGTTCCGGTACTTACTTGGATGCTCCCTTCTGGACACATGTGACTGATAACCTGCTTGTGCTCAGCGGCTTTAGAGAGCCTCCATTTGGTCTGGCAGCAGAACCTGCACCACAGTGACTGATCCTCCGCCAACTGTCTCCACACGCGGCACACTTGAGCTGCATGGCACAGGCTGACTGTGGATATGTCAGACAGAAATAAACATGATGTTTGAGGCATTTAGTTTAAGATACAACTGTATCAATTCACCTGATTTTTATTGTGGGTGTTTGATCGCCTTGAACTCAAGTGTAGTCCATACACATGCTACTACTTTTTGAACACTAGACTGATTTTTTCATTTTTCCCTATTACCAGCGCCCCTCGCCATCAGGCGAACCCAACTCGACTTCTGAGGTACTTGTAATTTACGTCCCCAAGTCAAGGACAAGAATTCAACATTTTACTACAACTGACCAGTGTTGAGGTTGAATCCATACCTCAACATCAGCACACCGGATGTTTTAGGAACAAGCGCGTTTATCCATTCGGCTATAGTGACCTCCAATTCCCCTGATGACTGTTGTCATGTGAACATATTAATGAAGAAATGAACACTGGTATCCTACCAGATCTGAACATCAAAGAACACGAGCTCACAAACAGTATCATCTCTTGGACACTGAAGTACTTTGGCCTTGTTACAAGTCAGTGGATTGAACAGAACAGGATGTAGCCATGGTTCCATCCAAGCTAACAGGCTGTAACTACCTCAGAGGTAAGTGTGTCCGACTTCCCCATGACATTTTCTTTACTTACTTCATGACATGTTCTTCACTTACTCCATGACATGTTCTTTATTTACTTCATGACATGTTCTTTATTTGCTTCAGGTCATTTACTTTACTTACTCCATGACATGTTCTTTACTTACTCCATGACATGTTCTTTATTTGCTCCATGACATTTTCTTTGCTTACTTCATGACATTTTCTTTACCTACTTCATGACATGTTCTTTACTTACTTCATGACATGTTCTTCACTTACTTCATGACATCTTTATTTACTTCATGACATTTTCTTTACTTACTTCGGGTCATTTTCTTTACCTACTTCATGACATGTTCTTTACTTACTTCATGACATTTTTTTTATTTGCTTCATGACATGTTCTTTGCTTACTTCAGGTCATTTTCTTTATTTACTTCATGACATGTTCTTTACTTACTTCATGACATTTTCTTTATTTGCTTCATGACATGTTTTTTGCTTACTTCAGGTCATTTTCTTTAATTACTTCATGACATGTTCTTTACTTACTCCATGACATGTTCTTTACTTACTCCATGACATGTTCTTTACTTACTCCATGACATTTTCTTTACTTACTCCATGATATTTTCTTTACTGACTTCATGACATGTTCTTCACATACTTCATGACATGTTCTTTACTTACTTCATGACATGTTCTTTATTTACTTCATGACATGTTCTTTACTTACTTCATGACATGTTCTTCACTTACTTCATGACATGTTCTTTACTTACTTCAGGTCATTTTCTTTAATTACTTCATGACATGTTCTTTACTTACTTCATGACATTTTCTTTACTTACTTCATGACATTTTCTTTACTTACTTCAGGTCATTTTCTTTACTTACTTCAGGTCATTTTCTTTGCATAAGACTTATGGCCAGCAAATTGTATTAAGTTAAATTAACTTTCTTGTCATTTCTTAACTTAAAAGATTCCTTCCAGTAATTGCACTCACCAGGGTCCAGATAAGACATGACCTTTAAAGCAAGATCCCGGGGCAACCAGGTGATGATGTCCTCACAGTTGGAAGGGCATCCGTGGTGCAGCTCTTTGGACATATACACGGACAACAGGTGGAGCTGGGGCCACTCACACAAGCCCTGCAACACAAAGGAACAGTCACAATTACATTAACATGTTCACTGTTGCCAATAATCATGTTCCATTTTACAATTTATCACAAAACAGAGACAACAAAATGTTCACAACAAAAAGCCATTTTCGTATCCATAATTTATCACAAAAAAGAGACAACAAAATGTTCACTCAAACTAAAAGCCATTTTCGTATGCACAATTTATCACAAAACAGAGACAACAAAATGTTCACTCTAACTAAAAGCCATTTTTGTATCCACAATTTATCACAAAACAGAGACAAAAAAATGTTCAGTCTAACTAAAAGCCATGTTCCATTCCACAATTTATCACAAAACAGAGACAACCAAATGTTCGGTCTAACAAAAAGCCATGTACCATTCCACAATTTATCACAAAACAGAGATAAACAAATATATACTCTAATTAAAAACCATGTTCAGGCTCCACAATTTTCCACAAAACAGAGACAATCATATGTAAGCGTGCAATTGTTTTTTTTTGGCGTAATGCTCGCTTCAAACTCATGCATAGTCCATACACATCCTACTACTTTTAGTCCACTGGTCTGATTTTTTGTTGCGTGTGGATTAGCTTTCCCTATTAACAGTGTCCCTTACCATTAGGTGAACCCACTTCGACTACTGGGGTACTTGTAATTTACGTTGCCAAGTCAAGGACGCGAAGTGAACATTTTAGTTTAACTAACCAAACTAGACGTGGTTCGTAATCCCACTTACCCGCATTTGAAATACGGCTGCGCGCGATTTGGCAGCAGATCGCATTGCGCTGGGTTTTAACGAATTGGTATGGGAGCCGGTCGTTCAGAAAGCAATGGCAAACTACTGAACGTAAATTTGTCAAGACAACAACAGCAGTAAAATGCTGGTGTTGACAGCGATGTCCTATAAAAAAGGATATGCAAAAACAAACACCAACATAGGGATTGAACCCACAACCTCAGCATCAACACACCAAATGTTTAAGAGCAAGCGATCTAATCCATTCGCCCATGCTGACCTCACCTAGCATGCAGAGAGAGGTGATTAAGAGGGTTTAGCATGAGACTGGCTACATTTTCCAGTAGAACACTTCAGCTGAAAAGTCCAACCCACCCTGGACATGTCTCTAAGGGGCTTGCAGTGAGTGAGTTAGCTGAGAGAGTAGGCTCCACTAGGAGATAACATGCATAAGGAGAAGACAAACAAAGATAAACACATAATGTGAGACACATATAGCAGCTATAGAAAGCATGCACATTCTGGAACATGGCAATAACTATTCTTATCTTAATAACATAACACTAAACATGCAGGAGTGTCTTGATGGCTATGGGTTAAAGGTTAAAGGTGAGAGGATCAACTTTATTGCACTAGGTCTAGCGGGGTCTTTATCCAATGAAGGGCAAACAGCATGCCAAGAGCATCACACAAAGCATGAACTCCTTAAGCTCAAGTGATGACCCCCCAGAAATTTCTGGAAAAAATGCACTTTTGATCTGAACAATACATCATCATCATAATCATCATCAAGTGCCCTGCCAGCTGGCGTAGGCGTTCATGGCTCTCCACAGATCTCGGTCTTTGGTTTTCTGGATCAACTCTGCTGCTGATATTCCTCCGTGCCGCCGCCTCAATCCATCCAGCATCATTTCTCTTGGTCTGCCTCTGCCTCTCTTCCCCTCGATCTTTCCAGTTGTCACGATGTTCTCCAATGCCTCTCTTCTCATTACATGACCAAAGAAAGCTGTTTGTCTCTTTCTTATTGTTGTATATAGTGTTCTAGTTTCATTAGCCTGTTTCAGGCAGTTGTTGTTAGTTACTCTGAACGATACAATATAAAAATAAACCCACAATCTTCAGGATGCAAACCAGATGGCTTGACCACTTCACCATGGCGACCTTGTCATGATGAAAGCATCAGCAACCACAGCTCTCCGCTGCTGTCCATCACAACAATGCATACAAGTGTGGAAATACTACATCCTGTCCACTCTGTACTGTTAATAAATTCCAGTTTTTCTCTGCCTTCCTTTACCCAGTATGCTCTCAAGTGTTCCCTTTTAGAGGGTGTCATGACAAGCTGTATGGCCAAACCAGGTAAGCTTTCGACATTTCACACTGACAAAATTTGTTCTTGATGGCCTCTATACTAATTACTTTGTCTCTGGCAAAGATCACAAAATGAAAATATACTCATTGGCTCTAGATATGCACAACAACAATTAAACATTAAGTTCTGCCTGTGTTATACTATGGCTCACGGCTCTAGATATGCACAACAACAATTAAACATTAAGTTCTGCCTGTGAGGTACTATGGCTCATTGGCTCTAGATATGCACAACAACAACAATTAAACATTAAGTTCTGCCCGTGTGGTACTGTGGCTCACAAGGGAAGCAAACGAAAGTGACACTATAACCTGCAATGCATGCTATGAGAGGGTTGGTGTGAGACTTTTATGACTACTACATCCAATAGAAAACTTCTGCTGCAAAACCCAGGAAGAGGAGGGGAGAAGAGGAGGGAGGAGAAGAAAGCAGTAGAAGAGAATGAGAAGGAGAGAATGAGAAGGAGAAGAAGAAAAGAAAGAAGTAGATGAGGGAGGGGGAGGGGGAGAAAAAGTAGATGAAGGAGGAGAAGGGAGAGGAAGAGAAGGTGGAGAAAGAGAAGAAGCAAACGAACGAACAGACTTTATTTTCAAAGGGTAACAAATTGGGTACGCAGGCCCATCTTACATTCGGCCCTTAGAGGGAGGGAGGAAGAGGTGGAGAAGAAGAGAAACATTAACTTACCAGCATCCCTTTCATGACCAAGTTCTTCTGTCCATCATTACATTCAGAAAACCATTTCTTCATCAACTGTCAATAAAGCAATAACACATTTTACAAAACATCCTCGTAATAAGGTAACAACAACTAAAGCTTATAATAAAGTAATATGCATGTATTCATAACATTTCCTCTCCTATGCTAGGCTGCACAACATCTCACTGTATTTGTTTTTCAATTAGCATAATTACATTCTCTTCATTAGCCCAAAGGAAGGTAAGACGTATCAATGAGAAAGAAACTTTAGAGATTAACAATAGCTGGTGTTCAACCATTCGACTACAGATAAAGTAACAAACCACTATGCTGAAGTAATATAAACTGCTATGTATTAGGGACGTTCATTTGAAACCCGTTCCAATGGCTGTATTACAAAAGCATGAAAGAAACATTAACAGGCATGGTAGAATTAAACAACGCATTCATTTTGAATGAATTATGCACCATGGGTTGGTCAGAAAAAGTTGCTGTAGGCTTTTAGGCAAGCATCCCATTGCTTAGGTAGGCACTGAATTCCGTCCGCAAAAGAGGATTGTGGTTGCTCACTTAACCAAGTGTTTACTGCGTTCATTACGTCTGCATCTGTGTGAAATCGTTGCCCCTTGAGATCCCTTTTTTAGAGGTCCGAACAAATGAAAATCACATGGTGACAAATCAGGACTATAGGCTGGATGTTGCAGAATTTCCCACTTCCTTGCAAATGCTTCCTGCACAATCTTTGCAACATGCGGACGAGCATTATTGTGCAACAAAATCACACCGTGGGAAAGCATGCAGGGTCGTTTATTCTTTATGGCTTTTTGCAGCTTGCCTAGTGTTTCCAAGTAGTGGGTAGAGTTGATGTTGACACCAGGTTCTTTAAAGTCGGCCAACAATAGCCCTTTATGGTAAAAAAAATGCGCTCAGCATAACCTTACCAGCGGAAACCTGTAACTTGAATTTTTTTTGGCATTTGGTGATCCAGCATGCTTCCATTGCATGCTCTCTCTTTTGCTGCTCGGTTCAAAGTGGTGACACCATGATTCATCGCCTGCCACTATGCGGAAGAGAAATGCATCACCTCCACTCTGTAACACAGCAAGTGGTTCAAACACCATTCCATGCGTTCCTCTTTTTGGTGGTCGGTCAACATCCGTGGTACCCACTGTGAACACACCTTCCGATATTGCAGTTTCTTACAAATGACCTTTTGAATGGTCCCAATTGACACGTCAAATTATTTTGCTAGTGAACGTATGCTTCAACAACGGTTCATCTGTACTGCTGCATCAGTTTTGGTCAAAGATCTCTCGTGAACTGACGTCCTTTCCGATACATTCGTGCCCAGTCTGTCACTGTTGTCTTCGACGCACATTTGTTACCGTACGCTGCCTGCATTCTTCGATGAATGTCCACTGGTCGACATCCTTCAAATGAAAGAAACTGAATCACTGCTCTTTGAGCTTCTTTGGACGGATTGTGGATCAACCCGACCATTTTCTCAACGGTCAGAAACAGAACCTATGCATCATGGGATGATAAGCATGTGCTCTTTTATTCATTGCTCAGTACTTATCACATGACTATGACATCATCATGTTCAACGTACGCTATTACACGCGGTGCTGCACGAACGGATTTCTAATTAATGCCCCTTATAGTTTAATAAAGTTATGAAATACTATGTTGATGTAATATATACTGTAAGGTGGTTTCATAAAGTAACAAAATACAACGCTGATATAATATATACTGCAAGGTGGTTTCATAAAGTAACAAAATACTATGCTGATATAATACATCCCTTGAAACAAGTAAAGAGTTTCAAGTACCTAGGAAGTATAATATCATCAAATGGCAGATCAGAAGACGAGATCGAAAATAGGTGCAATAAGGCAAATCAACTCATTGGACAAATGGCACCAATACTAAAGAACAAACATGTATCAATAACTACTAAGAATCTTCCTACCAACTCTGTGCTACCAATGCCAAACCTGGACAATGACAGAAAAAGAGTAAAGAAAAATCACAACAACAGAAATGAGGTTCCAGAGAAGAATACTCAACGTATCAAGAAGAGATAAGATCAGAAATTAAGAAATCAGGACTAAAGTGGGGGTTAAAGCAGCACTAGATTTTAATAGAAAGCAGCAAGTCAAATGGTTTGGCCATGCAAGTAGGTTACCAGTCAACAGCATACCACAACAGCCAATGATGTACAGACCAGATGGAAACAGAGGAAGGGGCTGACCACGTAAACGTTGGATGGAGGGAATAGCAGAATCCATGGGAATATCGATATACGAAGCCCATAATCGGGGACTCTCACGATGTTTATACTTCACCTCGACACCGCAAGGTACAAGAGGAACATGATGAGATGAGATGTAAGGTGGTTTCATGAAGTAACAAAATACTACGCTGATATAATATATACTTTAAGGTGGTTTCATAAAGTAACAAAATACTATGCTGATGTAAAATATTGTTACTGATGTTTGTAAAGTCTCTGGAAGACTGAGCTGTAAGTCTGATGCAAAATGTGTTCAGCTAGTCTGACCCCTGAAAATGGCTTGATTCTAATCTATTGGAGTGACATTTGTGTGCAGCCTCTTCTCTTGACCCAGCATCATAGCAGCATCTACATGGGGACAGTTGCACAGCTCTCTCTCCCTTCTCCAGTATCTACATGGGGACAGTTGCACAGCTCTCTCTCCCTTCTCCAAGCTCAGAAACCGCCATGGTGAGGGAGAATGGCATTGTAACCACACATCTGCAGAAGGGGCATATTAAGATGTAACAAGGTCATAATTCATCCCAGTACAAGGACTGTTTGGGATTAGGTCATGGTTGGGAATGCTTCTCTGTGGGTTTTAGATATTGCTTCCCAGGAATGCTACCTGGTCAAAAAAGCACGCTAAAGCCGGATGTGTTGGCCTACGGGTTTCGGCCCAAGGGCGCATAACAGACACACCGCAATCACATCTGAAAAAAACACTCCGGATGAACGCAAAGAAGAAGAAGAAGAAGAAGATATTGCTTTGTCAACAGACTCAACCTAATTAACAGAGGGACTTCTTCTTTTGTTTGCTTGAAATTGTTTGTCTATATCTGCAATGTTTCTCTTGTATGAACTTCACTGGGGGGTTTTTTCGTCACTGGGAAAAAGGAAATACCACAATGTAATATACAAGTAAATGGGCATATTCTTAAACAAGTGAATCGGTACAGTTATCTCGGAACAGTCATAACATCTGATGGGAGATGCTTTGAAGAGATTAGAACAAGAATTGCTATTGCGAAGGTAGCAAGATGAAAAACATACCGGCCAATAAAAAGATAACAGAAATGAGAAAAAGAGTGTTCAAGTGCTACATAGAACCTGTAACCCCGGGAAGGTTAACCCGGTCAACAAATGCCCGCAGAAGTCGGATGTGTCGGCCTAACGGCGCAAGAACGCAGCTCTGCTGTAAACAGGCACAACGCAATCACATCCGAAAAAAAAACTCCGGATGAACGAAGAAGAAGAACCTGTAATTTTATATGGATGTGAAGCGTGGACAATGAGCAGTCAAGCTGAAAAATATCTGATGGCTGTGGAAATGTGGTTTCTGAGAAAAATGCAAAGAATACCATGGACAGACAGAAAAACCAATGAACAAGTCTTTCAAGAAACAAATGAAGGTCATAAACTGATTAGAGACATTAAATGTAGACAGTCAAAATTTGAGAACTTGGTGACAACTGGCAAGATCGAAGGGAAGAGACCAAGAGGAAGACCAACAAGTAAATACCTGGATGGCTTGGCCACGTGGCATGGTCAAGACAGAAACACAGAGCTGATCCACGACACTAGTGATCGAGTGAGATGGCAAAACATGACTGTCCACGCTCATCGACATGGCACATGATGGATGGTTTTTTTTCCAGTTCACTTAGTTTATCCTCCCCTGTTGTTTCTCTAGGCCAGAAGGTTTGCTTAGATAAGTCATATTGTGGGCAGTTGAGTCAGTGATCTGCTGTCTGCGGTACAAGCCTAGAGAGACTGATGACTTAGAGAATAAGATGCCCTGTTTTGTGCAAGTGTTATTGTTATTCGTCATGGTTGTGCATGAAATCACTGTATGCGTCATATAATAGTGTGGATCCTGGTATGTCCTAGCTGTCGGGGTTATCATCATCTTCTTCATTTATCCAATTTCTTTTTTTCCAGCATAATTGTGTTATGTGAGAAACATGAGGATTTTTGTCCATCACAGCAACTAAAGAATGAGTGCAAACCTTAAAGGACCTCGTGACAGAGAAGCCAACTAGACTATTAACAAATAAGCAAAGAATAAAATCAATACAATAGTATGCTTACCACAAGTCTCTCCTTAAACTCTTGAGGCTTTATTCCATTCTGCGTCCAAATTTGTCTTTCGGTGGAACTGCGAGTCTGATTTCTGTGTCCGTTGCTTCGGTGAACAGCTGGTGGCTCTGAAAGCGAAGGGGACTTACAATGGCACTGGTGAGATTTATAAGCTGAAAGTTTGCTGTTTTGTTTCTGCTGGTTTTTTGAGCTTTTTAAAGTATCTTCTTCATCACTTTCACTTGAATAATGACTACGTCTGTATCTGTAGTTACTCTCGGTGGGTTTATGAAAATGTCCCCATGAATTTATTTCTGTGCTCTTCGGTGGGCTTAAAACTGTACCATTGTTCTGATGAGGTTCATCAGTTGCATGAGATTCTTTTTCTATGTTATATATTTCATTTTCATTTTTATTTAATGTATACCCATTTATTTTATTTCCAAATGCATTTGAAGAATCAGTAGTAGTTCTGCCTGTATTTAAGTTTGAGTTTCTCATAATTTGTTGCTGTTGCAAATGGTACTGATCATTGTGGTTGCATTGTTGCTGAAGATGCTGTGGCTGGTGGTAGTTGTTATTATGTTTGGTTTGAATTAACTCAGGAGAACTGGTCACAATCCCAGTACTGTGGTCAGGACTGAACACTTCTGGGTAAGACTGATGCTCAGAGTTTTCTACCTGACTTAGAGAACTTGATATTGTGGAGATGTCTGTAATATCACTTTTATTGTCTGAACTATGCTCTAAGATAATCTGTTCATTCTGCTTTTCATCATTGCTGCTATCCTCATCTTCGTCCTCATTGCTCTCATCTAGACTTGCTCTATAAGACACACTTGTGCAGGACTCTGGGAAAGGCATGCTGGAGCTGCTTTCAAAATGCTTATATAACTTGTCTTCACTGCCAGCGTAAGAATGTATGCCCACAACGTGAGAATGATCATCATACGAGGATGTTTCAGAACTCGTGGGCTCATACGGATTTGATGACAATTTTCTAACAAGAGTGCTTTTGTTCGGGTATGGCTGCGGTTGGTGGGGTACCTCTTTGGCACCAGTTGAAAACGTTGCAGTAGAGTACTGGGACTGTTGGACTGCCATTTCATTACCCGGTGAAGTTGATAAACTCATACCGGATGCAACTTAATTGAGATCTTCGGACTTTTGACTTAATCACTACAAACTTGTGATGTTGATGCACCAAAAACCCGTGTTGACAATTTTCCAAGAAAATAAAAAATCGCAGCCGACAGCCACTACCCGGGAACGGCTGGACTTCAAGGTTACATATTTATCACTTTCCTTGGGAATTATAATTATATACAAAAGACGATATTATTAAATGTATACAATAATTTTAAATCCACAATGGAACCAAGTTATTATGACAAACACATTCTGGTCGGCAGGAAACTCGAGCCTGGGTCACAAACGAACAGAATCAGAAACCACTTGTGACACAAATTCGCCACTTTCTGCTTAGTGCTACTTTCGCCTTGTTGCTTCGCAGATTCGATCACAACCACAGGACACGAACACTCCAAATCCGTTACGGTCGAGCTGTACGAAGAATTAAATCCATCAGCAAACAATATTAGCGAGCTAACACCACAAACCGAGTAGATGTACCGCTGCAAATACCGATATTCCCTGCAAGTCTGCGACCAGCCATGCCCATAAACCGACTTCCATAACACCAAATATTATGTCAAAGGTGGGGTATTACATTTACACTTTAGGGGGGATATTCATACAGGTGGCAAATATTCTTCACGTATTTCACATTATGTATAAACTAAGACTAAAAATCTAAATTATATGTCTTTATTATCTATTTTACACCGTTTAACTATCGTAGCAAACATATTTATAAAGAAACGTATGGTTTTGGGGAGTTCATCAGATGCTAGAACCCCTATGAATGGGTCGGCCCATCAACGACCCTAATGTCGCCTAACTGTCGTTTCTGCCGTCCTCGTATTAGAACAATAATGTCTGGTCCAATGGCTCGCACTCGTTGCTTTGTCCTCCCTGCGCGGATAACAATAACAACAAACATTGCTTTGTCCTCCCTGCGCGGATAACAATAACCACAAACAATGCTTAATGTCTGCGCGCTGCGATTCTGTTTACATTTTCCTTTCGTTAACTGACTGCGCAGTTTCAATATCATATTTCAATTAAATGTTATAATAATTAAAAGTGTTTTACAAATAATCATGTCCACAGGCAAAACTACATGTCAGCCATCAATCATTATCAATTAGGTGCCGTCTCCACAATGAAGGTTGGCGGCAAGGCAATGGATCTCCAACACGGACTGTCTCTCGCCTTGATTGTACATTCCTCCGGGAAGGTTAACCCGGTCAACAAATGCCCGCAGAAGTCGGATGTGGCGGCCTAACGGCGCAAGAACGCAGCTCTGCTGTAAACAGGCAGAACGCAATCACGTTCGAAAAAGAAAAGAAAAAACTCCAGATGAACGCAGCAGAAGAAGAAGATTGTACATTCTGTCCGACTGCTGTTATGTTAGTCCATCTCTTGATGTTATCTTCCCACTTGCATCGTTGTCTACCTCTTGCTCGCTTGCCTTCAATATTACTCTCCAGTGCGATTTTATAATGCAAATAAATTCTTAAATAGATGTAAAATAAACGTTCATGTCCTTCGCAAGACGCTGCTATCACCCCCTGGTTGTTTCTCATCTCTCATCCCATCTTGTCCTTCTTGTACTTTGCAGTGTCGAGATGATGTATAAACAATGGGAGAGTACCCGTTTATAGGCTTCAAATATCGAGATTCCCATGGACTCTGCTATAGTATTCCCTCTGTTCATTGTTTATTATGTGGTCGGCTTCTTCTTCTGCTTCCATCTGGTCTGTACGCGTCTTTTGGCAGACTGTACAAGAATGTGTGGGACAGAAATGGAATCTTCTTCTTTGCGTTCATCCGGAGTGTTTTTTCAGATGTGATTGCGGTGTGTCTTGTTAGGCACCCTAGGACTAGGGCCAAAACCCTTAGGCCAACACATCCGACTTTTAGCGTGCAATTTTGACCAGGTTAGCATTCCTGGGAGACTCACTTTTGTGGTACCCTCCACATGCCAGCTGGTCAAGTTAGAACAGTCGAGGACTTCACGATCATCCTCAAGGGAAGGCAGGGACAGTCCATGGCATTTTCCGCCATCCAGAGCGGCTTCCATAGTTGCAGGGCTGACACATCGTGCCCTGGTGGTGGGCTCACAGAGGGAATCGTCACGTCCTGCTCATCGCTGCTTTAATTCCTCACTTCAATATATTGGCCTTTCCTCTAAGTGTCGAGCATCGGCCAGATCCCCTCGTCACTCCACGCTGTCGCATTCTTGCCAGACCATGGTGATCCATTTGCTCCTCCGTGGTGTACACGTACTCCCACAAGGTCGCAACCACGTCTGTCTTATCACGCATCAATACTCCGCCAATTTTTGCAGAGCCAGCCAATCTGTCTGCCTGTTCAATCCCCTACACACCATCATGCCCCGGAGAAAATATCCAGACGATGCTTGCCACCCGTGACCTCCGAAGCGAAGCAAGCCACTCGGCACGAAGCCTGCCAGTCCTCACCCTACTCAGCATGCTTTCTGAGTCAGTTACAATCACGATGTGTATGTTTATCGTATTCTCCATCCAGCGGAAAGCTGCACTGACTGCCTTCACCTCAATTCTTAAGCTAGGTGTTGTGGTATCATATGCCAGGCTCTCCTGCACCAAACGTCGACCATTAGCCTTTGCCATGAAACCCCAGGCACCTCTACTACCTCTCAACACCGAACCATCTGTGTAGATAATCACATCACCCGGGCGAGCATTATCCTGAATTAGTTGCTGGATTTTCACTTCCGTGGCCCCTGCTGGCCATTCCCTGCACTCCCGGCTCAATGTGATTATAACTCTGCACAAGTCTGACCGCTCCGCTGGCACTCTGACCCACTCCTCTCCTCGCCTAATGAAACGAGGAATGTGTGTTTACATGCACTATGCCATAAATGTCATATTATTATAACTGTATATGCATGTATTTGTTTTATTAACGCATGTGACACATAACACTGACAAACGGCAACGCGCTGTAAGATACACAAACAAAGAAACACGCATTACACCTTGTACATATACATTGCTTTGTATGAAGTAAACGTTGGAGAAAAAACAATTTTTTTCTGAATGGGATATGGCGAAGGGAGCCGATCAAAATTTTGTGAATAGGGAAATCCATCTCATCTCACTTATGCCTAGTATATTCATTTTCATGTTTTCCATTTCTCTTAGAACATTGTTTAACTTTCCTAGCTCATATAATGTCCTACCATTTTATGTTCCTACTCTAAATTTATTTAATTAAGGTTTTGCCATCTGTAGCTGGATGACGGTCTGGTGTCATCTGTGGCTCATGACTGTCCCTACCGGACGAGGATGCCCTAAGACAGCCATTATCGTCGTTCACTAATAGTGAATCACTATCTCTGAAATGTGTGTTGCCATGAAATCTTGGGAAGATAATGTGGTGGTTTCCCCTTGCCGTCCACATTCACATGGTGGTCTTTTACCTCTGCCTTTGACAGCCATTTCCGACTGTCAGGACAAGTGAGTGCCCTGCTCTGCTCAGCTGCAGAGTTGTCCACTTATTCCGGTGGATACTCGGTCCCCAGAGCTGTGTTAGCCACACCGTGGTGTGTTTCCATCCTTTACCGCGGGGAGGTGCAGTTGGGATTTTCCCTTCATAAAGTTATGGTCTATGACCAAAACTCTCCAGTACTTTTAGAGGACTCATATATAATAAGGGAAGGGGGGGGGGGGGTAATATTGCCTGTCACATTTTTTTAAGGTCTGGCGGTTCCCCCAGAGCCAAGAGCCGCCCGCCCCATGAGGTTCCCTTTGTTTGTTTTTTTTGTTTTTTTGTTTTTTTGGTGAGCCCTTTAGTTCCACTATGTACCTTTCGGCCCATGGTGATCCAGCAAGAACCAATGCCAGTATTAGTTGAGCTGAGTTGAGAACCCACATCACTGCACTTAGGACATTCCCACATGGGCTCCATCCCCTCGTTCAACAGCCAGAGAAGAGTCAAACTATTAATCGTTCCCACCGCTATCTGATGTAAAGTTCTCCTGGTCCTCCCTCTCAGTTTTGAGATTCTTCCAGAACTCTTGTCAGTGTTATTGGGTGGGACTGCGGTAAAGCTGTGAAAATGTAAACAATATAAAATGACACAAAGTAGTGCAGCATTACATAACAGATTTACGACACATACAGGACGTTGCGAGGATTAGCCTTCATCAACAAACAAACACATTCACAAACACAACATGTTGTTGTTGTTGTTTGTCCATCAAGAATGATGATGACCATTCATTTCATCCAGTGGGGTTGAAGGTGTGGAGCCGTGGGTTCTAAGATGGCTGATGAGGCCTATTTTGGCTCGAAATGTTCTTTGACAATGTGGGCAAAGAATGCTTGACGTCTCTGGAGGAGGATTTCCTGCAGTGGTTTTTCTGTTCTGTCTTTTCTTCACAGCTCTTGCAGTCCTGGTTGCCTCACATATGACTACACCCTTGCGTAATGATGCACGCCACGAATTTCGGTCTCTTGCTGCAGCTTCCCAGGTGTCATGATGAATTCCAAAAGCATTCAGTGAAATTTTCAGAGTGTCTTTAAAACGTTTCCTCTGGCCACCTTGGGAGCGTTTACCACAACGCAGTTCGCTGTAAAAAATTCGTTTAGGGAGCCTGTGATCTGGCATGCGAGTCAAGTGACCAGCCCAACGAATCTGATTCTTCATCAGTGTAGCATAACGCAACCAACATTATTCATTTACCAACACCTGCCGCAAAAAGAGGAAACAACATTAAAAGAAATTGACTTCACAACCGCAAATGGAGACTAGGACTTAAAACTTAACATCGAAACTGGAACTGCATAAGTGACAGATGACGTGGATTCTTAGAAAGATTGCATCAGACAAAGCTCGGAAGACCATTGGACGAAAAGGGACACGTGACTCGCTTTCGCGCCAAAGCATAATTAGCATATGTTACTATTTCATCAGAAATGTTAATAAGCCCGCACTCTTTTCTGAAACCCGCCTCATGAACAGATGTGAGAAGATTGTGTGACCAAAATTTTCAATAGGGAAAGCAAAATGTCTGGATCCTAGGTGAGCTTGTTAGGCCTTAGATTAAACTGATAACCCGATGTATCAAGTGTCAAAAGAACGGTATCCAGTGTTTGTGATGTCAATTGAAATGTATTATTATTAATTAAAACCTCTGAAATGTAAAAATGCTCGACTGTAGATTCTAACGACGCAGAGCCATTCCCGGGCAAAATGACTCTCTAATATTCTCTTAGATGAAACTGCAATCTCTGATATTCTTAGAGATAATTATTAACTTTAAGAAGTGCATTATACTACTACATTCTATTCTAAACAACTGTGAGGAGTGATGATTCTAAAGCAATCTTGTGCATTTCACCAGAAACACTGATAAAAGATGCTATCACTACCTACAGCTGAAATGACAGTTCGTGTACTAGAATAAGTGCCTTGTTCTAAAACAGACTTATCTATGCCTATTTACAATCTAGAAAGCTGAAAGAGAAATCAATCTTTCCTTTCTCCTTCATCTATTGAATCAATAGGGTTTGACGGAATAAATATTTATATTTATGTCAAATTTTAATTAGATAAGAGCACTTATGAACTGCAATACATGAGAAAGTTGTGCTTCGCGGAACACCATCACGCGCAGTGAACTAAACTCATTACTCAACATAACTTAAAACTCAACACCACTCATCACCACACAACCCAACACTCAACATCACAACAACAGATAATGGGAGAGAGTTATTAGACACAAGAAGAAGAAGAAGTTAATTGGGAAAACACAGAGAATTATTTATACACGCGATAAACACCATTTAGTGGCAGAAATGTTATAAATGTATGTCATTTATTTACATGCATCTTGACATATTCTCACTCTTGTCAATGTCTTACTGTACACGTTCACTGACCCCAGGTCAAATGAGAACTTACATACAGCAGGAACCAGTTGATACAAGGCGTACACTGTGTGATAAACTCTGACCACCCCCAAATTAACCCAACACTAGCTTAGAGAGAAAAGGAGGAGAGGGGAACTAGTTCCTACTTCAGGAATTTAGATTTCTTCCGACCTACTTCTTATTATTGTATTGGTAGGAATGTATATATTTATGCGAATATTCATCAGTGATCTTGGTGGCTACATACCAACAACCACCCAACACATCAGCAAACTAACCACCTAAATCAGACCTGAGAGAGGGAAGCCGAGAGAAAGAGATGAACCACAAGTGAGATGGAGGATGACTTGGCTATGAGCAGAGTATGGGGAGGCCTTCAGTGGAGCTATACGGGCATACCTGAAGTGGATCCATCAGTCAATGGACCCTGGCTTACCTAATCTTCCAGTCACCAGGTTACATTTTCCTTGGTACACACCACACCCAATTTCAGGAAAACTGATATTTAATTGTTGATTCAACACCATCACACTTAATATGTACAACATCAAAATGTTTACTATGTTTCACACTTGTTGACATCTCATATATTGATGCTTGATTGATTGTCTGGGACAATGGTCCAATGTGCAACTTTTCTATTATCTTGTGTAAATCACAATAGAGATGTATGTACTGACCAGAAGGCTCAGGCCCAGTCAATAAATGATTAACATGAATTGACCTTCTGTTAATTTATCAGTTCAAACCTATCTGTGAGTCAACAACTTCTTTGTACATCATGTTGTCAGAATCTGATGTCATTGATTATGTGTTTGATTGTTTAAAAATAAATTAACTCATAATGACTTACTAAATGGGGATAGAAGACTCTAGATCTATCAACTGCTCAACATCCATGTTTTCTTCATCTAAATCAGGCTGAGAAAATTCTCCAGACTTTCCTCAGATTTGATAACCAATAAGGGGGCTCCAGAGCTATCAGAATCATTGGAGAAGGGGCAGATTCCCAGTTAGTAATTACCATTCTCACCAGGGCCATAATCTATATCTCCTAGACATACTTAATAGAACGAGGCCTGCAGATAACTCAAGGTTCATATTCTGGGGTTATTGAAGATAGAAGAGGATGGGGCTCTACTTCTTTTGTTAGAGATGGGGCATGCACTACAGTGATCTCCCACTCCCTTCAAAAATATATGACAATCAGTATAGTGTGGATACTGGGCCCTGGCTTATAGTGTGGATACTGGGCATGGATGCTCTTTCTAGGACTTCAGTGTCTGGAATCTTGTCTTGCCATTTAATCTTCAGTAGCTTCCTTAGGCAGACTGTGTGGAAGTGGTTTAATTTCCTAGCGTGTCGCTGATAAACAGTCCAGGTTTCACACGCATATAGCAGTGTGGATAATACAACTGCTTTGTAGACTTTTAGCCTTGTTTGCAGGCTTATTCCAGTTCTGTCCCATACATTCTTGTACAGTCTGCCAAAGGCCGCACTGGCCTTGGAGATTCTTGCATTCACTTCGTCATCAATTGTGGCAGCTTGTGACACAGTGCTGCCAAGATAGGTGAATTTATCCACAACACTTAGTTTATGATCATTCACTTTGATATTCAGCACAGTGTGATTATTCCCTGGAGCTGGCTGGTACATAACTACAGTCTTCTCCAAGTTGATATTGAGCCCAAAGTTGGCACAGGCATGTGAGAAAGCTGAAACATTATGTTGCATGTCCGCCTCTGAGTTGGCGTATAGAGCGCAATCATCAGCAAACAGGAGCTCTCTGACAGTGTCGCTGTTAATTTTGGTTTTAGCTTTCAGCCTTCTGAGATTGAATAACTTTCCATCCATACGGTAATTGATGTCTATTCCAATGTCGTTGTTCTCGAAGGCATTCATCAACATGGCTGAAAACATGAGGCTGAACAGTGTTGGTGCCAGGACACATCCTTGCTTCACTCCATTGGTGACAGGAAAGGGTTCAGACATTTCACCATTTTCCTGTACTCTTGCCTGCATGCCGTTATGAAATAGCCGCACTATTTAGACAAACTTTCGTGGACAGCCATATTTTGCCATAATCTTCCACAGTCCTTCTCTGCTGACTGTATCAAAAGCCTTGGTAAGGTCAATGAAAGTGGAGAACATTTCGCAGTTCTGTTCCTGACATTTCTCTTGCAGCTGCCTTGCAGCGAAAATCATGTCAACAGTTCCACGTTCTTTTCTGAAGCCACATTGACTCTCAGGAAGAAGACCTTGATCGAGATGGGCTGTGAGGCGATTGAGAAGAATTCTGGCGAGTATCTTCCCTGCAATTGAAAGCAAGGAGATGCCTCGGTGGTTGTCACAGGATTGGCGGTTTCCTTTACGTTTGTAAAGGTGGACTATTGACGAGTCCTTGAAATCTTGTGGCATGGTCTCGTTCATCCATATATTTGTGAAGACTTGGTGAAGCTGCTCTGTTAGGACCGGCCCACCTGCCTTGTATATCTCTGCTGGGATGGAGTCAAGACCAGGTGCCTTGCCGCTGGAGAGTTGCTGGATAGCTTTGTTTACTTCCACTATGGTTGGCAGGTCATCAAGTGTCTCATTGGTGGGAACTTGAGGAAGGCAGTTGATGGTTTCATCATCGAAGAAGGAAGTTGCATTTAAGATTTTGCTGAAATGCTCTGCCCAGCGTTGAAGGATTTCTTTCTTATCGGTGACCAATGTTTCCCCATCTGCACTGAGGAGGGGAACTATGCCTGGTGATGTAGGACCATAGACCGCTTTCAGTGAGTCGTAGAAGTTTTTCATATCATGTCTGTCAGCAAAGCCTTGAATTTCATCAGCTTTGCTGCTCAGCCAGGAGTCCCGCATGTGCCGAAGTTTCTGCTGCACTACTCTCTGAATGTTCTTGAAAGCATCTTTTTTTATGTTGACTTTGGGTCATTCAAATGTGCCTTGAGGAGAAGATGTTTCTTGGCCAGCAATTGGTTGATGTCTTCGGAATTTTCATCAAACCAGTCTTAATGCTTTCGGGGGGCTGGACCCAGGATTTCCATAGCAGTGTTGTAAATTATGTCCTTTAGGGCTCTCCATTCTGTTTCTGTATCCTGTTTAGCTGCAACATTGGGCTTGAGGCGGTCTTCCAGCATATTTTCAAACCGACTGCTGCATTTTCTTGCTGTTTAGGCGGGTGACATTTAGCTTTTTTTTTGCATTTTCGCCCCTTGAGGACGCCGTGGTGGCCTGATGTGAATGTTTATTTTCGAGACAATGAGACGATGGTCTGTCCAACATTCGGCAGCACACATGGATTTTGTCACTCGAACGTCTTGTCTGTCACTCCTCCTGACGATGACATAGTCAATGAGGTGCCAGTGTTTCGAGCGAGGGTGCATCCACGATGTCCTATTTCTCATGGGGAGACGGAAAATTGTGTTCGTAATCAGGAGGAGTCAAGGAGATAGTCAAGGAAATCTCCTGTGACTACATCACAAGGTGAAGACAGGACGAGAAGAACAAAAGGATGAAAAAAATTAAAGCAATGAGGAGAAAATGAGAATTGAAAAAAAATGAGAATTGAAAAAAATGTGTTCATACTTACCTCACAGTTCTGATCTGTGAATGTTTGTGAATGTGTTTGTTTGCTGATGAAGGCTAATCGCCGCAACGTCCTGTATGTCTCGTAATCTGTTATGTAAAGATGCACTACTTAAGTGTCATTTTATATTGTCAGTGTTATTGGACGGTGAGTTGAGTTACGAATTTGGTGACAATCTCTTAACTTTAAACAAACGAAGCGTAGATAAATCTACGCGGGCAGAAATATCTACACCTGACAAAAATTTTTATTAACTAGCTGACCCGGCTCCACTTAAAATGGCCGTTAACTAATTATAATGAAAAATTTAACTGTTAGTAAACTCCTAAGAATGTGTCTGTTATAACTCTGGTGTTAATAATTATAATACAGCTTATTATTCAGTTAATACTTAAAATGTCTTTAAATGTATTACAAATATGTATAGCTTATTCATTATCAATGAACCTACTTACTGATTGATTATCGAAAAGGATTTTATTATTTCCTTTATGATCATAAAACAAATTCATTAAAAAGTATAGTATAGAATTCGTCAGTGTTATCTCCCTTATTAAAGAATCATAGTCAGGATTTCACAACCACATATGGGACGCAGAGGTGTTTCCAAGGCACCAGGGCCGGGTTATATACTGGCCAAGACCTATTGACGCGTCCTCGTCGAGCGTCCTGGGCAACAGGTCCCTTCGGGGTCCTGGCTGAAGTCAATAGGATCGCCGATTCCTCCGAAGTCGGAGAGTGTCTGCCTGTACGGCGAGGAACCACCAGTCTGCGCACCAATAAGCCAGACATGGGACAACGGATACTCACGCAAAACTCAGGTCCTATATGACATCACACTGATGTTGGACAACAGGATGCCTTCATCCTACATACAGGACTTTGCGTTGGAGCTCAAGCCAACGAACACAAGCAAGCAAGCAAGCACAACCACATATTATTTCCTTGTGTAAACGCTCAAGCTGAAAAATATCTGATAGCTGTAGAAATGTGAATGTGTTTGTTAGCTGATGAAGGCTAATCGCCGCAACGTCCTGTATGTGTCGTAAATCTGTTATGTAAAGATGCACTACTTAAGTGTAATTTCTTCTTCTTCTTTGCGTTCATCCGGAGTGTTTTTTCAGATATGATTGCGGTGTGAGTTAGGCACCCTTGGGTCGAAACCCTTAGGTCAACACATCCGGCTTCTGCGTGCATTTTTGACCAGGTTAGCATTCCTGGGAGACTCTCACTTTTGTGGTACCACCCACCTCCCAGCTGGTCGAGTTGGAACAGTCGAAGACTTCGCAGTCATCCCTCAAAGGAAGGCATGGACAGTCCATAGCATTTTCCGCCATCCTGGGTGGCTTCCATAATTGCAGAGACGACACATAATGCTCTGGTACTGGGCTCACCGAGGGAATCGTCACGTCCTGCTCATGGCTGCTTTAATTCCTCACTTCAATATATTGGGCACCTCGTTAACCCCGGGCCGTTCCCGCACAAACCAGACAGGTCTGCAGACGGTATCCACTCAGCGAGTTTTCGACACGGACATGTGCTTGTCGTTGCGCCCGTCAGAGCTGGTCCAGGCACGACTGACATTCGGAAAACTACCTAGTCAGAGCTGTTCCGAACAAGAGTGGCATTCGGAAACTAGATAGTCAGAGCTGTTCCTAGCACGAGAGACATTCGGACGAGACATTTCACTCGGACGTAAATGCGTAGTGCCAATTTTTATTTTGCCACCCGTAGGACGGCACTTCCGGCTTCGGCGGGCATTTTTTAATGAGGTTAGCCTTCCTCGGGTTTCGAGGCACGTTAGACTTTTTGTTGTGGTGTCGCCCACATTTCAGCTGGTCAAGATAGAACGATCCTCGACATCACGGTCATACCTCAAGGGAAGGCAGGGGCAGACCATGGGCCTATCCAAAGCTATCCAAGGAGGCTTCCATAATTGCAGAGCCGGCACATATTGCTCTGAGACTGGGCTCACCCAAGGAGTTGCGACGTCCTACTCATGGCTGCTTTAGTTCCTCATTTCCATGTGTTGGGCATCTCGCTTGCCACTGGTCGCTCAAGCACACACCAGGAACGGTCAGACTGTGGGCGACATCCACTCGGTAAGCTTTTGCTTTTGACTTGGGACCATGCAATGGATTCGCTAGCCGTGCGTTCCATTTCGTGTTATTGAGACGTTTTTTCCCTTTTGTCTACACTCTCTATGAGTTAGATACAGACAGTTTTCATAACCATTTCATTCGACTGGGACACTTTCTGCATTTTAGTACTCGCTCACGAGGTAGGCTACATGTGCTGCCGGCTCAGCACCTTACCTCCGTGCAGCAGTGAACGAGAAACGGCCAGGCCCTCTCATCCGGGAATCCATCATATCCCCCAGCTGAGAACCTTCGAACAAGTATCAGAACTGGGCATGTAGCGTGCTCAGTATGCCACCTCTATTTTTCGGTAGGTGGGTATCGGCCCGGCTCTCACATCCGAGGGTTTGTGGCTTAGAGGCCTAAACCCTCGCCTTAGTATTGTCCGGACCAAGAACTTCTGCCTTCGTGCGCCTGATTTAAAATTTTGACTGCAATCCTCAGTCTACATGCAGAGCAGCAGGTTGTGTCTCTCTTAGTCTGGTCCCTATCCCATAAGCTGTCCGATATGTAGTTTTCATCCATCGGCAAGCACATGGGGTCGATGGGACACGCAAGCTCCCCCACCACGGCAAGGTGGAGACACATCGGGGGAGAAGTGTCATTTTATGTTGTCAGTGTTATTGGACGGCGAGTTGAGTTACGAATTTGGTGACACTCTCTTTACTTTAAGCAAACGAAGCGTAGATAAATCTACGCGGGCAGAAATATCTACACTTGACAAAAAAAAATTATTTTTTTTCCAACGTTTATTTCATACAAAACAATGTATATTTACAAGGTGTACAAGAGACGGAATGGCTAGAAACTCTGGCCACATACAAATAGATAATATGACCATTAAAAGAACGGAAACATACAAATACCTGGGTACAATCTTCAACTGCTCCAACATCATAAGGGAAGAAATACAAACTAGAATCAACTCTGGAAATAAGATATACTATGCACTACAACATCTACTAAAATCAAAGGCGCTATCTCGTAACACCAAAATCACAATATACAAAACACTGATCAGACCAGTTGTGCTGTATGGCTCTGAAACCTGGAGTACAACGAAAGGAGACGAAGCCTTGTTACAAACCTTTGAGAACAAAATTTTAAGACGCATCTTTGGACCCATTAGGGATACACAAAGTGGAGAGTGGAAAAGAAGAAGTAACAAAGACATTTATGATCTGTTTAAGTCCCCGCTAATCACAGACTACAATGGCTGGGGCATATAGAAAGAATGGAAGATAATAGGGAAACAAAACTCGCTTACACTCAGGAAATAAATGACCGTAGACCCCGAGGTAGACCAAGAAGGCGGTGGAGAGATAATACATGTACAGACCTACAAGCACTTGGAATCAACGACTGGCAAGAGAAGGTCCACCAGAGAGACGAATGGAGACGGATTGTATTTGCAGCAAAGAACCTCAATGGCTCGGAACGCTGAAGAAGAAGAAGTACAAGATGTGTTTCTTTGTTTGTGTATATTGCAGAGCGTTGCCGTTTGTTAGTGTTATGTGTCACATTGCGTTAATAAACCAAATACATGCATATACAGTTATGATAATATGACATTTATGGCATAGTGCATGTAAACACACATTCCTCGTTTCATTTCTATCTCCACAAGTGGAATGCATGTTACACCTCTCTCTCTCTCTCTCTCTCTCTCTCTCTCTCTCTCTCTCTCTCTCTCTCTCTCTCTCTCTCTCTCTCTCTCTCTCTCTCTCTCTCTTTCTCTTTCAGTTTTTTTTTTTTGGCCTGTAAAACATTTTTTTTTAATTCATGTTTTCCTTTAAAATTCCGAATACAACAAATGCATTAATATACACATATGCGATAATATTACATTTATGGCATGGTGCAATTACCTACACATTACTTGATGATGATGATGATGATGATGATGATGATGATGATGATGATGATGATGATGATGATGATGGTGGTGGTGGTGGTGGTGGTGGTGGTGGTGATGGTGATGGTGATGGTGATGATGATGATGATGATGATGATGATGATGGTGGTGGTGGTGGTGGTGATGGTGATGATGATGATGATGATGATGGTGGTGGTGGTGGTGGTGGTGGTGGTGGTGGTGGTGGTGGTGATGATGATGGTGATGATGATGATGATGATGATGATGATGATGATGATGATGATGATGATGATGATGATGATGATGATGATGACGATGGCGATGGCGATGGCGATGATGATGATGATGATGATGATGATGATGATGATGATGATGATGATGATGATGATGATGATGATGCATCGACTACCACAGCAAAAAAAGGGCTGTTGGAGCAAGGTGTCCCCCCAGGAGGAGTTCTTTCACCAACATTATTCCTAGCATATATAAATGACATGACGGAAAATTGTCCATACAGAGTACACACATCTTCCTTTGCGGACGACCTAGCCATATGGACATCTGAAGAATATATTAGTACAGCTAACAGCAGAATACAGCAAGCCTTATTAGCGCTTGAGGACTGGTCAAAATCATGGCTAGTGAAGATAAGTGAGGAGAAAACAACATGCACAGTGTTCTCCCTCTCAAATAAAACTCAGCAATCTAAGCTGGTATTGAATGGAAAAATATTGCGCCATGCAGAAAATCCAAACTATCTAGGAGTCACCTTTGATCGTCGCCTAACATGGAAGACACAGGTTGAGAAAAATCGAACAAGAGCAAGGCAGAGAATGGCAATCATGAAAAAGCTTGCTGGTACAACGTGGGGAGCAGATGAGAAAGTTCTCAAGAAGTTATATACTGGACGGGTGAGGCCAGTACTGGAATATGTACAAAATAAGTAATGCGAATCATAACTGGAAGCCTGAAGACAACGCCTATTAATGAACTAGAAAAGATCACTTGTTTACAACCAATGCAGGATAGAAGAGATAGCAGAGCCCAGCAACAAGCAGAAAAATTCAGAAGATTGACAGACCACCCTATGTATAACAGGTTTAATGGTTTTGGAAAGGGAAGACTGAAGCGTGGCAACTTTGCAGAAACTGTAAAACGAAGGATTAGGGCAGATCCTATA
The DNA here is from genome assembly GCA_963921405.1 of Cepaea hortensis. Classification (NCBI taxonomy): domain Eukaryota; kingdom Metazoa; phylum Mollusca; class Gastropoda; order Stylommatophora; family Helicidae; genus Cepaea; species Cepaea hortensis. The sequence goes on from OY992882.1 coordinate 9,780,947, forward strand.
CTTAACATATCAACAGTCAAACCCATTTACAATGCACACAAGTTCCCAGCTTGGAGACAGCAGCAACTGCCTGAGATGATAGAAAACATTCCTGGTATTGAGAAAAAGAACACTCAGAATGAAACCGAAAGAAGAAAAAGAACCCTAAACTACATAAAAGAACATTACCCAAGCAGCAATTGGACCCATGCATATACAGATGGATCAGCCAAAAATTCAATAGATAATGGAGGAGATCCTAAATTTAAAAAATGGAGTGGAAAAAAAACACAGTCAGTGGCAACTGGAAAATTTTCAAGTAACTTCAAAGCGGAAGTAGAGGCTTTGAAAACTGCAGCAGAAATTCTGTCTCAATACTGAAGAGCAAAAACAGCACAGAACTAGCTGACCTAAGAGCAGCACTCCATGGTCTATGCCAGAAATCCAAAAAAGTTGTAATACAGTGGATCCCATCACATTGCAGTATACCTGGAAATGAAGAGGCTGAAAGACTAGCAAAAGAGGGTGGACGACTACCCCAGCCTGACATAGACATAACCTATAATGAGGCAAAGAGATTTATAAAGCACTTATAGATCCAAATGGAAATCAGAGCATCCAGGCCACCAGAAGGATGATGCATATTACAAACTCGACCGAAGAGAACAAGTAGCAATCTTCAGACTCCGCAAAGGACATAACAGGCTGAAATACCACTTGTTCAATAAACTAAAGATAGGAGATACCGATGAATGTAATTGTGGAACTGGTAAAATGACAGCTAAACATTTGCTACAGGAGTGCCCAATATATGCAGAACAGAGAAAGATATTTTGGCCCACACCTGCTTCATTTGAGGACAAGCTCTATGGAGATATCAACAAACTCAAGTTGACTGCAGCTTACTTTAACTACATTCAGGTTGACATTTAAAGGTGCATGAAGTATTTAGACTGCCGCACTTCATACCACAGGTATGTCGGTTCCAAAAGCGTCCCAGGGGCATGAAATGGAATATTGCTTAGATAGCAAATCCATTACGTGGAAAGTCCGAATCAAAAGCTCATTGTGTGGGCTTCATAAGAGGTGCGAAAAGTGTCCTAGTGGCACGAAATAGAATATTGCTTGGATAGCAAATCCATTACGTGGAACGTCCGAATCGAAAGCTCACTGTGTGGATGTCATCTGCAGACTGCAGTCTTCTGGTTTCCGGAAGAACAGCCTATGGGGAACGGAAGGCCCAATATACGGAAGTGAGGCTAAGCAGCCATGTGCAGGACGGGGCGATTCCTTGGGTGAGCCCAGTACCAGAGCGCTGTGTGTAGGCTCTGCAAGTATGGAAGCCTCCTTGGATGGCGGGGAATGCCCATGGTCTGCCCCTGCCTTCCCTTGAGGGCTGACCAGGATGTCTTTGGCTGTTCTATATGGGCCAGCTGGGATGGGTGATAACACCACAACAGTGAGAGTCAAACGTCCTAAGAAACCCCCGGGAAGGTTAACCCGGTCAACAAATGCCTGCAGAAGTCCGATGTGTCGGCCTAACCGCGCAAGAACGCAGCTCTGCTGTAAACAGGCACAACGCAATCACGTCCGGAAAAAAACTCCGGATGAACGCAGAAGAAGATTTGCAAGCAAATGACTTGTTGAAAGAGAAGTACAGAGAAGGAACACGTGTTGAATTTTACCGCTGCTTATCTGATGTTTAGTTTCTGAAACTGAAGAAATTTGCCGCTGTGTTTGGAACAACGTGTGTGCCATGTCGCAATCCTCTTTTCCTCAAGTATTATGCCATGGATTGATTGGCGACACGGAACATGAATTGGCTCATTGAAGGAAAACGGTGTGACAATGATTTTAGTACTCACTGGCGAACAGGGAATGAAGTACAATGCTCAGGAAACGATAACGCCGTTTTATTTCCAGAATCAAGAAAAACATATATTAGGTGGTGACTAATTAGTGTCTCGTGATACCGAGAGGAAACTAATTATCTAATGCACGAACCTCAAATGTCGTCCTGCATCTTTCCCAACCGCAGTTGAATAACCTTCGATTCCCCTCTGTTCCTTCAGGTCGTCCTTACCGTCATCTATCTATCTTCCACCGAATCTCTGGCTGTCTAGAGCTTGTCCGCTGTTCATAGATCCATGGCGTTCTCCAGATATGTTGCTAGCTGTCCTTGTTTGGAATAAGTCCCCTGCTAGCCTGCCGACGATCCACTAGCCACATCGAATTGCTCTCCCGATCGAAATACACATCCGTTCACTTTGCTTCTCACACAACGTATCCCGTTGTCACGTTGGCGTTGGAGTGACGTATCTCCGTATCCCTTGGTTTTGGTGCACTATCCACTTCGATGTCCACTTCGGGATTTTCCATCTATCCTCTCTGTATAGTGTGCTTTGGCAATCGCTATGTGGCATTATGTCTGTGAGCAAACATTTTCAAAAATGAAGTATGCGAAGTCAACACATCGAACGAGATTCATTGATGAACATTTGGAAGCAATTCTCTTGATTGGATGCTGCTATCCCAAACCAAACATTGATGATATCTTGAAAACCAAATATCAGTTTCACAAATCTCACTAACCGTCTTTTGCTGCTTAGTTTTTGAGATTCGGATATGTGCACACAAGGTCTGATGTAACTATCTTTTTGCTAACGTCGTCTTCTTTGATAACTTTTTTAAAGTAAATAAATATGTTGGTTGTCTTTGTTTTTTGTGCATTGCACGACACTCACCCATGATTAACTTACTTTTTTTGTCATTTGTACCAGAGCTTTTGTTCTGGCTTGCACGTATTGTTAAAGTTAATTGCATATCCTTTACAGGCCGTTTGCAGTCAACACCAGCATTTTTTGCTGTTGTTGATGTCTTGGCAACAAGACATAGCGTAAAAAAAAAACCATCGCAGCGCGATCTGCTGCCAAATCGCGCGGAGCTGTGTTTCGAACGCGGGTATACGGGATTATGAACCGCGTCGGTAAGACCTTAGCCACGGCGACGGCGTAAGTATTATATAGAATGAGTATCCGGCCCGCGCTCGTCATTTTGTCAGTTATCCGACCCGCCGTGAAGAAAGTTTGGTGACCCCTGGTCTATGGTATTCCTTACATTACCCTCAGACACCACATTTCCACAGCCATCAGATGTTTATCAGCCTGTCTGCTCATGTGTCCGTGCTTCACATTCATACAAAAGTACAGGTTCCATGTAGCATCTCCACACTCTTTTTTCTCGTTGCAATACATCTTCTTAATCGTCAGTATTATATAATAAATCTCAAACAGCCTAAAATGCCGAGGCTGAGTGCGATATCATGTGAAGGACCTGACATTTTCTTGACCTTGAAAGAAGGCAGCGAGCTGCAGATGACAAGTAATAAATGTTTCATGTTCTTTGCAGGAGGTTGCAATCAACTCCAACCTCATGTAGACATACTTAGCAATTTTACGTTCAGAAAGCTTCCGGTCCCCAATAATAATATGGCAGCTGGGCATTTAAACCGTTAAGCCTCTGGAGTGTTTTTGCTTCTGGCTACGGTTTGCGGTCGCATTTACCTAATTTTTGGACTGGTAGTGCATGGTTGCGTCACCCTGCTACTGAGTTGAGTGCGTGGCGCGACACTGTGAGCTGTGAATTTCTTTTGCGATATTTTTAGATCTGTCCTCGGTTGTTGTAGCGTGAACTGCGTGTTCGGAACGATGGCTGTCGGCCTGTCGCTTGGAATTGACTGGATTGCCTTTTCGGTTAACGAGTGCATTTTTCTCGGAGACTCCTGGGGGTCGTCGCTGGAGCTACGATGTTCGTGATTTGTGCTATGCTTTCAGCGGGCCGCCCTTCTGAAAAGGACCAAGCCATATGGGATAAATCCCGGGGCAATGAAGTCGATCCTTTCGACTTTTAATGCAGTAATGTGTGGCTGTTGGTTTTCTAGTGACTGCTGCTTCTATCGACGATGAACTGTATTTTCCGTGGAGGATTTATGTGTTGGCATTCTGATGGCGGCATTATGCACATTGTACCTGTTTGGGCTGTTGGCTGTTGAGACTCCTATCTATTCCACTTTTCAGATACGGCAGTCTCCCCCGATGTGTCTCCACCTTGCCGTGGTGGGGGAGCTTGCGTGTCCCATCGACCCCATTTGCTTGCCGATGGATGAAAAACTACATATTGGACAGCTTATGGGATAGGGACCAGACTAAGAGAGACACAACCTGCTTCTCTGCAGGTAAGACTGAGGATTGCAGTCAAAAATTTAAATCAGGTGCACGAAGGCAGACGTTCTTGGTCCGGACAAAACTTAAGGCTCCCTGTCGAGGGCTGTGGCTGAACGCCGCTAAGCCACAAACCCTCGGATCTGAGAGCTGGGCCGATACCCGCCTACCGAAAAATAGAGGCGTGATACTGAGCAAGCTACATGCTCAGGTCTGATACATGTTCGAAGGCTCTCAGCTGGGGGATATGAGGGATTCCCGGATGAGAGGGCCTGGCCGTTTCTCGTTCACTGCTGCACGAAGGTAAGGCAGCACATGTAGCCTACCTCGTGAGCGAGTAAAAAAAAAAGTCAGAAAAGTGCCCCAGTCGAAGGAAATGGTTACGAAAACTGTCTGTATCTAACTCATAGAGACTGTAGACAAAAGTGGAAGAAAGTCTCAATGACGCGAAATGGAACGCACGGCGAGCGAACCTATTGCGTGGTCTGAAAGCAAAAGCTTACCGAGTGGATGTCGCCCGCAGTCTGACCGCTCCTGGTGTGTGCTTGAGCGATCAGTGGCAAGCGAGATGCCCAACGCATGGAAGTGAGGAACTAAAGCAGCCATGAGCAGGACGTGGCAACTCCTCGGGAGAGCCCAGACTCAGAGCAATATGTGCCGGCTCTGCAATTATGGAAGCCGCCTTGGATAGCGAGGGAATGCCCATGGTCTGCCCCTGCCTTCCCTTGAGGGCCGACCGCGATGTCGTTGATCGTTCTATATTGACCAGCTGAGATGTTGGCGACATCAAAACAGTCTAACGTGCCTCGAAACCAGAGGAAGGCTAACCTCATTAAAAAATGCTCGCCGGAAGTCGGAAGTGTCGTCCTACGGGTGGCAAACTAAAAATTGATACTACGCAATTACGTCCGAATGAAATGTCTCGTCCTAATTTCTCTCGTGCTAGGAACAGCTCTGACTACCTAGTTTCCGAATGCCGCTCTTGTTCGGAACAGCTCTGACTAGGTAGTTTTCCGAATGTCCGCCGTGCCTGGACCAGCTCTGACGGGCGCAACGACAAGCACATGTCCGTGTCGAAAACTCGCTGAGTGGATACCGTCTGCAGACCTGTCTGGTTTGTGCGGGAACGGCCCGGGGTTAACGAGGTACCCAATATATTGAAGTGAGGAATTAAACAGCTATGAGCAGGACGTGACGATTCCCTCGGTGTGCCCAGCACCAGAGCATTATGTGTCGGCTCTGCAATTATGGAAGCCACCCAGGATGGCGGAAAATGCTATAGACTGTCCCTGCCTTCCTTTGAGGGATGACTGCGAAGTCTTCGACTGTTCCAACTCGACCAGCTGGGAGGTGGGCGGTGCCACAAAAGTGAGAGTCTCCCAGGAATGCTAACCTGGTCAAAAATGCACGCAGAAGCCGGATGTGTTGACCTAAGGGTTTCGACCCAAGGGTGCCTAACGCACACCGCAATCACATCTGAAAAAAAAACACTCCGGATAAACGAAAAGAAGAAGAAGAAGAAGAAGATACGGCAGTTAGGAGCAATCCATGTGACATTCACAGGCACAGGAACGGTGCATAATGGGAACGACCCGTTGCCGTTGTGAAGTTGGAACCGCGACTAACTAAACATTGGCACCTTTCAGTCTTGACAGACGATAGTTTGGTACATTGTGCTTCAAAAAGGCTTAATAACTGTCATATGGCAATAACTACGATCCATGGCGGTGGCGAGTGTGGCTGGTAAGGCCAATTCTTGCTGCAAATGTTTGCCCACAGTAGGTGCATGTGAAAACATGGTCATTTCCACCATTTTGCACCATCTTACGTCTCTCACGCTCTGTGTGTGCTTTATCTGCAATCATTTTCTCCTTTGTCTTTATTCCATTTCTGATAGTTGCCCTCCATGCAACACGTTCAGCGGCGACATGCTCCCATTGTGCATTATCAATGCCTGTATCAATCATGTCCCGCTTACACACATCTTTGTATCGTAGTAGAGGCCGACCCTGAGATCTCCTACCCGTCTGTAATTCACCAAAAAAGATGTCCTTTGGTATTCTACCATCATCCATCCTCCTAACGTGTCCTATCCATCTAAGTCTACGAAGACTGAGCATGGAATACACCGTCACACAACCTGATCTTACCAATACTTCAGTATTTGTGATTTTGTCTTGCCACTTAATACCAAGTATTCTTCGCAGACACCGCATATGAAAGCTGTTTAAATTGTTCTCTTGGCGTGAGTAAGTTGTCCAGGTTTCACTGCCATAAAGAAGAGTACTAAGGACACAGGCTTGGTAGACGAGGACTTTTGTTTTGGCAGTAAGCTTCCTGTTCTCCCAGACTCTTTTTGCTAACATGTTCATTGTTGTTGCTGCCTTGCCAATCCTGATGTTGATTTCCTGATCGAGGGATAATTTGCTATTTACCTCTGATCCAAGATATGTAAAATGGTCTACTATCTCCAGTTCGGCGTCGTCAACAAAGATTGATGGTACACCATGTGCACCTTGTGACATAATCTGTGTCTTCTTTTTGTTAATTGTTAAACCAAATTCAGAACAAGCATTGGAGAATGCAGATAGTAGATGTTGTAATTCTTCCTCAGAGTGGGTCGTAATCGCAGCATCATCCGCAAAAAGAAACTCTCTGATTAGTACCCTGCTAATTTTGGTCTTGGCCTTCAATCTCTGAGCAGTATAGAGGCCACCATCTGAGCGTGAGTGAATGTATATACCGTCATCCTGATCACGAAAGGCATATTTCAGTAGAAGTGAAAAGTATATCCCAAAGAGGGTGGGGGCTAGTACACAACCTTGCTTAACTCCACTCTTGATTTCAAACTCTTCTGAAGTTGAGCCATCAAACTTGATTATACCCTTCATGCCTGTGTGGAACGATTCCACAATGGACAGAAGAGTTGGTGGACAGCCAATCTTCTTTAGTGCTTTGAACAGACCCTCACGACTGACCAAATCGAATGCCTTTGTGAGGTCGATGAAGGCAATAAACAGTGGCTGATTTTGTTCCCGGCATTTTTCTTGCATCTGTCGCAATGAGAATATCATATCAATGGTTGAGCGGTTCTGACGGAAGCCGCACTGTGATTCGGGGTAGACTTGATCTCCCAGGACTTGAAGTCTGCGCAGGACAATTCTGGCAAATACTTTCCCAACAATACACAGAAGTGAGATACCCCTATAGTTGTTGCAGTCGCTCCGATCTCCCTTGTTCTTGTACAGCGTTATGATGTTTGAATCTTTGAAATCCTGTGGGACTTGTCCTTCTCGCCAGCATAGCTCTATTAGCTGGTGAATCTGTAGAGCGAGGGTGTCTTGCCCACTCCTGATCACCTCTATTGGAATCCCATCCTTACCTGGAGCCTTGCCAGATGCAAGCTCATTTATAGCACACTTAACTTCTGTTATAGTGGGAAGTGTGTCCAGGTGGTCAAGAGTTGGCAGGGCCTCTATGGCGTTGAGGGCATCATCCGCCAGCTTGGTCTCACTTGAGTAAAGCTCTAAATAGTGCTCAACCCATCTATCCATCTGCTGTTTCTTATCAGTGATGATTTCTCCAGTCAAGGTTTTCAGCGGTGCACTTCTTTTGATCATTGGACCACAGGCTTTCTTTATCCCTTCATACATGCTTCTGATGTTTCCCTTATCACTTGCGATTTGAATGGACTCACATAACTTGATCCAATAGTCATTCGCACACTGCCTGGCAGCCTTTTGTACATCCTTCCTCGCTTGCTTCAGCTCACTCAGAGTGTTACGCGTTGGTCTCTCCTTGTTTCTTAAGAGAGCTATCTTCTTTTTATCAATCAAGGGCTGCAGTATCTGGCTGTTTGCCGCAAACCAGTCCTGCCTCTTATGATCCACAGTGCCGTAAACCCCTACCGCTGTTTTATAAATAGTTTCCTTAAGTTTACTCCATTTATCATTTACTATACAATTTTCTGATGTATCATTGAAAGCGTCCTCAAGTTGCTGTTGAAATTCAAAGCACTTTCCAGGATCGTGAGTGTTAATAATATTAATCCTGGGGCTAGACTTGTGTTTAGCTGTGTAGATTCTCTTTGGTCTCAGTCTAACCCTTGCAACAACCAAAGAATGATCTGTATCACAGTCAGCACTGTGGTAACTTCGAGTTAATGATGTATGGTTCAGATGTTGTCTCCGTGTGATAATGAAGTCCAGCTGATGCCAATGGCCGGATCTTGGATGTTTCCATGTGACCTTATGCATCTCTTTTGTTTTAAAAAAGGAGTTTGTAATACATAGGTCATTTCTAGTGCAATGCTCCAGCAGCCTTTGCCCATTATCATTCATGCGACCGATGTTGTATTTTCCAAGGCACACTGGCCATGAACTCGAGTCCTTGCCCACACGAGCATTGAAATCACCGAGCATATAAATGTAGTCGGATTTTGGAACTGCCTTGATCGCCGAGTCTAGCTGCTCATAGAACGTATCTTTCACATCATCAGAGGAAGTGAGTGTCGGTGCATATGCAGTGAGAATGGTGGCAAATCCGCAAGAGGTTGCCAAGCGCAGTGATAATAATCTTTCATTACCTCCAGCTGGGATATCAATCATTCCCAGTAGCGAATTCTTCACTGCAAAGCCCACACCGTGTTGCCTTTTTTCTGCCTGCCCTCTTCCCTTCCAAAAAAAGGTGTAATTGTTTTCCCTGAGTGACCCTTCCTCAGCGAGGCGAGTCTCCTGCAGGCCAGCAATATCAATGTTAAGACGATTGAGTTCAGCATCAATCACAGCCGTTTTTCTCACATCATCAATATTTGTCAAGTCAGTGGAAAATCCTGGACACATGGTTCTCACATTCCAGGTTGCAAGCCGTAGCTTGAGGTATTTATTATTCTTTTTATTAGTACCTGGTGCATTGGTTTTACAGCCTGCGATTCAGATTTTGTCCTAGCCCCAAGCACCCATTGAAGCAGGCAGGCTGTGGCGGATCAGCACCCAATTGGCCGGGGGCTGCCCAGCTTGAGGCGGGCGGTAGCTGATCAGTGACACCTGTAGGTGTCTCCCACCGTCAGAGGCAACGCGTGGCGCCCCATGTCTACGCCAACTGACAAGGACTTATAACCCGTAACAGTTGCCTCTCGCTTTGATTCCGAGACCGGTTAAGACCAGGGATGGAGTTATTGCCTCTCCATAGCACAAAGCCTGGGCTAAAATAAAGAAACCATGTGTTGCCCATGCAGCATGATCCCTCTCTTGGCCTGCCTAGTACACTCCAGAGGAAAGTTAACACCTATACATCTGGAGCAAGCCAAGCTGCAGAAGCTGCCGGATCAGCAAAGCAATGCTCTAACTGTCCGCCTGTCGGAGCTTCGATCCTAGACCAGCTGCCAACCAAGGCTTAGGGCCTGGTCTGCCCTGCCATGACTTATTTTGTCTTTGGGTTGCATTTCCTCGCACCAGGATAAGGCTAGTACCCTCCCACTTGCACTCTTCCGCCCGAAGCCGTTGGCACAATGTGGGGTGTCGGGTTTGGTAAGCGCCGCCCAACATTCGGCGCTGACAGAAAGCAGGTAGTACCGTCTACTGTCATACGGTAGCTCAGTCATATCTGACTAAGACCTGACTAAAAGAACCGCGACTAACTAACTAACTAACTAACGTTCTGTACCTTACTAATGCTTTCTGAATCAGAAGTCAGCGTCCAACTGACCAGTAGGAAGGGGGGGGGGGGGGTTGATCCCTCTACCTGGCCGTCCGCGTCCATCAATCTGGTGCCGTCTCCACGTTGAATGTTGGCCGCACTGGATCTCCAATACAGTCTATCTCTCGCCTTGACTGCACATTCTGCCATTTTGATGGTTGTCCATCTCTTGATGATATCTTCCCACTTGTATCGTTGTCTACCTCTTTCTCGCTTGCCTTCAATCTTGCCCTTTAGTGTGGTATTTATGAGAGTATTATGTCTTTTAACGTGGCCGAAATATTTCACTTGCCTCTTTTTTATTTCTTTCATCAACTCTCTTTTCATTTCCAGTTTTTCTTGAACCTCTGTTTTTGATTGTTTTTTGTTTCCATTAAATACGACATATTTTTCTGTAAATCAACATCTCCAGGGCCTCTATTCACATTTCTAATTGCTTGTTCAATGTTCAGGCTTCCGCCCAAATAGTAGAGTGGAATATACATAATATTTGACAATTCTAATTTTTAATGCGGTGTTCATCTCTTTTGATGTTAATACTGATATTATGATGTTGACAGCATTTTTGGTCATTCCTACTCTCTTTTTGATTTCTGTTTCACGTCTGCCATTATCTGTTATTATATGTAGCCTACAAGATAGAAGAAACGTGGACTTGTTACTTGGGCGACGCTTACCAAACCCGACACTCCACATTGTGCCAACGGCTTCTGGCGGAAGAGTGCAATTTGGAGGGTACAAACCTTATCCTGGTGCGAAGAAATGCAACCTAAACCAGGCCCAAAGCCTTGGTTGGCAGCTGGTCTATAATCATTAATCGAAGCTCCGACAAGCGGACAGTTAGAGCATTGCTTTGATGATCTGGCAGCTTGTTCCAAGATAGTTGTGCCGATTCCCCGTCAGCGCACGGGAAGCTTTAAAATTAGAATGCTTTTAACCTTTCGGTCACTTCAACTACTTGTGACACGTACAGAAAGTACAATATAATTATTAAAAAAAATTACGCCCAACGTGGGGCTCGAACCCACGACCCTGAGATTAAGAGTCTCATGCTCTACCGACTGAGCTAGCCAGGCCATACAACTGGAACCGTGTTCTAGGTATGTGTGTAAACATACACACTCACACCTACACACACGTGTACTCTAGACTCGGTATCTCGTAAAATTGTGGAACGCGTTCACTGCTGCAAAGACGCAGCGCCGTATCTCATCAGATAATTATTCAACTTTAGCAATCTTAGCTGAACAATAGCAAGTTGATAATGTTGGAAATGCGCAACATATTATTATTATTAATATCCCGACTGCTCCAAATCCAAGGATCACTCACTCTTTAATTTATTTATATCATTTAAATCGTTTATTTATATCATTTAAATCGTTCACCTCAGTTAATTACATCTTTCTGTTTATCAAGTTCTTATGCAGACCAGAGACCTCCTTGTCAGTACCCGCCCTACGTGAATCTCGCCGAATAACAACACTTCCCCGCCGAATGGGAAGAATCTCAAAACGGAGAGGGAAGCCCAGGAGAACATTTAATCAGATAGCGGTGGGAACGATTAGTAGTAAGACTCTTCGCTGGCTGTTGAACGAGGGGACGGAGCACGTATGGGAATGTCCTGAGTGCAGTGATGTCGGTTCTTGACTCAACTCAACTCAACTCATGTCTTTACATTCCGTCTTTCCCTGAGCCGTCTTTTCCCTTTGTTGGGAACCGCAGAGTTCAATAACTTATTTATAAATACAAACGTCATAAACAAAATATTGCATGATTTCTTGCCTGTCATATTTCGCTGCACCCCGTCAGGTGCATCCCGCAGGTACAGTTATAAATCATATATATAAGAGCACTCGCATTCAAACTTCCTGTGTGCTGATGCCGAGGTAGCGCATTCAACCCCTACACCGGTCAGTTGGACTAAAATGTTGACTTCTTGTCCTTCACTTGGGGACGTAAATTACAAGTACCTCAAAAGTCGTAGTGAGTTCGCCTGATGGCGAGGGACACTGAAGCTAATTAAGCGAGAGAGAAGGTGAGGGTTTGAGACAAGAGAGAGAGAGAATGAGGGAGAGGGACACGCAGGAATCAGTCCAGTGCACAAGAAGTAGTAGTTACTAGTAGCACGTGCTTTGACTACGCTTGAGTTCAAAGCGAGTGAGCGAAAATAAAATCATATGAAGTGAATACACGACAAATTACTTTGGCTGAAATACTAAGTTCACAGTCGTTGCATTATTATTCGATGGCCGAGAATGGTAGCCCCGCGGCAGTCTGGGACTTATAACAGGAAGTCCTTCTGTTTGTGTAGCAACGGTCGGCAAAGCCTAATAGACAATCTCATCTCATCTCATCATGTTCCTCTTGTACCTTACGGTGTCGAGGTGAAGTATAAACAGCGGGAGAGTGCCAGCTTATGGGCTGGGTCAGTCCGTTTATACTTCTTAGTTTTTCTACGAGTAGTATGAAGATGGCTGCCCTCCTTGGCCTAGGTGTTAACGTCTTTCTCCGTAATCCCGTATATTCTCGTGAGTAACGTAACCTGCGCGAGAATCGGTAGCGGTTCTCGCCGCGTTGGTAACCTACGGGGTATGTGAACTGGTCCCTTAGAAAGCAATGGCAAACTACTTTGCGTAGTTTTGACTAGTACATCAACAACAGCTGAGAAATTCTGGTGTTGACTGCAACGTCCTGTAGGGGATATTCAAAAATTTAAAAAAAAAAAGTATGAAGATCCCCTGCCGGCTTGCTAGGCCAGTCGCAGGTTTAGGACAAATATCTGACCATAGGGAGTCCATCCCCTATGGCGAGTCATAGCCCCTATCATGAAGTTCTTAATGATAAGTGCGTGATATGGTCGTTGTCTAGGTAACGATACTCCTGGTGTGTCAATTGAGCTATCTCACTGTCTTATACTATGACTCACCCCCGCAGTGCACATTCACCCGTCAGTAAACAAGATTGAGTTGGCGCACATAATCCTTTATTACAGAAAGAACACGGACAAACGGAACATCCTTATATATCCAGAAACAATATAATCCCTAGAAGATATATATATATATATATATATATATATATATATATATATATATATACATTGGCACCTTGCCGTCTTGACAGACGATAGTTTGTGCTTTAAAAAGGCATAATAACTTTTAACTATGGCGGTAGCGAGTGTGACTGATAAGGCCAATTTGCGCTGTAAATGTCCGTTCACAGTGGGTGCATGTGAACACGTGGTCATTTCCACCATCATGCACCATCTTACGTCTCAAACGCTTGGTGTGTGACTTTTCTGCAATAATTTTCTCCTTTGACTTTATTCCATTTCTGATATTTGCCCTCCATGCTATATATATATATATATATATATATATATATATATATATATATATATATATATATATATATATATATATATATCTTATATATATATATATATATATATACTCCTCACAACTTAACCAGCACGCATCAATGCCTTCTCAAGGCCTGCTGAATCTCAAATTCACAAGACAGGTAATCCAGCTCCTATCCACAGCTGGACCTCACACAATACACCCACACACTGGGTCTAGTCTCCACTAACTATCCAACCCACTCTGGGTTCAGGCCTCTATTAACTATCCAACCCCAACTGGGTTCTAGGCCTGTATTCACCAATGGGAGAACAACACTACAACAGAACTGACCCACAGTCAGTCTTAAGCTCCCACGTATTAGCCCACCGATCCGCTCGGCGCTAAAACATCAACTGTCCAGAAGTCCCCTGACTTCACATGAACCGAACCTCATTCGGTCTCCGCTTCTCCACTGCCAAGTCCAAGTTTTCCACTGTCTTTTAACCCTGCTGTGTAGCCCCTCCCTCGGCTCCCCACAACATTACACCCCAGCCTAAAACTGTCTCTCTCTCTCCATCCACCTTGGGGTCTCTACTCACCCTCACCATTATTTCTCATGGTTGGTTGTTTTTCTCGTAGTCTCCCTACTGGGGTCACTTACCTTACTGTCTCTAACTTTCATCTATTATTTCTCATGCCCGGTCACTTGTTTATGTACTAGCACGGTCATTCTCCTTAATGTCAATGACTCCAGGCATGTGTCACTACCCCATCCTCAAAAGAAAACATCGTTTTCAAATGTTGGGAGACCAATACTTATCAAATATGTGACCCAGACACATTGCCTGGGTAGTCGTAAGTATAAATCCAACTTACTCTAGCTACCACACTAAATAATACATCAAATGTTCATAGTACACTCCCATATTCCCCACACATCAATACATGACTAGTATCTCACATAATAATAATAATAAACATATCATAGGGAACATAATATCTGTGTACCTGCAAGTCTATTCACCTCCTCAAGAAGACACAACCTATTTGTGTCCCGACCCTGTATCAGGTGGCTGTGTTCTTGCATCAAACCTCCATCTATTTCTGTCGATTATGTATCTACCTTTCTTGTACTCATTCCTCATGGTGCCCATATATTTACAACATCTGTATGCTATCCCTAACCCTGGGTCAGTGATGTCGCGAACACTCTTTTGGCCTGACTCAACTCTCCTATCTGCATATTGCACCGTTACACTGGAGCCTCTGTTTAGTCTGAACTCTTTATTCAATCTTGGCCCATATCCCTGGCACCTTGCTCTCTGCAGCAAACGCATTATACCTGTGTGCCCTGCACATGCACTATCCTGAGCTGATCTAGTATCTCGGTCACTACGTGCTAAGGGTACTAATCCTTGCCCATGTGAAGTTCCACCATCTGAAAACCTGCGAGTGAGAACATTATTCTTCCTTCCAAAGCACCATCTACCCTTCTTTGATTGCCTATGTCTCACTATACCACACCTTTGGAAACATTTGTCTGTCGTATCATCTTGTCTGTGGGAGTCACTCCCACTATGTTTGAGATAAATTCTCACATGCTCAGCTGTACTATCCTTGCTCTGAGTTCCTGTGTCTACTTCATGTGCCTCTTCTTGTTCAGCTATACTCTCTAGTTTAGGTTTTCTTTTGGTAACTACCCCGTTACTACTTACACTATGTATCTGGTCCCAATAAACTACTTCTTCTTCTGTACAATCTTTAACTCCTGCTACATTTCCTATGATCAAATCCGCCACTGGTGCGTCCAGAACACACGCTGTCACTCTTCCTGTGATATATGGTGTTTTCACTGTTATCACGGCTAATGGGTAGAATTCTACTGTCCCATTAAATGTTATGGATCTAATCTTTTTTTCGTGTATAATCCGAGGGATGCACTAAACTCTTTCTAACTCCGATGGACGTACATCCGGAATCCCTAATTGTTAATGCTGGCCTATCATTAACAAATCCATGGTGCATCTTCAGACTTCCTCCTTCATGCACTGCTGATCCTGCTTTAACTGTGTGACCACATATTAAGACCGGCTGACCGTCTTTCTCAAAAAGAGGTTTACATCCACTACAATTTTCATTGTTAAGCGTCTCAATTACTTGCGCTGCATTTGAGTGCTCTGTTTCTCTCATCCTACATTGATGGCTGACATGCCACTTCTTTCCACATTTGAAACAGATGATCTCCTTCCTTGCGTTACTTGTTGGCTCACTGGATGGTTGTGCATCACACTGTGCTGCCTTGTGTCTCCAGCTCCCACAATTCCAACATCCGGCATAACTATTTGGACGTCTTTGAAAGTTCCCCCTTTTGTATGGGTACCGTCCTGCTCTGCTAAAATGGTTGCCACGGAAACCATTATCTTGAGACTCTTGTTGTTCATACGTCTGTGCTGAATCCACACTTTTCGCCCTTGGTCTGATAACTGGATTCTGGTCCTGTTTAGTGTACGCTGCACAGACTATTTCCTCACTCATTAGTCTACCAATAGAACTGTTTGGATGTGCAGTCATGTAGTTCTGCCCTAACTGTGACATTGTGTCTATGTCCTTTGGCTTACGTTCCTCAAAGAAAGCTACTAAGTTTGTATTGCATGCAGATACTACCTTGTCTCTTAACATTAAATCCACTAATTTATTAAAATCTTTCCCTACTTCTGCAAGCTCCATCCATTTGTTAAATGTGTTCGTTACTGTATTGACAAAATCAGTAAAATCCTGATTTGTCTCTGGCCCTAATTGTCTAAACTTTGTTCTGTATCCATACTCGGTTAGTTGGAACTTCGTAAGCAAACGTTGACGCAAAATAGTATAGCTGTTTCTTTCTTCCAAAGGTAAATTAAACATGGTATCTAAGGCCTTACTCGTTAGAAACTCGCCCAGCCGCATCGTATATTCTCCTTCTTGGATGCCTAGAAATTTCGCAGATGCTTGAAATCTGTCAAGATAAGATTCAAGGTTGTCTCGGTCCGTAAAATATGGCAGTTTTAGTCGCTGTGACGACTGCGAAGGTCTTCTGCCTTCCTCACCCTGCCCTTTTGACGCTAGTTCTAATTTTTTAAATGCAATTTGAGTTTCCATTTGACACTTGAGCTTCTCTTTCTCAATTTCTATTTTCATTTGTGTCTCTTCGTGTAGGCGCTTTTGTTCCATTTCTAGTTTCACTTGTGTGTGTGTCTCTCTCTCTCTCTCTCTTCCTGTAGGCGTTTTTGTTGTTCCATTTCAGCTAACTTCTCTTCCTGTGGGCGTTTTGCCTCGCGTTCATTATGCCTCTCCTCTCTTTCCCAGTGCTGAACTTCTTTCAATTTTGCTTCTGCAAACTCCTGTAACCCTTTACTCTTCAGACCTAACCGTTCACCTGCTTCAATATATTCCATTAAAGTAGGCATCTTATACTTGTGGACCCGTTGCTGTCTGTCAGCCAACTATAGATGTGCAGACTCTGTTGCTAGTCTTTGTGTACTTTCCCTAAGTACACCACCACTCCCTGTGTACGTAAATTTGTAGTACTAATAATATCACTGTGTACTCACACAGTCACTCTATAAGCACCAGGTAGTGATGGGCGAATATCACCTATACTCCTTCACATATATCTCTAACAAATAGTTGTATAAAATTTCTGGAAATATTGTTAAACATACATATAAATACATATACAAACGAATGGATGATCCACACTAAGTGTTGCTATAAAACGCTAGACGCACAAGCCAAGTACACGGAGACGGTGATCACAAAGAAATAAACCACAGTAACATCCACAAGCTTGTGTGAAACGACCACAGTGCGCGTAATAATATATATATAACTGACACAGACCACTAGACAGTAGATATTACGAAAGATCACAATAATAACATATATCCGAACACAACCAATATCATATGCAAATATTATGAAAAGACAAGGAACGAAAAAAGAAAAAAAAATTATAACACCAAAATATACACAGATCTGACGTCAGAAAACACGTCTCTAGATATTAGTTAGGACCCCAATGCCAATGCACGACACGCTAACTTTTTAGCGTTTTCCTTACAAAAAATATCTTAAGCACCAGAAATACCCACGTTTTGCAAGGCCTATCTTGATGTAGATAGAGATCGCAAAAAGTGCCTATCCAACAACTACATGTAATAACATATATATATATATATATATATATATATATATATATATATATATATATATATATATATAAGTACACAAACGATAACGACAGTTAAGACGATGAGAGCAAACAAAATGTCCAGATGGTTGGCCGACAAATATGTGCTTATTAATCCGTTGCCAAAAGTTCTTATTTTGCTGTTAATAGTTTTTCACAATAGGCTGGAAGTGTCTGTTGGTTAAAATTCCGAAATGTCTACGACGCTAGATTTCAAAACGACTTCTTGATTTGTTGCGTGGTGACTGAATTTCACGTGGTGATCACAAGTTCCAACTGTCGACAAAAGTTGAAGATGATAGTGATTATCCAAAATGTTCTGTGTCGACACAGTCCGTAGTTGTATCAATTATGTGATAGCCTCACGTTTAAAGACAAAGTTCAACACAAAAAATGGCAGCGAATGTCCAGCGCTTTAAATTTTTATATATAAATCCTTATTGGCAAAGAAATACGACCACGGTTGCGATGACGCCACGTTAAAAATGTTTGCTCACAAAGGGATTGAACAAAGCCGAACATAAAGTCTGTCTTTCTTTCAAAACAACTTGTTTATCCAGTTCTCCTCTGGAAAATTTTAGTAAATTTCCACCACATCGGCCTTGACATTGCCGGACACCTCAAGTCATAACCTCAGTACTCTTTGTCAAAATCAGTGGAAAAATCCTCAGTAAATATTTCCACACAACCTTCTCAGCCCCAACACGGCTGCTTTTTTTCACTTCGTGGAAAGTCACACTTTATCTTTCTCTAAACTGACCGGAAACTTTTCAGTCATACACAAACACTTTTCACTTCTGCCCCAGCACCTGGTCGCTGGTAGGGGTACCGTTACTACCCACGTATGTCACCCCTCCCGGTGAATCAGCAAATGTCAATTCTGTGTATCCTACACATCCATGATAACTCTCCTTCCCAAGAGTTCACTTTCCTCAGTACTTTACCTGTACTGTCTATTAGCGCCGCCCCGCCTCGTCTTTTAACGGCGTCGACAAATCTTGACCAGTCGACTGGGACCACACAGTGTATTGCCCTCAGCACACACACCTGTCAATATCTTCGATTTTCAATCCTGTCTTTATCACCGACAGCAATACTGTCCTTTTTTTTACCTATGAAAAACACCGTACACCTGTCTTCAGCGCGCACAGGACTTCGCTACGAAATCACTCACTGTCTGTTGTGTATTTGCCGCGGCGCTGGCTGTTTTTGATGTACTTTCGTGAACTGTCTGCTAGCTTCAGCACTACTGCCTGGTATCAAATTTACCTGGTTTCTCGTGAACTCTGTCCTTGACACACACGCACGCTGCCCTCGTCACACTCTGGATTCAACACTGGTTTTCCGTGCCCCGACTGCTAGCTTGCGTGTTGCCTTTGAATTTAATAATAATAACCTCTCTAATCGCCAAGTTCACAGATAACAGAATGACAACAATGTCTATATTGTTCTTGATCGGACGAAGCCTCTAGATAATAACTCCTCTGTCAGCGAAGAGCCCACAGATATCTCAATATTGCACGGTGTTCCTTGACCGAATGTAGCTGTAAGAAAATCTTTACTAAGCGACGAGCTCCTAGATATCTCAATATTACACCGTATTGCTTGGCCGGACGAGCTATCCAGATAATATCACGAAGTTCTTAATGATAAGTGCGTGATATGGTCGTTGTCTAGGTAACGATACTCCTGGTGTGTCAATTGAGCTATCTCACTGTCTTATACTATGACTCACCCCCGCAGTGCACATTCACCCGTCAGTAAACAAGATTGAGTTGGCGCACATAATCCTTTATTACAGAAAGAACACGGACAAACGGAACATCCTTATATATCCAGAAACAATATAATCCCTAGAAGATATATATATATATATATATATATATATATATATATATATATATATATATATATATATATATATATATATATACTCCTCACAACTTAACCAGCACGCATCAATGCCTTCTCAAGGCCTGCTGAATCTCAAATTCACAAGACAGGTAATCCAGCTCCTATCCACAGCTGGACCTCACACAATACACCCACACACTGGGTCTAGTCTCCACTAACTATCCAACCCACTCTGGGTTCAGGCCTCTATTAACTATCCAACCCCAACTGGGTTCTAGGCCTGTATTCACCAATGGGAGAACAACACTACAACAGAACTGACCCACAGTCAGTCTTAAGCTCCCACGTATTAGCCCGCCGATCCGCTCAACGCTAAAACATCAACTGTCCAGAAGTCCCCTGACTTCACACGAACCGAACCTCAGTCGGTCGCCGCTTCCACTGCCAAGTCCAAGTTTTCCACTGTCTTTTAACCCTGCTGTGTAGCCCCTCCTTCGGTTCCCCACAACATTACACCCCAGCCTAAAACTGTCTCTCTCCATCCACCCTGGGGTCTCTACTCACCCTCACCATTATTTCTCATGGCTGGTTGTTTTTCTCGTAGTCTCCCTACTGGGGTCACTCACCTTACTGTCTCTAACTTTCATCTATTATTTCTCATGCCCGGTCACTTGTTTATGTACTAGCACGGTCATTCTCCTTAATATCAATGACCCCATGCATGTGTCAGCCCCGTTAGCCCATGACCTCGTGGTCATGGTTTCCCAGTCTACATCACGTGGAGGTGGGGTTGACTTGTGTAGTCTGCGGGTCATCAGCAGGCTACTAATTTTCACCTTTCACCCCTCCTGGGAGAGGATAGCCGATCCTAACCCTGCTGGCTGCAGGGCCAGGCGCAGTCCCCACCTTGTGAACCTATAGATAATGCTTCGGTATATTTGAGCAATCGATCATTGTTCATCGAAAGAGTATATGAAATGAATCTTGTTTGTTAACTCTATTTAACTTTATTTTAAACTTTATTCTGCTTGCTTACTTTTTAATTAACAAGTGCATAGGTGAAGAGGGATGAGTTGAATTTCTTTTTCATCTTGAACCAGTCGATGTGTCCCTCGACTTCGTTGATCTGTGTTTGCCTTGTCAATCCATCCATCATGTGCCATGCCGGTAAGCGTGGGCGGTCATGTTCTGCCATCTCACTCGATCACCAGAGTCGTGGATAAGCTCCGTGTTCCTGTCTCGACCATGCCACGTCTTGTACAGCTATCTAATATATAGTTTTAATAGAGTGTGTCCAACTGATTCTTGATTGTGCAGTAGCACCATAGCCAGAGCATCCTGGATTGGAGAGACAGTAATGCGGTCATCTTCATCATCACGTGCCGTACTGATAAGTGTGGGTCATCTCATAATATCACCATTCAATATCGCCAAGCCATCGAGGTATTTAATCTCTGTGTCTTTCCCTTTGCTCTTTTCCCATCATTTTTACCAGTTGTCACTAAGTTTTCTAGTTTCTTTCTCCACATACAGTGCCCAAAAGTCTTCACGGTCAATGACTAATTTCTATAATGAGTTTATGGCTTTCATGTGTTTTAGTGGAATTTAATTCAATTTTGTTAAACTGCTCGTGTAACCAATTTTCTTTAGCCTAATGTTATTTATTTTGTTCTTCTTCTAACATCTAACATCATCAATACGCCGGTAAAATATATCTATAAAACAGAGTGTATGTGACTTTGTTTTTGTGTATTGGATGCGTTCGATAACGGTACATCCGATTGAGATGAAATTTTCTACAGGTCTTCCTTTCATTCCTGTGCAACCGACTATAATAGTTTCTTAGTGTAAAATCTTCTACTTATTTAATAACATTTACTTTTTCATTTTTCATTATATAATTTCTATATAGCAGGGGGACTTCACTCTAGAAAAGTTATTTCAAGGGGCATAACTCTTAATAACATTTCTATATACTTTATAGTCATATTGTTGGACTTACTTGCACTATTGTTAAACTCTTTGTCTATAGTTATTTTTAGGCATTTAAGTTATAATAAATAATGATATAATCTTTCAGGCATTTTTAAAGTTTTCATAAAAATAATGCATAATGCATAACATTGTAACCCATCTTTTTATGCTTAAAGAACTTATCAACTGTCATGTCGGTGATTAAAAACAGTTTTCATTAAAAATAATGAATGGTGTGTGGAAGGACATTCTTTTAAGTTACTGTGTGCCAGGAGCTGGGCGAAACCACGCCGGGTCAGATAGATAGACAGACAGACAGATAGTCGGGAACGGAAGCTTATATGAATTAAATGACATGCTCCCCACCAGGGACTGGGTGAAGCCGGGCCGGGACAGACAGACAGACAGATAGACAGACAAACAGATAGTCGGGAACGGGAGAGCTTATATGACTACGTATATGAATTAAATGAGATGCTCCCTACCAGGGACTGGGTGAAGCCGGGCCGGGTCAGACAGACAGACAGACAGATAGACAGACAGATAGTCGGGAACGGGAGAGCTTATATGACTACTTATATGAATTAAATGAGATGCTCCCCACCAGGGACTGGGTGAAGCCGGGCCGGGTCAGCCAGACAGACAGACAGACAAACAAGCAGACAGACAGACTGATAGATAGATAGATAGATCCCCTCCAGGGCCTGGGCGAAGCCGGGCCGGGTCAGCTAGTACATTATATATACAAAAACAAAAAGCAGTTGTGATTCAACAATAACCACAGCTGATGAAGCAGGTTAGACGAGGCCGAATTTGGAATTTTTTTTTGGAAAATTGGAATTGGAACAGTTGTTATTTAGAGTCCATTAGAATGATTAAGCCCGGGAAGGTTAACCCGGTCAACAAATGCCCGCAGAAGTCGGATGTGTCGGCCTAACGGCGCAAGAACGCAGCTCTGTTGTAAACAGGCACAACGCAATCACATCCGGAAAAAAAAAACTCCGGATGAACGAAGAAGAATGATTAAGGCTTTTACTTTTAGAGTTCCTAAGAAAAGAGTAGAAAACAAAATAAAAAAAAAAAAAGGACGCCCAACGTGGGGCTCGAACCCACGACCCTGAGATTAAGAGTCTCATGCTCTACCGACTGAGCTAGCCGGGCTATAGTGTGTACAGCGTGTTGTGTGTATGTGTTTGCGTGACAGCTGCTCACTTCAGGATTTACGGAAGGGGGGATGGGGGGGGGGTGGATTCGGCCTCGTTCAATCTGCTTCTGCAACATCGGTTGTAATTGAGATTCGTTTTTTTCCTGAATTGTGATATTCTTTCTTTACTCGCTTTCAAATTAGCCTTAAATGGGACTGGTTATATTTCCCCCTCTGTGCTCTTCGAGTTTGGTTGGGTTTTTAAAAAATAAAGTATAAACTTAGACCGTTTTATAGAGTTCACGCTGACTGGCTGGTATTTTCATTATTTTATTGCGTTGAACTTTGAACTGGTCCTGGGGAGGGCTGCCAGATTCTGCAGCCTCCCAGTTGTTCGTTGCTTTCTCTAAAAGGACTGGTCTTTAACCCATTTAGTCCCCATAAGGACTGCTTTTGAACTTATGTATTTAGTCCACAGAAAGACTGGTCTTGTTAGTCCTCCTTGTCCTCACAAGGACTGGTTTCGGTTATATTTAGTCCTCACAATGACTGGTTTAATCTTGGTTAATCATCACAAAGATTGGTTTTATTTAGTTATATTTAGTTCCCACAAGGACTGGTTTGATCTTGTTTAGTCCTCACAAGGACTGGTTTTAGTTATATTTAGTCCTCACAAGGACTGGTATGATCTCGTGTAGCCCTCACAAGGATTAGTCTGGTTTGGTTTTTAGTCTTCACAAGTACTTTTATTTTGTTCGCATATCCCTTACAGGACATCGCTGTCAACATCAGCATCTTTCAGCTGATTGTTGATTTCTTGGCAAGATTACGCTCAGTAGTTTGCCATTGCTTTTCACAAGTACTAGTGTTTGTTATATTTAGTCTTTACAACTACAAGGAGTGGTTTGATCTGGTTAAGTCCTTACAAGGACTGGTTTTGGTTATATTTAATCCCTACATGGACATTGGCAAAGGCTGAGAACTCAAGGGAAATCCAAAGTATCACCCTTATCAGATATCCATCCGATCCGCTGCACGTCCTCCCAGGAAATCCCTTCCAGAGAGGCGCCCAACCACACACATGCCAGCTGCTTGCAAGACCCAAAAAAAAAAATATATAAATTAAAAAAAAACGCCACGAAATAAAAAGTGGGGGAAAAGTTAGTTAGTTAGTCGACAGAGCATCCTCATTGCACATCGAACCATTCAGTCCATAAGTGCTCGGATCCCCTCCTCAGCAAATCCCGCAGCGTGTAGCGGCTAACGACGCCAGTTCTGTGTTGATTTATCAATCTTCTTTGGCTTCCTGCGTAGTATCTTGTTTGGCCACCCTCTTTTAATTTGCTGTTCTCGCAGTCTAGCCATGGTTGTAGATTCACAGTCATCACTTGGTTCTTGCAAAAGTCTTACTTCTCGAAGAGCATTCAGAATGTCAGCCTGGTCCATGGCGCGTCCGCCCTCCACAGTAGCTTTACCTGCGAGCTTGTCAGCCCGCTCATTTCCTTGTATTCCCGCATGCCCTGGCACAAAGATGAAACTAATCTTTGCCAGCTGAGACCGCTCCAGAGACAGCAACCACTCTCTTCTGATCCACCCCGTCTCTATCCTCTTGAGCATGTTCATTGAGTCGCTAAAGAAACATGCCCTAGTGAATGTCTGTGTCTCGAGCCATGTTATTGCTTTATTTACTGCCATGACATCCATAGTCAGGCTACTTGTGGTCTCAACAAAAGCACCAGAGTCCTCCTTCACAATTCTCCCTCCGGTCTAAGTCGTAAAGGCCCAAGAGCTTCTCGCATGTCGGACGACCGACCCATCTGTATAAATGACAGCATCACCGTCTAGCGAATTCTCACAAATCAACGCCTTCCGCCTTCTGCTGTGTACTTCCGCCTCCACAGCAGCCGGATTTTCTTGTCTGCATTTTCTGTCTAGTTGGGTGCAAATTGAAAAGGACGTACAGAAATCTGTTGGCACTTGTAACCACTCCTCGCCAGGTTCTAAGTCCTCAAGTGAACACACCTGTTGGAGAATGTCTTCGGCTTAACCCATCCACGACCGTCCTCTTTTTAACCTGCTGCCCTTCACCTTCATAATTTCACTATGCAGTGGATGTTGTGTGTTTGCGTTAACTCTGAGGTAGGCGCGTGCTCTGCAAATTTATATTCTGTCTTCAATGGTTGGAAAATCAAGAAGGTAGCACATCGCCCTGCATGCCGTATCTCTTGTGCATCCAAGAATAATGCGCATAGCTTCATGCTGTATCCTTTCATTGCTTGGATAGCAAATCCATTACGTGGAAAGTCCGAATCGAAAGCTCACTGTGTGGATGTCATCTGCAGACTGCATTCTTCTGACTTCCGGAAGAACAGCCTATGGTGAACGGAAGGCCCAATATTCGGAAGTGAGGCTAAGCAGCCATGTGCAGGACGTGACGATTCCTTGGGTGAGCCCAGTACCAGAGCGCTGTGTTGGCTCTGCAATTATGGAAGCCTCCTTGGATGGCGGGGAATGCCCATGATCTGCCCCTGCCTTCCCTTGAGGGCTGACCAGGATGCCTTTGGCTGTTCTATAACAGTGAGAGTCAAACGTCCTAAGAAGCCCCCGGGAAGGTTAATCCGGTCAACAAATGCCCGCAGAAGTCGGATGTGTCGGCCTAACGGCGCAAGAACGCAGCTCTGCTGTAAACAGGCACAACGCAATCACGTCCGAAAAAAAAACTCCGGATGAACGCAGAAGAAGAAGAAGTATCCTTTCCATCTGCTTACGGCTGAGAGTCAGTATTGCCATTGCATACTCAAAAACAGACATGACCAGCCCCTCGTATAGAAGACATAGATGGCGCTGCTCACAGTTTGCTGCCGCCATCACCCGCATCGCAGCCAAACCCCCGCTTGGACTTTGTTATCACCTGGTTTATGTGCTCATTATAAGCAAGGCTTCGATCAAAACGTATCCCCAGGTAATTCATTGCCTGCGTTCTTTCCACCGTCTCTGAACACATATTAACAGTTGGTGTTGGAGTGTTTACAATATGATTATTCAACGAGAACCATGTCATTGTTGCCTTTGTTGGGTTGACCATTGCCACAGCTTCAACACACCAAGTACTCTATGCGATTGAGTTCGGTTTCTAGTTCCACAGCAACCTGATTCCCATCCTTCCCTTGACGATACACTAAAACATCGTCGGCATATGACAGTGTCCTCCACGGTCCATTGATCTGCTCGTTGGTGATTCTCACAGTGTAGGCGTTGAACAGTACTGGAAATAATGGTGATCCCTGTGGTAGGCCAGGATATGTTGCACTTCTCTTCAATGTCTACTTTCTGGTTGTTTTATGAGCAACACAACAACGATGATGAAAAAGCCACATAAATCGAAATGTGTGTCTATGTATGTATTATGTAAATTATTATTTTATGTATGTATTTGTATGTTCGGAAAAATGGCGGCCGTCAGTTGCTGAACTAATAACTGCGCTTGCCCAGTTATTATTACTGTTTGCCTGTTTACCAATCAGTTAATGCAATGATGTGAGGCTGCTGGTTTTCTAGGCACTGCTACTTCCATCGACGATTAACTGCGTTTTTCGTGCCTGACTTTTATGTTGGCATTCTGGCAGCGGCATTTTACATAGTATACTTGTGCGGGCTGTTAGTTTGTCGAGACTCCTGCCTATTCCACTTTTCACATTGGGCAGTGGGGAGCATTATGTGTGATATTCACTGGCACAGGAACGGAGCATAATGGGGATGACCCGTTGCCTTGAAGTTGGAACCTCGACTAACTAACTAATGAACTAACTAACTAACTAACTAATGTCTAATGACAGCTTATGTCTATGTTTATCGACACGACACATGATGAGGTCACAGAAAGTGCAAATAGCACAGTTATACGGAACAGCTCCCGTCGCGGAAAGTCTAAAATGGAGAGAGGTCTTCCGCGTCCATCACAGTACCACAGTTTGTGAGTTTATAAGCAGCAAGCTTCAACAGATGGCGGAGGCGTACTATAACTGAGAAACACATATTTTTGGTAGGTAATGATTGATGCTCATAAAACAACCAGAAAGTAGACATTAAAGAGAAGCCACTAAATAGCAGAAAAGAGGTTTCAGGACAGCAAAATAAATTTAAAAAATTTTATTTTTTAATTTTCAAAAATTAATTTTCACTGAAAATTTCAGCCTGTTGGTTGCACTGCTGATGATGATGACTGAATGATGCTCCCAACAATGATTCAGACCATTTCGAGCGACAGTGATAGATTGGTTAAGTAAGATAGAGATAGTTTTAGTGTCAGTATAGATCAAAGAAAAGATAGTTTATTTGTTGCATGCATCATATACTAAATAGTAACTAGTTAGTAGTCACTGACACTTGTGTGTGTCGTTAACAACACTATAACAATAACAGTTAAGTTAACAGAACAGACCTGGCTTGCACATTTGAGACATTTCATGTGAATCAAAAACTAACCTTAGAACCTAAGTCACAGAACTCAGGCCATTCCCGTATGTGCTCCGTCCCCAACGTCAGAAGACAGCAAAGAGTCCCAACTGGTGGTACCAATTGCAGTCTGATGATGCATTCGTTTGGCCTTTTCTCGGAGTACTGAATGTTGACCAGATCCTGTGGACTGGTCACTCCCTGCACCACCATTCTCTCTAGGTTGTGGTGATTTGTCTGTTCTTTCACACTATGATCCCAAAGGTCTTGAAAGGGCCCTGACGTCGCCTGCCTTATACTTATAGTG
This sequence comes from Cepaea hortensis, assembly GCA_963921405.1. NCBI lineage: Eukaryota > Metazoa > Mollusca > Gastropoda > Stylommatophora > Helicidae > Cepaea > Cepaea hortensis. The sequence continues at coordinate 9,808,152 of OY992882.1, forward strand.
TAAACCATTATAAATAATTAAGGAAATATACTGCAGAATAACAGACAGTTTGGTGAATAGATCTGCTTCACAAAATAACGCATTAGATAGTTACTTACTCAACTTACTGTAATGACTTCATATTGAATGATATTGTTTAGACCATATTTTTACAAACCTGAAGATTGATTGATGATTCATTCTGCTTGGATAAAAGGGAATCTGAAATATCTATGAAGTATTCATTGTGATTTTCTGGAGCCAGGACAGCACAATGGCTTCAAGGTGGTAATATAATCAAATCCCTTTTAACTTTCTGAGGCGGGGATTTTTTCACTGATCTTTGAGGTCTGCAAGCCTAAAATGTTTACCAAGAAAATTCCTTGTGAGTACAGATGGCTGGCATAATATTGCCCACATCGCCTTCGGGGTGCTGATTGGACTGAAAATCTGGAATTAGCACCGTATTCCCAGAAACGCCTCATGATGTGACAGGGTGTCCCTTATCCTGCTGTACTTCCTGTCTCCAGTCTGGTTGGGACTCCAAGGATCAATTTGTTCACATTTTAAGATTCTCTGACATATAACAGAAAAGGTTGGATGTAACATTTCAAAACTCATTTTGAATGAATACATGAATATATTTACTTATCTTCTATATTTTATAGAGACCCAACCCACAGCTGAAGTCATTGTTAGACCCTCTAGAATGGAGTACCAAAGATCCTCACAAATCTGGGTGGTCTATATTATGGTCCTATCTTTATGTTTCTTACACACGTACACAAATGGACAGAAATCTCCATCATCTAACAAAAAGAAAGAAGATGCTGTACAAGAGGTATTCGAGCTCCCAAAGGAAGTCATTGTGATTGGTGCAGGCTCAGCTGGTCTGGCGGCTGCGAGAAAGTTGTCGTCAGATAAACAAAACTTTACTGTCACAGTGTATGAAGCCCGGAAAGATCGCTACGGTGGTCGTGTGTGGACAGATAAATTGACAGATATGAAAGCCAAAGGTAAATGTTTCTTTGTTTCATTTAGTTACTAATTATTTCCATGATTACAGTGTTCAGAGTTTAAAGCCTCTAAACTTTGTAACTGCTAATCTAAAATTTCAAATGTTTTTTTTACTGCTAATGTAAAAGTCTAGGTATCCAATCTCACTATCCAAGAACCAGTGGTTTCTAATGATATATATTTCTCTGATCACTTGGAAATTGTTAAGAGTAGGTGATAAGACCACCGTCCTGGCAAAATTATTAGGAAAAGAGAAACAATTATCATTAGACACCATTAGTTCTGGTTAAAATGCTGAATCTTATGTTTTGGATTCAAACCAGGTAACTCTTGAGCATGAAGGTGACAGCACAACCTCTCAGACACACGTTCTTCCCAAAATTGGTCAGCTTACTGTGTTACTTGGGTCCATAGTACCACTGTGATCTGCAGTGACTTCTTCATGATTGGTTGCACTCTTGGGGCTTGAGTTTTCTGCAGAATGAGGTAACCAGCCTCACACCAACTCCTCTTAGTCACCTCTTGTTTTTATTTTTATTTTTATTTTTGACTTCTACTACTGCTACTTCTAGTAGCACTGGACTGAACTTTGCATGTGGATTAGCTTTGCCTATTACTAGTGTCCCTCGCCATCAGGTAAACCCACTTCGACTTGAGAGGTACTTGTAATTTACGTCCCCAAGTCAAGGACAAAAAGTCAACATTTTAGTCCAACTGACTGGTGTAGAGGTTAAACTCCTACCTCAGCAACAGCACACTGGATGTTTAAGAACAAGTGCTTTTATCCATTTGGCCACGCTGACCTGTGTCACATCACATGAAATGCATGGTAGGTTACATGTTGCTATCTTTGCTTCAGTCTGAAATATCGTTAATGTTGAAATGTATTGTCTATCTCCGCAATGTTGTCTCTTGTATAAACTTCACTGCCCTTTTTTGGTTCATGCAATGGTCCATAAGGTGTATCTTTTGCTGTTATTTATCTAGGTCAAACGGCATTTGGGGGCAGTCTTGGAGTATGTAATCTGCTATCTACATGGTATACTAAGTCAATATTATCTTTTAGGTAGTTTGTGTCAAAGTGATTAAACCACCTACCTCATGCATCGAAGGTCGTGGGTTTGTTTCTGGACTCAGCCATTCAGTTCACGAGTGCAGTTTTTCTTAGATACTCCAGGGGGTCTTCCCTGGAATTATGGAGCTTGTGCTCTGTGCAACACTTTCAGCAGGCCACTCTTCAGAAAGATACCAATCTACGTGGATAAAATCCTGTGTAAGGTAGCCAGTAGCCATGCCGTAAACCCCCTTTTAAACCTTTAAACCATTTAGGCACTTCAGGTTTCTATGGCGGCATCATCTTAGGTAGGTAGTTAGTATATCTCGCATCGCAGTCAACCCCAGCATCTTTTGGATGTTTGTGATTTCTGGGCAAGTTTACGTTCAGTAGTTTGCCATTGCTTTCTGAACGACCAGCACTCATACCATTGTATGGAAACCAACGCAAACTGGTCTGCTGCTAAATCATCATCTGTAGGATGACCTTGACTGTTTAATGTTTTTTACAGGTGCAGAAGTTGACCTTGGTGGCTCTTCTCTGAGTGTCATATCAAAGGAAAATCCGCTAATTGAATTAGCCGAGCAGTTTGATTTGAAGATGGCTACAGTCAAGGATCTCCAGTTTATTGTACCATGGGAGAAGAAAACGTACAGCGGTGCAGAACTCTCAGACATAACACACCAAGCCGCACAAGTGAGTGACTGTTTGTCAGTGCTGCTCTCTACTTGTCATTTAATGTCAGATTATTCAGTCCAAAGACAATGTCATTTCATGTTATTCAGTCCAAAGACAATGTCATTTCATGTTATTCAGTCCAAAGTACATGCCACTATTAATGAAATAAGTCACAGAGCTTTCTAAAACAAATGATTTAATATATTTAGATTTTAGGACAAGCAGTTAATCAGTCCAGATCTGACAAGGTGGAGGTGTCAATGAAAGAGGCCATTGATCGAATCGTAGCCACTGGAGAAATTACTGACCCATCCAGGTTTGATTTTGTGATTGTCCTTGAGTCAGCAATGAGTATACCTGTAGTCTTGTCTTTGCTTGTATTCCTACCTTTTCGTTTAATGATTTAATACTCTTGTAGTGAAATTTCATCAAGGGAGATTGTTGTTCTATTGATTTCATCTCTTGTAGTTAGGTTTCACCAAGGGAGATCATTGGTCTAATTTCACCTTGTGTAGTGAGGTTTCACCAAGGAAGATCATTGTTCTAATGATTTCACCTCTTGTGTGGAAGTTTCACCGAGGGAGATCATTGGTCTAATTTCACCTTGTGTAGTGAGGTTTCACCAAGGGAGATCATTGTTCTAATGATTTCACCTCTTGTGTGGAAGTTTCACCAAGGGAGATCATTGTTCTAATGATTTCACCTCTTGTGTGGAAGTTTCACCGAGGGAGATCATTGTTCTAATGATTTCACCTCTTGTGTGGAAGTTTCACCGAGGGAGATCATTGTTCTAATGATTTCACCTCTTGTGTGGAAGTTTCACCGAGGGAGATCGGGTTGCCATTGGCTTGATTTATTCTCATCTTTATCTTTCCTGTATGAATTTTTAGACTCAGTTGTGATTTCTTATCAAGCGTGTTTAATTTATCTTGCATCTAATTGAATGTCATCAGCGAAGTCCAGATCATCAAGCTGCACTGTCAAGTCCATTGAATTCTATTTCTGTGACATAGACTGCTACCATGGAAAAAATGTCAAAATGAACAAACCTAACCACAACAGAATGTTTACAGAATGTATGGATTCTGGTATTATTTACACATTGGGATACTTGCTAGGTTGATGAAGTTCTCCAGTTGTGATCTGTAGGAAGGGATTGGAAGGAAAGCTTCACAGTGCGATGAAGATAGCCCTTGAATACAACAAGTTAACCAGTGTTTTTTTGGTGAAAGTTTGTCTGAGAGGTTGGCTGTCTGCTGCATGATCAAAAAAAGTTACCTGGTTTGAATCCCAGCAAAGGGTTGGGCATTTTTACAGTTGGTTTCTAATGATGTGTTTCTTTTTTCACAATTTTGCCAGCGCAGTGGTCTTATCACCTACTCTTAACGATTTCCAAGAGATCAGAGAAACATATATCATTAGAAACCACTGGTTCTTGGGTAGTGAGATTGGATACCTAACCTTCTCAGATAAGGGCAAGTTTCTCACGTTAAAAATCCCATTGCAGTTGGAAATCGTTAAGAGTAGGCCCCAATACCACTGCCCTGGCAACGTTTTTAGTAAAAGAAAACCTACCCACAGATACATATAGCCAGTTACCTTGGGTGGAGTCTGTCTAGCAGAAGTCAGCCTTTCACATATGTGTGCCGATGGTTGCGGTTGCGGTTTCTTGAAACGAATGGCCCCTTTCAACCTTTGACTTATCGACTTGGTTATAGTTGGGGTCTTTATAGTGTATCTTGTATTTCGTCTTTTGTAGATAGGGCTGCTTGTTTGTGCTTCCTGGCTTCTAATTGGTTGATTGTGTTAGTTACTTTCTTGTTGTGGTTTTACATGTCTGGACAGTCGCACACTTCTTAAGGACTGGAGTAATTGTGCACCAGCCCTGTCATATGGTGCTGTTTCCTTCAGGAAACTACCAGTTATCGTCTCTCTTGGCGTTCCACCTATTTCCCTGTCTTGGCCTATCTTCGTATCATCTGGGTTTTCTCTGATACCTTGTGTCGTGGACGGGTTGATAACCCGATCTTCGTGGAGAGTAATTTCTTTTCCTGACCCCCGTCCACTATTGGTCTTGGTCGCTGTCATTCTGGTTTTCTTCCTCCTCTTCTACTTCTTCTTCTGTTGCTTCTTCTTCTGTCTGGAACATTTTGCTTTCTGGTTCAGATATTTTGTTTTTTGACTTGAGCAGTTCTTCTTCTTCTCTTCTTTGCGTTCATCCGGAGTGTTTTTTCAGATGTGATTGCGGTGTGTCTAGTTAGGCACCCTCGGGCCAAAACCCTTAGCCCAACACATCTGACTTTCAGTGTGCATTTTTGATAGGTTAGCATTCCTGTGGGACTCTCACTTTTGTGGTGCTGTCCACATCCCAGCTTGTCAAGTTGGAATGGTCGAATGCTTCTCGATCGGCCCTCAAGGGAAGGCAGGGACAGTCCATGGCATTTTCCGCCATCCAGGGTGGCTTCCATAGTTGCAGAGCCTACACATAGCGCCCTGGTGCCAGGCTCACCAAGGGAATCGACATACACTAGGTAAGCTTTCGCTTCGGACTTTGGACCACGCAATGGATTCGCTAGCCAGGCGTTCCATTTCGTGTTATTGAGACGTTTTCCCACCTTGACTACACTGTCTGTGAGTATAGATACAGACATTTTTCCTAACCATTTCATGTGACTGGGGCACTTTTCTACCTTTAATACTTGCTCACGAGGTAGGCTACATGTGCTGCCGGCTCAGTACCTTACCTCAGTGCGCGTTCAGTGAGCGAGAAACGGCCAGGCCCTCTCATCCGGGGATCCCTCATAACCCCCAGCTGAGAGCCTTCGAACAAGTATCTGAACTAAGCATGTAGCGTGCTCAGCATCTCACCTCTATTTGTCGGTAGGTGGGTATCGGCCCGGCTCTCACATCCGAGTGTTTATGGCTTAGAGGCGTTCAGCCGTATCCCTCAGCTGAGAGCCTTAGAGTATGTGTCCGGACCAAACTTTAGAGGCATCGTGCACCTAATTTAGACATTGACTGCTATCCTCAGTCTACCTGCAGAGCAGCAGGTTGTGTCTCTCTTGGTCTGGTCCCCAACCCAATGCTTGTCCGACATCCGACATGTAGTTGTGCATCCGTCGACAATGCTCTTGGGATCTCTGGGACACGCAAGCAGCCCCCCCCCTCCCCCCCCCCCCCCCCCGCAACAAGGTGAAGACAGGGGGGGGGGGGGCTTAAGCATTTCTATTTGTTCTCTTTCTTCTTGAGTGTGCGCCGAAGTCAATCTTTCACATATATATGCTAAAGTCAACCTTTCACATATGTGTGCCGAAGTTGGACACACTGATCTATGAGTTTGAGAGGTGCATAACTAGGTATTACCAGTGTATCATCAGGACCTATGAGAGAAGCATTGAATAATAATTATATAACCTATCAGCAATGACCAAGGAGGTTTGGTGTGAGACTTGTCTACCTCAGCTCATAGAAAACTAACTGCAAATTCCAACCTGTTATGAACAAGTCACAAAGGGCTTGAGTTGAGATATTTTGAGGGCCTATGCAAGCTGACTGGCACCTGGCCGCCTTGATAGACAATAGTTTGTGAAATGGAGTTCTACCTCGCCATACCACAAAGTCTGGGTTGAATTTAGAGGCCATGTGTCACATGTTGCCCCTGCAGCATGATCCCTTTCTCTCTGAACATAAAAGTGCCAAGAAAATCAACTTATGGTTGGGGTTGATTGCATTGTTCAGCAAAGGATATGCAACATTTTTGGTTTGTTTTTATGCTCCATTGTGAGATAGAGGGTAGCAGCAGAAGAAGAATAACTAGGTATGACATGCTGTCCTTGAAATAGGAAGGAGTGAGAAATTTGTAAAAATTGTGTAATTAATTTATGGCCAGATGAGTTTCCTTATTTTTGTAACAAATTATTATTATTGTTTCAGTGCTGGGGCTCATTTTGTGAAGTGTTTGCCATCGTACATCCTTGATAACTACTCCACGCGGAACTACAAGCCTGAAGCCCTAGATGTGGGGTACGATAAAATACTGTTGGATGGAATGGGAGAACTCCTAGACAGGTTAGAGGCATTTGTTGTCGTCTTCTTCTGCCTTTCATTTCCCAGTCGATCAATTAGTGGAACTGTGGTAAAGCTGTGGGAATGTAGACAATATAAAATAACACCAAGTAATGCAACTTTACATAACACAGGACGTTGCGACGACTAGAGTCTCTGCAGTGTCTTCCTTGTGAATATATGTTGTTTTGTGTATTTATTTATTTGCTGATGAAGACTAGTCGCAGCAACATCCTGTATTTTCTGTAATTGTGTTATGTAAAGCTGCATTACTTATTGTTATTTTATATTGTCTACATCTGCCAATGAAGCATGGGTCTTCAACAAGCTCATGCCCAGCACTTTGTAGACTTGTTCACGATTGGTTGGTTTTAGCAATTAATGTTTTCTATTGGATGAGGCTACCAGCCTCTCACCAACCCTCCTTAGACACCTCTTATGACATGCATGGCAGGTTCTAGTGTTTTTCTATTCCTTGCTTCCCTTATGGGCCCAGGTAACACAAGAGCAGCAGTTGTAGTGGTTGGCTTTTGTTGAGTAGTTTGTTCTATGACTAAACAAGAAGAAAACTATGAGATTTATTCACAAAAAGAGTTAACTTCTAGCACAATGGAGGGTAGTTAAGGTTTGAAGTAGCTAGTAGTGATGTAGATTGTATGTCCAGCCTTAATTACAAGGTCTGTTCATAAAGTATTGGACCTTTGGTCAGAAGCAATATGGTTACTCGCCTGGAAGTCTGAAACCGTGATCTCCTTCAAAGTACTGACATTGGGACTGTACACACTGCTCCCAGCGGTTTAGCCGTTGTTGGAAGCATTTCAGGAAAGCTTCTTTACTAGTGGAGTACAGCATAGCCGTCCCGTTGGACATGTCTTCTTGTGACTTGAATCAGGTCCATTCAGCTGCAGTTTCAGCTTGAGAAACAGCCAGACATCTCAAGGAGCCATGTTGTTATAGAGGAATCCCTCTGTGTATGACCTTCATTTCGAAATACTCGTAGAATATAAGACACCAAATATGTAAGTAATAAAATTCAGGGTAAATTGGAAGACATGAAGAATATAAGTAATGCATTTCAGGATAGAATGGAAGACACCAAGAATGTAAGTAATAAAATTCAGGATAGAATGGAAGACATCAAGAATGTAAGTAATAAAATTCAGGGAGAATAGAAGATACCAAGAATATAAGTAATAAAATTCAGGGAGAATAGAAGATACCAAGAATGTAAGCAATAAAATTCAGGGAGAATAGAAGATACCAAGAATGTAAGTAATACAGTTATGTTGCTGTTCTTACATATTACAAAATTATGTTACTCTGCCTACACATTTCCATTGCTATCACTCATATTTAGGCTTGTGAGCGGATCTTCTGAAGAGCCACCTCTGCACCTGAATCTCAACAAAGTTGCCCGACAAATTAAAGTAGACAATAAGAAGAAAAACGTTGTGGTTCGTTTCCGTGATGGCCTGCAAGTTTTTGCTGACATGGTTGTGGTTGCTGTGCCTGTGTCTGTGATTGCGTCTGGAGAACTGCTGTTTGAACCAGACCTACCCAAGACGTATAAACTGGCTGCTCATGAAATAAGTAAGCAGTGTTTTAAGCTGGGGTATGGACCCTTGTCAGGGGTCGATTTGACATTGTTACTGGTTGAGGTTGTTCCCGCCCTCTTTACAGCTTGAAGTCATGAGCACATTATAACTGGTTAGATTCGGTTTGTCGTTTCTTGTGTCAGTGTGCTCAAGGTCAGGTTTTGACCTCTGCAGATCTGCTCCAACTACCAGCAACTGAACTCCACTATTTCATTGTTGTCTAGGTTTCTTACTATGTTGTCGTATCATTTAAACATTCGGTGTGCTGAGCCGAGGTTAGGGGTTTAACCCCTACACCGGACAGTTGGACTAAAATGTTGACCTACCGTCCTTGACTTGGGGAAGTAAATTACAAGTACCTCTGAAGTCTGAATGGGTTCGCCTGATATAGAGGGACACTGTTAATATGGAAAGCTAATCCACACGCAAAATTCAGTCCAGCACTACTAGAAGTAGTATGTGTGGACTACGCTTGAGTTTAAAGCGAGCAAGCGCCAAAAAAAAAAGACTTTTCTAGTTATACTATTGTAAGGTGTTCTTCTTCTTCTTCTTCTTCTTCGTTCATCCGGAGTTTTTTTTTTCGGATGTGATTGCGTTGTGCCTGTTTACAGCAGAGCTGCGTTCTTGCGCCGTTAGGCCGACACATCCGACTTCTGCGGGCATTTGTTGACCGGGTTAACCTTCCCGGGGTAAGGTGTTCTAATTCCAGTGCCTGAGTCTTTTCTTCACCGCTTGGTTGACTGGTAAATATCTCATTCTCTCCATGAGCTCCTTCCTCATTGGTGATTCTTCACCGCTTGGTTGACTGGTAAATATCTCATTCTCTCCATGAGCTCCTTCCTCATTGGTGATTCTTCACCGCTTGGTTGACTGGTAAATATCTCATTCTCTCCATGAGCTCCTTCCTCATTGGTGATTCTTCACCGCTTGGTTGACTGGTAAATATCTCATTCTCTCCATGAGCTCCTCATTGCTGACTGGTAAATATCTCATTCTCTCCATGAGCTCCTCATTGTTGACTGGTAAATATCTCATTCTCTCCATGAGCTCCTCATTGCTGACTGGTAAATATCTCATTCTCCATGAGCTCCTCATTGTTCACTGGTAAATATCTCATTCTCCCCATGAGCTCCTCATTGTTGACTGGTAAATATCTCATTCTCCCCATGAGCTCCTCATTGTTGACTGGTAAATATCTCATTCTCTCCATGAGCTCCTCATTGTTGACTGGTAAATGTCTCATTCTCTCCATGAGCTCCTCATTGTTGACTGGTAAATATCTCATTCTCTCCATGAGCTCCTCATTGGTGATTCTTCATACTATCTTCTTCTTCTTCTGCGTTCATCCGGAGTTTTTTTTCCAGACGTGATTGCGTTGTGCCTGTTTACAGCAGAGCTGCGTTCTTGCGCCGTTAGGCCGACACATCCGACTTCTGCGGGCATTTGTTGACCGGGTTAACCTTCCCGGGCATACTATTTTATTCCTTCTATTTTACACAAGTACTGATCAGTGATTGTTTGTAGTTTATTTGTAATCATTTTTGTTGTTCTCAATGTTTCTGATCCAAACAGAATAAGGTAAACAGAATAATCCACGTGGGAAAATGGATGAAAATAATATAATAACATAATTACTAAGACAAGTATAAATAAAACACTATAAATTGTCCGGTGTTTTGGTAATTGACAACTTTCTCGTGCACAATACAATGAATAAGTAAAGTACAAAGTAAATGATCCTTTTACATGCCAGGAGGCACATTGGGCATATTGTTGTTAGACCCATGGTTTTATGGACCAATCAGAACTCTGAGGGCGATGTGGTCAGTATCACACCAAAATACAATGAATAATAGTAACAGTAATATGAAATTGAAACACAATAACCACATGTATACAAAATTCAAGATTGGCGAATCAGCCATGTGCACATGTGGATTTACGCCGGATACAGTAGATCACATACTTCAAGACTGCCCATAATACAAATTTCGGAAAATCTGACCTAGAGAAACAACAGTGGAAGAAGATGCACTGAATGGATGGACCATTGAGTGAACTAAAATGACATACATTGATTGACAGATATCGACAAATTTCAGGCGAACGAAAGAAACAGAACACACAATAAATGTACATTGAAACATAATTGGAATATTTATATTGTAATATCTTGCTCCAGTCAGGATCTTTCTTATCTGTGTTTGGATAATACATGGTTGGCTTAACTTGCAAACAAGTAACAGTGAGAGAATGGTTCGACTTGTTTATTTCAACAGATGTAGCAGCAGCTAATAAAGTGATTGTACAGTTTGAGCGTGCATTCTGGCCAGCTGAGTTTGGTGTGTTTACTAGAGCCGTCCGGTCTGACGCTGACAGAGGAAACCTCCAAACGTGGGTTAACATCAACCGTATTGTTGCTAAACCGGTCCTGACCGGCTTTCTGATTGGACAGCCAGCTGTGGAGTTTGAAAAACTTGATCTGGAAGAAGCTAAAAACTTGGGTAAGCTTTCGTGCGTGTTTTGTTTATTAAGTTATAGCAATATGTCCGTGTCTGTAGAGGTCAGAAAGTGAGTCTTAAGATATAAAATGTTCAAACTAAAATATGCAAATCAGCTTTGTTGGCTCGGGGGAGTGAACACAGTTTCACAATCAAGACACATCGGGTTCAAAGTCCGCCACAGGCAATTTGGGAGCAGATCACTTTGCATTGATTTTCACAAGGTATAGGTATTGGTCATTCCGAAAACAATGGCAAACTACTGAACTTAAAATTGCATACAACAGCTAATAGATGCTGGGGTTGACTGCGACATTCTATAAAGGACATGCAATTAACTGATAATTTATCATGGACATTGAATATAAAGCAAAGAAGAAACTATCGATGACTAAAATAATGCTCCTTTGTATAATACTAGTTTCAATATATGGCTGAATTATTTTACCCCATGTGTTACTCCGTGTTGGTTGATGTACTCTCCTCATCCTTTATTGGGAATGTTTATTTGTACAGTTAAACCCTCCAATGGACTGCTCGGCCTGTCTAGGAATCATAATTAATTATATACACTTTTGCGTAAATAGTTACTAATGCTAACATTTAACTGGAATAGAACAAGATCAGCAGCGGGAACAAGATACATCGTGAGAGGATGACCCAGATAGTGTTGCTAAATAGAGTAAAAAGGAGATTGAAGAAATCAAATATGATGTTAGAACAAGCAACAAGACATGCGAGACACTGAAAATTACATCTGCCTCCACTCTGAGATCAATCAATCAATCATGTGCCATGCCGGAAAGCGTGGGCGGTCATGACTTGCCATTTCACTCGATCACCAGTGTCGTGGATCAGCTCAGTGTTCCTGTCTCGTCCATGCCATGTGGCCAAGCCATCCAGGTATTTTCCTCTCGGTCTTCCTCTTGGTCTGTTCCCCTCAATCTTGCCAGTTGTCACTAAGTTCTCCAATCCATTTCTTCTCATAACATGTCCAAAAAATTGTGACTGTCTACGTCTAATTCCTCTAATCAGTTTACGATGTTCATTTGTCTCCTGTAGTACTTGGTCATTGGTTTTTCTGTCTGTCCATGGTATTCTTTGCATTTTCCTCAGAAACCACATTTCTGCAGCCATCAGATGCTTTTCAGCTTGACTGCTCATTGTCCAAGTTTCACATCCATACAAAAGAACAGGCTCTATGTATTCCCTCAACACTCTTTTTCTCGTTTCAATTGACATCTTCTTATTGGTCAGAATGTTTTTCATCTTGCTAAAGGCTACTTTCGCCATGGCGATTCTTGTTCTAATCTCTTCAAGGCATCTCCCATCAGATGTTATAACTGTTCCAAGATAGTTGTACCGATTCACTTGTTGAAGAATATTTCCATTTACTTGTATATTACATTGTGGCACTTCTTCCTTCCTACTGACGACCATAACCTGAGTCTTTTTACAATTTAATTCTAACCCCAGTTGCTCACTGTGTACAACAACCGCATCTACTAATTGTTGCAGGTCCTGCTCATTGTCTGCAATTAATACTGTATCATCTGCATATCTAATGTTATTGATGTTTCGTCCTCCAATGCTGATTCCATTTATATCCTCTACATTTCTGAAAATATTTTCACTGTGCAGGGAAAAAAGATCTGGAGACATCACACATCCCTGCCTAACACCTCTCTTAATTAGCTGATACTGTCCCACTTCATTATCAATCCTTATTGCAGCTTGTTGTTTCCAATATATGTTTTTTATAAGTCTAATGTCTTTCCCATCAATTTGTAGATCTGCAAGCATATCCACCATGCTGACATGTCTAACGCTATCAAAAGCCTTTGTATAGTCAATAAAGCAAAGATGTATATCCTTGTTTACTTCTATAGCACGTTCAATAACTGTTCGCAGCATATACACAGCATTTACTGTACCCTTTCCTTCTACAAACCCGCATTGTTCTTCCCCTGAGATGCTTCATGGCAAAAAACATGGCACAAAAGAAGAATAAAATACTAAGAAAATCCCATAGATGGCCAAGAATACCAATGGTCAGATGCTATGGGAAACACTATCACAAAGACATATTATTACTCTGTATATAGCAGATGTGTTGGTGTAATGGCTAGAACGTAATGACACGAGGTGAGAGTTCATAACCTGCACTCCCTGCTATGCGAGGGAAAGACTGACCACTATTACTCCATGCACTCGGACCTAACAAATATTATGGTGCTAGCACGTCACATAATAGATTTTTGCTACAGGACTTTTTACAAAAATGTATGCAGCTGTAGTGATGGTTTTAAAAAAAAATGTATGCAGCTGTAGTGATGGTTTTACAAAAATGTACGCAGCTGTAGAAATGGTTTAAAAAACATGTATGCAGCTGTAGTGATGGTTTTTAACAAATTTATGAAGGTGTAGTGATGGTTTAAACAATTTATGCAGCGGTAATTGGTTTAAAAATATATGCAGCTGTAGTGATGGTTTAAAAAATATATACAGCTGTTGTGATGGTTAAAAGAATATATGCTGTTGTAGTGATGGTTTTTAAAAGATTGTATGCAGCTGTAGTGATGGTTTAAAAAAAATGTATACAGCTGTTGTGATAGTTTTCTGTGGTAGGAACCAGCTGTGGGTATTAAAGTGTTAGGATCATCACATTTTGTTGGTCTGAGTACACAGAGGAATTTGCCTTCCACAAACGATGAGAGCTGGCATTAAAACGTTGCATGACCAGGCTCATGGCATTGTCAGTGTAACTTGTCAACTTGCAGAGCACGCGCCTACCTCAGAGTTAACGCAGGGAGAAGGGCTGGATGGAGAATTGTGAAGGAGGACTCTGGTGCTTTTGCTGAAACCACAAGTAGCCTGACTATGGAAGTCATGGCAGTAAGTAAATCAATAACATGGCTCGACACACAGACATTCACTAGGGCATGTTTCCTTAGCGACTCAATGAACATGATCAAGAGGGGTCGATCCGAAGAGAATGGTTGCTGCGTCTGGAGCGGTCTCGGCTGGCAAAGATTAGTTTCATCTATGTGCCAGGGCATGCGGGAGTACAAGGAAATGAGCGGGCTGACAAGCTCGCAGGTGAGGCTACTGTGGAGGGTGGACGCGCCATGGACCAGGCTGACATTCTGAATGCTCTACGAGAAGTAAGACTTTTGTGTGAACCAAGTGATGACTGTGAATCTACAACCATGGTCAGACTGCGAGAACAGCAAATTAAAAGAGGGGTGGCCAAACAAGAACACTACGCAGGAAGCCAAAGAAGATTGATAAACCAACACAGAACTGGTGTCGTTAGCCGCTACACGCTGCAGGATTTGCTGAGGAGGGGATCCGAGCACTTATGGACAATGGTTCGATGTGCAATGAGGATGATCTGTTGACTAACTAACTAACTAACTTGTCAACCTTTAAACCAACACATCCACCACGTTTATCTGTGCTTAAGTGTTAAACAAAGATGTTTGTAACTGACACATGGCCTAATTGTTTCTAGCCCTGGATGTGCTTAATGAGATGTTTGGAGAGGATCTGGTGAAACAAGGTGGGAAAATAGTTCGCTTTCAGCAGTCTAAATGGGTTACGGATGGCTTTTCTTTGGGGACCAGTACATATCCTACAGTTGGTGAGTATTATGATTTGTTCCTTTGAAATATGTGGTTGATGAGTAAATTTTGTAAGGTATACTGATGTTCTGTGTTCATTGGGATGAAAACGTCACTTTATAGCAGTGGTTCTCAACCTTTTTTGGCCCGTGCCCCCCTTCACCATATTTTCAGAACGCCATTCCCCCCTTTCGTATTTCCTACCTAAAATCCCGCCCCCGCCCCTTCACAGTATATGTAATAATGGAAGCTAAATTTAATAGCACATACTAAAACAAGTCTAGACATCCACATAAAACATGATTTGTGGGTCTACTTACTTTATAGATTGAATTTTAGAAGGGTGAGGCGTACAGAACCGTACAGTGTGAAGGGAAAAACAATATCAAGTAATCGGTTCTTGTATTAACGTGATCTTGAAATGGTCTTCATTCCCCCCCTAGAAACCCTAAAATTCCCCCCTGGGGGGGGGGGATTCCCCACCGGTTGAGAACCACTGCTTTAGAGCAAGTACAGAAATTCCTATATCTACGCACATGGATAACATCAGATAAAAGATGCATCACAGAGATAAAAAACAATAGAACAAGCAAAAACTGCATTCTATCAAATGAAGAACATTCTGTGCAATAAATCCTTATCCTTGAAAGTTAGAAAAAGAGTTCTTGCATGCTACGTAGAACCAATTTACGGCTGTGAATCCTGGACAATTAGTAAACAGGGGAACAAATCTGTAGAAGCCTCGGAGATGTGGTTTTATAGAAGAATGCTGAAAATTTATTGGACAGCCAAAATGAGCAATATGGACATATTGAGGGAAGCTAAGTCGCAAAGACATCTTATCAAAAACATCAGAAAGAAGCTGTCATAATATTTTGGCCACATTATGAGAAGACAAAAACTGGAACATGTTGTGACAACTTGAAATATTTGCGGAAAGAGAGATGGAAGAAGACAGCATGAGAAAATTCTTGACAGTCTTGTGCCATGGCATGGAAGGGAGTCAACACACGAATGTACCCATGTTGTTGAAGATCGCAGTTTGTGGAGAGGCATGATCGCTAACACCAGCGGCAAGGCACTGGGTGATGATGATGGTGTAAAAGTGACATGGACAAAGAAGAGACAAGATGAACACTTATGGAGGAGCTGTGACTGAGAGGTTGTGTCTCCTCAGGTAGAGAAAGTACTGTGTTCGATCCCAGCAGAGGACTGGGAATTCATCCAAGAACCATTAGTATCTGATGATATCACACGCTTACCTGATCTCTTGGGGAGTGAGGTCGGAGATACCTAGTCTTTTTAGCTAAGGGCGAAAAACAAGTCCAATGTGTAAGTTGTGCAGGTTAAAATCCTTCATCAGTTGGACATCACAAAGAGTAGACCATAAAGCCACTACCTTGGCAGAATTGCCAGGCAAGTAAAACCTAGCCACAGGTAGAAAAGAGTCCATTACATAGAATGGAATCTATCTAGAGGTAGGAAACCTTACACAAACAGATTTCTGCAATCAGATACACTGACCTGTGAAGTGAATAAATGTGTGATATACCCCCATAAAAAGACGAACGAAGAAAAAAAAAACCTTTCTTAAAAACAACAATGGAATAAGAAATTATCCCCTCTGCCGTGCGTCCACCTTGACGAGGTAGAGGGGCTTCCGCGTTCCAATGACCCCAAGAGCTATGCCGACGGTAGCACAGCTACTGGTAGGGTCACCCATGTCGGACAGGTCAAGGGAGAGGGACCAGACGAAGTGACGCACAAACCTGCTGCCTTGTAGGTAGACTGGGGACAGTCAAAGGCTAGGGAAAGCACCCCAAAATATGCTTGTCGAAATCGGATGTACTGAGCCACAGGCTTGACAAAGCAGTGCAACGTAACTTTATCATTTCATGATGCCACAGATGAAAATTAATCGTTATGGTGCTAATCCTGTGAAGTCCCATCAGGCGGTGATAGTGCCGGGCCCCCTGCCTCGAGGGGGTCCACCCATGACTACTGGTGGTCACCTTCCCCTGTGCTGTGGAGTCAAGGCACAGAGGAGTAGGTTAAGAGCTATTGACCAAATACCAAGGACACTCAACATACTACAGTGGAATGCCGAAGGAGTTTATAACAAGAAAGAATCCCTGACACAGCGTCTTCATAAAGATAGAATAGATGTGGCATGCATTCAAGAGACACACCTCAACGCCAAGCACAAATTTTCAGTCAGGGGATATCAGGCCACACGTTTCGACCGCGAAGGACATAAAGGAGGAGTTCTAATACTTACACGAAATACAATACCTTGCAGCGAAGTATCTGTGATCTCTGACAACCAAACAGAAATTATAGGTGTTGATATAATGATAAAGGACGTGAAAATAAGAATTTACAATCTTTATAGCCCAGCAGATAAGGATCTTACACTCTCAAACATGAAAATAACTGACACAAATTGCATTATTGTCGGAGACTTTAATAGCCGTTCAGAAAGATGGGGATACCCAGATACTGACAAAAGAGGAGATGAAGTGGAGGACTGGGAAATAGACTCAAATCTCCATCTACTCAACAAAGCGGATGACACACCAAGCTTCTACTCCAGAAGATGGATTACCACTTCTACTCCAGACTTAGCTTTCTGCACAGGAGACATCCTCCACAAAATCGATCGCCATGTGCTGGACCAATTAGCAGGTAGTGACCACAGACCAATCAATCTTGTAATGAATATGGAGTATGTTCCACAGGAGCAAAAGCCCTTGCCCCGCTGGAATTACAAACGAGCAGATTGGGACAGATTTGCCACACTAACAGACAAATATTGTGAAAACATAAATACACGATATGGCAACATGAAGCAAATGGTGGAAAGTCTAAACAGAGCAATAATACAGGCAGCCACTGAGTCCATTCCAAGAGGAGCGAGGAAAAATTACAAACCATACTGGACTGAAGAACTACAAAGTTTGGAGGACAAAGTTGAAGATGCCAGGAAGACAGCAGAGAGAGAACAAACAATTGAAGCGAATACCTCTCTCAAAGCCATCTCAGCAAAATATAAAAGAACAGTAAATCAAACAACAAGAGATCGTTGGAGGGAAAAAACAGAAAACCTGAATTTTGACAGGGATGGAAACAAACTATGGAAACTAGTGAAAGCCATGAACAATGAAGGACCTAGAAACAAACAAATAACAATTAAACAAGGAAATGCCTTGCTTACAGGAAAAAAGGCTGCAAATGCACTAATGGAACACTATGCAAATGCAAACCACATTGATATTACAACTGAACAGAAGAAAGCAATCAAAGACAAACAGATACATCATAGAAATACAGAGACAGCAGCAGAATATATGATGGCAAATCTAACAATGGAAGAAATGGAACAGGCAATGAATACCCTAAAAAAGAAGAAATCACCAGGAAAGGATGGAATCACAAATGAAATGCTAATAGGACTAGGCACCAAGGCAAAGAAGAAACTACTAGCAGTCCTAAATAACAGCTGGAAGAGAGGAATAGTCCCACAGGCATGGAAGGAAGCTATACTAATACCAGTCCCAAAGAAAGGAAAAGACCTGGAAGAACCAAATGGCTATCGACCTATCAGTCTACTTAGCTGTGTAGGAAAATTAATGGAACGCATTATCAATGGCAGGCTAACATGGCATCTGGAAGAAAACAAACTCTTAACACCACACCAAGCAGGATTCAGAAAGTACAGATCCACTGAAGATCAAATAACCTATATAGCTCAGGAAATAGAGGATGCCTTCCAAGAGAAAAAGCACACACTAGCAGTCTGGATAGATTTAGAAAAAGCATTTGATAAAGTATGGAAGGAAGGACTGAAAGTAAAACTGCAAAACATGCATGTTTGTGGAAAAATGTATAAATGGATCAGCCACTACCTTGAGAACAGAACTGCCAGGACAAAAGTACAAGGACAAACAAGCAAAATGATGCTGCTGGAGCAAGGTGTCCCCCAAGGAGGAGTTCTTTCACCAACATTATTCCTAGCATATATAAATGACATCACAGAAAATTTTCCAGCCAGAGTACACACATCCTCCTTTGCAGATGACCTAGCCATATGGACATCTGAAGAATATATTAGCACAGCTAACAGCAGAATACAGCAAGCCTTATTAGCGCTAGAGGACTGGTCAAAATCATGGCTAGTGAAGATAAGTGAGGAGAAAACAACATGCACAGTGTTCTCTCTCTCAACTAAACCTCAGCAACCTAAGCTGGTATTGAATGGAAAAATATTGCGCCATGAAGAAAATCCAAACTATCTAGGAGTCACCTTTGATCGTCGCCTGACATGGAAGACACAGGTTGAGAAAAATCGAACAAGAGCAAGGCAGAGAATGGCAATCATGAAAAAGCTTGCTGGTACAACGTGGGGAGCAGATGAGAAAGTTCTCAAGAAGTTATATACTGGACGGGTGAGGCCAGTACTGGAATATGGCATTGCAGCTTGGGCAACAGCAGCTAAGTCAAACTTTAACAAAATAAGTAGAGTCCAAAACCAAGGAATGCGAATCATAACTGGAAGCCTGAAGACAACGCCTATTAATGAACTAGAAAAGATCACTTGTTTACAACCAATGCAGGATAGAAGAGATAGCAGAGCCCAGCAACAAGCAGAAAAATTTAGAAGATTGACAGACCACCCTATGTACAACAGATTTAATAGTTTTGGAAAGGGAAGACTGAAGCGTAGCAACTTTGTAGAAACTGCAAAACGAAGGATTAGGGCAGATCCTATTCTTAACATATCAACAGTCAAGCCCATACACAATGCACACAAGTTCCCAGCTTGGCGACAGCAGCAACTGCCTGAGATGATAGAAAACATTCCTGGTATTGAGAAAAAGAACACTCAGCATGAAACCGAAAGAAGAGAAATAACCCTAAACTACATAAAAGAACATTACCCAAGCAGGAATTGGACCCATGCATATACAGATGGATCAGCCAAAAATTCAATAGAGAATGGAGGAGGAGGAGTTCTCCTAAATTTAAAAAATGGAGTGGAAAAAACACATTCAATGGCAACTGGAAAATTTTCAAGTAACTTCAAAGCGGAGGTAGAGGCTCTGAAAACTGCAGCAGAAATGCTCCTGATGGAGGAAAATAAAGAGAAGCAAATAGCTATCTTCACAGATGCAAAGTCAGCTGTCTCAATACTGAAGAGCAATAACAGCACAGAACTAACTGACCTAAGAGCAGCACTCCATGGTCTATGCCAGAAATCCAAAAAAGTTGTAATACAGTGGATCCCATCACATTGCAGTATACCTGGAAACGAAGAGGCTGACAGACTGGCAAAAGAGGGCGGACGACTACCACAGCCTGACATAGACATAACCTATAATGAGGCAAAGAGATTGATAAAAAGCACTTATAGAACCAAATGGGAATCAGAGCATCCAGGCCATCAGAAGGATGATGCATATTACAAACTCGACCGAAGAGAACAAGTAGCAATCTTCAGACTCCGCACAGGACATAACAGGCTGAAATACCACTTGTTCAATAAACTAAAGATAGGAGATACCGATGAATGTAATTGTAGAACTGGAAAAATGACAGCAAAACATTTGCTGCAGGATTGCCCAACGTATGCAGAACAGAGAAAGATATTTTGGCCCACACCTGCTTCATTTGAGGACAAGCTCTATGGAGATATCAACAAGCTCAAGTTGACCGCAGCTTACTTTAACTATATACAGGTTGACATTTAAAGGTGCATGAAGACCCAGAGGCATGAAATGGAATATTGCTTGGATAGCAAATCCATTATGTGGAAAGTCCAAATCGAAAGCTCGCTTTTTTGGCTTCATAAAAGGTGGAAAAGTGTCCTAGTGGCACGAAATGGAATATTGCTTGGATAGCAAATCCATTACGTGGAAAGTCTGAATCAAAAGCCCATTGTGTGGGCTTCATAAAAGGTGGAAAAGTGTCCTAGTGGCACAAAATGGAATATTGCTTGGATAGCAAATCCATTACATGGAAAGTCCGAATCGAAAGCTCACTGTGTGGATGTCATCTGCAGACTGCATACTTCTGGTTTCCGGAAGAACAGCCTATGGTGAACGGAAGGCCCAATATACGGAAGTGAGGCTAAACAGCCATGTGCAGGACGTGACGATTCCTTGGGTGAGCCCAGTACCAGAGCGCTATGTATCGGCTCTGCAAGTATGGAAGCCTCCTTGGATGGCGGGGAATGCCCATGGTCTGCCCCTGCCTTCCCTTGAGGGCTGACCAGGATCTTTGGCTGTTCTATATGGACCAGCTGGGATGGGGGATAACACCACAACAGTGAGAGTCAAACGTCCTAAGAAACCCCCGGGAAGGTTAACCCGGTCAACAAATGCCCGCAGAAGTCGGATGTGTCGGCCTAACGGCGCAAGAACGCAGCTCTGCTGTAAACAGGCACAACGCAATCACATCCAAAAAAAAAAACTCCGGATGAACGAAGAAGAAGAAGAAGATAAGAAATTATTGAGAAATATACAGAAAAGTTATCTAAATAACTGCCAATATGCTACCCTTTCACAGTGTCCTGTACTTGTGAATCTAACGCAGTTTGCACTATTGTTAAATAGAAGCGGATGGCCACGTGGCAAGAACACCGCATTCTCCTTCAGGCTACCTGGTTCGAATCCTCACTAAGGTGTGGATTATTTTTCTGTCGGGAACAAAAAGAAAACCCTAACCTGCACAGTTCGTGGCAACTGCACTAGCCAGGCGACCTTAATTCCTCAGGCTCAAGATCCCGTCCTACACTGCAAGGTACTATAGGCAGTAAAATTGCTATTCGTACAATTTCTGTTACTTAATAACTTCCCCTTGTAAAACACTTGCCTGGAAAATTATGATTTGTTCATTTTCTTGCAGGAAGTGACCCGGGATTATGGGATACATTTGCCATGCCCTTGTGCCCATACATTTACTTTGCTGGCGAACATACAGCCTTTGAAGGTCATGGAACTATTCATGGGGCATACAATTCTGGTATTCGTGCTGCCAACCAGATTTTCACAGGACTCTGTGAAGCTTTACGGAAGGAGGAAGAGCGTAAAAGAGCTGAAGAGAGGAGGAAGAGAGCTGAGGCCAAGAAAAACAAAACAGCAGACACGTTGCATGATAATAATAGTCAAGAAGAGGAAAATGATGAAATTGAAGATGAATTTGAAATTGTTGAAGATGAATTTGAAATTGTTGAAGATGGTGCTGAAGATGTTGAGGAAGTGAAGAAGAAAGATGTTAAGACTGAATTGTAAAATGAGTGCTTGTAATGTCAAACCCTTTTAACCTTTGACCTTCTGCTTCTTTGCAGAGGCGTTCCCAATAATAAAGGTTCAAATTTTGCATAATTTACGACTTCTTTATATCATCTGAATCATCGATGGTCTATTCTGACGAATAAATCTGATCAAAATTGCCTTCATCATCAATATTTTTACGTAATTAAGACACATCTCTTGAAGATCTATATTCTGCAAACTAGTTCTAGCAGGTCTTTTGCAGAGTGTCACTCATCTCACTGCACTGAATAGCCTGTTGATCTCATGCCATTTCTACCGGTTCATGCGCCCTCAAGTTCAAAGTTAATGCAATGTCTTGTGTCCACCTTCGTGCTTATCGACCCCAGCCTCTTCTTCCATCACTGTTCTCTCCCCAAGCCACTGGGATGTTTAATTTGGCCACAGTATTCTAGTTTCCCAGACAAATTATTTACCAGCCAGTTTTCTTCCACGTTCAGATCCTGTAAACTTCAGTGTTTCTTCTTCTCGGTCAACGACATTTTAAGAATTTTTCTGTAACATTTCAGCTCAAAAGCCCACATTTTCTAGTACTTGGAGCTTTTTCATTGGTCTCATCATTGAGAAATTTACAGAAGAAAACCAGCTCCTAGTACTATTTTAGTTTTGCTACTGGGTGCAGACGTTATTTTTACAACTATTCCATCATTTCACTAAAAAGAAAAATTGTGATTGGTCAATATTTTAAGTTTTATATTAATAGCATAAGACGGGATACCCCCCATAGACACAAAAGTGAGCTTGTGGTGTGCAGTGAAATAGCCACTCTGACTGACATATCAGGATCTCAAGGTGAAAGAAGATATAACTGCACATTGGGCACCCATTAGTGCTCAGTTTTTCTCACTAGATGTATGCAAGTATGGATGCTAATCATTTAGTTATTTTTATACTTCTGCATGTCTGTGTAGAGTGTCTGTTAATTTGTATATTTTGTTATTGAATTAACAATATGTTAACTTCTTTGACTTCTACTTACAAGCTACCTGTGGAGCATAGACCTTCAGCCTTTCCACGCTTTCCTATGCATAACCAAACTTTCTTAGGTTTTTCACATCAACCTCTAGTTCTTATCCCCAGGTTTTGTGTTTCCCTGATTTCTTATTTTCCACTGCTTTCCTGTTGTCCACTGCTTTCCTATTGTCCGTTGCTTTCCTATTGTCCGTTGCTTTCCTATTGTCCGTTGCTTTCCTATTGTCTGCTAATTTCCTTTTGTCCACTGAACCACAGAATAAGTACTAAGAACACTGTAACTTATCAAGCATGGCATATGAGGATGGTGATCTTGTCACCTGACCCCTTAGAAACTCCAGCCCTGAAATCTCTAAAATAGCATGAACAAGAATGGACACAAGCATGGGCTTCATCTTTCTTATTGTTGGTGTGCACGTGTGGACTAGGCAAAAAGATTGCTGGGCATGTTCTTTGGGAGTTGGCCTCTGTTCAGTGAGCTGGGAGGGATGTACTGGCCCGCTGGGTCAGCATTCAGCTTTGGTCTGTGTAGAACTGGAGGGGAACTACGAGGGACTGCTGAGCTCATGAGAACTAGCCTCATGGTGTAATCATCACGGGAGGAATATGAAGGCATCTTCAGCAGGAATACTGTCGGCTTGTTCTTCATACGGAGCTAAGGGATAGAAAGGAAAGAGGGGGAAATATTTCTTCATTTTGCTCTTCTACCTTTCATCTTTAAGTAGGCCCTCAACCAACTCATGCCAAGCCCTTTGTAGGCTCGTTCACGATTGGTTGAATTTTGCAGCTAAAATTATCTATGGATGCTGTAGCTTGTCATATGCCAACCTTCCTTAGTTGCCTCTTACGACATGCATGGCAGGTTGCAGTGTTACTATTGTTTGCTTCCCTTATGGGCTCTAGTAACACACGGGTGAGATTATCAGTTGCACATTACAATTGTTCTTCATGTTTGCCTTATTACATGACTGCATTTATGTTGCATTATTATTTTGCTAAAAATGCAACATAAATGATACTGCACCTTGGAAGCAAGTCTCAGTTGATCAAATTGCATGGAGGGAAAAGATCAGGAATAGAATAAAGAGAAAAGTGAGGGTAAGCAGCCATTTGCAGGACGTGACAATTCCTTGGGTGAGCTAGTTAGTTAGTCGACAGATCATCCTTATTGCACATCGAACCATTCAGTCCATAAGTGCTCGGATCCTCCCCTCAGCAAATCCCGCAACGTGTAGCGGCTAACGACACCAGTTCTGTGTTGGTTTATCAATCTTCTTTGGCTTCCTGGATGATTTCTTGGGTGAGCCCAGTCCAGAGTGCTATGTGTCAGCTCTGCAACTATGGAAGCCTCCTTGGATGGCGGGGAATGCCCATGAGGGCTGACCAGGATGTCTTCGGCCGTTCTCTGCCCTGCCTGCCCATGAGGGCTGACCAGGATGTCTTCGGCCATTCTCACTTGACCAGCTGAGATGTAGGTGACACCACAACAGTGCGAGTCGAATGTTCTGCGAAACAGATGGGAAGGTTAACCAGGTCAACAAATGCCTGCAGAAGTTGGATGTGTCGGCCGAAAGGCACAAGTATCGCAGCTGTGCTGCAAACAGGCACAACGCAACTACATCCAAAAAAACTCTGGATGAATGTAGAAGAAAAAAGAAGAATAAAGAGAAAGGAGAAAATTATTGCAGATAGGTCATACACTGAGCGGGTGAGACGTCAGATTGTGCGCGATGGTGGAAATGGCCATGTGTTCACATGCATACATTTTAGATGAACATTTACAGCACAAATTGGTTTGATCAGTCACATTTGCTATGG
The DNA here is from genome assembly GCA_963921405.1 of Cepaea hortensis. Classification (NCBI taxonomy): domain Eukaryota; kingdom Metazoa; phylum Mollusca; class Gastropoda; order Stylommatophora; family Helicidae; genus Cepaea; species Cepaea hortensis. The sequence continues at coordinate 9,832,785 of OY992882.1, forward strand.
ACATTGATTGTAGTTATTATGCCTTATGCACAATGTAACGAATTATCCCCTGTTAAAACGGCAAGGTGCCAGTAGTAGTATTATTTTGCTGTACATAAGCTAAACAAGATGTTATATGGGTATGAAAGTGTGGCAGATAGGTATGCACTGGAGATTAACTCGGTACATCAGTTATGAAGTTGTTGTTGATAACAGATCATCTTCCTCATGAGACAGAAGTCACAGTATTTCAGAAGCATGATGAGAGAAGATGAGAGAACAGTTGCTTGTGGCTGTGTGAGAAAGTTATGAGTACACAGTGTAATCTTGTAAGTCTGGTCTTGTACAGAATCAGTCATGTCAACGTGTAATTGCGTTACACCTGATAATCCACATCTCATCTGTTCTGTGCCTGGTTGGCATGGTAGCAACATCCCTCATGTCTGTTGAGCCACAGTATCCACTCCTTCGTGTGTTCCATGACACTTGCTTTTATAATAGGTGTTGTGACGTATATTTGTTGTTTACACAAGTAAACAGTTAACCTGTTCGTATATCTGATATTTTAATTGTTATAAATTCTTGAAATATATTGTATTTTGATAGATAAAAATTATTTGAAATTTATAAGAAATGTTTTACTGGAAATGCTTGGAATATGTAAAGTGTTTTATTTTTTTGTATTTTTGAAAAGAATAACACCTTTGAAATGTAATCATTAACATTTATCTTGATAGCTGGACCTGTGCTGAAATGTATAAACTATCTTAATAACTAGCATTGGAAAATTTAAACATTTATTTTCTGGAAATGCTTGGAATATATATTGTCTTGTAGTGTTATTTCATGAAATTATTTGAGAAATAGAAATAAAGTATTTTACAGTTTTATGTACTGAATTGATTTTTGCATAAACCAGTTATCTTGAATCATCACAAGCAGAATTGATGTAGGATATAGAAAGTGTCTTGTAACATAATGACATATATGGATGTGTATGGAATATAAACATAAACAATATATATTTTTAGCTGGAGTCCATTTGAATTATTGAATGAATTTGATGTCTTTAAGCTGCAATTGTTTTAGAATCTAGAAATGATCTTGTATCTTTATATATATATCCATCATATGGGGGGGGGGGGGGGAGAGATTGGAGTTTGATTCCACCATGGGGGTTGGGTTTGATTCCACCATGGGGAGGGTGGGGGAGGAAAAGAGATTGGAGTTTGATTCCACCATGGGGGTTGGGGTTTGATTCCACCAAGGGGGAGGGGGGATTGAAGTTTGATTCAACCATGAGGTTGAGGCTTAATTCCACCATTGGGGCTGGGGTTTGATTCCACCATGGGGCGTGGGAAGTTTTACAAACCACTGGTACTATAACTACCGGCTTCGTGGCCGAGGGGTTAGCAGCTTTCTCCGTTAACCCCGAATACTCTCGTCACGTGACGCGACGAGAATTAGCAGTGGTTCGAATCGCAAAAGTGACTTATGAGAGTATGGAGCCGGTCGCTCAGAAAGTCGTGGCGTGCTGATGAGCGTAATCTAGCCTAGGAATCAACATACAGCTGAAAGATGCTGGTGTTGACCGCAATATCCTGAAACAGGATGGAAACGCGGAAAAAAAAAAAAAAAAAAAACTGGTACTATAACTGTATCATATATCCCCTTGATCTGTTGGGTAATGAGGTCAGATACCTAGCCTTATTGAATAAGGGTGAAAAAACGGGAGGTCACTTAGCTGGAAACTGCCAAGAGTAGGTAGGCTCTAGTAGGCCATTCTTAAGCAGCAATGTAGACACAGCAAAAATGCTACGTCTTTTGCAGGACTCTGCATTCAACCCCAATTTTAGGTTCAGTAATTTGCCATTGCTTTCTAAACAAGAAGTCCACATTTAGTCCAACTTAATGTTGATGTAGGCATTCAACCGCCTACAACACCATCAGTGCACCGGAACGAGCCCTCTTATCCTTTCACCCACATTAAAATTACTTTTTTTTTTTTTTGCACTTGCTTTGAACTCAAGCGTAGTCCATACTCTACTTCTAGTGCACTGGACTGAATTTTGCGTGTGGGTTAGCTTTCCTTACTACTAGTGTCCCTCGCCATCAGGCGAACCCGTTCTGACTTCAGAGATATATTATTACTAGTCAAAGCAACAAGGATCATTTTCCCACGCCCAGTGGTGTATTGCGCGTTGGATGCTAGCCTCATATTTGTATAGACCAGTGGGCACTTGGTAGGTGATGTGGTCAGTTTCACATTGTCCACCTTTACTTTCCTGAACTGTTCCTGGTGCATAGATCTACCCCATAGCCCAGGTCAATGTAAAGAAAATCCCTGCTTCAACTGGGGTTTGAACACATGACCAGCATGCAAGTATGCTAGCAACTGTGCTAACACTGCGTCATTATTTCTATAGTCTGTTTACTTTTGTCTGCCCCAATATAAAATTCCATATCTCAGTAACCAACTGAGGGAAAATGAGATTTAGTAAATAACCTTATCATTATGTCCACCCAACAAAAAAATTTTTGTTCTGGAGATTGTACAGCAAATTTCAAAGTTTGTTTTTATGCGGTATATAATTTACGGGTCAGAGATGAAATGCACATTATTAAATGTATTACGTCTTCACACGGAAACATTAGCGTTGAATAGTTAATTTTCTCGTGGGACATGGGATTAGCCTTATGACAAGAGCCTCGCGTAGTGGAACGGGGCATTACTGTAAAACAAGTTTGTTAGCGAGAAATAACTAGTTTTTCACCAAAACATCAAAGAAATGTCACCGCTTTCCATGATTTAAGTTGCTTGTGGACCTATCAAAGACATATTTCTTGGGTGGGAGTAAATATAAGACGGCAGGAAAAATTTCATAACGATGCAACAGACAGTTTTCAAAATAATTGATCGTGAATGAAGGCATTAACTTCTGGACAGATTATAGTTTAAAAGTTAGTTGCATGTACTTTACAGGACGTTGCAATCAAACCCAACATTTACTTGTATTATCTGTTTGTGATTAACTAGGCAATTTTGCATTCAGTAGATTGCCAATGCTTTAGCGGCCGACGGCTCACACCATCAAAATCAACACAAAGCAGCCTGTTTCCAAATAAACGGCTGATTTCAAATTGTGAAACTGTTTCACTAACCCTTAAGCAACAGAATCCGACTATTATTACTAGTAATATAGGTGTATTATTGTTTCATTGATTTATTGGTAACAGTTTTCAAGTGGTTGACAGTTAGTGAATGTATAAGGCATGTTTTCTTTATTGTGGTAAATGATTGATAAATATTATCTTGTACAGTGGTTGCAAACTATCATCAATATACAAATTGTGCAGTATTACATTTATAACTACTGGCCTATAGTATATGGGCAGTATTTAATGGATGATTGTTCTGTTGAGTTTTGTCTGTCATGTCATATCGTCTACTTCTTCATTCTTCTTTTGAAGATCGGTGGAATATGTGATATCATTAGATACAAATGGTTCTTGGAAAAATGTTTTCTCTTTCTTTTTGGGTCACAGGACAATAAAATCTTAAAAAGAGAGGCATAGAAGAAAAAACAAAACAAAAGAAGATCATTATTGTTTGTATTACTATATTTTCAACATTCCAATGTATTTGTACCAGATTATGTGTGCCTTTTGCCAAATAGGTAACGTCTGCGTATTTTTCTGCAAGTGAGAAATACATGTTACATTTGTCAGGTTGTGATTTTTTGGATTATAAACATTAAACATATTGAAGTATAATCTGCTTTTGTGCATTCTTTGTTACGCTGTTAACTGAAATGAAAGTTGCATGTAGTATGTTAGATCATTTGCTTTTGGGGTATTTTGATGACGAACGAACGAACGAACGAAAATCTTTATTTTCAAAGGGTTAAGAATTGGGCACGCAGGCCCGTCTGACATTCTGCCCTTCTTCTCTATTTCCTCTCATACATTCTTTCATTCAACATCTCTTATGAAGCAATTCTTTGACAACAAAAGAACAATAAGCATTAAAACGCATGAAAAATAATCAATAATACATGACTCGTTGAGGCAATGTTTAACATGGGCATCATAAATACCCAAGTTGGGTGTGACGTGCCATACATATGGGAATGTTTTTTTATCTAGTTGTCGTTGGAGATAATTTACCATTATTATTGTCTTTGTTGCTTTGTTTGGTGATAATGTCTGACCATGCTGGGTAGAACTCCTCCTTATAGTCCATGCCGTGTGGCGTTGGTGATCATGTCTGTCCACAGCCTTCTGTTTCATGTACTGTCAATCTTCTTATAGTCCATGCCGTGTGGCGTTAGTGATCATGTCTGTCCACAGCCTTCTGTCTCGTGCACTGCCAATCTTCCTATACTCCATGCCGTGTGGCATTGGTGACCATGTCTGTCCACAGCCTTCTGTCTCGTGTACTGTCAATCTTCTTATAGTCCATGCCGTGTGGCATTGGTGACCATGTCTGTCCACAGCCTTCTGTCTTGTCTACTGCCAATCTTCTTATTGTCCATGTCGTGTGGCATTGGTGATCATGCATGTCTGTCCTCAGCCTTCTGTCTCGTGTACTTCCAGTCTTCTTATAGTCATGCCGTGTGGCGTTGGTGATCATGTCTGTCCACAGCCTTCTGTCTCGTGTACTGTTAATCTTCTTATAGTCCATGCTGTGTGGCGTTAGTGATCATGTCTATCCACAGCCTTCTGTCTCATGTAATGTCAATCTTCTTATAGTCCATGCCTTGGCGATCATGTCCGTCCACAGCCTTCTGTCTCGTGTACTGCCAATCTTCTTATAGTCCATTACCTGTGGTGTTGGTGACCATGTCTGTCCACAGCCTTCTGTCTCATGTACTGCCAATAATGTCAAACTGTCCTGCATCTTCTCTCTTGGTCTCCCTGCCTCTCTCTCCCCTCCCTCTTTCCTGTTGTCACAATGTGCTCCAGCCGTTCCCTTTCCCTGGCACGCCCAAAGACCGTGGCCTGTCTTCTTCTGAAGTGAGCAACCAGTTCTCTTTATGATATAACTTTATGATATAACCTTATGATATAACTTTATGATATAACTTCTTTCAAGAAATCTTTATTAGTCTATCTAACCATGATGTTCTCATCATTTGTATATAAAGCCACATTTCCGCAGCTTCCACATAATTCCTCACTTCTCTGCTAATTGTCCATGATTTACTTCTGTACATCAGGACTGGGTGCATGGGGTAGGCCTCACACTCTCAAAGGCCAAGATAGGTGTTACACCACTGGCGGGCATGTCCAGCCCACTGGTTGTACACGGCCTGCAAAATCATCTGATCTAGACCTGCAAGTGGAACTTGAAATTCAATAAATCTAGGAGCTTTAAAAACAATCATCAATAAAATTAGGAGCTTCATAAATGATCATGTATAAATCTAGAAGCAACATTATCAACATAACACGCGTCTCCAAAGAGAAGCACTTTCAGTCATCACATTAAGAGTGAGTTAATTACATTTTTGACCAAATATTTTTTTTTTAAATGTTGCATATCCCTTACAGGACGTTGCAGTCAACACCAGCATTTTTCAGCTGCTGTTGATGTACTAGGCAAGATTACGTTCAGTAGTTTGCCACTGGTTTCTGAGCAACCGGCTTACATAGCCCGTAAGTTACTGACGCTGTGAGAACCGCTACCAATTCTTGCGCACAAATATAGCAGGTTAATTTTTAAGTGGTCCCCAACCCCTGGTCTCATTCATCATTATCAAATGCCTTGCCAACTGGAATGGGCATTCATGCTTCTCAACATCTTGCGATCTCAAATGACATGTTTCAATTCGTGTGCTGACTCCCTTCGGTGCCATGACAAGACTCAAGGATAGAGTCAGGGCTCAACAAAGGTAGCACAACAGGGGCTATTGTGAGGATTGATACAACATAGAGTCAGGGCTATTGTGAGGATTGATACAACATAGAGTCAGGGCTCAACAAACATGGATTAACATGTGACCACATGGGGATGGATACTGCAATACTACCTACAGCTAGTGGCGGACAGGCCAGTATGTCATCTTGCCCAATGGCAAGTGGGACCCTAATGTAGTGGACCCCATTAAACATTAGGTAATATTTTAAAAATGTTAATGACATTTCAGTCCTGGCAACTAATATTTTTAGACCTGGCATGCCAATGCCTACAGCCATGGGTCATCAAACAAGGTTTAACAGGTTACCTGTAACAATGCTGTAGGAGTGTGAAACATTTTTACAAATGGTTGTAGCTCTGATGAGGTGACAAGTCGACTTCTTCACTGAATTGTCCTTCACTAAATTATAGTAAAGTTAAGTACCTATGACTTCACATGTGGGAGCAATAACCAACTAGCTCACCAAAATAAATAATTCAAATAGGGGCCAAGGTTGGTGGTTATATTATATGCTGATAAGCAAATAAGTCCTATGTACTGCATCGGTGTATGTACACACTGTATAACAGTCGTTCTCAAACATTTGGGAATTCCCCCCCCCCCCCCCCCCCCCCCCGGGTTGAATGTTGAGTTTCCGGGTGGGGGGGGGGGGAATTAAGATTAATTCAAGATCACGTTAATACAAGAACCAATTACTTGATATTGTTTTTCCCTCCATACTTTACAGTTCTGTACCTCTCACCCTTCTAAAATTCGTTTTATAACATAAGTAGACCAGCAATTCACGCTTCATATAGGCGCCTAGACTTGTTCTAGTATGTGTTATTATATTTTTACGTATACTGTGCAGGGGTGGGGGATTTATAGGGAGGAAATACGAAAGAGGAAAGGGAGGGGGGGGGGAGTGACGTTCTGAACATATGGTGAAAGGGTGCATGGGCCAAAAAAGGATGAGAACCACTGCTGTATAACATAACTGTAAATTAATATTCGCGACCGAGAAAATTGAAACAACCGGAAACAATTTAATGAAGCGAAACTGGTAAAATTGTATGTACATGGGAAATAGAATAAATAAATGTTAATGCCCATAGATTCTCTCTTCTAGATGAATCTTGACAAAGGCAACTTTATTTGTTTGAAATTTGAACAGTACAGGAACAGCCTCTAGCTTCTAGCAGACGAGGCTTGGTCAAGGAAGCGTTCCCCGAGTGAGAGTCACGTGACCGGAAGTGTAAATTAAAAAATTAAAATGGCTGCTCGATCCTAGGATGTTCTATATGATCATAATAATAGAATTAGGTATCGGCTGTTAAATGAACAAGTTTTCATATGTTTTTGGAATAGCAGGGAAGCGCACGGTTTAGGATGGAGTGAAGTTGTGAAGGTAACAAACACACGTATATAAATGATACTCCTCTAGTCCTTCCTAAGTTATGTAGTTGATAATTCGATTTGAATTTCTTAGCAGTCGTCTTCTTACTTAACTTTTAAGTGCTTTCCTTTTTGGTATATTTCAAATTTTAGTTGACTAATTTTACTCAGCAGTGGATATTAGAGCAATAGGATAGAGTTAAATTTGACCCATTTGGTATTATTAATAAATATTTATTAATCTGTATTGCATCTAAACGGTCATTTCTTTCTGATCTGTGAGAGAGTTCTCAGTAATACTGTCAGTATTGAGTCACTGACTGAGACAGAACTGTCAATATTAATTTTTATACTCATATATATAGTCACCCATATAATTTTTATAATATATATATTCAAATATATGGGTGACAGTTGTTAATATTTTTATTATTTATTCAGTTCACTATATGTACTGAAGTGCTGTATTACTGTAAAGGAAATTATATCGAAATGTCTCTAATTTTTTGATAATTATTTTGTAAAAATCATCTGGTTAGAAGTTGAGACAGAACTGACAAAATGAAATCAATGGTGCCTCATTCACATTTCTAAAATGAAATCAATGGAACTACATTCACGTTTCTACACAGTCACTTAAAAGTAATAAGCTGGGATATTAACTTTGTATGTGAATTAATTGTTCATTCAATTTCAACTGTTGAGAGAAAGTGAAAGGGAAAAACAAAATAAGAAAGCTGAATTATAAAAGTGTGTTTTGACACACCAGCATGTTTCTTAGCAGGAATAAAGGGTTAACACTCAGTGATGTACCTCCTTGGCACAGATGTTTAACCCTTTTAGGACGGAACAACATTGGGCCAAATTTAGCTTTCCCTCTGAAGAAGATGGAGTCATTTTTTTGAGTACAGAAATGACTGAACTGACAATTTTGAAAATTCAAAAAGAAAATATTAGAACCCTATATCAATCAATCAATAATTCAATCATGTGCCATGCCGGAAAGCATGGGCGGTCATGACTCACCATTTCACTCGATCACCAGCATGGTGGATCAGGTGTTCCTGTCTCATCCAAGCCATCCAGGTATTTTCCTCTCGGTCTTCCTCTTGGTCTGTTCCCTTCGATCTTGCCAGTTGTCACTAAGTTCTCCAATCCATTTCTTCTCATAACATGTCCAAAAAATTTTGACTGTCTACGTCTAATTTCTCTAATCAATTTACGATTTCCATTTGTCTCCTGTAGTACTTGGTCATTGGGTTTTCTGTCTGTCCATGGTATTCTTTGCATTTTCCTCAGAAACCACATTTCTGCAGCCATTAGATGTTTTTCAGCTTGATTGCACATTATCCAAGTTTCACATCCATACAAAAGAACAGGCTCTATGTATCCCCTCAACACTTTTTCTCGTTTCAATTGACATCTTTTTATTGGTCAGAATGTTTTTCATCTTGCTAAAGGCTACTTTCACCATGGCGATTCTTGATCTAATCTCTTCAAGGCATCTCCCATCAGATGTTATTACTGTTCCGAGATAATTGTACCTATTCACTTGATGAAGAATATTCCCATTTACTTGTATATTGCATTGTGGTATTTCATTCTTCCTAGTGACGACCATAATCATTGTCATTTTACAATTTAATTCTAACCCTAGTTGTTCACTGTGTGTAACAACCGCATCTACTAAATGTTGCAGGTCCTGTTCATTGTCTGCAATCAAGACTGTATCATCTGCATATCTAATGTTATTGATGCATCGTCCCCCAATGTTGATTCCTTCCATATCTTCAATATTTCTGAAAATACTTTCACTGTACAGGGAAAACAGGATCTGGAGACATTACACATCCCTGTCTCACACCTCTCTTAATAGGCTGATATTGGCCTACTTCATTATCAACTCTTATGACAGCTTGTTGTTTCCAATATATGTTTCTTACAAGTCTAAGGTCTTTTCCATCAATTTTGTAGATCTTCAAGCATCCTTATCATAGAATAGACACAGAGTTATTAAATAACTATTAGCGTATTGCATGTTAATTACTTGCCATCTTTTAAGAGATACAATCTATCTTATTCTGTAATGTATGCATCATACATAAGCATTTAATGAACATGGGAAACCCTGAGCTGAAATGATGACAATCTGTGTGTTGGTTTTGTTCAAGAGCTACAGAGTTTGTGCTGTGTATGGCGTGTTCGGCAGGTCGGTCTCCACAAAGAGGCCAAGCCATATGGGATCAAACCTAGTTATTTGTTAGTTAGTTGCAGTTCCAACTTCACGGCAATGGGTCGTCCCCATTATGCTCCGTTCCTGTGCCAGTGAATATCACACAAACTTACTGCCTCATGTGAAAAATGGAAAAGACAGGAGTCTCAACAAGCCAACAGCCCGCACAGGTACACTGCATAATGCCGCCACCAGAATGCCAACACAAAAGTCCACCATGAAAAATACTGTTCGTCGTCGATGGAAGCGGCAGTCACTAGAACGACTTCATTGACCTGGGTTTTATCCATTAAGGCTCTTTCCTCAGTGGAAAAAGCTCTGTACAAAGCACAAACTCCGTAGCTCCAGCGACGACTCACAGGGGACTCCTGGAAAATGCACTCGTGAACCGAAAAGGCCAGGAAAGGTTAACCCGGTCAACAAATGCCCGCAGAAGTCGGATGTGTCGGCCTAAAGGCCCAAGAATGCAGCTCTGCTGTAAACAGGCACAACGCAATCACGTCCGAAAAAAAACTCTGGATGAACGCAGCAGAAGAAGAACCGAAAAGGCAAACTAGTCAATTCAGCAACAGCCGGCTGCCATCGTTCAGAACATTCAGTTTCCATAGACAGATGTAAAAGCATTTCACATGAAATTCGCAGCTCACAGTGTCAGGCCACGCAATAACTCAGTAGCAGGGCAACGGAACCATATGGGATAAAATGTAGTGTATTTAAATCAGTCCTCAAGCTATAAACCCCTGTTTAAAACAGTTTTAAAGGATTTAGTAGTACTAAACTGTTAGAGTGGACAATGAGTTTTAAAAAAAACTATCATCATCATGTGTCTTGTCAGCTGGCGAAGGCATTCATGTCTTTCTACAGATCTCGGTCCTTGGTGCTCTGGGTCAATTCTGCTGATGATATTCCTACATGCAACAGTCTAAGTGCATCCAGTATAATTTCTATGCCTCTTTTCCCACTGATCTTTCCAGTTGTCACAATGTTCTCTAATACCTCTCTTCTCATGACATGACTAATGAAAGCTATTTGTCTCTTATAGTTGTATGTAATGTTCTAGTTTCATTAACCCCTTCCAGGCAATTATTGTAAGTTACTCTGGCAGTCCAAGGTATTCGCAACCCCGGGAAGGTTAACCCGGTTAACAAATGCCCGCAGAAGTCAGATGTGTCGGCCTAACGGCGCAAGAACACAGTTCTGCTGTAAACAGGCACAACGCAAGCACGTCCGGAAAAAAAAATCTGGATGAACAACGAAGAAGAAGAAGAAGTATTCGCAACATTTTATATGATTTAGTACTTCTAAACTCTTAGAATGGACAATGAGTTTTAACAGATTCAGTGCCAAACTAAAAGTAAGTTTCATCCAAACAAAAATCGATGGCGGATAATGGGAAGTAGGGGTGTGTCACAATTATGACTTAAAAGTTGTTAACATGGTAGCAAACATGTTGTATTATATGTAGGTTGGGGGTTGTATAGGTAAAACAACTGGATTTACATCATTTTACTTATAATTTTATTTATAAGCCCCTGGCAGTTACGAAAAGTTTAAATAAGACAATTTATTATTTCATGGCACTTAATCAGTTAAATAAGTAATTGCGTATTGCATGTTAACTACTTGCCATCTTTTTAGCTATACAATCTGTCTGATTATCTAATGTATGAGTCAATACATAATCACTTAATGAACATGGGAAACCGTAAACTGAAACAATCACAATCTGCGTGTTGTTTTTGATTAAGTGGCTATTGCTCATTGAGATTTCCGCACTTAGAAACTTACCAAGTTTTCCTGTCAACATGTAAGAAAATTGGGTTAGGGTAATCCCTTAGATTATACTGCCTTTTTCAGCATCATCAAGTGTTTTGACAACTGGCATGAATGACTATGCATCTCACAATCTTGGGATGTCCAACAGCATATACTAAATCATGTGCTATTTTTCACATGCCGTAATGAAATGCTGTCAAGAATTGTCTTCCTCTATTTCTTTTTATATAAACCTTTCCTATTGTTACAATACCTTCCTGTTTTCTCTTCTAATTTTGTTTGCTTGTCGTGTTCTGTACTTTATGTATTAATGACGTTACATGTAGTGTAAGTGCCCAAGTGAAAACTGCATTTATTAGGATAAAGAATATTCCCTGCAATATATCTCTATCAATCGAGGTGAGAAAAATAGTTCTTATGAGCTATATTGGTACAATCGTGATGTGCGGAAGTGAATCATGGACAATTAGCAGACTATTGAGGAATTATGTGGAAACTGCAGATATGTGATTTTATAGAAAAATGATATACTATGGATGGATAAAAAGCAAAATGAAGATATCTTGAAAGATATTAACTCACAATGAGAACTTATCACTCGCATCAGAAGACAGTCCATATTCTTAGGGCACATTGCTAGAAAGGGAAAGCTAGAGTATGTGATGACATGGGAAAGTTGGAGGGAAGGAAAGGCAGGGGCAGACGGCGAAGGAAAATACTCACGTTTGTTTGACATCATGGCATGGAGGAACATTAGTATCAAAAATGATTGACAGTACATGAGACAGAAGGTTGTGGACAGACATGATCACCAATACCACATGGCATGGACTATAAGAAGATTCTGTTTTTTTTATCACAGTGATACATATCCCAGATATTGTCATTGGGGCATTAAATGTGAAGGTTTTCACATGTAGGTCAAGCAGGACTATATGGGTACAGATTACAGCTTCTTTTTTTTTTTTTTGCTTGTGAAACCTGGACTGTTTACACGCGACACACTAAGAAATGAAACCACTTCCATACAGTCTGCCTTAGGAAGCTACTTTAGATTAAATGGCAAGATAAGATCTCAGAAACTGAAGTCCTAGAAAGAGCATCCATGCCCAGTGTCCACACTCTACTAATGAAGAATCAGATTTCCTGGGCTGGTCACTTGACTCACATGCCAGATCACAGGCTCCCCAAAAAATTCTTTTATGGCGAACTGCGTTGTAGTAAACGCTTTAAATACACCCTGAAGATCTCACTAAAAGCTTTTGGATTTCATCATGACATTTGGGTGACTGCTGCCAAAGACAAAAATTTGTGGCGTACATCATTACGCAAGGGTGCAGTCACTTGTGAAGCAAACAGGACTGCAAGAGCTGTGAAGTAAAGGCTGGACAGAAAAACCACTGCATTAGATCGTCCTTCTGGAACGTCAAGCATTCTTTGCCCACATTGTCAAAGAACATTTCGAGCAAAAAATAGGCCTTATCAGTCATCTTAACTCCATACTTTCAACCCCACTGGTTGAAATGAATGGTCATCATGATTCTTGATGAACAAACAACACACAACTTCTTTTAGCATAATTCTTGAATTTTGTGTTTCAAAGTAATACCATGACTTGGTTTTAAACCATTGCCATAACCATAGACAGTGAAACCTCTTTGCATCGCAGCTATTTCTAGTCTGCTATGCCTGTTGACAGGCTATATAAGAGAAAGTGAAAAATGGCAGTCAAGCTAAGCGAAAAATGAAAGTCAGGCTTTTAATTATTGTATCAATAAATTTAAATAAAAAGTAATTTAATGTGATTATGTTCAACAAAGAAGAAAATAGAATGTGCGACTAAAGTCTTTGTCAAGAAACACAAACAGGAAATGAGAAACAGTTAAGGGTACAAGGAATATGTAGTTGTAATGAAAATGTGATAATGCTTACATGGATGGTATAAAGTAACAGTAAAAGCATAATTATAACCCAGAAGTAATAATAAACACAGTAGCATTACATGAAGATGAATGAGATTGAGATATGTGAAGGATCATCTTCATTGCACGGTGGATACAGACTCCTTCTCCATCCATAGATCATACAAGAAGCATCTCACCACACTGCATCACCCCAAAACACTTGTTGGGAACATGAAAGAGTAACAATGGAAACAACAATTAATTATATCAAGTTTTAGGAAGTTAATACTTAGCTGTGCATCAAAAGAGTATCTGAGAAACTATTGGTGTGTGTTTGATCGGAGTTTTATACATTTCTTTTGGTGGGGTTGAGAAGTTTGGCTAATAATAGTTTGTTCTTACATACTTTGGTTGGAGAGAAGATACTGGACAGTTTGGGGGATAAAGGACATCGTATCAGAAATGATACTGTGTTTTATCTACCCCTGAATAGGTTTTCTTTAACAGTTTTGCCATGGCGTGGGCTTATGGCCTTCTCTGTGTAAGTTCCGGGGTTGTTAGTTGCTTCAACCAATGATCCTAGAAAATCTTTCTTTTAGTTGCAACCCAAAGGGTTAAGGAGGAGATGATCAGTAAGGTAGAAAGAAATGAAGAATCATGTCCCTTTAAGTGTTTGTAATGTACAAAGAAAAATATTTGGAGGAAGATTTTTTTTTTAAATGTCCCGAAGCAGTATCCTACTGTGCTTGTATGATGTGATAGCGCCATAGTATTTTGTAGACCTAATAGCAAAGAGGAACAGTTGGCCAGTCTGTCCCTCATTATCACAAATGATGAGCAGGCGTTGAACCAGCACCCGTCCGTCGTCATGCCATTACCAGCAGAGTTGACTGTCAATTTCTCTAGCGCGCCTGCCATAAAAAAATTCTAAACATTGGGCTCCTCAGAGATTTGAACCTGGAACCTCTCGCACCCAGAGCGAGAATCATACCCCTGAGCACCCGTGAAGGTTAACTTGGTCAACAAATGCCTGCAGAAGTCGGATGTTTCAGCCGAAAGGTGCAAATATCTCAGCTCTGCTGTAAACTGGCACAACACAATTATGTCCAAAAAAATATTCCGGATGAATGCAGAAGAAGAAAATACCCCTGAGTGAAAGATAAAGAAACAGGAATGTTAAGCCATGACTGAGGCTACAGTGACTGCCTCAGCCTCAAATGGCACTGGGTTTGTTCCAGCATAAGACTGGGAGATTTTGCAAGTACCATTGGTAACTGATGGTATCATTTGTCCCACTGACCTCTTGGGTAGTTAGATTGAATACCTAGCTTTCTCAGATAAGGGTGAAAATAGGAGGTCCATTGTGCATGTTAAAAATGTAATGGCATTTGGTACTTGCAAAGAGGAGGCCATAAAGCTGCTACCTTGGCAAAATTGTTAAGAAAGAAAACAACGTACCCAAGGGTAGATGACTCCATTAACTGGGATGGAATCTGTCTAGAGTAGCAGAACTTACACACATGCATGGGAAAGTTGGACATGCTGACCATTAACATGCATAACTTGGCGTTCATGTCCTCCCCCCACCAATGCCCTGAAAGAGACGTGAACAAGAAATGAAGCATTAAGACATAAGGAAACATGCCAGTTCTAAATTATGTACAGAATCAGCAGATCATGAAACAAGAATCTCATCTCATATTGTTCCTCTTGTGCTTTGCAGTGTTGAGGTGAAGCATAAACAGCTGGAAAGTGCCCATTTATGGGTTTCATATATCGAGATTCTCATTTACTCTGTTATTCCCTCTTTTCATCATTTAAATGGTCGACTTCTTCTTCTGGTTCTTTTTGGTCTTTATATCATTGCTTGTTGTGGTATACTGCATGGGGCTGTGTGGTCTCGAGGTATGGTACGCGCCAGGAGGATCTGAGCACCTATGGACCTGTCCGGAATGCAATGAAAATACCCCAACTGATAACTGATACGGAGCACTTATGGGTTGCACCCGTGTGTCGTGATGTTGATCCATCGACTAAACTAAACTTAACTGTGGTATACTGTTAGTTAGTAGCCTAGTTATGTGACCAAACCATTCCACTTGCTGTTTTCTACTGAAATAAGAATGTCAACAGAAATTGTCCATTAGCAGGTAAGTATTATTGAAGGCTACGGACGCAATTAATAATCCTACATACCACATTCAAGACACAGCTGCAGGCAATTTGGCAACAAGCCACCTTGCGCTGGTTTTTTTTAAACAATTGGATGAGTGCCAGTCATTCAGAAATGCAACTAACTTTAAAAACATTGTTAATGAAACGACCCCTTTTCCAGCCATATGGCATATAGAGTATATTGTCAATCAATCATGTGCCATGCCGGAAAGCGTGGGCGGTCATGACTTGCCATTTCACTTAATCACCAGAGTCGTGGATCAGCTCAGTGTTCCTGTCTCGTCCATGCCATGTGGCCAAGCCATCCAGGTATTTACTTCTCGGTCTTCCCCTTGATCTGTTCTTTTCGATCTAGCCATTTGTCACCAAGTTCTCCAATCCATTTCTTTTCATAACAGTCTTCTTCTTCTTCTTCTTCTTCTTCTTCTTCTTCTTCAGTGTTCTGAGCCATTGAGGTTCTTTGCTGCAGATACAATCCGTCTCCATTCGTCTCTCTGGTGGACCTTCTCTTGCCAGTCGTTGATTCCAAGTGCCTGTAGGTCTGTATATGTATTATCTCTCCACCGTCTTCTTGGTCTACCTCGGGGTCTACAGTCATTTATTTCCTGAGTGTAAGCGAGTTTTGTTTCCCTATTATCTTCCATTCTTTCTATATGCCCCAGCCATTGTAGACTATTAGCCTTCATGATACCAGTGATTAGCGGGGACTTAAACAGATAATAAATGTCTTTGTTACTTCTTCTTTTCCACTCTCCACTTTGTGTATCCCTAATGGGTCCAAAGATGCGTCTTAAAATTTTGTTCTCAAAGGTTTGTAACAAGGCTTCCTCTTCTTTCGTTGTACTCCAGGTTTCAGAGCCATACAGCACAACTGGTCTGATCAGTGTTTTGTATATTGTGATTTTGGTGTTATGAGATAGCGCATTTGATTTCAGTAGATGTTGTAGTGCATAGTATATCTTATTTCCAGAGTTGATTCTAGTTTGTATTTCTTCCCTTATGATGTTGGAGCAGTTTAAGATTGTACCCAGGTATTTGTATGTTTCCGTTCTTTTAGTGGTCATATTATCTATTTGTATGTGGCCAGAGTTTTTAGCCATTCCTTCTCTTGAAATTACCATATATTCTGTCTTATCTTGGTTGATAACCAGCCCCATCTGTTGGGCTTTTTCCTTTAAGTGAGTCAATATTTCCAATGTCTTTTGTTCACTTTGCCCTATAATATCTATATCATCTGCATAACCAAGCAGCTTGGATGTTCCTCCAATATCACATTCCTCCTTTACCTTCCTTACAACTTTCTCTAGAGCCAGATTGAAGATTAGTGGCGATAGTGCATCACTCTGTTTCAAGCCATTTTTTGATCACCCTCTTTTTCATAACATGTCCAAATAATTTTGACTGTCTACGTCTAATTTCTCTAATCAATTTACGATTTTCATTTGTCTTCTGTAGTACTTGGTCATTGGTTTTCCTGTCTGTCCATGGTATTCTTTGCATTCTCCTCAGAAACCACATTTCTGCAGCCGTCAGATATATATTGTGCTGACCCCAAATTGTTAGAGCCATTGCAATCAATGGGTATTGTGGGTAGTATCCCGATGGTTGTCTTTACTGTCAGGGCATTTTCTGGGATCCACTTTTGATTATCTTTACTTTGATGTGTTCTTCATATTATTATTATTCACATTGTGAAAGTTCTGTTTTCAGCTAAATGATTTTGTTTGCTTTTTTTTTTTTTTGGTGTTTGTTGAAAAAAGGTATTTGATTGAAACATGAAATGTTGTTTATATGTCCTCTGTTTATTTAGCCTCACGGTTACATTTTACATTAATTGGTCTTTATTAGGAAATACCCATAAGATTGTAGTTTAGTTTACTTGTTATTGGGTGCATGTAATTGCTTCTTATTTCCTTTATCCTCCATTGGACTATAGGCTCACAACCAACTCATGGCAAGCTATCTTTTGCAGTTGTCTGCAGCTTCCTCCATGTCCTTCACTTAGTATTCATCTCAGTCTCTAATTGTCTTCTCCGTGTGTTGTTAGATCTTCCTCTATTTCATTTGTCCCGTGGCTCCAGTGTCCTTTCCTGACCTCTTTATTAGCTGGAATCTGCCTAGTTTTTGCACTAAGTTTTTCTTTAGTGACTCTGTCATACAGAGGTAGAAAAAAACAAAAATAAACATATTTCAGGAGCCCATCCTTTTTTTCAGAAAATTCAGAGGCCATGTAAAAATGTCCATGACACAGTGGATTTTTCTACTCCTATTGTCATATCATTTTATTCCTATTCTGTGCATCTCAAGTTAATGAATGTTTGTAGTTTATTTGTAATTGTTTTAGTTTTCTTCTTATTCTTTCATTCACCTGAAATTACTCTATATTTGCAATGTTGTCTCTTGTATAAACTTCACTGTCTTTTTGAGTTCACTCAGTGGTCCATAAAGTTTATCTTCCACTGTTGTTTCTCTAGGCCAGAAGGTTTTGGGGGAAGATATGCCCATAATCAGGATAGTATTGGAGTATGTGATCTGCTGTGCCAACCCATGTGTGCCCATGCCTGCCTCGCCACTCTGTAACTTTGTATATATGTGGTTGCATAATTGGTTGTATTGAAGGGGGTTGGCTATTAAAAAACAATAAAACAGAGAAAATTGAAATATTTTGGTCACTTGAGACGTCACAAAAGTTTGGAGAGAACAATAATGGGGGGGTATATGCCTGGGAAGAGAGGAAGGGGAAGGCCAAAGAGAAGATGGGTGCAGGATGTGGCGGATGATCTCCAGATGGGTATATTGGACGTGGGACATCTTGCTTATGATCGAGAAGTTTTCCAGAAGGTTGTTATGGGAGCGAGGTTCTGCATAGGACATGCTACTGAATGAATGAATTGGTTGTATTAAGGGGGGGGGGGGGGGTGCTCAGTGGTTTCGAGGTATGGTGTCCGTCTTGAGTGCTGGAGGTCCCAGGTTCAAGCCCCGGTGAGGGCCGGGATTTTTTCATGTGGACTTCTGGTAACAAAATTTTCCTTGGTCTCTGTGTAGTGAGATCAGACGCCCATGTGTATTGTTGTGCACATAAAAAAATCCCTTGGCAGTTGGAAATTTAAAAAGAGTAGTCTAACAGCGCTGCCCGGGCAAAATTTTGAGTTAAAAATCTACCCAAAGTATTTCAGGATCCTCACCGGTGCTACGGAGTTCATGCACTGAGCTTCTCCAGACTCAGGCTTGAGTTAGGAGTAAAATAGAGCACTTATGGGTTACACCCATGTGCGGGGATGTTGTGCGGATCTGTCGACTAAACTAAACTAATGTGTTGTATATTGTTTTAGTGATACTCTGAACTTTTCATGCATGCAGCAATATTGATTTATCATTAAAGTTAGATATTCTAGTAACATTACTTCTTAATATTAACTTTTCATCTCATAAGAACATATAGCAAACAGTGTGTGCTGGCTACAAGGAATATATAAGCTTGTTGATGGTGTACAAATAAATTGTAATTCCATAAACACATTTTTCTTCCAACACAATGCTATTTTATTGATAGAATGTTCGTTATTTTGTTTCAGGGTGGAATATTACCTTACATAAAATGAGGAGCCTTCTGCTTTATGTCATCTGTGTGGGTTTAGTCTTCAGAGGTGAGTGTTTATAGTCAACATTGGTGCTTGATGTCAGGTATTTCATAATAAACTTTAACTTTTTTGTCTTTGGTTTTTAGTCTGTTTCTCAATGTTCTTGATAAATTCTGCTGGTGGACCACATCTGTTTCTCATTCTTCTTCTTCTGCTTTTAAGACTCCCAGAGTTTAGGCCCATAACCACACATACACCAAGCCTTTTGTATGCCCGTTCATGTTGGCTGATGTTTTCTTTTCTACAGTGTGAAGTAGCCAGCCATTTAGTCATTTGTAATACCTGCACCCGAAGTTAAATTGTTACCATTCTTTACTTCCCATGTGAGGCCCGGTAACACATGGGTGATCTGTTTCTCATGTTCTGGATAAATTCTACTGATGGAACATATCATGTTTTTTGTTTTCTTGATCAGTTGAAAGAAGAACAATATGAAAATGAAAGAAGAAGAAGAATGCAAAATTGAAAGAATAATTTTTTTAAATGAAAAAATAACGGGAGTAATAAAATGACACAATAAGAATACAATGAAAGAAGAAGAATAAGAAAATAAAACAAGAAGAATGATAAAATGAAACAAGAATAATAATAAGAAAATGAAAGAAGAAGAAGAAGAAAATGAAACAAGAAGAAAATGAAACAAGAAGAAGAAGAAAATGAAACAGGAAGAATAAGAAAATGAAACAGGAAGAATAAGAAAATGAAAGAAGAAGGAAAAAAAAAACTGAAAGAAGAAGAATAAGAAACTGAAAGAAGAAGAAGAAGAAAATGAAAGAAGACGAATAATAAAATGAAAGAAGAGTAATAATAAAATGAAACAAGAAGAATAAGAAAATGAAACAGGAAGAATAAGAAAATGAAAGAAGAAGAAGAAGAAAATGAAAGAATAAGAAGAAGAAAATGAAAGAAGAAGAAGAAAATGAAAGAAGAAGAAAATAAAACAGGAAGAAGAAGAAAACGAAAGAGGAAAATAATAAAATGAAAGATTAGAGTGGGAAAAGAATAATAAAAAATTGAAAGAAGAATAAGAATAAAATGAAAGATTAAAATGATGAAAGAAGAATAAGAATAAAATGAAAGTTTAAAATGAAGATATAAGAAGAATTTAAAAAAATGAAAGAAACTGAAACAAGAAGAATGATAAAATGACTGAATAAGAAGAATGAGAAAATGAAAGAAGAAGAATACGAAAATAAGAAAATGAAAAAAGAATAATAAGACAATGGCAGAAGAAGAAGAAAGAAAATGAAAGAAGAAGAAGAAAGAAAATGAAAGAAGAAGAAGAAAGAAAATGAAAGAAGAAGAAGAAAGAAAATGAAAGAAGAAGAAGAAAGAAAATGAAAGAAAAAGTATTCTACTTCTTTCATTTTCTTTCTTCTTCTTTCAGACTTTCATTTTATTCTTCTTCTTCTTTCATTTTCTTCTTCTTCTTAATTCAGTTTCTTCTTCTTCATCTTTCAGTTTCTTCTTCTTTCAGAAGACATTTTTTTGGGGCGCTCGCTCGCTTTGAACTCAAGCGTAGTCCATACACACTATTTATAGTAGTGCTGGACTGAATTTTGTGTGTAGATTAGCTTTCCCTATTAACAGTGCCCCTCAACATCAGGCAAACCCGCTCCGACTTCAGAGGTACTTGTAATTTACGTCCCCAATTCAAGGACGACGGGTCAACATTTTAGTCCAGCTGTCCGGTGTAGGGGTTGAACCCCTTACCTCGGCATCAGCACAATGAATGTTTAAGAACACGCATTGTTACCCATTCCGCCATCGAATCTGCAATAAAGAAAATGAAAGAAGTATAAGAACATGACAGAAGAAGAATTTTTCTTAAACATGACAGAATAAGAAAAAAAAAGAAAATGACAGAATAAGAAAAAAAAAAAGAAAATGACAGAATAAGAAAAAAAAAGAAAATGACAGAATAAGGAAAAAAAAGAAAATGACAGATTAAGAAAAAGAAAATGACAATAAAAAAGTGACAGTATTAAGAAAATGACAGAATAAGATTACAAAGAAAATGGCAGAATAAGAATACTAAGGAAATGACAGAAGAAGAAGAAGAAAATAAAGAAGAAGAAGATGAAAACGAAAGAAGAAAAGCAATCTAATTGCCAGACGAGGAAGAAAATGAAAGAAAAAAGAATAAGAAAATTAAAGAAGAATAAAATAAAGCAACTGACACTTAAAAAAATAAAAGAATATAAGTGTATTTTGTGTGGCCTATGATTGGTAGGTTGGGAATGTCCGTGTAGATTCCAGCACACCCTAGGGGTGTAGCAATCCGGCGTGCAACTTGTGGTGAATCAGCACTGTCTTTGTTCCGACTCTCGTGATCGATACAGGCACCAGGGGATGGCGCGGCGCGCGTTTTATTTGTTGCTGTCAAGAAATTGTGGGTTTCTATTGTTGCGGGTCACGGTCGATTGTCCTGTAATCACCAGGCTTAGGGGACATCAGGACGTTGTGGGAGCTAGATTGTGAATGGTGGCTGTAACGATGACATCCAATCCCGCTCACAGGGACTTGTGAATGTCCAGACGCCGAGAAACGTTTGATCAATCAATAACAGGCATTTAGTGTCACGTAAAATTTTATTCTCTGTATGTCTCTCCGTTTCTTCTGTCAGTATGTTTATATAAGGGTCGTTCATTTGAAACCCGTTCCAGTGACTTTATTACAAAATTATGAAAGAAACATTAACAGGTGTGGTAGAATTAAACAAAGGATTCATTTTGAATGAATTATGCTCCATGAGTTGGTCAGAAGAAGTCGCCGTAGGCATTCAGACAAGCATCCCATTGCTTAGGTAGGCGGCGAATACCGTCCGCAAAAAAGGATTGTGATTGCTCACGGAACCAAGTGTTTACCGCGCTCATTACGTCTGCATCTGTGTGAAATCGTTGCCCCATTGAGAGCTTTGTTTAGAGGTCCGAACAAATTAAAATCAAATTGTGACAAATCAGGACCATAGGCTGGATTTTTGCAGAATTTCCCACTTCTTCCAAGCTAATGCTTCCTGCACAATCTTTGCAACATGCGGACGAGCATTATCGTGCAACAAAATAACACCGCGAGAAAGCATGCCGGGTCGTTTATTCTTGATGGCTTTTTGCAACTTGTCTAGTGTTTCCAAGTAGTGGGTAGAGTTGATGTTGACACCAGGTTCTTTAAAGTCGGCAAACAATAGCCCTTCATGGTAAAAAAAAATGTACTCAGCACAACCATACCAGCGGAAACCTGTAACTTGAATTTTTTGGCTTTTGGTGATCAAGCATGCTTCCATTGCATGCTCTCTGTTTTGCTGCTCGGTTCAAAGTGGTGACACCATGATTCATCGCCTGCCACTATGTGGAAGAGAAATGCATCACCCTCCACTCTGTAACTCAGCAAGTGGTCCAAACACCTTCCCACGCGTTCCTCTTTTTGGTTGGCGGTCAACATCCGTGGTATCCACTGTGAACACACCTTCCGATATTGCAGTTTCTTACGAACGACCTTTTGAATTGTCCCAATTGACACATCAAATTCTTTTGCCAGCGAACGTATGCTTCGAAAACGGTTCATCTGTGTTACTGCATCAATTTTGGCGATGGTTTCTTCTGTTGCAGCAATATGCGCTTGACCCGGCCGTCGAAGATCTGTCGTGAACTGACGTCCTTTCCGAAACATTCCTGCCCAGTCTGTTACTGTTGTCTCTGACACACATTTGTTACCCTACGCTGCCTGCATTCTTCGATGAATGTCCACTAGTCGACATCCTTCAAATTAAAGAAACTGAATCACCGCTCTTTGAGCTTCTTTGGACGGATTTTGGATCAACCCGGCCATTTTCTCAACGGTCAGAAACAGAACCTATGCATCATAAGACTATAAGCACGTGTCTTTTATTCATTGGTTAGTACTTATCACATGACTATGACATCATCATGTTCAACGTACGCTATTACGCGCGGTGCGGCACGAACGGATTTCAAATGAACGCTCCTAATATATTTGGCGCGTTGTAATTGCTGAATTCTCTCCCGTGTTCTTGTAGGCTTCTTTGTTTCTATATTTATGTTCTACACTCTAAACGTTTGAGCCCCAGTTACCTCTTTCGCGTATCGCTGCGCCTGTACCTGGCTGTATTATTTCTCTGTATGTTTTGTGGTGCTCTCTGGACAACAGGATTGTGAGAGCTTATGTTCCAAGCCTCACGATAGATGGTGGAAGCGTTAAGAGAGAGAACAAACTGAAGTATCTGGGATTCACATTTGACAGGAGCCTGTCCTTCAAGGATCATGTGGAGACGGTTGTGACAAGATCTCAAAAGGGACTCAACGCACTTAAAACTATGGCTGCAATGGACATAGAGCATAGAATGCTTTTCAGACTATACCAGCACTTGATCCTCTCAGTGATTGATTATGGACTAGGACTGCTCACTGTATCAAAGAGTCAGCTGGTGAGATTGGAGCGCATACAGAACGAGGCTGTGCGGGTCATTCTGGGATGCACCAGAGACACCCCAGTGGTGTGTATGCGGTACATCCTTGGTTTGCCGACTGTTGCTGGTAGGCTCAAGGTGATGCAGGCGAAGCATACCTCAGAGTAGCTGCCCCGGGAAGGTTAACCCGGTCAACAAATGCCCGCAGAAGTCGGATGTGTCGGCCTAACGGCGCAAGAACGCAGCTCTGCTGTAAACAGGCACAACGCAATCACATCCGAAAAAAAAAACTCCAGATGAACGAAGAAGAAGAAGAAGAGTAGCTGCTGACACAGATCACTCGTTGCATGAGGCGCTGGACGCAGTTAAGGGTCAGCGACTGATAAGAGGGAAATCATGGATGACTCAGGCGGAGGATACGATCAGACAGGTGTGCATCTTGGAGAACATTAGGCGAGGAGAGGAGTGGGTCAGAGTGCCAGACTTGTGCAGAGTTATAATCACATTGAGCCGGGAGTGCAGGGAATGGCCAGCAGGGGCCACGGAAGTGAAAATCCAGCAACTAATTCAGGATAATGCTCGCCCGGGTGATGTGATTATCTACACAGATGGTTCTGTGTTGAGAGGCAGGAGAAGTGCCTGGGGGTTCTTGGCAAAGGCCAGTGGTCGACGTTTGGTGCAGGAGAGCCATATGATACCACAACATCTAGCTTAAGAACGGAGGTGGAGGCAGCCAGTGCAGCTTTCCGCTGGATGGAGAATGCGATACACACACATCGTGATTGTAACTGACTCAGAAAGCATGCTGAGTAGGGTGAGGACAGGCAAGCTTCGTGCAGAGTGGCTTGCTTCGCTTCGGAAGTCACGGGTGGCAAGCATCGTCTGGATCCTTTCTCCGGGGCATGCCGGTGTGCTGGGGAATGAACAGGCGGACAGATTGGCTGGCTCGGCAAAACTTGGTAAGAATGCGACAGCGAGGAGTGACGAGGGGATCTGGCCAATGCTCGACGCTCAGAGGAAAGGTGAGACGGACATATAATCAGATTGCTACTGGTACTATTGAGGTTGGAACTCTTCGCTGGCTTCTGAGGATGAGGACCGAGCGCTTATGGGAATGCCCCGAATGCTGTGATATCGGTTCCTAAATAAATCAATCAATCTGTATGAACATCTTTCCTTGATCATGTGATGAGAAGAAAGGTATTGAAGAACATCGTGACGACTGGAAAGATCTAGAGGAAGAGAGGCAGAGGCCGACCAAGAGAAATGAGGCTGGATGGATTGAGACGGTGGCATCAGAACACTAAAGACCGAGATATTTGGAGAGACATGAACGCCCACGCTAGTTGGCATGGAACTTGATGATGTCATTAGTCGGTGAGCTACTGTTTAACAGTAATGGTACTACCTGCTTTCTGTCAGCACCTAATGTTGGTCTGTGCCCAGTTTGTTGCGCGGTGGAGGAGCGGCTGGCCGAGTGGCTATAATGCTGGATTCGCCTTCGGGAGACCCGGGTTTGAACCCTCGGTAAGGTGTGGAGTTTTCTTTTTCTTTTCTGTCGGGGGCAAAAAGAAAACTCTAAACTGCAGAGTTCGCGGCGACTGTACTAGCCAGGTGGCCTTAATTCCTCAGGCTTAAGACCCCCCCCCCCCCCCCCCCCCCCCGCACCCCCTGCCATACACCGCAAGGTACTATATTGGCAGTAAATGACAGTTGACAGTTGGGCGGCGCTCACCAGAACCAACACCCCATATTGTGCCAACGGCTTCGGTCGGATGAACGCAATGGGAATAGTATGTAGTGCGAGGAATTGCAGCCTAAAGACTAAATGCCAATGTTTTCTATTTACCTTTTATGTTGCTTGAACTTTACAGAGGGTGAATACAAAACTTGGACTGGCAATATTTTCAAACACTGCACAGTCATTAAAAATACACCCTGTATATGTTCTTCTTCCACAATATACACGCGATCTTAAAGAGCTCCGACCACATATCCCTCACCGTGCACCAATACTCCACCCAGCGGTGTAGACACAGCAAGTCCACCCACGTCTCTACGCACCGGCATGTCTCGGTGTAGACACAGCAAGTCCACCCACGTCTCTACGCACCGGCATGTCTCGGTGTAGACACAGCAAGTCCACCCACGTCTCTACGCACCGGCATGTCTCGGTGTAGACACAGCAAGTCCACCCACGTCTCTACGCAGCGGCATGTCTCGGTGTAGACACAGCAAGTCCACCCACGTCTCTACGCACCGGCATGTCTCGGTGTAGACACAGCCAGTCCACCCACGTCTCTACGCACCGGCATGTCCCGGTGTAGACACAGCCAGTCCCTCGTCTCTACGCAGTGGCATGTCTCGGTGTAGACACAGCCAGTCCACCCACGTCTCTACGCACCGGCATGTCTCGGTGTAGACACAGCCAGTCCACCCACGTCTCTACGCAGCGGCATGTCCCGGTGTAGACACAGCCAGTCCACCCACGTCTCTACGCAGCGGCATGTCCCGGTGTAGACACAGCCAGTCCACCCACGTCTCTACGCAGCGGCATGTCTCGGTGTAGACACAGCCAGTCCACCCACGTCTCTACGCAGCGGCATGTCCCGGTGTAGACACAGCCAGTCCACCCACGTCTCTACGCAGCGGCATGTCCCGGTGTAGACACAGCCAGTCCACCCACGTCTCTACGCAGCGGCATGTCTCGGTGTAGACACAGCCAGTCCACCCACGTCTCTACGCAGCGGCATGTCCCGGTGTAGACACAGCCAGTCCACCCACGTCTCTACGCAGCGGCATATCCCGGTGTAGACACAGCCAGTCCACCCACGTCTCTACGCAGCGGCATGTCCCGGTGTAGACACAGCCAGTCCACCCACGTCTCTACGCACCGGCATGTCTCGGTGTAGACACAGCCAGTCCCTCGTCTCTACGCAGTGGCATGTCTCGGTGTAGACACAGCCAGTCCACCCACGTCTCTACGCACCAGCATGTCTCGGTGTAGACACAG
Organism: Cepaea hortensis; assembly: GCA_963921405.1. NCBI lineage: Eukaryota > Metazoa > Mollusca > Gastropoda > Stylommatophora > Helicidae > Cepaea > Cepaea hortensis. The sequence continues at coordinate 9,859,227 of OY992882.1, forward strand.
CCAGTCCCTCGTCTCTACGCAGTGGCATGTCTCGGTGTAGACACAGCCAGTCCCTCGTCTCTACGCAGTGGCATGTCTCGGTGTAGACACAGCCAGTCCACCCACGTCTCTACGCAGTGGCATGTCTCGGTGTAGACACAGCCAGTCCCTCGTCTCTACGCAGTGGCATGTCTCGGTGTAGACACAGCCAGTCCACCCACGTCTCTACGCAGCGGCATGTCTCGGTGTAGACACAGCCAGTCCACGCACGTCTCTACGCAGTGGCATGTCTCGGTGTAGACACAGCCAGTCCACGCACGTCTCTACGCACCGGCATGTCTCGGTGTAGACACAGCCAGTCCACCCACGTCTCTACGCAGTGGCATGTCTCGGTGTAGACACAGCCAGTCCCTCGTCTCTACGCAGTGGCATGTCTCGGTGTAGACACAGCCAGTCCACCCACGTCTCTACGCAGCGGCATGTCTCGGTGTAGACACAGCCAGTCCACGCACGTCTCTACGCAGTGGCATGTCTCGGTGTAGACACAGCCAGTCCACGCACGTCTCTACGCAGCGGCATGTCTCGGTGTAGACACAGCCAGTCCACGCACGTCTCTACGCACCGGCATGTCTCGGTGTAGACACAGCCAGTCCACGCACGTCTCTACGCACCGGCATGTCTCGGTGTAGACACAGCCAGTCCCTCGTCTCTACGCACCGGCATGTCCCGGTGTAGACACAGCCAGTCCACCCACGTCTCTACGCACCGGCATGTCTCGGTGTAGACACAGCCAGTCCCTCGTCTCTACGCACCGGCATGTCCCGGTGTAGACACAGCCAGTCCCTCGTCTCTACGCACCGGCATGTCCCGGTGTAGACACAGCCAGTCCCTCGTCTCTACGCACCGGCATGTCTCGGTGTAGACACAGCCAGTCCACCCACGTCTCTACGCACCGGCATGTCTCGGTGTAGACACAGCCAGTCCACCCACGTCTCTACGCACCGGCATGTCTCGGTGTAGACACAGCCAGTCCACCCACGTCTCTACGCAGTGGCATGTCTCGGTGTAGACACAGCCAGTCCCTCGTCTCTACGCACCGGCATGTCCCGGTGTAGACACAGCCAGTCCACCCACGTCTCTACGCACCGGCATGTCTCGGTGTAGACACAGCCAGTCCACCCTCGTCTCTACGCACCGGCATGTCTCGGTGTAGACACAGCCAGTCCACCCACGTCTCAACGTACCGGCATGTCTCGGTGTAGACACAGCCAGTCCACCCTCGTCTCTACGCACCGGCATGTCTCGGTGTAGACACAGCCAGTCCACCCACGTCTCAACGTACCGGCATGTCTCGGTGTAGACACAGCCAGTCCACCCTCGTCTCTACGCACCGGCATGTCTCGGTGTAGACACAGCCAGTCCACCCACGTCTCTACGCACAGGCATGTCCCGGTGTAGACACAGCCAGTCCACCCTCGTCTCTACGCACCGGCATGTCTCGGTGTAGACACAGCCAGTCCCTCGTCTCTACGCACAGGCATGTCCCGGTGTAGACACAGCCAGTCCACCCTCGTCTCTACGCACCGGCATGTCTCGGTGTAGACACAGCCAGTCCACCCTCGTCTCTACGCACCGGCATGTCCCGGTGTAGACACAGCCAGTCCACCCTCGTCTCTACGCACAGGCATGTCCCGGGGAAAAGATCCATACGAATAAGAACCGTCTATTTTACTTAACTGATTCAGTGCCGAAGGATAATAATATAACGCCACATGTGACCTCCTATTCGGACAGGAGGACGATATATCGCTTTACTAGGGTCATCATGTTATTTGTTTTATTTCGTGGTATCTTCCGCAATTTAAATACTCGGGAACGGAAACTTACATTACAATACTTGTGCCAAGTAGCAGCGCAGATGATATGACGCAAAATAGAGTCGGTGAGAAAATCGCGAACCAACTTGTACGAGAAACTAGGAGGCTGACGTAAAAAGGAGAAAACGTCAGAGAGATTGTCAACAGCAACAAAGAGTCAGATCTTAGAGCTTGAACGAGGAGGCAGCACGTTTCGATTCTCAGCAAGAAGAGAACTTATGTACTGGCTGGACACTTACTCTGATGGCTAACAAATATTGGAAAGAAGGACGAGGCTATTAATACAGGATGTATATCGGCCTGAAAGCCACGGACAAATGCGACAATATTAGAATGGGACTCAGCAAGTCAAAACAGGCTGACACATAGGCAAATTGGTGAAGGACAGAAGTACCGGGACATGATAGTTATAAATATTTAATGTGTTCAACCGTTTACGATTCATATTTAATTAATAATGTTTCTTTACCGTCCCGCCTGGCCATAACAGGCACGGTAATAATAAATCGGAATTGATGATTTGGATTGTAAATCTGTAACAAGTTGGACTTAGACAAATAAATATTGCCTCAACAATTGTCTATACCGGCTTCGAGTCCTTGATTACCGTTTATATTATGCTTCTAGACACTGTTAGATTGGTGAAATCCCTGGACCGTTGAACGTTTGATGATGTTCGCATTATTTATTGCAAAACACCATATAGCAACTTGTTCATTTGAATGTGTACCATGTTTGGTCCAAACCTACATTTTGCTTGGCACTGAATCAGTTACACTGGACTCGAAGAGACTCAACCATTGGAGCCACTCTAAGTAGAGTTTGACAGATTTGGGGGACATTTGTCGACCAATTCAAGTGGCGTACGCTATACTAATCCCTTTTGCCGCCCAGGAACAATCGCCGAAGTGGCAGGATAATTGACTCCACTAGTACTGCTTTGTGTTAAACAAGCTTCTTAAAATCAATGCCCGTAACTGCCACGTTTCAAGTAACGGATTTTGACCAAAGCGTCTTATTATGTCGTGATCTAATATAATAGTAACTGCTAACACATCACGCTCCTATTTTGCCTTAATCTGACTTTCATCTTCCAATGACCACAGGTACTCAACCAACCCACGCCAACCTCTTACCTCTGCTGTCTCCCGCAACACTTACAATGACATCCCCGTAGTATTCATCTCACACGTGTCTCTAATTCTCTTTTCAAAAAGCGTCACCGCCACCCTCTTTGCCCTGTGGGTTCCAGAGAAGGGAATTTCTATTTATATTGTTCAGAGATTTTCTCAACGTGTGTCCTATCCATGCCCAGCGTCTTTTCTCCAATCCTTGATTCTATAGATTTGGTTAGTTTGCTTCATAAGCTCAGCATTGGTAATTTTGTCATACCATTTTAGTGTTTCTGTTTACACAGATACCAATTTATAAATGTTTCTAGTTATTAGTAATCGTTCTCCATATTTGGGATTTTAGCCGTTCTCCATTTTTGCGACCCTTACAGCGGTCTTGCTTTGACTTTAGTGTTAAATATAAAAACAGGTTGGTTCTAACTTTTTACTCGTATCTTTTAACTTCTACAAATTTCCTAGTGCTATGAAGGATGGCAGCAAATCTTGGAATGTAAATGAACAAATTAGGAAGAACTTAGAAGCAACAGAGATGTGGTTTTTAAGACGAATGTTGCAAATTCATTGGACTGCCAAAGTAACTAACGACGACTGCCTGACAGAGGCTAATGAAACTAGAACACTATATACAACGACAAGAAAGAGACAAACAGAAAGAAGAAGAAGAAGGAAATGAAAGAAGAAGAAGAAGAAAATGAAAGAATAAGAACATGAAACAACTGGAAAGATCGAGGGGAAGAGAGGCAGAGGCAGACCAAGAGAAATGATGCTGGACGGATTGAGACGGTGGCATGGAGGAATATCATCAGCAGAGTTGATCCAGAACACCAAAGACCGAGATCTGTGGAGAGCCATGAACGCCTACGCCAGTCGGCACGGCACTTGATGATGATGATGATGATGATGATGAAGGACACATTTGATTTTCTTATTCTTGTTTTAATATCTCTATTTGTTACCTCAACATCGTGTACATTGCCACTTAAATATTTGCATGATTCCACCACTTGAAATGAGGATTCACAAAGGGAAATCTGGTTATAATTTGCTCGATTCTGTCTCTGTCTGTCTCTCTGTCTCTGTCTCTGTCTCTGTCTCTGTCTCTCTCTCTCTCTCTCTCTCTCTCTCTCTCTCTCTCTCTCTCTCTCTCTGTGAGAGCTATGTATTATTGATTATTTTCCATGCGTGTTAATGCAAATGTTTGTGTTATTGTCTAAAATTAACCGTTGTATGAATGAAATAACGTATAAGAGAAAGATATACGAAGGGCAGAATATCAGACGGGCCTGCCTGCCCAATTCTTAACCCCTTTGAAAATACAGTTTGTTCGTTCTCTCCCCCCCCCCCCTTTTTCCACCCCATTTAATCAACCTAGATAACGTACAATAGATGCAGGTCAGCATGGCCGAATGGATAAGAACGTGTGTTCTTAAAATCCCGTGTGCTGATGCTGTGGTGAGGGGTTCGACCCCTACACCGGACAGTTCTAAAATGTTGACCTGTCGTCCTTGACTTTGGGACGTAAATTACAAGTACCTCTGAAGTCAGAGTGGGTTCACTGTTAATAGGGAAAGCTAACCCACACGCAAAATTCAGCCCATCACTACTATAAATAGTGTGTATGGACTACGCTTGAGTTCAAAGCGAGCGAGCGAAAAATAAAAAAAAAAAACCCACACCAGATCTGAGAAACTAGCAATAACTCAAGTTTCACGTAAAATGATATATAGAGTGAGTTACGTTGCATCGTTTTGTCAAGTCTGGCTCATTACACGCGATTTCGACACGCCCTTTTCGGGGTTGATTTCCCTAGCCTTTGACTGTCCCCATTCTACCCGCAATTCGTCTGGTCCCTATACCGAGACCAGTCCGACATGGAAGACATTACCAGTAACTGCGCTACCATCGGCATAGCTCTTTGTGGTCCTTGAAACACACAAGCCCCGATGCCACTTCAAGGTGGAGACAAACAGATGGGAGTCATGTTAGACTGATATCAGAGTGGAGGGTCTCTGGGATCGAGTGAAAAGTGCAGCAAACCAGAGGACCCCATCTGGAGAGGCTGATGCCTCTGACCTTCAGTCAGGCAGCTTGTTGTACGATCAGCATGGGAACACATCGCTGTCTACTGAAGAAATGGACTGAGCATATGTGGGAATGTCCCTGTGTAGTGATGTAGAGTCTTGATTCTATATTCATATAATATGAGAATTTCAAGAAATCATGAATGCTGACACTCGGTAACGCAACAGCAACCTTGGAAATATTGGCGACAAAGAATAGGAGATATTTCACTGAATGTGTTTATAAGTCCAACATTCTCTTCTTTCGAGCCATCTTAAGTGGCTTGTACCGCACTGAGAGTTGACTCATTTCTCGGATAATTTCCTGCTTAGTATTTGCGCTTCCTCGTTCTCCCTCTTTCCATTCAGTACACACTTCGTTGTCGAGAAGAGTTGCAAAGCGTGTAATTAAAGAAAGGAAGTAATATATCTTTATTTCTGTCTGAAACACTTCCCCTCCTCCACCAATTCACCCATTGCTATCGAATAACGATAACCCCGTGGATGATATTGCCATGGGGAAGGGGTGCCTGGGAGCCTTGGGCGTCCGACTTAGGTTTATAAGGTACCCGGTTCAATCGCAGCATAGGCTTGTGAATGTTTACAAGACCGTTAATATCTAATGATCCCATACATACACCTATTCTCGTAGGTAGTGAGATTGGATACACAACCTGCTCCGATAAGAGCGAAAAACAAGAATTCTTGTTAACAATCTCACAGCAATTGTTAATTGTAAAAAGTAAGCCGTTAGGCCGCTCCCGTGGAAAAAAATATCTGACGACAGAAAACCTATAGGTAGATCCTGTTACATTGGATGGAATCTTGTCCAGAGAAAGCAAACCCGGCAGGTGTAAGCCGAAGTCAGACACGCTGGCCTTCGAGGTGCATAACCAGGTGTGACGTTGACGGAGGAATGAAGAACAAGAGGAAGAAACCACACACAGTAGGGTTCTACATAGTGCGGCGTGACCTGTTAAACTACACATAGTATGGCTCAACATAGTGCGGCGTGACCTGTTAAACTATACATAGGATGGCTCTACATAGTGCGGCGTGACCTGTTAAACTATACACAGTATGGCTCTACATAGTGCGGCGTGACCTGTTAAACTATACACAGTATGGCTCTACATAGTGCGGCGTGACCTGTTAAACTATACACAGTATGGCTCTACATAGTGCGGCGTGACCTGTTAAACTATACACAGTATGGCTCAACATAGTGCGGCGTGACCTGTTAAACTATACACAGTATGGCTCTACATAGTGCGGCGTGACCTGTTAAACTATACACAGTATGGCTCTACATAGTGCGGCGTGACCTGTTAAACTATACACAGTATGGCTCTACATAGTGCGGCGTGATCTGTTAAACTATACATAGGATGGCTCTACATAGTGCGGCGTGACCTGTTAAACTATGAATGAATCACTGAAAAACGAGAAGTAGGTTGAGAGCTTTACCAAAGCACAACTACAAAAAACAATGAACGTTGCGGCCAAAGCCTTCGTCAGCACAGAACAAACAAACAAAAATCGATTAAACTAATACACGATCGACACTACATGAATGTCTAAATATCAACTCATCTGTTTCCGAGCTTGAGACGGCTATCCATGGCTGGAATGGCCTGTTAAACTATACATAGGATGGCTCTACATAGTGCGGCGTGACCTGTTAAACTATACACAGTATGGCTCTACATAGTGCGGCGTGACCTGTTAAACTATACATAGGATGGCTCTACATAGTGCGGCGTGACCTGTTAAACTATACATAGGATGGCTCTACATAGTGCGGCGTGACCTGTTAAACTATACACAGTATGGCTCTACATAGTGCGGCGTGACCTGTTAAACCATACACAGTATGGCTCTACATAGTGCGGCGTGACCTGTTAAACTATACACAATATGGCTCTACATAGTGCGGCGTGACCTGTTAAACTATACACAGTATGGCTCTACATAGTGCGGCGTGACCTGTTAAACTATACACAGTATGGCTCTACATAGTGCGGCGTGACCTGTTAAACTATACATAGTATGGCTCTACATAGTGCGGCGTGACCTGTTAAACTATACACAGTATGGCTCTACATAGTGCGGCGTGACCTGTTAAACTATACACAGTATGGCTCTACATAGTGCGGCGTGACCTGTTAAACCATACACAGTATGGCTCTACATAGTGCGGCGTGACCTATTAAACACACACATTATGGCCCTACATAGTATGGCGTGAGCTGTTAAACCACAGACAGTGTGACTCTACATAAAGCAGCGCGACCTGTTAAACCATACACATTAAACAGTAAAGAGCCCCTTTTCTACGCCTTCAGTAATGGGCATATGGTGCTAGAGCCATATGTTATAGACCCCGGCAGTAGGTGGGGCGGCCAGTATCACATTGACCACCTTTACTCCCCAAAACATGTTGTGGTTCCCATTCAATGCTTGGCCGACCTTGCTTGAAGCCCATTTCTGTTTGGACATCCGTTTTCTTGTGAATTCGAAGTCCTGATTCCACAGGCTGGCACACGAGCGTCTAGCCACAACGTTTCCGCTACTTCCACCACCCCCCCCCCCCCCCCCCCCCACACACACACACGTGTATATATTTTAGTTGCATGTCCTTCACAGGATGTAGCAGTCAATCCCGGCATTTTGGCTGTTCGGGATTCCTGGGCAAGTTTTACGTTTAGTAGTTGCCATTGCTTTCTGAACGACCGGCTCCTATACCTTTTTTCGAAAATAAAAACCCAGCACCGCTGTGTTTCGAACCCGGGTATACGGGATTACGAATCGCGTCCGTAACACATTTGCCACGGAGACCACACATATTAGGTCAGTACTTATTGTGCTAGGGCGACCAGCTTTTCGTCTCGCCGTATCTTCTCTCTAGAAAAATCTAAGGAGCCGCCTTAAGCTGCTCGACTCCAGAGCCTAGCAGGTTGAGAACTAATCCAGCCTGGCCACTATTAGCGGTTGAGTCTATCAGTTGCCACAGGCTCTCCGTGGCAGAGTGGTCAAGCTGTCTCTGCTTCGTGCCCCGAAGGTCGCGGGTTCGAATTCAAACGCCATCATTCGGTTCACAGGTGAATTTCTGTTGGAAGTCGCCGCTGCAAATAAGAAGTTCGTGATCTGTGCAACGCTTTCCGCAGGCTGTGCTGAGAGACCCGAGCTGTAAGCGGTGAAGCCCCGTGCAGTGAGGACAGTAGTCTCGGCTAGAAACCTTTGCTTTTAAATTCCGTGTTGGTCTTTAAAAAAAAAGCGGAGGCTATCATTGCTGCTATAAGATGGTTATCATATCAAGTTAGTTGTATATCCTTTACAGGACGCAAACGTTCAGTCGTTTGCCATTGCTTTCTGAACGATCGGCACCCATACCATTTCTTAAAGAACCAACGTAAGGCGTCTGCTGCCAAATCGCCCACAGCTGTGTTTCGAACACGGGTATGCCGGATTACGAATTGCGTCCGCAACCTCTTCGCCACGGAACCGGGGGTTATCATATACTCGATTCAATAAGACAGGTGTACGTAGAAATGAAAACGCTGATTGCCTGGCCTACATGGAACTTACACTGAGGTTGAGCAAGAAACGAATCAGTTGAATGACCGCCTTTCCGAAAAAGGTTACAAGTTTCTAACTCGTTCAAACTGCTTCCTCAACATTGGTCATAATTGAGGTGACTCATATTGTAGTTTAATTGTGTTCCTTGTCCTTTGTTGCGTACTTCCCTCTGTATCATTCTGACATGGTCCCTCTTCACCAGTCTTCTTTCAACCGTTCTTTCGCTGACGACACCTGCCATATTTCCTCCTTCCCTATTGCCGTTTCCTATCACTACGCATGTGATTTCTTTTGAAAGGCTTATTATTCTAATTGTGACCGTGATTTGTGATCTTTTCCTTATGATTAATTTTATAGGTTTTGTCTTTTGGTTATAACGATTATAGTGGCAACCAGGAGAAGAGGCCGACCGTGCAAATGATGGACAGAAAAACATACTCGATATATGAAGCCCATAAACGGGCCCTCTCTCGCTACTTCACTTCGACCCCGGAAGGTACAAGCGATTACTTTTTTTTCGCTCGCTCGCTTTGAACTCAAGCGTAGTCCATACACATTACTTCTAGTAGCACTGGACTGAGGTTTTGAGTGTGGATCAGCTTTCCCTATTACCAGTGTCCCTCGCCATCAGGCGAACCCACACTGACTTCAGATTCACCTGTAATTTACATCCCCAGCTAAGGACGAGAAGTCCGCATTTTAGTCCAACTGCCCGATGTAGGGGTTGAACCCTTTACCTCGGCATCAGTACACCGGATGTTTATAAACACATGTTCTTATATATTCGGCAGTGCTGACCTCCACAAGAGGAAATGAAAAGGACTTTTATAGTTGGCCCGTCATTGTAATTGGTACCCATTTAAGAGTACTATAACCAACGTCATTGAGGCGGGTTGAACGAGGTGGAAAGTTTTTTTTTATCGGAATCCATTGGGCCGTGCTGAGCTCTATCGACACGGTTTACAAGGATAGCAAATACGTTAACAACTGCTGGTATAAAAGGCGGGACGAGGGGAAATTTGGCTGCCTGGCGTCATATGTGGAATCCTTTGTTTTGTTTGTGAAGTGTAACTGTTCTTGCACACAGTTACTCGATGAGGGCTTTAGTTTCCTCTCATAGATCACACATGGGGTATCGACACAGTACACGAATCCCGTTGCACCGACGAGATGCCCGCAGGTGTGGGGCACCAGAACCACACACAGCACCGACGAGATGCCCGCAAGTGTGGGGCCCCAGAACCACACACAGCACCGACAAGATGCCCGCAAGTGTGGGGCACCAGAACCACACACAGCACCGACAAGATGCCCGCAAGTGTGGGGCACCAGAACCACACACAGCACCGACAAGATGCCCGCAAGTGTGGGGCACCAGAACCACACACAGCACCGACAAGATGCCCGCAAGTGTGGGGCCCCAGAACCACACACAGCACCGACGAGATGCCCGCAAGTGTGGGGCACCAGAACCACACACAGCACCGACGAGATGCCCGCAAGTGTGGGGCCCCAGAACCACACACAGCACCGACGAGATGCCCGCAAGTGTGGGGCCCCAGAATCACACGTGCTTGACATATTCTTTGTTTTGGGGGGTCGGGGGTAATTCTAATCTTTAAATTTAACCCGAACTGCTACCACCACCACCACCACCACCACCACCACCACCACTACTACTACTACTACTACTACTACTACTACTACTACTACTACTACTACTACTACTACTACTACTACTACTACTACTACGGTTTTGGTGTGCTAACGAACGCACTGTAGCCACCCTTCATTCAGTCACTTGAGATTGTATTTTTTAAAATTATTATTAAACTGACCCTTTCCTATTTATGCTCATAATGATTTATTTATTCAGCTTTCCACTGCACTGCTTAATTGCGACCAATTTTATTATTTTAACGACTAAACAGAATTGTTATAGCAGTGTCCCCGGATATTCTAAACCAGCAGACTCCGTGGAGCCGACGTCTCTACGTGCTCGCTGTCCACTATGTATGCCCAGTCGCAGTACTTGTTGACCTCTCTCTCTCTCTCTCTCTCTCTCTCTCTCTCTCTCTCTCTCTCTCTCTCTCTCTCTCTCTCTCTCTCACACACACACCCCCTCCGTCTCCCTGTTTTTCTCGCGCCCTGTCCCGCCCTTAATTTGGCCTTGACCTCGTGAACCCTGCTGGTTAGTGCTGTAGCGAAGAAGCCAGGTCGCTCGTTAGTCTGTCTGTACAGGCTGACAATTCCGGCAGATGTAATAAAATACTAGTTCTTAAGACACCCTCTTCCGTTGTAGCCTTCCAAGTGTGTTTGCCAGCCTGTGTGTCAAGCATGTAAGCGTCGCGCCCTCGATCGCACTCCCATCTGTTGATACATGTTTCCACGCTTCCCCTTGGACTACTTACATAACAGTTGGCGTTATTATGCTATTATGAGCTGTATTTATCTAAAGCTGTTTTGATACACGAAATCCATATTTTTCTTGGTTTCCGCCATAATGGGTATTATAATGTGGCCAGATTTGATTAAAACATTATATACTGTCCTATGCTGTCGTTACCAGTCCAGTTGTCAAGATACCCCCCCCCCCCCCCCACCCCAGTGCATATTTTCTCAGTATATTACCAATGAACATCTTAAGCATCTCAAGACGCATCTTTGGGCCCATTAGGGATACACAAAGTGGAGAGTGGAAAAGAAGAAGCAACAAAGACATTTATGATCTGTTTAAGTCCCCGCTAATCACTGGTATCATGAAGGCTAATAGACTACAATGGCTGGGGCATATAGAAAGAATGGAAGATAATAGAGATACAAAACTCGCTTACACTCAGGAAATTAATGACCGTAGACACCGGGGTAGACCAAGAAGACGGTGGAGAGATAATATATATACAGACCTACAAGCACTTGGAATCAACGACTGGCAAGAGAAGGTCAACCAGAGAGACGAATGGAGACGGATTGTATCTGCAGCAAAGAACCTCAATGGCTCGGAACGCTGAAGAAGAAGAAGAAGATTACCAATGAACACTGTTTGTCTCTTTCTTATTTGTTTGTTTGCTTGTTTTGCATATCCTTTACAGGACATCGCTGTCAACATCAGCATCTTTCAGCTGTATGTTGATTTCTTGGCAAGATTACGCTCAGTAGTTTGCCATTTCTTTCTGAGCGGCCGGCTCAGTTATCCCGCAAGTCACCAGCGGGGGTCGAACCGCTCCCAGCTCTCGCCCTGCTACGAGACTCTGCATGATAAACGGGATTACGGAGAAAGTGTTGTAACCCCTCGGCCAGAGAGACCGGCCTCTTTCTTATACTGATATATAATGTTCTGCTTTCATTAATCTTTTCCAGGCATTCATTGTTACTTTGACAGTCCAAGGAATTTGCAACATTCATATCAGAAACCACTTATCTGTTGCTTTCAAGTTCTTACAAATTTTCCGCTCATATTCCAAAATTCACCTCCGCTCCTCTGACCTGGTTGTACATTTTATACTATAACTACTTATAACGTCAATATGGTGTTCAGCACCGCGAAAATAATTAACTCATAATTTGTAACAGTAAATCAAATCTCAAAATGCCTGATCAAATCGTATATCTTTAAAGGGTTAAACATTCGCATATTCTAGGCCATTTCATAATATGGCGAGGTGAGCAGTTCCGCCTTCGCCACCTTTCCTTCTCAGACATTTCCCAGAACAATACTGAGAATGACCAGGACTTCCTTTCACAGGCTGGGTGAACTCCAGACCCTGTGCCAGCAGTAAAGAATTATACCGCTGCTGGGGTTTTAATCCGGGTTACTGCCTTGAAAAGCAAGCAAACTACTATTCAACCACTAATAAAGCTACTGTGGATAGGAAAGAGTTAAATTGTAAAGATTGGGAGGTGGGGGGGGGGGGGAGACATAGTTTTAACGTACCAATTGGGTGGGATAGAATTAGCGGAACTGCAGCAGAGATGTGGACTTGTAAACAATATAAAATAACATGGGATAATGCAGTTTTACAGAATGCAATTACGCAAAACACAGGACGTTGCGGCGACCCAGCCTTCAGCAGCAAACAAATGCACAATACACAACATGTAAATACACAGTGAATAAATTAAGACATAATAATCGAATGAGAAGGATGGAGAGATGAAAAATAATTAAAACAATGAAAATAAAATAAAATTGCATAATAACTAAATGAGAAGGGTGGATAGAAGGAAAAAAATTAGAACAAAGAAAATAAAATGAAATAAATTTGCGACTATCTCAGAATCCATTATTAGACACTGTGGTCTCTTCCCCATGTTTATGCTATGTTTTTGTGTATTTGTTTGCCGATGAAGGCTAGTCGCCGCAACGTCCTATTGTTTTCCTAATTATTTTCTATAAAGCTGCATTGCTTTGGGTTATTTTATATTGTTTAAAACTGGGATAGAGTGAGTTAATATAACACTTATCTGGGATTCAAGAAGTTTCACGAGTATATCTTATACAGAGTAACCAGTCAACCAGTGGTGAGTTAACTTTAGGTTAACAGCGTAATGAAGAAGTTAACTCACAAAGAAAACTTGTTACTAGAATCAGAAGAAAATAGTCCACATTCTTTGGGCTTGTTATGAGGAGTATGTCGTCACAAATGGAAAGTTAGAGGGGTGGGGTGGGGAGGAGAGGCAGGGGGAGACCAAGAGGAAGATGCTGGACAGTTTGGCATCATGGCAAGCAACGCAACATGGCAACACATGGATAAAAAACGTCACCAGAAAAACACGGCTCATAATATCAACTGTTATGCAAGCAGTCCATGAACGAGGTGTCCAGACATCTATCAGCAGGCTGGACAGCGATTGAGCCGCGCGCGATACTTATGCTGGTAGACACACAGACTGGTAAAAGCACTTACAGGGCTAGACAAGAAGAGGGGGTGTCTTAAGAATTTCTAGTATTGTATTGCGATTGCATGTGTCAGAACTGTCCTCCCCCACAGACTCATTAGCGACCTGGCCTGCTCGCTACATTACTAGCAGGGTTCAAGAGTGTCAAAGCCAGATTAGGGGCGGGCGATAGAGAGAGAGAGAGAGAGAGAGAGAGAGAGAGAGAGAGATGGGGGGGGGGGGCAACAGTAATGTGGTTGGCATACATTACGGACGGTGAGCACGTACGGTCATCGGTTCCATGGTGACTGCTGGTTTTAGAATATCCGGGGACACTGCCATAACAATTCTGTCTAGTTATTAAAAATGGTCGCAATTAAGCAGTGCGGTTGAAAATTGAATGGATAAATCAACAAGAGCAGAAACGGGAAAGGGTCAGCTTAATAAGAATGACAAGTGACTGAATGGACACACTGCGTAGAAAGCCTCCAATAGCTCATCGAAATAAACACAATGGCACAAATACAACCTACATTACAAGAACTATTTTAAAATGGCACTTACCGGAAACGGTTTTTAATATCCATTTTATCTGTACCATAATGGTGGCAGTAGTTAGTTGTTGTTTTAGTAATAATATAAGTAGTAGTAGTAGTAGTAGTAGTAGTAGTAGTAGTAGTAGTAGTAGTAGTAGTAGTAGTAGTAGTAGTAGTAGTAGTAGTGACGGCAGTGGTGGTAGTTTTAACAGTAGTAGTAGTAGTGACGGCAGTGGTGGTAGTTGTTTTAACAGTAGTAGTACTAGTAGTAGCAGCATTGGTGGTTGTGTTAGTAGCTGTCGTAAAAGTAGTAGTAGTGGTGGTGGTAATAGTAGTTGTTGTACAGGGTATTTGTAAAGTCGGTACTTCAATTTGAATTCACCAGCAAACAAAGAAGAATCCCTTTGAGCCTCATTTGCATCGGTCCGGCAATCATTTTCCGGTTTAGTGTTCGGTGGACTGTCGACAACAGTGAGGGTCCTACGGGCCCAAAATTAAAAAAACATCCATCGATCGGTCTAGCAGTCCACCGAACACTAAACCGGAAAATGATTGCCGGACCGATGCAAATGAGGCTCGAAGGGATTCTTCTTTGTTTGCGGTGAATTAAAATTGAAGTACCGTAAAGTCTTACTACACTTTGTATGTAGAATAATTTAGAAAAATTAAGTACATGACGTTATCAAAAAATATGCTGAAAGGATTCATTAAATTAGGTACAATAGTTACTGCTATGGTCTTACGCTGCTTTGGGGAAGTTGGAAAGTACCAATGAAGTATTCATTATAATTTATTCAACAAATTTCAAACCTTAATGTGATGAGGATGTTTATCGGGAAATCTTGCTATAAATCTTTGAACAACCATCCGTGTGTATCGACTGCCATTTTTAAACACTTGTTCAACCAAAAAAATTCTTTCTTCCGTTGATAACACCATTCTGTTTGGAGTGCAAAGAATTACTCCAGCAGACGACAGCCATTCGCTGTATATTGCTTTATGATGGACTGGAGCACACTTTTTGATGAGGTCATGTACTTCATTTTTCAAAATTTTTCTACATACAAAGTATAGTGAGACTTTACAAACACCATGTAGTAGTAGTAGTAGTAGTAGTAGTAGTAGTAGTAGTAGTAGTAGTAGTAGTAGTAGTAGTAGTAGTAGTAGTAATAGTAGTAGTAGAAGTAGTAGTGATGATGACTGTGGTGATAAATAGTCACGGCAGGGCTGCCGTCGGTTTCAGAAATTATTAGCAGTACATAATACAGAAGGTTGTCGACAGACATGATGACCAATACCATATGGCATGGGCTATACATAACAAGAAGAACTAACTTTACATCAAACATCTTGATCCCTTATATAACTGAAGAATTTTACTATAAATATTAATCCGTTATGCAATGTATGAAATAGTTTTCTTCAGTATTCAGATCTTGTCAGTATTTTTATTCCTCTGGTTCCATGGCATTATAACTCTTCTTCTTTGTCTTCTTCTTCTTCTTCTTCTTCTTCTTCTTCTTCTTCTTCTTCTTCTTCTTCTTCTTCTTCTTCTTCTTCTTCTTCTACTTCTTCTTTTTCTTCTTTCGTTCACTTGAAATATGTCTATAACTGCAATGTTGTCTCTTGTATGAATTTAACTGTCTGCTTTAGTTTACTCAGTGGTCTATAGACTTTATTTTCCACTGTCGTCTCTCTAGGCCAGAAGGATTATAATGATGTTTCTGTAAAGTTGAAAAGCTTTAATTGTCTTCATTAATTGTGAAATAAGTCCTGACTCACATCCATGTGTAGCCATAGGAAAGATCGTAATCCCCCTGGTTGATTATGAAGACAGGGAGTTTCCGTAGTGATGTGATTATTCCACCTGCCTCGTTCTCCAGAGGTTGCTGGTTTGATTCCGGGCTGCAACATTTCGTTCACGAATGCAATTTTCTCAAAGACTCCTGGGGGTAATCCCTGCAGCTACGGAGTTTGTGCTTTGAGCGGCGCTTTTGCTGCCCTGCGGAAAGAGACCGAGCCATGTGGCATAACACGGTGCAACTAAGCCGACCTTCTTGCCTTGTAAATCCAGTTTGTTTTTCATGGAGCCAGTATTATGAGAAGTGTGCGACATCTTCAATTTCTTCATCTTTGACTGTAATTTTTGGTTGACCTGTAGGTTTTTAAGCTTACACGATTTTCCTGGTTGACAGGTATATACTATTTATTTCCGTTATTTCCTGTAAGAAATGCTGGGACTGATGACGTGTGTGTGTGATTCATCCTTGCTGATCGTGTAATGACCACATTTTCTGGCTTACAGGTCAGGCTGCCATCTCAGAGCAAGTCCTTATAAAAAAAGTGAAGGACAAAGTGTCTCTGGAGTGCCCAGCTGTCAGTGATACCGATGAATACAAGGGTGTCATGTGGAACAAAAACACCGTGGCCTTTCTGACCTTGGACCGGGATCAGCATGTAGATTATGTCAGCGGGACTCCATCAGGCAGGGTAAGTTTATTTTAATTGGGCGCTGGCTTGCTTTGAAGTCAAGTGTAGTCCGGACACTTCTAGTGCACTGGACCTGATTTTTGTGTGTGGATTAGCTTTCCATATTCTGATGTCTGAGGTACTTGTAATTTATGCCCCCAAGTTAATGACAGGAAGTCAACATTTAAGTGGTGTAGGGGTTGAAACCGCTACTTCGGTATCATCGCAACGGAAGTTTAAGAGCGAGTTCTCTTATCCATTCGGCCATGCTGACCTCTATGTTTTGTTTTAATTGTATTTAAATGGTATCTGGCCCCTAACCTAAAGAGGGCTTACCTGAGCTACCGTGTCTGTTACTGTAAGAGCCGGGGCGAGGGAGCACAGTAAAGCATCTAATCAGTCAAACCTGTATCTTAAAGTTAGTTAGTTGAATATCTTTTACAGGATGTCAAGTCAACCCCAGCATTCTTTTGGCTGTTTGTGATTTCTTGGCAAGTTTCCGTTCAGTAGTTTGTCATTGCTTTTTGAATGACCGGCACTCATACCATTGTATGAAAACCAGCGCAAGGTGGTCTGCTGCCAAATCACCCAAAACTCTGTTTCAGATACGGTATTCAGTATTATGAATTGCGTATTATGATCTGGCCTATAGAGGCTTATATAAATTCAGAAGCAGTAAGCAGGCACCTGAAATGTCATACATGGTCAGAGGATGCAGAGCTGATTTGGAAGTTCCAGGGTTCCTGCATTAACCTGGGACAGACTATGGACTTCATTATGGCAACAGAGTTAAAGATATAACATGACCACTGACCTGGGACAGACTATGGTCTTCATTATGGCAACAGAGTTAAAGATATAACATGACCACTAACCTGGGACAGACTATGGACTTCATTATGGCAACAGAGTTAAAGATATAACATGACCACTAACCTGGGACAGACTATGGACTTCATTATGGCAACAGAGTTAAAGATATAACATGACCACTAACCTGGGACAGACTATGGACTTCATTATGGCAACAGAGTTAAAGATATAACATGACCTCTAACCTGGGACAGACTATGGACTTCATTATGGCAACAGAGTTAAAGATATAGCATGACCACTGACCTGGGACAGACTATGGACTTCATTATGGCAACAGAGCTGGAGATATAGCATGACCATTAACCTGAATCACCAGTGTTTTACTAAGGGAAGCAAAGAATAGTAACACTGTAGTCTAGCATGCATGTCATAAGAGACAGTTAAGGAGGATTGGTTTGTGACTGTCTATCCCATCCTGTAGCCAGTTTTAGCAACAAAATCCAACAAGCCATGAGCAAATCTAGAGAAAAGAAGAATAACTCTGCCACTTTACTTACCAAATATTAATTATGTTTATTTCAGCATTTAATCCATTTTATCTTTCATCCATTTTATCTGTTTCATCTAAACAGATATCAATCAATGGTCAGAACCAGTTAACCCTGACTGACCTTGAGATGTCTGATTCTGGGAACTACTCCTGTCAGATTTATGTCAATAAAAGTGGATCATTGGAGCCAAGGGAGACGGCATACATTTTAACCGTGCAAGGTAACTTTGATTCTTTTCCTGTTGTTATTAATCATGTTCTTGTCCTCCGCTGTTGACGTTACATGCGTGAAAGAAAATTAACGCCTTGGGTTTGAGCAGAACCGTTATGGTTTGACTAAAATAATGTTACAGTAGTTGGGACACTCCTATAGTTGCAGTATTCCTCAGCAGTGTAACAGGACAGGTTGGGTTCCTCGTCACCAGCTGTTATTTCTGGGTTCTAGTGTAATGTACTTCCATCCCACTTTTTCTCCCCCAGTCATCCCACACAAGACAATGGACAAAAGACTAAAAACCCTTAGGTTACTATCTATCTCAGACCCCTCCAATGACTTAACCCAACTCTTCTTCAATGAAGAACAAAAAAAAAATAATTTTAATAGTAGAACTGGTTTCCGGGAGGCAATCATGATTTATGTTGAAAAGTGACTGTTGGAAATGCCATCAAATTCTGATTTGAAATGAGAGCAGTCTTGTTGGATGCTGTCACCTTAAAGACTGCTGTAATGAGAGCAGTCTCGTTGGATGCTGTCACCTTAAAGACTGCTGTAATGAGAGCAGTCTCGTTGGATGCTGTCACCTTAAAGACTGCCAAGGGATGTCAGAGCCTCAGTCAGAGGGAATACAAGCAGTTCATGTCTGATCACCGAGCAAGACAGTTGTATGTTAAAACAGGGACAGATCTACAGCACAACATAGTGGACATTCAAAATACTGTTGAAGGATTCCCCGTTTGATTAGAACCAATGTCAAGTGTCCATAGTCCAGAGAGAAGGTTACTTCAAAGAGAATCAGATGTGCAGAATCGCAAATGACACCATTAACTCTCAGAAGCCTCCATCAAGGTGAAAGTGACTAGTCACCTCTACATAAACTGGGCCGGTGAAGGTGCTCAATCCTAGTGACAGCTGTGAAGTACCCACGGGAGGACTCCTATATCCATCAGGTGACCCCCTACCCAGAGAGACACTGGTACATCCAATAATCCTGAAGTTACTGACCTTGCTCTCCAGCAGTCTTTAAGGTGACAGCATCCAACGAGACTGCTTAACATACAACTGTCTTGCTCGGTGGTCAGACATGAACTGTTTGTTTTCCCTCTGACTGAGGCTCTGACATCAAGTCTGAGCAAAACATGAACTCTGAGCAAAGTTTCAAGAATTAGAGTATTTATAAGAAGAATATTCTGCTCCTCGATTACACTGATTTTTGCGTGAGTTCTCATGATTTGTCTGGATACTTTTCACAGATTTTCCCTGTTTCACTGGAAACAGATTTTAAACTTTCCTCCCAATCAAAGTTCTATCAAAGTCCAGCTATTCAGACATACCATGGTGATCGAGTGAGATGGCAGAACATGACTGCCCACGCTTACCGGCATGGCACATGATGGATGGATGGATGGAAAGTGCTGATGTGCATAATTCTGAAAGGTTGACACACTATCAAGACCATGCCATGCAGCATGATCCTTTTGTTAGATGCCTCTAACCAAGCCCCTGGATTAGAAAACAACTGCATAAAAGCTTTATCACCCATCTGACCAACACTCATGATTTGTCTTGTGATAACCCAGCATTAGGGGAATCATCAAATCCAGGCAGTTCCTCTTTTTATGTCTGATAAGCTCCTTTAGATTCAGCTATGGTGAATGGAAATCCTAATGTACTTAACCGAGACAAACAATTATGTGCAGTATGTCATGATTCTTTGGGTGTACCCAGACCCACAACATCACATGTCAGTTCTGTATTAGTAAAGGCCTTCTCAGAATAGTGAGAAATGCCTAAGTGTTGCCTTCTTTTTCCTTGGAGTGTTGAATGTCCTGCATGCAAGTTCTGAAAGGCGCTAGAAAGTAACCATAAACGTGACTATTAAAACTGGTGAAATAATGTTACCCCTTCAAGGTTGATGAATGTCTTAAGACACTACCCAGGAAAACTTACCCAGACGTTGTAATGAAGTTGGATGAGGATTAAAATATGCAAATGTGGCAACAGCACTGTAAACAGGCACAATTTTCTGCTGGTCACACAATTGAAAAGAAGCCATCAGCAACAAGTTAAAATGGTCAGCCATACAGAAGGATATATGTTAATCAATCAATCAATCATGTGCCATGCCGGAAAGCGTGGGCGGTCATGACTCGCCATTTCACTTGATCACCAGTGTCGTGGATCAGCTCAGTGTTCCTGTCTCGTCCATGCCATGTGGCCAAGCCATCCAGGTATTTTCCTCTCGGTCTGCCTCTTGGTCTGTTCCCTTCAATCTTGCCAGTTGTCACCAAGTTCTCCAATCCATTTCTTCTCATAACATGTCCAAAAAATTTTGACTGTCTACGTCTAATTTCTCTAATCAGTTTACAATGTTCATTTGTCTCCTGTAGTACTTGGTCATTGGTTTTTCTGTCTGTCCATGGTATTCTTTGCATTTTCCTTAGAAACCACATTTCTGCAGCCATCAGATGTTTTTCAGCTTGACTACCCATTGTCCAAGTTTCACATCCATACATAAGAACAGGCTCTATGTATCCCCTCAACACTCTTTTTCTCGTTTCAATTGACATCTTTTTATTGGTCAGAATGGCGATTCTTGTTCTAATCTCTTCAAGGCATCTCCCATCAGATGTTATGACTGTTCCAAGATAATTTTACCGATTCACTTGTTGAAGAATATTTCCATTTACTTGTATATTACATTGTGGCACTTCTTCCTTCCTAGTGACGACCATAACCTGAGTCTTTTTACAATTTAATTCTAACCCCAGCTGCTCACTGTGTACAACAACCGCATCTACTAATTGTTGCAGGTCCTGCGCATTGTCTGCAATCAATACTGCATCATCTGCATATCTAATGTTATTGATGTTTCGTCCTCCAATGCTGATTCCATTTATATCCTCTACATTTATGAAAATATTTTCACTGTATAGGGAAAAAAGATCTGGAGACATCACACATCCCTGCCTAACACCTCTCTTAATTGGCTGATACTGTCCCACTTCATTATCAATCCTTATTGCAGCTTGTTGTTTCCAAAATATGTTCTTCATAAGTCTAATGTCTTTCCCATCAATTTGTAGATCTGCAAGCATATCCACCATGTTGACATGTCTAACTCTATCAAAAGCCTTTGTATAGTCAATAAAGCAAAGATGTATATCCTTGTTTACTTCTATAGCACGTTCAATAACTGTTCGCAGCATATACACAGCATTTACTGTACCCTTTCCTTCTACAAACCCACATTGTTCTTCCCCTATTTCAGGTTGTATCTTCTTCCTCACTCTTTGCATGATAATTCTTAGCAAAATCTTTGTGATGTGACTCATTATACTAATTGTTCTATGTTGATCACATTCCAAGGTTCCTGATTTCTTTGGGATTGCAATAAATACAGAGTTACATAATTCAGGAGGTATATCTCCAGTATCATATAATGTGTTCATCAGTCTGGTGACTTGCTCTAGTCCAAATTCTTCTAAAGCTTTAATCATTTCTGTTGTGATGTTATCTGCACCGGGGGCCTTGCCAGCTTTCATATGCTTAAGAACATTTCGAACCTCCATCTCCAAAATTGGCGGTCCTTCATTATTAAATCTAATATCATACTGTTCGTCTCTGTTATCATCATAAAGGTGTTTCACATAATCTGTCCATACATGTAGAATCTGGTCCTTTTCTATTACGATTTTGCCATCTTTAGTTTTTAGACACCCTGTTGATGTACTTGTTCTTTTATTAGTAAGTTCCTGAATTCTTTTGTGCACTAATTTAGTATTTTGACTGTTGTGTTGGTTTTCAATTTCTAAGCACTTTTCCTCAAGCCATGATTCTTTTGACTCCTTACATAATATTCTGACTTGTCTGTGGATTTCTTCATATTTGACAGAATTATTTTTGTTGAGTCTTCTTGTTTCCATGAGGTGTAAAATTTCTTCAGTCATCTATTTCTTACGACCCACCTTCTTTAATTTTGGAATAGTTGTTTCTGCAGCCGCATTGATTGAATTCTTCAACGTTTCCCATTGATCATCCACATCCTGGAATAATATCTCTAGATCAGACAATATTTCAAATCTGTTCTGTACTTCTATGTTGAATTTGTTTTGTATTTCCTTGTCATTACTCAATGTACACAAATCATATTTAGTGTTTCCTGTTATATACTTGACTTTCTTCAACTTTATCCTCAATGTTCCTGTGAGTAATCTGTGGTCACTATAACAATCAGCACTGGGAACTGTTTTTGCTACTGTTAGCGCGTTTCTAAATCTTCTGCTAATGAGAATGTAATCAATCTGGTTTCTAATCCTGCTATCAGGACTCCTCCATGTCCATAATCTTCTAGGGTGTTGCTTAAACCAGGTGTTTCCTACAATCATTTCCTGTTCTTTTGCCCACTCCACGAGTCTGTATCCTCTTTCATTTCTCTCTCCTAACCCATAGTTTCCTACTGTGTATCTATCCCCTTGATGTCCTACTTTTGCATTGAAGTCCCCTATTATGATGTTTATTTCTGAATTTTTACATTTCTTTAAGGCAGCTTTTATGTCATTATAAAATTCTTCTACACTATCTTCACTGGATTCTCCTGTTGGTGCATATACTTGAATAATATTTATGCTAAAAGGTCTGCCACTTAATTTAACTAGTAGAACTCTGTCCAACACTGCCCAATATTCTTGAACAGATGTTGATGTTTTCCGGTCCAAAATAATTGCCACTCCCCTATGACGATCTTCACCTCCAGAATAAATAATCTTGAAATCGTCATCTATCTTGATGCCTGATCCTGTCCATCTCGTTTCGCACATACCTAAAATATTAATTTTTTCCTTTTCAATTTCTTGTTTTATGTTCTCTAATTTTCCATCGTTGTTTAACATCCTAACGTTCCAAGTTGCTAATTTTAACGTCTCTGTCCTTGTCTTGCGATGATCAGTCTTTAAGCGAATCATGATATACTAGGCACTTTTAAAGAGGTAGCTTGCCGTTGCTTTCCTCTATGGCAGTGACCGTACTGGTCGGAGACCGCAGCCATTGACTCAAGAAGAGTTCCTCTGCCTGCCGTCGTAAAACTCGAGGCCATGACCCACAAATATCTGTCGGCTGCCCTCAAAATTTCATCCACCACCTGCCTTCCGTGGCTTCTTTTGAAAACTTCCAATCAAAGAACACAAAATAACATCACATAATCCGCAGGAAAACACTATTCACAGGAAATCCATAGGAAATGACATGAAATCCAAAGGAAAACACTAAATAGCGTCCCTCCGAAAAGTAACGCTTCATTTTGTCGCCATTGTACCGGAAGCTCTTTATCAGTGGTTCTCAACCGGTGGGGAATTCCCCCCAGGGGGGAATTTTACTGTTTCCAGGTGGGGAGTGAAGACCATTTCAAGATCACATTAATACAAGAACCGATTACTTGATATTGTTTTCTCTTCATACTTTACAGTTATGTATGTCTCATCCTTCTAAAATTCATTTTATAAAGTAAGTAGACCCACAAATCATGTTTTATGTGGATGTCTAGACTTGTTTTAGTATATGCTATTAAATTTACCTTCTATTTTTACGTTTACTGTGTAGAGGTGGGGGGATGTTTAGATAGGAAATATGAAAGGGGGGGAATG
The DNA here is from genome assembly GCA_963921405.1 of Cepaea hortensis. NCBI lineage: Eukaryota > Metazoa > Mollusca > Gastropoda > Stylommatophora > Helicidae > Cepaea > Cepaea hortensis. The sequence goes on from OY992882.1 coordinate 9,882,963, forward strand.
ACGTTCTGAAAATACGGTGAAGGGGGGCACGGGCCAAATTTTTTATAGGAAGGGGGGGGGGGGGAATGGCGTTCTGAAAAATGGTGAAGGGGGGGGGGGGCATGGGCCAAAAAAGGTTGAGAACCACTGCTCTATATGTTAATAGAGAGACAAAAAAGGCATGTTTTGAGTAAATCCATGGTGCATGACCAAAAGAACATCCTTAAAAAAGAAAGGACAGTATGCTACTAGACCTGAAGGAACTGAATGTCAGAGACTGGAATTATCAGGGAAATGAGAGTTTTGCTTTCATTGCTTGTAAAAGAAGAAGGATTAATTATTCTCATGGATTTGAAAATTAAATTAACAATATATATGGTCATAAAGGGGATATTTAAAACTTACAGCAAGAATAAAATGAAACAAAACAGCCTATAATAATAATAATAATAATAATAATAAGTCTTTATTTTCAAAGGGTTAAGAATTGGGCACGCAGGCCCGTCTGACATTCTGCCCTTCTTCTCTATTTCCTCTCATACATTCTTTCATTCAACATCACTTATGAAGCAACTTTTGACAACAAAAGAACATTAAAACGCATGAAAAATAATCAATAACAAATGACTCACTGAAGCAGTGTTTAACATGGGCATTATAAATACCTAAGGAGGGTGTAACGTGCCATACATAAGGGAATGTTTTTTGGCTAGTTGTCGTTTGAGATAAGTTACCATTATTGTCTTTTTTGTGTTGTTTGTTATGGGGGCATGTAGTCTGTACTAAGGTAGTGTTCAAACAGGTTGCGAATGTATGTATCATGATTGGTGGTGTCTTTGATTTCTTGTGGAAGATTGTTCCACAACTGAGCGGCAGAGTATGCTAAGCTTGTTTTATATAAGTCTATCCTAGGTTTAGGGACATGAAGTATATTTAGTCGTTCGCTATGTCTAGCGTTATATTTAAACAATGGCCAAAGGTAGCTTGGAGCATTTTGAAATAGGATTTTGTGAATTAGTTTGGTTTTATTAAAAAGCAGGCGCTTGTGGAGTGGCAGTAACCGGAGACGTTTATATAGGTTAGAATTGTCGGTAAGCTTTTCACCATTAATTAAACGCACTGCCCTTTTCTGGAGTGAATATAGGCGTTTTGTTATTGATTTGGAGCATCCATCCCAGACTGTGGAGCAGTAATCAATATGTGTTTGTATATGAGAAGTATAGAATATCTTTCTTGTGTTTTCGTCAAGGAAATTTTTAATTTTGGCAAGTTGGTATACTTTTTTGGCTATTTGTTTAACTAGAGCATGAACATGTGAGTTAAAAGTTAGATTTTGATCTATGATAACACCCTATAAAATTTAAGGTATTCATAGACTTAATTCTAATCCCAATTGAGCATGTGCCCTCACGAATCTCATTCTGAGCCTTCCTATCCTGTGCTATCCGTCAATCCAAGTACTGTTTTTTTTATGTTAGATGACTTTATCTTTGTAGTCAGCATCTGTTGTTGTGTATATTATTTTCTTTCTTTGTGACAGATGTTCCAAGTGCTCCTGGCAAGCCAGTTGTGACAGATGTTCAGTCTCGGCAAGCTACAATCACATGGGCACCAAGCAACTCCAACAATAGTCCCGTCACTGCTCATTTGTTAAGTGTCAGGTTAGATGGAATTTTCATTTGATTTAGCATCATTCTATTTATTATTTTATTTATCATCATGTTATTTATCATCATTTCTTCTCCTCCTCTTCCTCCTCCTCCTTCTTCTGTGTTCGTCCTGAATATTGTTTTAGACGTAATTGCGTTGTGCCTGTTTACAGAAGAGCTGGGATATTTGCACCATTCGGCTGACACATCCAACTCCTTCAGGCATTTGTTGGCCAGTTTACCTTCCCTGTATCATCATTGTATTTAAAATGTCTTTTATCATTATGTTATTTATCATCATTTTATTTATCATCATATAGCAGGTTCTTTACAGAACATCACTCTCATCACAGCCCTCTTTCTCCAGCCATTTCTCCTGTTACATGCTCTCTCACACCCAAAGCATCTGCAAAGCACTCTCACACTCAAAGTGTCTGCAATGCACTCTCACACCCAAAGTGTCTGCAATGTCCCATGTCCTTTGTGTTAGTCAACCCTTTCCTCTTCTTCCAGGAACCATGTATTTAATCACTTTTCTCTCCAGCCTACTGTGATATTTAATATGGCATTTAATGTGGTCAAAGTATTTCATTTTCTTAGGCCTGATGCTGTTTTATGAGTCTGTTTTCTTTGATGTTCAGATCTGGTAGCATATCATTATTTTTCTTCTTCTTGGTACATCATATTATAAGAACATTTCTGTAACAATTAAGCTCAAAAGTAACAATTAAGCTCAAAAGCTTTAAATTTTCTTCAATATTCTAAAAGATCAAATACAATAAATGATTGCTTTCATGGAAGGGTAGTGTAAGAAATTTTCTATAACATTTAAGCTTGAAAATCCTCTTTTTCTTAAATGACAGGGGAAGTCAATAAGCGAGTCTCAAATGGCTGTAGAAAAATAACTAAATATGATAACAACTTGAAACCAGTTTATTTTTATACATACATTGTCCTTTTATTTCTCAACATAATTTCCACCAACATTAATGCACTTATCCCATCATTTTATCAGTCCTCCCAAACCGGCTGCATAGAACTGCAGACTCTGTTTTCTAAACCACATTTTCACTTCACATTCAACTTCGGCGTCATTCGCGAAATGTCTCCCGCCAAGGTGGGTTTTCAGTGGACCAAAAAGGTGGAAATCACTAGGGGCTAAGTTGGAGCTGTGAGGTGGATGTTCCAGAACTTCCCACCTTAGTTGGTTAATTTTCTCCTGAGTTAATCGAGCCGTATGTGGTCTGGCATTGTCATGAAGAAGCAACACTCCTCTAGTCAGCAGTCCTGGCAATTTCAATCGATCATGTATTATGCTGTATGCTGAACCATGTGAGCACCCTATTGCAGATGCTACAGAGTCTATCGTTACTCACCTGTCACATATAATCATCTCCTCCACCCGCTGCACGGATGCTTCTGTTGTAATCTCAACAGGATGACCAGATCGGATTTCATCAACAATTTTAGAGCATTCTACCCATCTATGCACCACTTTACGGGACAAACATTTGCCAGCATAAACAGGAAGCATTTCCTTATGAATGTCCTTTGCAGGCAGTCCTTTTGCCCACAAAAAACTCACAACAGCACATTGCACTTTGGTTGTACACTCTGTAAGTAAAGTCGCCATTTTGTTTATGCGCTGCGCATGTGCATGAGACACCTAGTGCCACCTGACGAACAGGAATATAATGTTCGTTGCTGCTGTCACCTAATGACACCTGTAGAAAACACCAATTACATTTACCTGCCATCCCACAAAACTGTGTAACTTACTTATTGACTCACCCTCATATTTAAGTTTCTTAGGCATGATGCTGTTTTATGAGTCTAGTTTTCTTTGAGGTTCAGATCTGGTAGAATATCAATATTTTTCCTCTTCTTGGTACATCATATTGTAAGAACATTTCTGAAACAATTAAGCTGAAAAGTAACAATTAAGCTCAAAAGCTTTACATTTGCTTCAATATCCTAAAAGATCAAATACAATAGATGATTGCTTTCATGGGATGGTATTGTAAGACATTTTATGTAACATTTAAGCTTGAAAATCCTCTCTTTTCTTAAATTAGTTTACTAGATAAATTATAATAAATAATTGCTTTCCTGTGTATTAATTGGTGTTCATAGTGGGCATAGGAAGCTATTTATGGTGCAGTGATTAGGGCTAATGGTTAGTGACTATTTCAGAATTGATATCTTAGCATTTAGGGCAAACCCATAGAATTTAAACCTAGACGCCACAAACAAAATATTGCATGCTTTATTGCCTGGCATTTTTAGCTGCATCTCGTCAGGTGCATACTGCAGTTATATATCATATCAAGTTAATAAGCAAATAATATGTTGGCTGAAATACTAAATGCATAGCCACTGATATTGTTTGAATGTGGAATACTTTATTACAAGGGAAGCATACCATTTAACGTGAAGTCCTTCGTCGACTTCCATGGAGATAACATACTCCACATTTGAACAATATCAGTGACTATGTCGTTAGTATTTTAGCCAAAGTATTATTTGTTTATTCAATTCATATGATATAAGACTCTGCAGTATGCTCCTGACGAGATGCAGCAAAATATGCCAGCCAAGAAATCATGCAATATTTTTTTATGGCATCTGTTTTAAAATTCACTAAGGGAATACATTGTTTTGAAACCCATTGCTGTTCCATCTCCGTCTGCAAATGTTGCCAGGTGTAGCTGCTGATTGTTCCGGTAACGTACTAGTTGTGAACACTTGGGTTTCATCTGCTAATACTTCCCAACCATACTTAAATCCAAATGAAGCATACTTAATTATTTTGGTTTAGTTAGTCAACAGATCATACTCACTGCATATCAAACTATTCGGTACATAATGGTTTGAATCCCCTCCTCAGTATCTACCTTAGCTTTTAGTGGCTAATTAACCTAGTTCTGTGTTGGTGTACTATTCTTCTTTGGTCCCTGCATAAGTCTCTTATCTAGCTGTCTCATAACATGGTCATACGCATTGTTTATGTTAACAACATTCATTTGACAGTGTTTGTTTCCTATGTGAATGCAATATGTACAATAGATAATTGATGTACGGAAATATGAGTGATTGGAAGGGCCAAATGTAAGACGGGCCTATGTGCCCAATATGTGACCCTTTGAAAATAAAGTTCATTTGTTTTGACTTCGTGTTTTGGAAATCTGGCCTAGGTTATAGATTCACAGTCATCACTTGATTCGTTTAATCGCCCAGCCCCTCTGTTGGCCAGGTAGGAAGGCGATTCAACCCCTCTGTTGGCCAGGTAGGCAGGCCATTCAACCCTTCTGTTGGCCAGGTAGGCAGGCGATTCAACCCCTCTGTTGGCCAGGTAGGGAGGCCATTCAACCCTTCTGTTGGCCAGGTAGGCAGGCGATTCAACCCCTCTGTTGGCCAGGTAGGCAGGTGATTCAACCCCTAGACCAGCCCCTCTGTTGGCCAGGTAGGCAGACGATTCAACCCCTCTGTTGGCCAGGTAGGCAGACGATTCAACCGCTAGACCAGCCCCTCTGTTGGCCAGGTAGGCAGGCCATTCAACCCCTCTGTTGGCCAGGTAGGCAGGCCATTCAACCCCTCTGTTGACCAGGTAGGCAGGCGATTCAACCCCTCTGTTGGCCAGGTAGGCAGGTGATTCAACCCCTCTGTTGGCCAGGTAGGCAGGCGATTCAACCCCTCTGTTGGCCAGGTAGGCAGACGATTTCAACCGCTAGACCAGCCCCTCTGTTGGCCAGGTAGGCAGACGATTCAACCCCTCTGTTGGCCAGGTAGGCAGGTGATTCAACCCCTAGACCAGCCTCTCTGTTGGCCTGGTAGGCAGGCCATTCAGCCCCTCTGTTGGCCAGGTAGGCAGGCCATTCAACCCCTCTGTTGGCCAGGTAGACAGGTGATTCAACCCCTCTGTTGGCCAGGTAGGCAGACGATTCAACCGCTAGACCAGCCCCTCTGTTGGCCAGGTAGGCAGGCGATTCAACCCCTCTGTTGGCCAGGTAGGCAGGTGATTCAACCCCTCTGTTGGCCAGGTAGGCAGACGATTCAACCCCTCTGTTGGCCAGGTAGGCAGGTGATTCAACCCCACTGTTGGCCAGGTAGGCAGGTGATTCAACCCCTCTGTTGGCCAGGTAGGCAGGCGATTCAACCCCTCTGTTGGCCGGGTAGGCAGGGATTCAACCCCTCTGTTGGCCAGGTAGGCAGGCCATTCAACCCCTCTGTTGGCCAGGTAGGCAGGGATTCAACCCCTCTGTTGGCCAGGTAAGCAGGTGATTCAACCCCTCTGTTGGCCAGGTAGGCAGGTGATTCAACCCCTAGAGCAGCCCCTCTGTTGGCCAGGTAGGCAGGCGATTCAACCCCTCTTTTGGCCAGGTAGGCATGCAATTCAATCCCTCTGTTGGCCAGGTAGGCAGGTGATTCAACCCCTCTGTTGGCCAGGTAGGCAGGCGATTCAACCCCTCTATTGGTCAGGTAGGCAGACAATTCAACCCCTCTGTTGGCCAGGTAGGCAGGCGATTCAACCCGTCTGTTGGCCAGGTAGGCAGGTGATTCAACCCCTCTGTTGGCCATGTAGGCAGGCAATTCAACCCCTCTGTTGGCCAGGTAGGCAGGTGATTCAACCCCTAGACCAGCCCCTCTGTTGGCCAGGTAGGCAGGTAATTCAACCCCTCTGTTGGCCAGGTAAGCAGGTGATTCAACCCCTCTGTTGGCCAGGTAGGCAGGTGATTCAACCCCTAGACCAGCCCCTCTGTTGGCCAGGTAGGCAGTTGGTTTAACCCCTAGACCAGCTCCTCTGTTGGCCAGGTAGGCAGTTGGTTCAACCCCTAGACCAGCCCCTCTGTTGGCCAGGTAGGCAGGTGATTCAACCCCTCTGTTGGCCAGGTAGGCAGTTGGTTCAACCCCTAGACCAGCCCCTCTGTTGGCCAGGTAGGCAGGCGATTCAACCCCTAGACCAGCCCCTCTGTTGACCAGGTAGGCAGGCGATTCAACCCTTCTGTTGGCCAGGTAGGCAGTTGGTTCAACCCCTAGACCAGCCCCTCTTTTCTTTCCCAGGTAGGCAGGCGATTCAACTCCTCTGTTGGCCAGGTAGGCATGCGATTCAACCCCTCTGTTGGCCAGGTAGGCAGTTGGTTCAACCCCTAGACCAGCCCCTCTGTTGGCCAGGTAGGCATGCGATTCAACCCCTCTGTTGGCCAGGTAGGCAGACGATTCAACCCCTCTGTTGGCCAGGTAGGCAGGCGATTCAACCCCTCTGTTGGCCATGTAGGCAGGCGATTCAACCCCTCTGTTGGCCAGGTAGGCAGGCGATTCAACCCCTCTTTTGACCAGGTAGGCAGGTGATTCAACTTCTCTATTTGTCAGGTAGGCAGGCAATTCAACCCCTCTGTTGGCCAGGTAGGCAGGTGATTCAACCCGTCTGTTGGCCAGGTAGGCAGGTGATTCAACCCCTCTGTTGGCCAGGTAGGCAGGTGATTCAACCCTTAGACCAGCCCCTCTGTTGGCCAGGTAGGCAGGCGATTCAACCCCTCTGTTGGCCAGGTAGGCAGGCGATTCAACCCCTCTGTTGGCCAGGTAGGCAGGCGATTCAACCCGTCTGTTGGCCAGGTAGGTAGGTGATTCAACCCCTCTGTTGGCCAGGTATCCAGGCAATTCAACCCCTCTGTTGGCCAGGTAGGCAGGTGATTCAACCCCTCTGTTGGCCAGGTAGGCAGGTGATTCAACCCCTTGACCAGCCCCTCGGTTGGCCAGGTAGGCAGATGATTCAACCCCTCTGTTGGCCAGGTAGGCAGGTGATTCAACCCCTCTGTTGGCCAGGTAGGCAGGCAATTCAACCCCTCTGTTGGCCAGGTAGGCAGGTGATTCAACCCCTCTGTTGGCCAGGTAGGCAGGCGATTCAACCCCTCTGTTGGTCAGGTAGGCAGGCGATTCAACCCCTCTGTTGGCCAGGTAGGCAGGCGATTCAACCCATCTGTTGGCCAGGTAGGCAGGTGATTCAACCCCTCTGTTGGCCAGGTAGACTTGCAATTCAACCCCTCTGTTGGCCTGGTAGGCAGGTGATTCAACCCCTAGACCAGCCCCTCTGTTGGCCAGGTATGCAGGTCATCTGTGTTAAAATTCACTAAGGGAATACATTGTTTTGAAACCCATTGCTGTTCCATCTCCGTCTGCAAATGTTGCCAGGTGTAGCTGCTGATTGTTCCGGTAACGTACTAGTTGTGAACACTTGGGTTTCATCTGCTAATACTTCCCAACCATACTTAAATCCAAATGAAGCATACTTAATTATTTTGGTTTAGTTAGTCAACAGATCATACTCACTGCATATCAAACTATTCGGTACATAATGGTTTGAATCCCCTCCTCAGTATCTACCTTAACTTTTAGTGGCTAATTAACCTAGTTCTGTGTTGGTGTACTTTTCTTCTTTGGTCCCTGCATAAGTCTCTTATCTAGCTGTCTCATAACATGGTCATACGCTTTGTTTATGTTAACAACATTCATTTGACAGTGTTTGTTTCCTATGTGAATGCAATATGTACAATAGATAATTGATGTACGAAAATATGAGTGATTGGAAGGGCCAAATGTAAGACAGGCCTATGTGCCCAATATGTGACCCTTTGAAAACAAAGTTCATTTGTTTTGACTTCATGTTTTAGAAATCTGGCCTAGGTTGAAGATTCACAGTCATCACTTGATTCGTTTAATCGCCCAGCCCCTCTGTTGGCCAGGTAGGAAGGCGATTCAACCCCTCTGTTGGCCAGGTAGGCAGGCCATTCAACCCCTCTGTTGACCAGGTAGGCAGGCAATTCAACCCCTCTATTGGCCAGGTAGGCAGGCCATTCAACCCCTCTGTTGGCCAGGTAGGCAGGCGATTCAACCCCTCTGTTGGCCAGGTAGGCAGGCAATTCAACCCCTCTGTTGGCCAGGTAGGCAGGCGATTCAACCCCTCTGTTGGCCAGGTAGGCAGGCGATTCAACCCCTCTGTTGGCCAGGTAGGCAGGCGATTCAACTCCTCTGTTGGCCAGGTAGGCAGGCGATTCAACCCCTCTGTTGGCCAGGTAGGCAGGTGATTCAACCGCTAGACCAGCCCCTCTGTTGGCCAGGTAGGCAGACGATTCAACCCCTCTGTTGGCCAGGTAGGCAGGTGATTCAACCCCTAGACCAGCCTCTCTGTTGGCCTGGTAGGCAGGCCATTCAGCACCTCTGTTGCCCAGGTAGGCAGACCATTCAACCCCTCTGTTGGCCAGGTAGACAGGTGATTCAACCCCTCTGTTGGCCAGGTAGGCAGACGATTCAACCGCTAGACCAGCCCCTCTGTTGGCCAGGTAGGCAGGCGATTCAACCCCTCTGTTGGCCAGGTAGGCAGACGATTCAACCCCTCTGTTGGCCAGGTAGACAGGCTATTCAACCCCTCTGTTGGCCAGGTAGGCAGACGATTCAACCCCTCTGTTGGCCAGGTAGGCAGATGATTCAACCCCTCTTTTGGCGAGGTAGTCAGGTGATTCAACTCCTAGACCAGCCCCTCAGTTGGCCAGGTAGGCAGGTGATTCAACTCCTAGACCAGTCCCTCTGTTGGCCAGGTAGGCAGGTGATTCAACCCCTCTGTTGGCCAGGTAGGCAGGTGATTCAACCCCTCTGATGGCCAGGTTGGCAGGTGATTCAACCCCTCTGTTGGCCAGGTAGGCAGACTATTCAACCCCTCTGTTGGCCAGGTAGGCAGGTGCTTCAACCCCTCTGTTGGCCAGGTAGGCAGGTGATTCAACCCCTCTGTTGACCAGGTAGGCAGGCAATTCAACCCCTCTGTTGGCCAGGTAGGCAGGTGATTCAACCCCTCTGTTGGCCAGGTAGACAGGTGATTCAACCCCTCTGTTGGCCAGGTAGGCAGGTGATTCAATCCCTAGACCAGCCCCTCCGTTGGCCAGGTAGGCAGACGATTCAACCCCTCTGTTGGCCAGATAGGCAGGTGATTCAACCACTAGACCAGCTCCTCTGTTGGCCAGGTAGGCAGGCGATTCAAACCCTCTGTTGGCCAGGTAGGCAGGCGATTCAACCTGTCTGTTGGCCAGGTAGGCAGGTGATTCAACCCCTCTGTTGGCCAGGTAGGCAGGCAATTCAACCCCTCTGTTGGCCAGGTAGGCAGGTGATTCAACCCCTCTGTTGGCCAGGTAGGCAGGTGATTCAACCCCTAGACCACCCCCTCTGTTGGCCAGGTAGGCAGACGATTCAACCCCTCTTTTGGCCAGGTAGGCATGCAATTCAACCCCTCTGTTGGCCAGGTAGGCAGGCGATTCAACCCCTCTATTGGTCAGGTAGGCAGGCAATTCAACCCCTCTGTTGGCCAGGTAGGCAGGCGATTCAACCCCTCTGTTGGCCAGGTAGACAGGTGATTCAACCCCTCTGTTGGCTAGGTAGGCAGGTGATTCAAGCCCTAGACCAGCCCCTCCGTTGGCCAGGTAGGCAGACGATTCAACCCCTCTGTTGGCCAGATAGGCAGGTGATTCAACCACTAGACCAGCTCCTCTGTTGGCCAGGTAGGCAGGCGATTCAAACCCTCTGTTGGCCAGGTAGGCAGGCGATTCAACCTGTCTGTTGGCCAGGTAGGCAGGTGATTCAACCCCTCTGTTGGCCAGGTAGGCAGGTAATTCAACCCCTCTGTTGGCCAGGTAGGCAGGTGATTCAACCCCTCTGTTGGCCAGGTAGGCAGGTGATTCAGCCCCTTGACCAGCCCCTCTGTTGGCCAGGTAGGCAGACGATTCAACCTCTCTGTTGGCCAGGTAGGCAGGTGATTCAACCCCTAGACTACCCCCTCTGTTGGCCAGGTAGGCAGGCGATTCAACCCCTCTTTTGGCCAGGTAGACATGCAATTCAACCCCTCTGTTGGCCAGGTAGGCAGGCGATTCAACCCCTCTATTGGTCAGGTAGGCAGGCAATTCAACCCCTCTGTTGGCCAGGTAGGCAGGTGATTCAACCCCTAGACCAGCCCCTCTGTTGGCCAGGTAGGCAGGTAATTCAACCCCTCTGTTGGCCAGGTAAGCAGGCGATTCAACCCCTCTGTTGGCCAGGTAGGCAGGCAATTCAACCCCTCTGTTGGCCAGGTAGGCAGGTGATTCAACCCCTCTGTTGGCCAGGTAGGCAGGTGATTCAACCCCTAGACCAGCCGCTCTGTTGGCCAGGTAGGCAGTTGGTTCAAGCCCTAGACCAGCCCCTCTGTTGGCCAGGTAGGCAGGTGATTCAACCCCTCTGTTGGCCAGGTAGGCAGTTGGTTCAACCCCTAGACCAGCCCCTCTGTTGGCCAGGTAGGCAGGCGATTCAACCCCTAGACCAGCCCCTCTGTTGACCAGGTAGGCAGGCGATTCAACCCTTCTGTTGGCCAGGTAGGCAGTTGGTTCAACCCCTAGACCAGCCCCTCTTTTTTTTTCCCAGGTAGGCAGGCGATTCTACTCCTCTGTTGGCCAGGTAGGCATGCGATTCAACCCCTCTGTTGGCCAGGTAGGCAGTTGGTTCAACCCCTAGACCAGCCCCTCTGTTGGCCAGTTAGGCATGCGATTTAACCCCTCTGTTGGCCAGGTAGGCAGACGATTCAACCCCTCTGTTGGCCAGGTAGGCAGGCGATTCAACCCCTCTGTTGGCCATGTAGGCAGGCGATTCAACCCCTCTGTTGGCCAGGTAGGCAGGCGATTCAACCCCTCTTTTGACCAGGTAGGCATGCGATTCAACATCTCTGTTGGCCAGGTAGGCAGGCGATTCAACCCCTCTGTTGGCCAGGTAGGCAGGTGATTCAACCCCTCTGTTGGCCAGGTAGGCAGGCGATTCAACCCCTCTGTTGGCCAGGTAGGCAGGCGATTCAACCCGTCTGTTGGCCAGGTAGGCAGGTGATTCAACCCCTCTGTTGGCCAGGTAGGCCGGTGATTCAACTTCTCTATTGGTCAGGTAGGCAGGCAATTCAACCCCTCTGTTGGCCAGGTAGGCAGGTGATTCAACCCCTCTGTTGGCCAGGTAGGCAGGCGATTCAACCCCTCTGTTGGCCAAGTAGGCAGGCAATTCAACCCCTCTGTTGGCCAGGTAGGCAGGCGATTCAACCCCTCTGTTGGCCAGGTAGGCAGGCGATTCAACCCCTCTGTTGGCCAGGTAGGCAGACGATTCAACCCCTAGACCAGCATTAAGTTGGACTTAAATGTTGACTTCTCATTCAGAAAGCAATGGCAAAGTACTGAACGTACAGCTGCCTAGATGATCAACCTGGGGCTGATAACAACGTCCTGGAAAGGACATGCAATTTAAATTGACATACAGTTGTGATACTTCAATTTGTGATACTTCAATTTGTGATACTTCAATTTGTGATACTTCAATTTATGATAGTACAATTTGTGATACTTCAGTGTTCCAGCTATGTGTTCTAGTTTTGTGTGTGTTCGTTGATGAAGACTGGTCGAAACATTTGTCCATATCAGTGTGTGTATTTCCTGCCATTGTGCTTCCTCATTATAATTTGTGTTAATTCGGTTATACTTCAGAAGGTCTGTCACAAGTGGCTTGATATGCATGGTTGTTGTATAGAGAAATGGGAATACTCTTAAAGAAGTGAATCGGTACAATTATCTCGGAACAGTCATAACACCTGATGGGAGATGCCTTTAAGAAATTAGAACAAGAATCGCCATGGCGAAGATAGCCTTTTGCAAGATGAAAAACATACTGACCAATAAAAAGATGTCAATGGCTACGAGAAAAAGAGTGTTGAGGTGCTACATGGAACCTGTACTTTTGTATGGATGTGAAGCGTGGACAATGAGCAGACAAGCTGAAAAACATCTAATGGGTGTGGAAATGTGGTTTCTGAGGAAAATGCAAAAAAATACCATGGACAGACAGAAAAATCAATGAACAAGTCCTTCAAGAAACAAATTAAGATCGTAAACTGATTAGAGACATTAGACATAGACAATCAAAATGTTTTGGGCATGTTATGAGAAGAAATGAATTGGAGAACTTGGTGACGACTGGCAAGATCGTAGGGAAGATACTGAGGGGAAGACTGAAAAGTAAATACCTGGATGGCTTGGCCACATGGCATGGTAAAGATAGGAACACAAAGCTGATCCAGGACTCTGGTGTTCGAGTGAGATGGCAAAACATGACCGCCCACGCTTATCGGCATGGCACATGATGGATGAACAGACATATACTCTCTTTAGTACCATAGGAGGTACTGTTTGATTTCTGTTTGAGTTATGAAAGGAATACAGTAGTAGCCTGATATGCAGGCCCAAAATGAACCAATTGTGGGGGAACTGAAGATGGACAAAGGAAATGCAATACAAATCATAAATGACAAGTATTTAGAAGCTGTCACAGTGGTTGATGAATCCACCCAAGAATATTCTCAAAATGGCATCACTTGTGGCATTAGCAGGTGTAATCTCATATGGGGACAATATAGCTGCATTCATAATCAGTGCACTTCAGGTGCATCAGCAACCCTACACTCTGTCAACTGCTGAGAAATACAGAACACTTTTGATGTGTCTCAAGTTCAATAACATCATTTCTGTCTAATCATTCAGTTAATTAATACCTTCCTTCTCGACAGGGACTGTCATACAGACGCCACCATATCTGAACATTTTATAAGCAATGAATCGTCGACAGTGACAGTTGATGGCCTGTCCCCATACACATGCTACATCGTCAGGGTTTCAGGCGTGAATGCTGTTGGCCGAGGCAATCAGAGCGAAGCAAGTGATGCATTCTACTCCACAGAAGAAGGTAAATATGCATGCATGGTGAGAGTTAATGGCAAGTACGTCAGCTGAAGTGAAGCAAGTGGCACTGTATACCAATATACACACAGTGTTTTAACTCTTGAATTCAGTTTGTACCAAGGAACGCACCATACACTTCTTATATGACCATCATTTTCATTTTTTGTTACTCCTTGAACCCTAAAAGTTGACATTTTTACCCACTCTTCCTGGTTATTACTTAAAGTATTTCTTTCCCAGTTATTGCCTTAACTTTTTTCAGTCCTAGACAGTTAGTACCTGTCTTGGTTATTACTTTATGTATTTCTCCCCTTATTATTGTCATAACTTTCTTTAGTCCCAGACAGTTGGTACTTGTTTTGACTTTCTGGACTAGTGGCATCTCATGGAAGGGATCAAACAACAAATGTCCAAGATGATAGGTGGGTGTGTGCTTGCTCTAATGCAGACTCCTCCTCCTTCTTCTTCCTCTTCTCCTTCTTCCTCTCCTACTCCTCATTCTCCTTCTTCTCCTACTCCTTCTTCTTCCTCTTCTCCTTCTTCCTCTCCTCCTCCTCCTCCTCCTCCTCCTCCTCCTCCTCCTCCTCCTCCTCCTCCTCCTCCTCCTCCTCCTCCTCCTCCGCCTCCTTCTTCTTCTTCTGTGTACGAGGGTTTCCAGCTTTAAACTTCAGTGTCTATTGTTTGGAAGAAGTCTGCAGTCCTTTGCAGGTCCTGCTCTATAACACAGTTAGTTTTCATTCTGGCTACTTGTGGCAAGACCTGGTTTAAAGCCACTTAGTAAAGTGGGCTGAGATCTAAGAGAGGAGTCATCTGATAGAGGGGACTTATCCGACATAGGGAACATTTTATAGAGGGAACATATCCAGTGAAGTGGACATATTTGATAAAGTGGACAGAACTGATCAGAGTTGACAGATCTTGTAGAAGGGACTGATCTGGTTTAGGGGACAGATTTGATACAAGCGATTGAAGTGGTTTAGGGGACAGATCTGATAGAAGGAACTTATATGGTTTAGGGATCATATCTTATAGAGTGGTCAGATCTGATAAGAGTGGACAGATCTTGTAGAAGGAAGTGATCTGATTTAGGGGACAGATCTGATACAAGAGATTGAAGTGGTTTAGGGGACAGATCTGATAGAAGGAACTAATATGGTTTAGGGATCATATCTTATAGAGTGGACATGTCTTATAGAGTGGTCAAATCTGATAAGAGTGGACCGATCTTGTAGAAGGAAGTGATATGATTTAGGGGACAGATCTGATACAAGAGATTGAAGTGGTTTAAGGGACAGATCTGATAGAAGGAACTAATATGGTTTAGGGATCATATCTTATAGAGTGGACATGTCTTATAGAGTGGTCAGATCTGATAAGAATAGACAAATCTTGTAGAAGGAAGTGATCTGATTTAGGGGACAGATCTGATAGAAGGAGCTGAAATGGTTTAGGGGACAGATCTAATAGAGTGGGCATAAATGATAGAGTGGGCAGATCTGAGAGAGTAGACATACCTTTTTGAGTTGTCAGATCTTGTAGAAGGGACTGATCTGGTTTAGGGAACATTTTATAGAATAAACAGATCTGATAGAGAACATAAATCTGAAGTAAATGCTCTAGAGTTTGGGGCCTGTCTCACACATGAGTTAGGCGGAGTGTCAAAGGTTGAGATGATGCAGGTGTGCTCACAGACAGCGTGTAGTCTAAACATGGTGATTTGTTTGATACTAACAGACACCCATTACTGTAAATAACTAGTTTGATATTCAGAAACACACGGTTCTACTTAACCGTTGGGAAAGTCTTTGTGTGACAGTAATTTGAGTGAAGTGGCTTTACTTATCTGTATGATTATATGGTTTGATAGAAATGTGAAATAAAAGGCTTTACTTACATGTGTGAGTATATGGTTTAATAGAAATGTGAAAAAAGTGGCTTTACTTACCTGTGCAAGTATATGGTTTGATAGAAATGTGAAATAAGTGCCTGTACTTACCTGTGTGAGTATATGGTTTAATAGAAATGTGAAAAAAGTGGCTTTACTAAACCAAAATATCTAATTTGATGCTAAGAGCCACTACTGGATTTGCTTAACTGTTATGAGTATCTAGCTAGATGGAATGTTGAGATAAGGGTGGTTTTACTTACAAGTGTGGTGCTCTAATCTGTTAACCCTTTACAGGGCAGACGCTTGTCCGTTTTCTAGCCCTGAACGGGCAAAATTTTTTCAGGTTCGGTACAATTTCGGGTCGTGTTAGTAAAAACATCACAAATAAGGTGTTAGTCAACCGATTTTAGTTAAATAAACAACACAATGAAGGGAAAAGCATGCAGAATATGTTACTCACGTGATTGTTGTCGGTAATCCATTTATGAACACAAATATTTACGAAATACGGCATGTTGCTTGTGATTTTCCGTCATCTATACGGCAATTTACAAACACATTTTCAGAATCATAATCACTTTCTTTAAAGTCCGACTCAGACTGCTAATGCAAAGTAACGCTTTGCACTGATATCTAGCTCCGATTAATAGTCAACTTCGTGCCCTTTAATGTCATTTAAATTGAACCTAGCGAAATCTCGGCTATCACTTGAAGAATCGCCGAAATCCATTTTGAAAAATAGCGTAAAAATCCCGAAAACTATCAAAAATTGTCCTTAAAAGTCCGTTCAAATTCATACTATCGCGTTTACAAATGGCGGCCACGTTGTCAAGCTGTCGGCGAAAGCGAAAGTAGCCGTCGGAAGTGTCAGAAAGCCGAGAGATCGCGATTTTACAATGCATAATAGTATCGGCCGGAATCGGCCGCTACGATCGTTTTATGGCATCGGCCGGAATTGGCCGCTGTGACCTGTAAAGGGTTAATGGTGTGAAACAAGTGGTTTATTTTATCACTGTAAATAGCTGTTTTGACAGCCAGAGGAGAAGTGGCTTTACTTATTCCTTTGAATATATGGTTTGATAGCGGTGTTAAGCAAGTGACTTTACTTACTTGTGAGACTATATAATTTTATGGGGGACGCATATATATATATATAGTAAATAAATCAATATAATGACCAAGACATGTAATAATTTACAAGGAATAACAAAATGAGAGTGCATGACATGAGAAAGTTGAGGGCTTGAGTGAAAGTCTTGAGTGCACTGCATACTTCAGAAGGAATGAGGAGGTGGAGGGTGAAGAGGTAGGAGCAAGAAGAAGGGGGGGATGGAAGAAGAAGAATAAGAAAAGGAGGAGGAGGAGGAGGAAGAAAAGGAAGAGGAGGAGAAAGAAGAGGGAAGTAGAGGAGAAAGAAAAATAGCAAGAGTAGGAAGAAGTAAAAGAAGAGGAGGAGGATTTCAAAGCTCACTAACATTAACATTAATATCTTTTACGCTCTCTTGTCTCTTCTGCATTGCTAATTTCTCAACCTATGCTTCTATTTTCAGCATTCATTTGCTCAATTAATTTGTGTTTCAAACCAAAATTGAATTATTATTATTGCATGTTTTAATATCAAAATTGTACTCCAGTTACCCCTACACTCAATGGCTGTGTTTATCATTAGCCATCAGCAGTAGGAGCTTAACAATAGACAGATCTATGTTGATGAAACAGTTTTATCATGCTTATTTATATATCTGTTTAGAATGTTTGCATGTATAAGGAAGGTGTTTTACTTTATTTGATGTGAATTGTTTGCACATTATTACATTTTAATTAAAAATGTGTCTTTTTATACAGTTTCACAATATTACTGTTTTATTATGTTTCTTTATTGATTTGGTTTTGAATTGATATTTATAAGAGACAGTTTTATGCGTTTTCTCTTAAATTATAAGTTTATTATCTTGTCTTGCTTAAATTCTGTTCTGTTTATATAAAGTATATTTTTTAATGTCATTTCATGTATTCTAAACTTTTCTTTTAACTATAGGAAATATATCTGTTAAATTTGAATATAATATTGCAGGTTACAACAAATAGTTAAGTTTATGTAAAAACAGATGTAAAACAATACACAATATGTAACACAGAGCTGGTTAGTTTTCTTAACCTATTCAGTGGCGAAGGATAATGTATCGCCAAATCTGACCTCTCATGTGGACAGAAATTCAACATAAATCAAATCAAATCAAATCAAATCAACTTTATTAGGGTCACAAATTGGGCGCGCAGGCCCGTCTTACATTCGGCCCTTCCAATCACTCGTCTTTCATTCATCAAGAGCATTATACATTTACATAGGAAGAAAAATAAACATTGTGAAATGAATGTTGTAAACATAAACAAGGCAAATTACCATGTTATGAGGCCCATCTCCCACCTACCCATACATCACCCCACCCACACACACACCCCCACCTACCCACACACACGCACACCAAGGGACACATACATACCCCACCAACCGACCTATCCCCCTTCCGCACATCCCCCACCCACACACTCTCCCCTCGCCTGTTCCCCCAACCAAGACACACTCGCCACCCACAAACATTCCCCCACCAACCCACACATCCCACGCCCACCCACATACACATCATAACCCACACATCCTCTCCCCATCCACACCTCAAATCACCCATCCCCCAGCCACATCTCCATTGACCACATATTCACCACCCACGCACACAATCCCCCACCAACCCACACATCGCACATCCACTTACACATCCCCAAACCATACACACACATCCCCACCAACTGACATCTCCCCCCCCCCCCCACACACACACACATCTCCCTAACCACCCATACATCCCCAATCCACTCACACACACACCCCACCACCCACACATACACCCTCCACCCACCCATACATGCCTTAACCCAATCCCCCACTACACAATCCCCCACCCGCACATCACATACATCCCCTACCACGCAATATTCCAAACCCACGCACTGCACACACACATATCCCTCACCAACACATCCCACACCTACATACCACCACACATCCCCACCTACACACCACACACATATCCCCCACCCACATACCGCACAATATTCCCACCAACACAGATACCCTTACCCATCCACCCCACATATCCCCACCCACACACCACAAAAAAACCCATCCACACACACATACCTCACCCACACAATATCCCTAACCAACACACCACACACCTCTCCCCACCCACACACGCATTCCCTACCCGTCCACCAACACACACTCACTCACGCACACATCCTCCACTAAGCACCCACACACCCCCACCCACCCCCAACCAAACATCTCTCGATCACAATACCCCTACCCACACACATCCTCCACCCACTCACTCATCACACCCCGACACATACACATCCCTCATCCACCTACACATCCCTAAGCCACTCACACACCCCCACCCACACATTCCCCATCCACGCACACATCTCCCACCCACACACCCCCACATACTTCCCCCAACCACCCCACCCATACACACATTCCCCGCACCCATTACACACACCCCCCCACACCACACACTATCCCCCATCCACACACATATCCTCACCCATACCACATATCTCGCCATAGTAGGGTCATCATGTTATTTGTTTCGGTATCTTAAGCAATTTTAATGCTTTTAATGCTCAGTGAATGGAAATTTAGATTTATAATACTTGTTCATTTGATTGTGCACCTACTTTTTTGTTTGGCACTGAATCAGTTATGAAACTTGATAGTTATGCAGTCTTTATGTATGTATAAGGTGTGTTTTTAATGGCTGTGGTTTTTTTTTTAAAGTATTGCAGTTCCAAGTTTTGTATTTACCTTTTATATTGCATAAACTCCACAGAGGGTAAATACAAAACTTGGAACAGCAATATTTTCAAAAACCCCACGGTCATTAAAAATACACCCTGTATATTTGGTCAATGAAGTTGTTTTACTGTTTGCCATCCATTGATTTATCCCACAATTCCCAGTAACTATTGCATCTATTCTTAATCCATTATTTGTTTTAATCTGTAAAATGTACATTTCTAGGTTTTTCAGGCACTCATCATCATTAAGTGCCTTGCCATCTGGCTTGGGCGTTCATGTCTCTCTACAGATCTCAGTCTTTGGTGTTCTGAATCAACTCTGCTGATGATATTCCTCCATTACCATCCAGCATTATTTCTCTTGGTCTGCCCCTGCCTCTCTTCCCTTTGATTTGTCCAGTCATCACAGTGTTCTCCAATGCCTCTCTTCAGACACTACTAGGTATAAATATATTGTAAATAAATGTTGATTATGGGTTCAGAGTGGCATGGGGGTTTGGTGTCTGCCTCTAGCATGGAAGGTTCCTGGTTTATATCCAAATGTGGACAATATGAATCCCTTGATTTGGTGCCTGATCTTTTTTGGATGAAGGTAAATAATTGGAGGCACGTTGCTTGTGGCTTCTGATTATCAGAAGCCACATGTTATGTTTCATCCATGGTAGGGTTCAAAAGGCTGTTATAAATTTTAAAAACTCAGAAGAGCTGCATACTTCTTGCAGGTCAAGGTGAGAGATCTCTTTTCTTTTCATAGTTAAAGAAATTACTTTCTTGTTGTTAATTTGGGTTGTGTATGTCAGATTTGGTTGAGTTGTGTAGGTTGGGATGTGGTAAAGTTGTGTAGGTTAGGTTGGGTTGTGTAGGTTATGTTAGGTTGTGGAGGTTAGTTTGGGTTGATTAGACTAGTTTGAGATATGTAAGTTATGATTGGATGTGTAGGTTAGGTAGGGCTGTGTTGGTTACATTGATTTGTGTTGTGTGGATTAGGTTGATTTGCATAGGTTAGGTTGGGTTGTGTAGGTTAGCTTGGGTTATTTACGTTGGGTTTTGTAGGTTAGGCTGGGCAGGTTGGACTATAGGTTAGGTTAAGTTGTTTGCGTTAGTTTGGGATGTGTAGGCTAGTTTGAGATGTGTAGGCTAGTTTAAGATGTGTAAGTTAGGTTCGGATGTGTAGGCTACTTCTGGAATGTACGTTAGGTTGGGATGTGTAAGTTAGTTTGGGATATGTAAATTAGTTTGGGATGTGTAAGTTCAGTTAGGATGTGTAAGTTAGTTTGGGATGTGTAAGTTAGTTTGGGATGTGTAAGTTATTTTGGGATGTTTATGCTAGTGTGGGATGTGTAAGTTAGTTTGGGATGTGTAAGTTAGTTTGGGGCGTGTAAGTTAGTTTGGGATGTGTAAGCTTGGTTAGGATGTGTAAGTTAGCTTTGGATGTGTAAGTTAGGTTGGGATGTGTAAGTTAGTTTGGGATGTGTAAGTTAGTTTGGGATGTGTAAGTTAGTTTGGGATGTGTAAATTATTTTGGGGTGTTTAGGCTAGTGTTAGATGTGTAAGTTAGGTTGGAAAGTGTAAGTTAGTTTGGGATGTGTAAGTTAGGTTGGGATGTGTAAGCTAAGTTCAGATGTGTAAGTTAGTTTGGGCTGTGTAAGTTAGGTTGGGCTGTGTAAGTTAGGTTGGGCTGTGTAAGTTAGGTTGGGATGTGTAAGTTAGTTTGGGATATGTAAATTAGTTTGGGATGTGTAAGTTCAGTTAGGATGTGTAAGTTAGTTTGGGATGTGTAAGTTAGCTTTGGATGTGTAAGTTAGGTTGGGATGTGTAAGTTCAGTTAGGATGTGTAAGTTAGTTTGGGATGTGTAAGTTAGCTTTGGATGTGTAAGTTAGGTTGGGATGTGTAAGTTAGTTTGGGATGTGTAAGTTAGTTTGGGATGTGTAAGTTAGGTTGGGGTGTGTAAGTTAGTTTGGGACGTGTAAGTTAGTTTGGGATGTGTAAGCTTGGTTAGGATGTGTAAGTTAGCTTTGGATGTGTAAGTTAGGTTGGGATGTGTAAGTTAGTTTGGGATGTGTAAGTTAGTTTGGGATGTGTAAGTTAGGTTGGGATGTGTAAGTTAGTTTGGGATGTGTAAGTTATTTTGGGGTGTTTAGGCTAGTGTTAGATGTGTAAGTTAGGTTGGAAAGTGTAAGTTAGTTTGGGATGTGTAAGTTAGGTTGGGATGTGTAAGCTAAGTTCAGATGTGTAAGTTAGTTTGGGCTGTGTAAGTTAGGTTGGGCTGTGTAAGTTAGGTTGGGATGTGTAAGCTAGGTTCAGATGTGTATGTTAGTTTGGGATGTGTAAGTTAGGTTGGGATATGTAGGCTAGTTTGGGATGTCTAAGTTTTGTTGTGTTGGCTAGTTTGGGATATGTAGATTAGGTTGGGTAGGTTGGACTATTTAGGTTAAGTTGGGTTGTGTAGGTTAGTTCTGCCTCTTCTATCACTTATCTTTCCACTGGTCACGATGTTCTCCGATGCCTCTCTTCTCATTACACGACATCCTTATCAGGAGACCTACCCATGCTTAAATATTCACAGTAACAATACTTTGATTTGCAGTTTTGCTACTTTCTTGTTTTTATGCATTTGTTACAGTTTGGTTTGTCATAGCCTCTTATGTTTAATTGTGAAAGCTTTGATGTAAAGCTTTGTCAGATCCTTATTAACCTTGTTCTACTTGAAACCTTTAGACTTGGGCGATGATAACAGCACAACGGTTGTTATGGATTGTGAGTAAAGATTTCATTATGTTTGTTCGATGTGAGCAACTACGGGCAAGGTGGGACAGGTTAAAGTGTTTGTAAGAAAATTCATGATGACTGTTTTATGAAACATAATCTTGTCCCACTGTGTGGATAAAGTCTGTAGTTTCTGTATAAGAATGTGCTTCTTATGTGTTTGTTTGTCAGAAGTGAAGTATTGTGTAGGTTTCATGATTTTCTGGCATCATGATTATGTGTACATTCAAACATACACATATACATGCATACACATATTTGTACACTGACATATTTCTACACTTATATATTTATACATTTATATATTTATACATGCATTTGTATTAATAAAAATGAAATAGGTTGAATTATGATAAAATGGAAAAAAATATATGAATAGATTTAGAAAATGAAACTTGGAAAAGGCCAGCTGTACACAATCACAAGTAACAGAGTGAACACTGCAGCTTTGAAGCCTTCATCAGCAAACCAGCACATACACACACACATACAGACAAGGGAGCAGAAATAAAACTATATAAGAATGAAAAAAAAGGTCTTCTATTTTCTTCATGCACAAAAAAAAAGGCAACTGCAATATTCTCGGTTATTGTAACTTCTTTTGCTATCCTCTCTTTAAACTCTCCACTTCTTGTAGTAAGTGTACATTAGCCTCACAATGATTGTACCAAATATACATACATCGATTATCATCATCATCATCATCATCATCATCATCATCATCATCATCGTCATTATCATCATATAGCAGATTCTTTGCAGCTCTCCAAAGTCTCGATCTCTTTTAAGTTCTTCTACCTCATTCACTCTCCTGCCTGATGTTTCTATGAATGTTCCATATCCATCATCATGTTGGTTGATCCCAGCCTCTTCTGCCTGTAATCACGCCTTCCATCACTGCTCTTTCCAAGCTGATAGGATATTTGATTTGGCCAAAGTATTTCAGTTGCCAATATATGATGCTGTCTTTGAGCCAGTTTTCTTCCATGTTCAGATCTTTTAGTATGTCATTTGTTGTGTTCTTCTTCATCCACAGTATTCTAAGGACTTTTATGTCTCAATTTTTAAGTCCCAGTTTTCTCCTTTAAAGATTGCAGAATAGGCCATGATTCACGTCCATATGTGGCCACAGGAAAGATGCATGTTCTCAAGAATGTTACTTTAAATTGTTAGCTGGTGTTTTACCATAGGTTCTTAATACTACACACGCACAGGATGCCAGAAAATTGAACGGTTATAAGCACAAATTGATACATACATATTTATGTCTGATTGGCTCTAACTGGATTTAACTGTCCCACCTTGCAAGATGGTGCCGATTGAGTTAATTTGTTTGTCTTAAAATTCTGTTTCATTTGGAAGTTCATGTTTTGATTTAGTTTAGATTCTAGCGCTTGTAGACGTACTGATTGATGTGGACAGTTGAGCATTGTTAGATATGTCGCAAATGCATTGTTCAAGAGGTTGACTGTGTGAGGTCATGGTGTGTCTCTTACTTTGTGCATGACATTTTTAGACTTGTTTTGTGTTTTTATTGTATTTTATAACACTGTTTCATGTTTTTTTTTTAACTCTTTATATTCTTTAGATCAGGGTCTGTTACTTAATGACCTCGTTATTTAATGTTTTGATTACTTCTAGGTCAGGGTCACTAACCTTGCTATTTAACTATAATTTCTCCAGATCAAGGTCTGTGACTTAATGACCTGATCTTGACCTTATTATTTGGCCCTTTGGTTTATTCAGGTAAAGTCAGTAACTTTATGACTTTGATGCTTAACTCTTTGATTTCCTCCAGAGTTAGTGACCAAATCACAATTGTCATCAAGTACAGTCATATGTTAAAAATAGTTGTATATTACATGCAAGAATTATTTTTCCTAACTTCCAGTGACTAGAATTCAATGCATAAGATATACTTCATTTCTTAAGATGCAGATTTCTCTTGCACTATTCTGTTCTTTTATTCTGTGTTACCTTTTCCATTTGTTTTCCATTTTCCTTGATACCGAAATTACAGTAATTGAGCCAAATTAATATCACTGACTTTTAATGTACGTTTTAGCACGATCAGTTTCTTTGGTCTACCAACTCTATGTTACCATTATCAAACCTGGACATTGACCAAAAAATTAAATAATTACAACAATAGATATGAGATTCCTGAGAAGAATACTCAGTGTATTAAGAAAAGAGAAAATAAGAAAAATGACGAACTTATGACTAAAATGGGGGTCATAACAGCACTAGATGTCATTAGAAAACAGCAAGTGAAATGATTTGGCCACATAACTAGGCTACCAACTGACAGTATACCACAACAAGCAATGAGATACAAACCAAATAGAACCAGAAAAAGAGACTGACCATATAAATAAAGGATAGAGGGAATAACAGAATCCCTGGAAATAACGATACAAGAAGCCCATAAACTGGCAGTCTCACACTGCTTATGCTTCACCTCGACCCTGCAGGGTAAAAGATGAGATAAGATGATGAGTATCTTTGATATCACCATTACTTTTATCTGTCTGAGGAAGCTGAGGCTAATTTTCTTTTCACTTTCTACGACAAATCATTTTCTGATGTTCCTTCTAACTTGTTGCTTTTAAGACGAAATCATCAGCATACGGTGCAAAAAGAAACAAAAGTAA
This sequence comes from Cepaea hortensis, assembly GCA_963921405.1. Classification (NCBI taxonomy): domain Eukaryota; kingdom Metazoa; phylum Mollusca; class Gastropoda; order Stylommatophora; family Helicidae; genus Cepaea; species Cepaea hortensis. The sequence goes on from OY992882.1 coordinate 9,907,541, forward strand.
AGGACATTTTAATCAGCTTAATGTATGTGATTTATATTCTGATAAAACTTGTACCAGGTAATTTTTCAGAATTTTCTAAGAATTGTCTGATAAGAAAAGGAACTAGTCACTCCATCTCATTATGTCGTGGTGTGAAATAGGTGAAGGCGGACAATTCACATCCCACAAGTATCTGGTACAGGGATATAGAATTATATCCGCAGGTCCGCATGGCCGAATGGGTAAGAATGCATGCTCTTAAACATCCGGTGTGCTGATGCCGAGGTCAGGGGTTCAACCCCCACGCGGGACAGCTGGATTAAAATGTTGACCTGTCGTCCTTGACTTGGGACGTAAATTACAAGTACACTGTCAATAGGGAAAGCTAATCTACATGCAAAATTAAGTCCATCACTACTATAAATAGTGTGTATGGACTACGCTTGGGTTCAAAGCGAGCGAGCGCAAAAAAAAATATCTTCCGTGCAACACATGTATCTTTCATATCTTTATGTAATTCTCTTGTATAGAGCTACATAAGTCCACCAAAACCTTTTTTCCAAGTGGATTTACACCATGTTAACAAAATCTTTCTGTTCTATGGTGTTTTCAAAAGTCACTTTCCACGTAACATTTACAGTCACAAGTTTCACTATCATCATGTGCCATGATGGTAAGCATGAGCGGCCATGTTTCACCATCTTGCACGATCACCAGAGTTGTGGATCAGTTCTGCATTCTTGTCCCGATCATGCCATGTGGTCAAGCCATCGAGATATTTACTTCTCTGCCTTCCCCTTTGTCTTTCCCCCCCTCAATCATGCCAGTTGTCACCAAGTTCTCTAGCTTATTTCTTCGCATAATGTGCCCAAACAATTTCACTGCCTACATCTAATCTCTCTAATCAGTTTGGGGTTTTCATTTGCCTCTTTTAAAAGTTTCATCTGGTCATTTTTCAGTTTGTCTTAGTGTTTTTAACTCCTTCTACTATGCCCATTATCTGGCTAATCTTCAGCAAGAACTTCCCTAGTCCTCACTCAACTAAGAGAAGAATATAAAGAGTTAAAGGTTATTTTTCACTTCAATACTTTGTCAACATATTTTAATTATTTATTTTTCGTTTTATTTTGTTTTTACTTCTTGTTGATTTAGCTCGATTGCCGTTGAGAGTGAGTGGTAGACATGGTACTTGACAAAGTTATTGTTGTGTTGTTGACAGTTGTGTGTCCTTTAGATGCCTGTTGTATCTCATTTGAATGCATACACAAGTTGAAATCATTGCACACTAACATTTAATATGGAACTAAAAATCCCATACTAAATTTCAGCATCCCAGTCATCAAACACCACTCTTTTGCGTAAGTTAACTCTGATTTTACAGATAAGCTTCATTTCTGTTGCTGTTAACCTTTTCCTATCCAGCTAAGTTTGAGTTAACTAGATTTAACCAAATCACTTCGAATTTTTAAAGTCATGTTTTGAAACCATGTTTTACTTTTTTTTGTTTGCCCATCCCATTTGCATTTAGCATTCTTTCAGATCAGTAGATAAGTATATATACATTTACCATAAATTGTAGATAAATGCTACTTTAAGTTGAAAGAAAACTAAACTAAATAGTAAAAATTATAACAGGCAAGTATTTAAACCAAGCACTGGCTGCAAAATAGTGTGAAGTTCGGCAGCTCTAGTTGTGATTTTTTTAAAAAAGCAATATGTCAAACTCACAATACATAATCTGGATAGTCCCTTTCACACACAGTATAAATACATTCCTAATTCAGCAAGTTGGATGTGTTTGAAAAATATTTATAGTATAAATAATATAGTATTTGTATGAATAACAAACAGTATAAAATGAAATGACATCATCAATCAGGTACCATTTCCAGAATGAAGATTGTCTGTAATGGATCTCCAACACATAGCCTTGATTGTACATTCTGTCAGATTGCTGTTCTTCCATCTCTTGATGTTATTTTCCCACTTGAATCACTGTCAACCTCTTGCTCGCGAGACAAAGGTTAACAATTAGCACATTTAACGTGAGACAGTAAAATAAAGATTAACAAAGATTACATAAGACATTAAGTCATAGGTTAGCAAACAGTTATCAATCAGTACACCTAATGTAAGCCTGTAAAAAAGTTATTAATTAGCGCATTTAACATAATGCAGTAAAATAAAGATTAACAAAGAGTACATCAGACATTATGTCATAGGTTAACAGTCAGTACACTTAACATAATGCAGTAAGACAAACGATAATACTGCTAACCATTCAAGGCTGTTGGACAGGCAATAACAAACAGTACAAATGAGTAAGGCAACAGAAGAAATGACAAACACAACAAATACAGTCAGAGGATTTGGTAGGGATGGTTATAATACAGGATAGGAACAGGTTGATAATTTCTGTTCAATTTAACAGTACCACTGATACCTATTGTCCATGTCTGCCCATCTGTACCATTACATATATATATATGTTGTCTGCTGCATAGTAAATGGAATGTTTCTTGATGTCAACTCACAATATTTATTTATATCAAATCAGAATGTTTATTATGTATGTCATCACATAATGTTTGTTTGTGTCAAAAAAATGAAATGTCTGTAGTTGAAAATATTTATTGATGTGGATATTGAATGATTTCACTGCAGAGTAATTATTGTCACCTCAGAATTATCGTCATCTTGGAATGTTTATTGATATCACTACGAAATTTGTTGACAAGTCAATATATTTATTGATGGCAACTTGAAATGTTGTTGACAACAACTTGGAATGTTTAATGTTGCATATTATGTTGTGGTGCATGCTATATTTATTTAACATTGTGTTTTTAACATTTGTCTCATATTATTTTTGGAACTAAGAGGGGAGATAGAAAAGTGTGCAAGAAATGAACAAATTAAAAGACTTTTAAGAGATAATAATACAGATGTTACCTTTAAAGACAGGTCTCATCTTCCTTCATAATATTTGAATTCAAAATTTACAAAATAAATGAAGTGAATGTATTGGTATAGTTGTTGATCCCACTTCTGCTGAAGTGTCTACTTTTGGTATCCAATCACCCCCACCACCACCTAGAGGTTAGCGACTTTTCTCCGTAATCTCGTATACTCTCGTAGGTAACGTGACGACAGTGAGAATCAGCTGTGGTTCGAATCGCGTTGGTAACTTACGGAGTATGTGAGCCGGCCGCTCAGAAAGCAGTGGCAAACTACTGAGCGTAATCTTGCCAAGAAATCAACAATCAGCTGAAAGATACTGATGTTGACAGCAATGTCCTGTAAAGGATATGCAAACAAACAATAGTGTTTTATAGCTGTCTATAGTGTTTTATAGCTGTCTATAGTGTTTTATAGCTGTCTGTAGTGTTTTATAGCTGTCTGTAGTGTTTTATAGTTGTCTATAGTGTTTTATAGCTGCTGTCTAGTGTTTTATAGCTATCTATAGTGTTTTATATCTGTCTAGTGTTTTATAGCTGTCTATAGTGTTTGTTTTATAGCTGTATAGAGTGTTTCATAGCTGTATAGAGTGTTTCATAGCTGTATAGAGTGTTTCATAGCTGTATAGAGTGTTTCATAGCTGTATAGAGTGTTCTATAGCTATCTATAGTGTTTTATAGCTATCTATAGTGTTTTATAGCTATCTATAGTGTTTTATAGCTGTCTATAATGTTCTGTGGGAGCCACTATAGCGTAGTGGCTAGACACTTGCCTGTCAGCCGAACAGTCATCAGTCTGAATTCGCATCATGGCAGTTTTTAAAAAAAAATTTGACCTTGGCGTCCAGATCAACCCAGTCTGAGATGGCAGCCAGGAAATGTCTTGGGAAATAAAGGCGACTGGGTATGGTACTGACCCCATTACCACTGGCGTGCTGATTGGTTGATACAAATATGGGTCCAATACCATATGTCTATTACGCCTCAAGGTGTATGAAAAGAATCTTTACTTTTTAAAATAATGTCCTGCTTTCCAAAGCCGCTTCCAGGCACTCATCATTAGTTACTCTGGCAGTCCAGAGTATTCACGACAATCATCTTATAAAGCACACCGTCGGTGCTTCCAAACTTTTCTTAATTTGTTCGTTCATATTCCAAGATTCACTGCCAAAGAGCAGTTCTATGTAACTTTTGAGTACTATTTTACAAAAATGTAAAGAGTGATTTATTATACTAGATGGCAGCTTATATAGATAGTGAGGGCCGGGAGTTGTGTTGAGTTGAGTTAAGAACCGACATCACTGCACTCAGGATTATTTTGTTTTATATTATGTTGTAATGCCTGGTTGTAATATTTTCTTGATAAATATAGTTGTTAGATGTATCGTTGTGCTATTTTAATTATCAATGTTGCTGTATTATTTGTTACATTGCAACCTAACATATGTGGGTGTATTTTAGACATGAAAAACGTGTTATATATATATATTGTGTTACTGCTTGCAGTGATTTATTGGGTATTATTACATTACATTTTGTTTATAGTATAATACATATATTCCTAACGGCGCAAGAACGCAGCTCTGCTGTAAACAGGCACAACGCAATCACGTCCGAAAAAAACCTCCGGATGAACGAAGAAGAAGAAGAATACATATATTCTTTGTATGTCACTAAGATTGAAAGCTTGTCAGCATTGTCTGATAACAGATTCTTTAGCTCATTAGAACCACAAAAGTCTGACAGTGACATTGTCTTACCAATTATAAGTTCAATTATTTTGAGTTGTAGCTCCAGTTCATGTATTGGAGTGTATAACTTGCAAGTCTAACCAGATTTATCACTGTCCTCCTATGATTTGGTCCTATCTTTAGTCATATAGTTGAATTTCAAGGTTGTTTGATGTGCGTCATTGAAAAATTGGTCCTATGTAGAGTGTAACTCTCAGCACGACCCATGGGAAAGATTCTTGATACTTTACCAGTGTTGCTGTCTTATGCATTTTCATGTTCTGTGACCACTTTCATGTTGGTCAGCACCTGTGTTCTCTTGCAAGATTCATGCCTTCCAATATGGTCTGTCAACTGTCATTACTGCCGATATTACCTTGCAGTGTAGGCCGCTTGGCTAGATCAGTGCTGCAAGCTGTACAGTTTAGAACTTTCTTTTTTCCACTGATAGAAAAAAATCGATCACCTTACCGAGGTTTCAAACCCGGGTCTCCTGAATTCGAGCCCAGTGTTCTAGCTTTTTGGCCAAACACTTCACTATTCCATCCAAACCGCTGTAACATTTAAAGTGGCCAAAGCATTGTAGTTTTGGAGACAGGATGTTGCTTTGATTGAACCAGTTTCCTTTGATGGAGTAGTGTAGTTTGAGATAGGATGTATAATTCAATTACAGTTTATCACATGTGTATACACTATAATGGTTGCTACTTTTGTTGTCATGTTATATTCATGGTTGTTGCTCAAGCCATAGGCAGGCACTATTGTGCTTGTGCCGTCTGTGTCCACAGTGCTACTCTGTTGTTGGGTCACATGGTAGGTGTCATTATTATTGCTCCGTCTGGTTTTCTTTTATGCCTCTTGCTTATCTGCCATTTCTGCTTAAATTGTCATGCAGAATCTGATTGGCTGTAATGATGGCTTTAAAGCATAATTATTTTTAACTAAAAGAATGCTGTAAAATTGTTATGGTAATTAAAAGGATCATTGCCATTGTGTTATCAGAGCTGTGGAAGCAGAGAAAACTGTAACATATGACCAAAGATGGTGAATAGTAACACTGTAACATATGAACAATGAGGGTGAATGGTAACACTGTAACATATGAGCAATGAGGGTGAATAGTAACACTGTAACATATGAACATTGAGGGTGAATAGTAACACTGTAACATATAACCAGCAAGGGTGAAAAGTAGCACTGTAACATATAACCAGCTAGGGGGAAAAGTAGCACTGTAACATATAACCAGCTAGAGTGAAAAGTATCACTGTAACATATAACCAGCAAAGGGGAATTGTAACACTGTAACATATGACTACGGACAGTTTTCGTGGGATTGGCAGTGCTATCCCTAGAAAACTTTAGCGGCAAAATTCAACCAACCAATTGATCAATATAGGACAGCAGAAAATGGTCACATATTGTATATAACACGTGTGGGGTTATATGTTGGATATGAATTGAAGTAAGTAGAGGACCTTTCTACGTGCCTGAAGGTATAATGGGTATATGGTGCTAGAGCCATATTGTTATAGACCAATCAGCGCTGTGGGTCATGTGGGTTAAGGGGTCACTATCTCCTTTTCTTTCCAAGACATTTTTGGTACCCATCTTGGGCTGGGTCAACCTGGGAGTCCAGGTCAGTTTTTTAGGACCCAGCTGTGGATATATTGGATACAGTGTCTATGTATTCACCCAGCTGTGGATATATTGGATACTGTGTCTATGTATTCACCCAGCTGTGGGTATATTGGATACAGTGTCTGTTTATTCACCCAGCTGTGGATATATTGGATACAGTGTCTGTTTATTCACCCAGCTGTGGATATATTGGATACAGTGTCTATTTATTCACCCAGATGTGAATATATTAGATGCAATGTCTATTTATTCACTCAGCTGCAAATATATTGGATACAGTGTCTATTTATTCACCCAGCTGCGGATATATTGGATACAGTGTCTTTTTATTCACCCAGCTGCAGATATATTGTATACAGGTCTATTTATTCACCCAGCTATATATTGGATACTGTGTCTAATTATTCACCCGGCTGCAGATATATTGGATACTGTGTCTATTTATTCACCCAGCTGTGGAAATATTGGATACAGTGTCTATTTGTTCACCCAGCTGTGGAAATATTGGATTCAGTGTCTATTTGTTCACCCAGCTGTGGATATATTGGATACTGTGTCTATTTATTCACCCAGCTGTAGATATATTGGATACAGTGTCTATTTATTCACCCAGCTGCGGATATATTGGACACAGTGTCTGTTTATTCACCCAGCCATGAATATATTGGATACAGTGTCTGTTTATTCACCCAGCTGTGGAAATATTGGATACAGTGTCTGTTTGTTCACCCAGCTGTGGATATATTGGATACAGTGTCTATTTGTTCACCTAGCTGTGGAAATATTGGATACAGTGTCTATTTATTCACCCAGCTGTGGATATATTGGATGCAGTGTCTATTTATTCACCCAGCTGTGGATATATTGGATAGTGTCTATTTATTCACCCAGCTGTGGATATATTGGATACATTTTCCATTTATCCATCCAACTGTGGATATATTGGATGCAGTGTCTATTTATTCACCCGGCTGCAGATATATTGGATACAATGTCCATTTATCCACCCAGCTGTGGATATATTGGATACAGTGTCTATTTATTCACCCAGCTGCGGATATATTGGATACAGTGTCTATTTATTCACCCAGCTGTGGATATATTGGATACAGTGTCTATTTCTTGGAATTCATATTTTCCTAATTCCCAAACATAAAAAAGGTTTTATCAAGTGGCTTAGAGTGGTATTGATACATGTGAGATAATCTTAACATCACAAGCAACAGCAATGTATAATGTATTTGCACATCAGCAACAAACATAGATAACTACACTATATAGTATGCATGGGTTGGGTACCTCATCTTCTCAGATAAGGGCAGGGGAAAAAAGGAGTGTGGACGTTGGGCGTGTTAAAGATACCTTGGCAGTTGGATATTGTAAACAGTGGATCTGAATTTGTCGCTGCCTTGGTAAAATATGAAAATGAGCAAAGCTACTCACAATATAATATTTTTAGTATTCACATTTCTTATATGTATGTGGAATATAAAGAGAAAGAACCACATTAATTTCCTAAGTGTCTCCCCCGATGTGTCTCCACCTTGCCGTGGTGGGGGAGCTTGCGTGTCCCATCGACCCCATGTGCTTGCCGGTGGGTGAAAACTACATATCGGACGGCTCGTGGGATAGGGACCAGACTAAGAGAGACACAACCTGCTGCTCTGCAGGTAAGACTGAGGATAGCAGTCAAAATCAGGCAAACGATCCCTAAATCTCAGTCCGGGCATAACCTCTAAGGTTCCCATCCTGAGGTGTATGGCTGAACGTCTCTAAGCCATAAACTCTCGGAAGTGAGAGCCTGGCCGACACAAACCTACATCAAAATTGTGATGATGTGCTGACAACGCTACATGCTCAGCGCAGATTCGTTCGATGGCTCTTAGCTGGGGGATATGAGGTATCCCCGGATGAAAGGGCCTGACCGTTACTCGCTCACAGACGCACGGAGGTAAGGTGCTGAGCCGGCAGCACATGTAGCCTACCTCGTGAGTGAGTAAAAAAGGTGGAAAAACACCTCGGTCGCACGTCTCGCAGACGTCCGATAGTCTGTAACCACACTCATGGAGTGAGTGTAGTCAAAGGTGGAAAATTGTCTCGTTGACACGAAATGGAACGCCTGTCTTGCGAATCCATTACGTGGCAGCCCGAAGCGAAAGCTTGCTGTGTGCAAGCCGAAACAAGAGTCTCGAAACCCGAGGAAGGCTAACCTCATTAAAAAATGCCCGCCGGAAGCCGGAAGTGTCGTCCTACGGGTGGCAAACTAAAAATTGACACTACGCATTTACGTCCGAGTGAAACGTCTCGTCCGAATGTCTCTCGTGCTAGGAACAGCTCTGACTACCTAGTTTCCGAATGCCGCTCTTGTTCGGAACAGCTCTGACTAGGTAGTTTTCCGAATGTCTGTCATGCCTGGAACAGCTCTGACGGGCGCAACGACAAGCACATGTCCGAAAACTCGCTGAGTGGATACCGTCTGCAAACCTGTCTGGTTTGTGCGGGAATGGCCCGGGGCAAACAAAATGACCAATATATTGAAGTGAGGATTTAAAGCAGCCATGAGCAGGACGTGACGATTCCCTCGGCTAGCCCAGAACCAGGGCGTTATGTGTCGGCCCTGCAACTATGGAAGCAACCTTGGATGGCGGAAAATGCTATGGACTGTCCCTGCCTTCCTTTGAGGGATGACCGTTGTCTTCGACCGTTCTAACTTGGCCAGCATGTTTGTAGATGGCACCACAAAAGTGAGAGTCTCCCAGGAATGCTACCTGGTCAAAAAAGCACGCTAAAGTCGATGTGTTGGCCTACGGGTTTCGGCCCAAGGGCGCATAACAGACACACCGCAATCACATCTGAAAAAACACTCCGGATGAACGAAAAGAAGAAGAAGAATTTCCTAAGTATAATTTATAGGCAGTTTTAATGATGATTAACCTTTCATGACATAGACGTTCACAGTTACCTTTCCCTCTTGTCAATTTATAGACACAAAGTCGAAGGAAAAACAGTTGAAAGTAATACATAATTGTATAATGAGGTTGTCTAAATATTTTATAAATACTAGGTCATAGATATATATATATATTGTATTGGTCTGTCTTAGAGTGTTTTTATATGAATCTGATGAGTTTTACACATTTATACCCTGATTGCAAGCAAGCAGCAAGCTGGTTTTACAAGGCTGATGTCCTATGCATGTTTTGATTTATTTAATGTAAGCATCTCTGCTATACTAATCAAACCCTTTCAGTGTTAAGTAAATTATGTCTGCAAGTGTGATGGCCATCTTGAAAAGGTTGGTAGTCAAATGCACCACTTTCAGTTTACGTAATTAACATTTGAACAAAAGTTTCTTGCTGAGAATCACTCATATTTTCCACTGCTATCAGATACTGTATTTTGTCAGCAAAATAGGGATGTCAGTAAATGAAATGTTTGTGATTTTTCATACTTTTGCCTGCTTACTCACTGGCTTGTTTTACAAACATGCCCCAGAGAAGCATGCCTCTATGTTCAGTTATAACATTGATTAATTTGTTGTGATATCTGTGTATTAACCCTTCAAGTTATCGTGATTACTACCCACACATACAGCTGTCTTCACATTGCTACAATATGTCTCTGCATGCAGTGCATCATGGACTACATTATACTTGAAATTGTGTACAAGCTACATTTGAAAAATAGTTGAACATGTTACATTGCTTCTTTCTGTTGTTATTCCACCTTCTTGCCTGTTTCTGTGTTGTTATGCATGCATTTATTACATGATAATCAGTCCTTATTAAAAGTGTAATGTACTTGATTTTGCAGGCAAAGGTAAATTATTAAATATCCAGTTCTATCAGCTGAAAATGTTAAAATTAACAATTGCTTTGAAGGGAACAAATCCACAGTATCTCAAGTATGTTTGTATTGATCATAAAAGATTTATAAGAAGCACTTATGGAATCTAGTAGGAATCTGAACAATCTGGCCACCAGAAAGATGATGCATATTATCAACACCACCAAAGTGAACATGTAACAATCTTCAGACTCTGCACAGGACATAACAAGGTGAAATACCACTTGTTCAATTAAGTAAAGATAGTAGATACTGAAGAATACAACTATGGAATTGGTAAAATGATTGGCTAAAAATTGGTTGCAAGATTTCAACAAATGCAGAACAGAAACAATTATTTTGGCCTATACCTGCTGTATTTGAGGTCAAATTCTACAGAGATGTCAAAAACCTCGAGTTGGTTGCTGCTTTCTTTAAGTATATTCAGGTTGACATATGAAGGTGTATGAAGAAGAAGTTATTCTGTTCAGATGCTTACTCTCAGTTCCAGAAATGTTTCATTGCAGATACCCTGCAGGGGAAATAATCACCATAAAAAAGCACAAAAAAACTATGAGTAGATAACTTTCAAAGTTGCTAACTACACAGTGGAAGTGGACAAGGGGGAGGCCAGATTTCTTTAGTATGCTCTCACCAAATGTAAAAAGTACAAGAACACATTGTCTAATAGTGGGCATTGATGGGAGAGAGCCAGTGGCTTATCACGTGTTGCTTGTAACTGAAGAAGTCAATGGATGTCATTATAAAGCAAGTCCTGTGCAGAAGTTCACTCTCCTATGATAGTTCATTCTCAAATGACAGTTCACCTGCCTCTGGCATTTTCATGCCCATGGTGTCTTTAATGACCTGATCCACCGCTGTGTTGATTGACCCCTAATTCTTCCAGAAACTATATCTTCCATTATGGCTGTCCTAATGAGTTACTTTGGATAAATAATGTGGTAGTTTCCCCCTTGCTTATCACATCCAAATGGCTTTCTACTACATCCTTAGTCATTAGCAACATTTTAAATGCTTGGATAAATGGAACACTTTAAATTGGTTTGCAATTACTATATTTGCTGGAAATTTATTCGATCATATTTCAATAATTTTCATTTGATCAAATTTCAATGTAGACTTCAATTCGAATAATTAACATTTAAACAGAAGCTTCTTGCTGAGAATCACTCATGTGTTCCACTGCTAAGTATGGTTGTATTTGCAGTCTTTAGCATAGTCACTTGAATAGCAGTTGATTACGTTGATTGTGAGTCCTCTAGAAGATTGTGTGAACAAACAAACAGACAAACTTTATTTTCAAAGGGTTAAGAATTGGGCATGCATTCTGCCTTCCTAATCTCTCTCTTTGATATATTATTTCATCCATACATGACTTATGAGGCTAACCAAGAACAACATCAATATCAATATAAGCAGTATAAAGGCATTAGAAATGTGCAAAAATCATTACCACAGGACTCACAAATAATAATTATTACTGTGGCAATTGTTGTTAGCTATAAGAGAGTTGGTGTAGAGATTTTCCTCCTGCCCCGACACGAACGTGTCATCTTCACGGGATCTGTGGTGCAGAGCTCTCCTTCTTTCCACACTCAGACACCGGTGGTGTGTGCAAAACAGGTACTGAAACTTGACACCCGTGGAGAAGCCTGGCGATCCCTCGAATTTTGGACAGAGGCTGCACTGCGAAAAGTTGCTCCGAGGTCTCGACCGCTGTCAGTCCTTGTCTTGTGATTTCAGTGGCTCTATTGTTCACTATCATTTCTGTTATTTTAGCCATTCATGTTTGTTGAGTTAAGTTAAATCAAGAACTGACATTACACAGCACTCAGGACAATCCCATATGTGCTCTATCCTCATCTGCAACAGCCGGCAAAGAGTCCCAACTCTAGTGGTACCATCAGAAGTCTGATTATATGTCTTGTCTGGCCTTTTCTCCGAGGTCTTGTTAATATTTGCAGTTTTTCTTGTCATCTCTTATATTTAAAAAAAAAATTTATTTGAATTTCTTATAATAATTATAATTTACACTTTTATTAATAGTTAAAGTTTTCCTGTTGTTATTTCATTTATTATTTATAATTATTTATACTATTGTTAGGATTTACAGTCTTCTTTTGTAATTTTACATATTGTTTACAGTTATTCACATTAATATTAAGATTTACAGTTTTTTTGTTTGTTTGTCATTTCATATATTGTTCTAATTATTTATACTATTACACTGGCTGTGCAGGAAAAAATGTTTCAAAAGAAATCTTATGTCAAAAAGGGAATGCGCAACAGCTTTTGCTTATGTGTTATTGCGTGGTTGTTTGCAAAAATGCACACTTCTTTATAAAGAGAACAATTAAATTTGTTAAAAATTATATCAGTCACCCATGATTTATATATTTTGTAAGATTAACTTCATTTCATAGTTTGTTGTTTAAAAAAAACAAAAATGCACAATTTCATATCAAGAGTTTCAGACATTTAATCTATCCATGGCTAATTTATGATGATTTTCTTTTTAAAAGATGACTGATTAAAAGTGCATATAACTGTTTACCCTAATTTATTCATTACTTTTAAACATAATTAATTGTTTACATTTTCTATTTTAGTGATTGATTTAAATTGTAAAGATTAAGGTGATGGCACATTGAGCTCTATTATTGATGTTCACTTGTTGGAATCTCTTGTTTTCCTTCATTTCTTCCAAATTCTCAACACAACTCAGATTGTTTGAATCTGTTTTGTCCCGTCAAGTGCTCCACTAAACTCTGATTGGTAGAATATGTTGTTTTATATCAGCTCCTTCAAGTGCTCCACTAAACTCTGATTGGTAGAATATGTTGTTTTATATCAGTTCCTTCAAGTGCTCCACTAAACTCTGATTGTTACTATATGTTGTTTTATATCAGCACCTTCAAGTGCTCCATTAAACTCTGATTGGTAGAATATGTTGTTTTATATCAGTTCCTTCAAGTGCTCCACTAAACTCTGATTGTTAGTATCTGTTGTTTTACATCAGCTCCTTCAAGTGCTGCACTAAACTCTGATTGTCAGAATCTGTTGTTTTACATCAGCTCCTTCAAGTGCTGCACTAAACTCCTATTGTTAGAAGCTGCTGTTTTACATCAGCTTCTTCAAGTACTCCACTAAATTCTATTTGTTTATATCTGTTGTTTTCCTACAGCTCCCTCAAGTGCTCCACTAAACTTCCGAGCAACAAATGTAACGAGTTCAGAGATTTGTTTAGAGTGGGAAGCCCCACCATATGATCAACTTAATGGCAAACTGGAAGGTTTTGAAATTCAATTTGGCAAAGACATTAACAGCATGCAGCTTGTGAACATCGAGGATCCAACAAGAACTGTAAGTTGTGGCCCAATGTACTACTTGTCATTACAATTTTTAAATAAATAAATGTTAGTGGTGTTTCTTTCCTTGTCAGTTCTACCTGTCATTATGAGGAAAATAGGACACTGTGTCCTTTTAAATTTTGTAGAAACTCGCACTGTTTTCATGTAAAGAGCCAAGATACACCAAGGTATAGATGTATTTGCTCTCTTGCCAGCTATCACTAATATCATCTTTACCAGGGATGGGCAAACTTTTTGTGCATAGGGCCACATTGACAAATGTAAAGCTATTGGGGGGGCCGCATATATATTATGTCCACTTTGTTTACAGCAACCTATCACAATAAGTAATTATGAATTATTTATAGGTTATTAAACAGTATAAATAACTAATTATTGCAATTTTATTTTACTTATACACTTATACATTATATTTTACAATATAGACAACATCCTTTACTAATTTGTTAACAAGATTTTACAATTTTTTCTCTTCTTCTTCTTCAGCATTCCGAGCCATTGAGGTTCTTTGCTGCAGATACAATCTGTCTCCATTCGTCTCTCTGGTTTTTTCTAAATTTTTTGTTATAATACATTTTTACAAATTTTTTATTATCTATCAATGACTTTAATTTAGACACAAACCAACTACATTGTCACTACAATTGTTGATTTCTAACGAGATGTATATAACTGCTTGCAATTTTTGACAATATTCTTGAAATATGGAGCAAGTTTACTTGTTGAAATTCGTTTGACAGCATGCAAGTTGCAGTCCGACAATAAAGACCTATTCTTAGATTTGTTGAACTTCAAGCAAGAAAATGCTTGTTCGCAAATATATGTTGATCCAAACAATGATAACAGTTTAACTGCAAAGTTTTTCAAGTTGGGAAATGATTCTTCTGATAAAGATCCATAGAAATCCAGCAAACCATCTGACTTGAATTTCTCCTTCATGTCATGATCTGCTTGTAAGTCAAGCAGCTCCAACTGTATGTCCTCTGTGGCTGTATCAGCTTCTGCACTAAAAGGGGAACTGAGAATATTCAACTGTGGCTCTAAGTTCTTGGAATCTCCATCCAAATTCTTCAGTCAATGCATCTAATTGGGCTTTGTACTTTTCAGTCATTTCACCAGAAATGGTTTCTTGTTTCAGCAAAGGGAAGTGACATAGGGGGCTGAGTGGTCTCGAGGTATGGTGTCCGCCTCGAGTGCTGGAGATCCCAGGTTCAGGCCCCGGTGAGGACCAGAATTTATTTTAAAAATCCACCTGGACTTCCAGTAATAAAATTTCCCCTGGTCTCTGGGTAGTGAGATCGGACGCCAGTGTGTATTGTTGCGCACGTAAAAAATCCCTTGGCAGTTGGAAATCGAAAAAGAGTAGCCTAACGGTGCTGCCCGGGCAAAATTTCGAGTTAAAAATCTACCCAAGTATTTCAGGATCCTCGCCGATGCAACAGAGTTCGTGCATTGAGCTGAGTTTCTCCAGACTAAGGTTTTAGTTAGGAGGAAAACGGAGCACTTATGGGTTAAACCGTGTGCCATGATGTTGATCCAACGACTAAAAAAAAAAAAAGTGATCCCCCGCCTACCGTCTCGAAACTTGAGACCATAACTAGCAACTATCTGTTGGCTGCTCAACAGTTCCATCCACTACGTGCCCATAGTATCGTGCTATCCTGATAGGGTGGCTGAATAGGAAACCCCACATAACCCAGTTGTGTCCTGTGTGCTGGTGGAGGAGAAGGACATGTCTGACCTTCTTCTTAACGGGGTGCCCTACCCCGTGACCCTGGAAGATTGCAAATTTTGCTTGTAATATGTGCAGGGTCAAACATGGGCTTGTTACTTGCCAAAGTGAGGGAAAGACTGGCCACTTATTCCGCCTCGCTGTCTACCTACAAAATGTGATGGCTCTATCACATCACAGACATATGGCATGAAACTGCTTTGGGACAATTTATTATTATTATTTCTAAGTAAAAGTCTGTGATTGTTAAATATTTATTTGCATACAGAGTACAGTGCTACAAGGACTTGAACCGTTTACTTTATACACTGTGTCCATCCAAGCTAAAAACAGCGCTGGTATTGGCCCTGAAGCAGCAATGGGTGTGGAAACCAAGGAAGGATGTAAGTTATACATAATACTGTTGTTTTCCAGTTAACTAGTTCTTATTTACGGGGGGGGGGGGGGGGGGGGGGGGGCACTAAAATAATTGATAGCGAACTGCGCAGGGTCGTACAAGGGTTGGATTCCCGGGCCAGTCGTCTGTGAAAGTGAGATAAAGACTGGCCGTGTATTCAGCCATGCATTGAGGCCTACATAATATGATGACACTATCATATCATGTTGTTTGTCCATCAAGAATGATGATGACCATTCATTTCATCCAGTGGGGTTGAAAGTATGGAGCCATGAGTCCTAAGATGGCTGATAAGGCCTATTTTGGCTCAAAATGTTCTTTGACAGTGTGGGCAAAGAATGCTTGACGTTCCAGGAGGAGGATCTCCTGCAGTGGTTTTTCTGTCCAGCCTTTTCTTCACAGCTCTTGCAGTCCTAGTTGCTTCACAAGTGACTACACCTTTATGTAATGATGCACGCCACAAATTACGGTCTTTAGTAGCAGTCTTCCAGGTGTCAAGATGAATTCCAAAAGCATTCAGTGAGATTTTCAGTGTCTTTAAAGCGTTTCCTCTAGCCACCTACGGAGTGTTTACCACGACGATGTAAACAATTTGTTTAGGGACCTGTGATCTGGCATACGAGTTAAGTGACCAGCCCAGTGAATCTGATTCTTCATTAGTAGAGTGTGGATACTGGGCATGGGCACTTTTTCTAGAACTTCAGTGTCAGGGATCTTGTCTTGCCATTTAATCTTCAATAGCTTCCTAAGGCAGACTGTATGGAAGTGGTTTAATTTCCTAGTATGTCGCTGATAAATAGTCCATGATTCACAAGCATATAGCAGTGTGGATAATACAACTGCTTTATAGAATTTGAACTTTGTTTGCAGGCTTATTCCATTTCTGTCCCATACATTCTTGTACAGTCTGCCAAAGGCTGCACTGGCCTTGGAGGTTCTTGCATTCACTTTGTCGTCATTTGTGGCAGCTTGTGACACAGTGCTGCCAAGATAGGTGAACTTGTCCACAACACTTAGACTATGACTGTTCACCCTGATATTTGGCACAGTGTGATTATTCCATGGAGCTGGCTAGTGCATAACTACAGTCGTCTCCAAGTTGACATTGAGCCCAAAGTTGGCACAGGCATATGAGAAAGCTGAAACATTGTGTTGCATGTCTGCCTCTGAGTTGGCATATAGTGCGCAATCATCAGCAAACCGCAGTTCTCTGACGGTGTTGCTGTTAGTTTTGGTTTTGGCTTTCAGCCTTCTGAGATTGAACAGCTTTCCATCCATGCGGTAGTTGATGTCTATTCCAATGTCATTGTTATAATATCATAGACCTTTAGCAGAAGGCTGTTCGTAAACAAATTATTTCATAGCTCTTGTTTTCACACCTTTTGGTGTAAAACTTAGATCATCTACCCTCATTATCTCAGTCACTCATTCTCATGAGATGTTCCACTAAACTCACATCTTTTCTCTTTTTTTATCTTGCAATATTCAGATGATTTGCATTCATACAGATAAACCAGATTACAGATTCTGTATTTTATACATATTGTCTATTGTATGTCTGTTCCTCATGCCTTCTTCATCTCTTCTGAGGGAGTCCATCGCACCCAGCTTTAAACCTAACTCAAGGATATGCGTATCAAACTTTGGCATTTATTTGTGTAAAGTATGCTTTCTTTACACAGATTCCATCTAAGGTAATATACTCTTGTCTACCTTTAGGTAGATTGTTTCCCCTAACAATTTTGCCAGTCAGTGGTCTTATGGCATACTCTGTGATTTCTAACTGCCACGAGGTTGCAATGTGCACCTGATGCCTCCTGTCTTTTACCTGTATCTTTCCCCAATTTTCTTGCTTTTAACTCAAGCGTAGTCCACATGTTGAAGAGACAAAATATCTGATCTGACTAGTCAAGAGACCAGGAGGAGTTATGTCATTTGAAGTCCATGGTTTTGGTTTCCAGCCATCTGCTGCAAATGAGCCCAGTAAATTTGGGGATCGGGTTGGATACCTAAACTACTCATCTATGCCTATCCTGCTGTCAGTCTGATTTGTAAGTGTATGACTCCATGTCTTCCCTACTCTCTGTCTGATTTATAAGTGTATGACTCCATGTCTTCCCTACTGTCTGTCATCTGATTTGTAATTGTATGACTCCATGTCTTCTCTACTCTCTCAATCTGATTTGTAAGGGGGGGGGGGGGGGGGTACTTTGCTTTGCAAGTGTATAAATCTTATCAAGTGTTTATCTGTGTACTTGACTGTGTGGCCACAACTGACACATCTCATGTCAAAAACTCCCCAGTGCCTTTCAAGCCCAGGATCATACACATCAAAGACCACGATGCAACATCATTCGTTGTCGACTGGGAGCCGCCCAGAGAAATCAATGGTAGATTGATCAGTTATGAGCTGCAGTGGATCCATGGCGAGGATGTGAGGTCCCGCCGTATTGCAGGACACCTCAGCAGCACCATGAGTGCATATGTTTCTGATCTAAGTATGCCTCTCCATAAAAAAAAAGCTTGCTTTAATTCCTCCTCCTCCGCATTTTCCTCCTCCACCTCTTTCTTCTTCTTCTTCTTCTTCTTCTTCTTCTTCTTCTTCTTCTTCTTCTTCTTCTTCTTCTTCTTCTTCTTCTTCTTCTTCTTCTTCTTCTTCTTCTTCTTCTTCTTCTCGTTCTCCTCCTCCTCCTCCTCCTCCTCCTCCTCCTCCTCCTCCTCCTCCGCCTCCGCCTCCTCCTTCTTCTTCTTTATCCCCCATTAATGCACAGGCCCTCAACCAACCCACACCACCCAGTTTGATCTTTCTCCATGCTCTCTCCATATTGTTCATCCCTCTAATTCTCTTCTCCGTGTGTTTTTAGTTCTCCTGCTTTTTTGTTTGTCCTGTAGGTTCCAGACAAGACAATGTCTAGTTTTATTGTCCTCAGGTCAGCATGGCCGAATGGATAAGAACACATGTTCTTAAACATCCGGTGTACTGATGCCAAGGTAAGGGTTCAACACCTACACTGGACAGTTGGACTAAACTGTTGACCTATCGTCCTTGACTTGGGGATGTTAATTACAAGTACCTTTGAAGATGGAATGAGTTCGTCTGATGGTGAAGGACACTGTTAATAGGGAAAGCTAATCCACATGCAAAATTCAGTCCAGCACAACTAGAAGTGGTGTGTATGTACTACACTTGTGTACGAAATGAACATGCGCAAAAAAAAGTATTGTCCTCAAGTTTTGTTCATGTGTGTCCTATCCAGCTCTAGTCTTTTCGTCTTTTCCCCATCTCTTGATTCACTGGAATTTGTTTAGTTCTCTACATGAGCTCCAGACTGGTGATGTTGTCATGCCATTTTATTCCCACCATTCTGTGCAGGCACCAGTAAATGAAAGTTTGTAGTTTATTAGTAATTCTTTTAGTCGTTCTCCATGTTTCAGACCCATGCAATAATACAGATCTTAAAGTTTCGTTCTCGGTTTAACTTCCTCCATGTTTCAGACCCAGACAATAATACAAATTTAACCTTCAACTTTGGTGCTCAGTTGAACTTCCTGTGACCTCCACAAATTTCCTAGTGCTATAAAAGCTCCTTTTGCCTTTTGAATTTGTATTTTAGTCTCTCTATCTGTTCCCCAATTTTCTCTACATTGCTTCAGAAATGGGTGTATGATTCCGCCTCTTGAAGTGGGGTTTCGCCAAGGGAGATAGGATTCTTATTTGCTTTGTTTAATCTCATCATCTTTGTCTTCCCCTGTGAATTTATAGATCTAATTGGTGAGACCTCTCATCAAGTCTGATTAGTTTATCCTGCATCAGCTTATGTGTGTGACAGGAGGGCAATGTCATCAGCAAAGCCCAAATCACTGAGTTGCTTTGTTAAATCCACTGAATTTCATTTCTGGCGGTAGTTAATGTCTTCATAATCCCTGTCATACTTCTGTTTTTATTTAACTGATTTATTGCTGAAGGATAAAATATTGCCAAATGTGTCCTTCCATTTGCACAGATGGATTATATATCACCATACTATTGCCATCATGTTATTTGTTTTGTTTCATGGATTCTTCCGCAGATTCAATGCTCGGTGAACAGACATTTACATTATAACACTTGTTCATTTGACTGTATACCATATTTGGTCAAAACCTACTTTGTGTTTGGGACTGAATCAGTTAAAATGCATCTATTAGTTTTCCCTCTTGAATTAATTTAACATAATTCCTCCTCTTTTTATAATCTATTCTGCATGGCATTTTAGAGATGTAGCAAGAATTGCCATGGCAGAAGTAGCTTCTTGCAAGATGGAAAACATACACATCAATAAAAAGTTGTCAGTTGCATAGAGAAAAATAGTGTTAAACTGCTGTATAGAACATGTGTTGTTGTATGTATATGAAACGTGGACAATAAACAAAGAAGCTGAGAAAATGTTTGTGGAAATATGGCTTATGAGGAAAATAGAATGAAAACCATAAGTTAGTATTTGTTTAACACTTATTTCAGTTTTTGTGTACCATTTGTTTTAGCGTTTAGTTACCATTTAGACACCACACCTGATTATATCTTGATCTAATATATATGAAAGTCTGACATTTCAGCCTTTGCAGTAGTATCTGCAGTGGTATTATCATTACCTTCTTAGTGTCTGGTTACCAATTGTATGTGTATTGTAATCGCGTTATGGTGTCTTTGCACATTAATGATATTATTGAAGTATTAGATGACATTTCATTTGCCTCTTTGGCACCAAAATTGATAAGGTTTCACTTTGTTTTGTAGCACCATACACAGAGTACAAAGTCCAGGTTGCTGCTGTGACAAATGGAGGCAGAGGAGAATTTAGTGATCCATTCCCAGCCTTAACTGAAATTGCAGGTCAGAGAATATTAAAATCATATACCAGCTTTTTTAACAGGTTAACTCCTGTGAAGTGAATAAATGAATTATACTTAGGCTGAAATACTTGAAACACATAGCCACTGGTATTGTTTGAATGTGGAGCATTTGTTATTTCCCGCCGTTATTACAAATTTAAAATGAAGGCTTTCTTTTTGCACATAATTGGTTGGAGCTGTGTAATTGTTAGAGTCTATGTATATTTGAGCAATCTATTGTTCATCAAATACAATATTCAAAATGTCTTTTCTTTGTTGACTTTATGGCTGCAATTTAGCAGATGTTGAGAGACGGTTGAGCTTGGCGTTTTATGACCTGTTGACTGCACAGAGATTCCTGAAGACTGATTAACTCTCGTTTCCACCCAAATTGGTATATGGTTGGTTACTCCATTTGCTAACTGTCGGTCTGTTCTACCTATGCAAGTTGCTTGGCACTCAACTTTCTTTTGCTTTCTTTGCCCAAATTGTCAAAGAACATTTCAAGCCAAAATAGGCCTTATCAGCCATCTTAGAACTCACGGCTCCATACTTTCAACCCCACTGGATGAAATGAATGGTCATCATCATTCTTGATGGACAAACGATCATGAAATAGTTAGAAGAATGTTTATTATACTAGTTCTTTGAAATTACTATTATCCTATAGTCTATAGTCCTGTTATAATTTTTCAAATTTTTCTTAGCTAAAGCTATTTTTGTCTTTTTTCCCCCCAGTTTCTTTATTTTCATTGTGTTCTCCAGGTTTTCTCCATTAAGGTTCTTTCTGATAATAAAATAAAAATAAAATGTGTTTGTTTGGCAGCTCCTGGCACACCAAGAAATTTGAATGTAACAAAACTGAGCCCTAACTCAGTACACCTGTCTTGGGATCCACCACTTGTCTTCTACAAGACCATAGACAACTACATGATTAAAGGCTTTGATCATCGTGGTAATGACATCAATGAGACGGTCAAAGGTCAAACCACCAAGGTATTTTCTTCTGTTAGCATGTAAAATGTTTAAAAAGTTTTTAACAAAAATGTTAGTTAGTTGTTCTTTTCAGAATGTCACAATCAACGACAGCATCTATGGACTGTTTATGATGTTTAGGTCATTTTACGTTTTTAAAACTACAAACATTCATTAATTGGTGCCTGTGCAGAATGGAAGGAATAAATGGTATGACAGAATCATCAATGTTAAATTCATGAAGAGAACTAGACAAATACCAATGTGAAATTCACGGAGAGAACTAGACAAATACCAATGAACAAAGAAATGAAGAAAAGATGCTGGCACTAGATATCCATTTAAAAAAAAAGTTAGTAGCTTATCCTATACAGGATGTAGCAGTCAACTCCAGCATATTTTGACTGTGATTCTTGGGCAAGTTTACGTTCAGAAGTTTGCCATTGCTTTCTGAATGACCGGCACTCATACCATTGTGTGGAAACCAATGTAAGGCGGCCTGCTTCCAAATCACCCGATGCGTTTTGAATGCTGTATGCGGGATTGCCGGTCTCCGTGGCGATGGCATTACGGAAGCAATTCGAAACAGAGCAGTGACCGATTTGACAGCAGACTGTGTCGCACTGGTTTTAATGTGCTAGTATGGGTGCCAGTTATTCAGAAAGCAATGGCAAACTACTGAACGTAAAACTTGCCAAGACATCAACAACGGCAGTAAAATGCTGGTATTGACAGCAGCGTCTCGTAAAGGATATGCAACTTTGAAAAACAATGCAGGATTACGAATTACATTCGTAACACAGTCGCCACAGGGCTGGTTCATCCATAGATATTTATACATTGAGAAAACACGAGAAAATTATAACTGGAAAAGCCTTAGTTTTGAGCCCACAAGGTAAAAGAAATAGAAGAGGACCTAAAAACCCATGAAGAAGGGAAGTAGAGGTTGAGTTGAGTTAAAAACTGACATCACTGCACTCAGGACATTCCCATATGTGCTCCGTCCCCTCGTTCAACAGCCAGCGAAAAGTCATACTACTAATCTTCCCACCGCTATCTGATTGAAAGTTATCCTGTCTTCTCTCTGTTTTGAGATTATTCCAGAACCCCTGCCGATCCCCTGCGATCTCATTCTTTCCACATACGGGTTCTCAATCTGTTACCCCGCCTTCTCCACCTGGTCCCACAATGCTCGACCACTTCCCCTTTGTCCATAGGCAGTCTATCACCAAAAGGTGTATTCCCTGCCAGCCTATCATCCTGTTCATTCCCCCACAACCCCGCATGGCCAGGGCAAAATATCCATACAATTCTCACAATCTGTGACCTCTGAAGCGACGATAGCCATTCCACATGAAACATTCCTTTTTCCACCTTACTAAGCATACTCTTTGAATCCGTAATGAAAACAATGTGTGTTGCAATAGTCTCCTCTAGCCACCGGAATGCTGCTGTTACTGCCTCCACCTCCATTCTCATGCTGGAGATCGTAATCTCATGTGCCAGACTCTCCTTTTTCAAGACTCGTCCATTAGCCTTTGCAATAAAACCCCAGCCACTACGTCTGTTTCTCACCACTGACCCATCGGTGTAGATGATTATGTCACCTTGATGTGTGTTACTCTGGATCAGCTGTTGCACTTCAAACTCAGCGCGGCCCGCTGCCCATTCTTTGCACTCACGGCCCAGTGTTATTATTACATTGTGCCAGGCCGTCATGTCTTCTGGAACTTCAACCCACTCTCTTTCACTATTGGTGAGGGAAGTAAGAAACAGAAATGATCAATATGAGAAGGACAAGGTCACAGAGCTGTATGGGACAGCTAAAGATGGGAGGACATGGACAGAGCTGTATGGGATAGCTAAAGATAGGAGGGCATGGACAGAGCTGTATGGGATAGCTAAAGATGGGAGGGCATGGACAGAGCTGTATGGGATAGCTAAAGATGGGAGAGCATGGACAGAGCTGTATGGGATAGCTAAAGATGGGAGGGCATAGACAGAGCTATATGGGATAGCTAAAGATGGGAGGGCATGGACAGAGCTGTATGGGATAGCTAAAGATGGGAGGGCATGGACAGCTGTATGGGATAGCTAAAGATGGGAGGGCATGGACAGAGCTGTATGGGATAGCTAAAGATGGGAGGACATGGACAGAGCTGTATGGGATAGCTAAAGATGGGAGGACTTGGTCAGAGCTGTATGGGATAGCTAAGGATGGGAGGGCATGGTCAGAGCTGTAAGGGATAGCTAAAGATTGGAGGGCATGGACAGAGCTGTATGGGACAGCTAAAGATGGGAGGGCATGGACAGAGCTGTATGGGACAGCTAAAGATGGGAGGGCATGGACAGAGCTGTATGGGACAGCTAAAGATGGGAGGGCATGGACAGAGCTGTATGGGATAGCTAAAGATGGGAGGGCATGGACAGAGCTGTATGGGACAGCTAAAGATGGGAGGGCATGGACAGAGCTGTATGGGATAGCTAAAAATGGGAGGGCATGGACAGAGCTGTATGGGATAGCTAAAGATGGGAGGACATGGACAGAGCTGTATGGGATAGCTAAAGATGGGAGGATATGGACAGAGCTGTATGGGATAGCTAAAGATGGGAGGGCATGGACAGAGCTGTATGGGATAGCTAAAGATGGGAGGGCATGGACAGAGCTGTATGGGATAGCTAAGGATGGGAGGGCATGGACAGAGTTGTAAGGGATAGCTAAAGATTGGAGGGCATGGACAGAGCTGTATGGGACAGCTAAAGATGGGAGGACATGGTCAGAGCTGTATGGGATAGCTAAAGATGGGAGGACATGGACAGAGCTGTATGGGATAGCTAAAGATGGGAGGACATGGTCAGAGCTGTATGGGATAGCTAAGGATGGGAGGGCATGGACAGAGTTGTAAGGGATAGCTAAAGATTGGAGGGCATGGACAGAGCTGTATGGGACAGCTAAAGATGGGAGGGCATGGACAGAGCTGTATGGGACAGCTAAAGATGGGAGGGCATGGACAGAGCTGTATGGGACAGCTAAAGATGGGAGGGCATGGACAGAGCTGTATGGGATAGCTAAAGATGGGAGGGTTTGCAGTGAGTTGATTCAGGGTCTATGCCTCATTGGAGGATAGAGGGCAAAAGAAGAAGAAAAAGACGGACTGATGGAATCAGTAATCCAATTCAACACTAGCAGAAAGGATCATGGTAGAGATCGCAGCAGAGTATGTATCCAATTGGCATTGGGAATTATAAATAACATTCTTGTTGACATTTTCAGAAGGAGATATAACACATTTGGACATGTCTGTAGGCAGTGTTGTCAGCATAGAATGATGAAGTCTAATATTGTGCAGCTTTAGTTTGCACCATGAACTGATGATATTTTATAGCATCATTCTGCATGATGTCTAAATTGTATGTGTAGGCATAAATAGCCGAGTGATAGTATACCAGTTAAGCCAAGAATAGTATCATCGTAATCCTAGCAAGCACTTCGTATGAGGTGAATAAGTTACAAGGGTCGGTCAGAAAGTAATGTACCACATTTTTTTTCTCAGCTGATAATGAAGATAGAAGCATGGCATTTTGCATACTTCACATATACCATGTACCAATTGTTTGCACCAAATTGCAACCTGACCGGCTAAATAATATGGCTGACCTAAACCGTTGAAATGAAGCGCATTAGCAACTTGGGTTATGAGCAGCGAATTGTGATAGAATTTCTCGTTGCAGAGAAGAAAACTGTTGTGAACGTTCACAAGTGTCTATGTGATGTGTACATAAATTTTGCAGTTGATAGGAGTATAGTCATTCGCTGGGTTAAGAGAATCAAAGAATCAGGAAGTGGAGATATGGAGCTGCTTGATCGGCCATGATGTGGATGTCCTGCCAGAGCCACCAATATATAAATGTTGAAATGTGCCGAGGGCATTATTCTTACTGATAGATGAATCACTACTCAGCAATTGGCCTTACAGCTGTCAGTCAGCAATGATAGTACAAACGCAGTTATAAAACTCTTTGATTTTCATAGTTTGGTTGCTGCAGATGATCACTGTCTCAAAAGGCTGTATAGTGTTTCCCAAAAAACGGGCCTTCACAGCCAATAGAATTTTGGTACAGGGGACAGGGCGTTTTCAAATGTTCCACTACAGGACAAAATGGCATTGAGGTGAGGCGATTTTCCCCCACTTCTCCGAGGTGGTGAAGCCAGCCAAGGGTCATACATCATTGACACATTGAAACTGAAAGAAAGTTACAACAAAGACCTTTGATGACGGTGACATTCAGTACCCACTCATGATGGGAGATTTCACTTGCATTATTGAAGTGAGTGATGCATATTGTGAGGATGGAAACAATACCATCACCACACCTGTAGGTCAGCGTGGCCAAATGGATAAGAATGCCTGCTCTTAAACTTCCAGAGTGCTGATGCCGAGGAGTGGGTTCAACACCTACACTGGTCAGTTGGACAAAAAATTCTGACTTCTTGTACTTGACTTGGGGACGTACATTACAAGTACCTCAGAAGACAGAGTGGGTTTGCCTGATGATGAGGGACACTGATAATAGGGAAAGCTAATTCACATGCAAAATTCAGTCCAGTGCTACTAGAAGTAGTGCATATGGACTATACTTGACTTCTTCTTCTTCTTCTTCTTCTTCTTCTTCTTCTTCTTCTTCTTCTTCTTCTTCTTCTTCTTCTTCTTCTTCTTCTTCTTCTTCTTCTTCTTCTTCTTCTTCTTCTTCTTCTTCTTCTTCTTCTTCTTCTTCTTCTTCTTCTTCTTCTTCTTCTTCTTCTTTTTCTTCTTCTTCTTCTTCTTCTTCTTCTTCTTCTTCTTCTTCTTCTTCTTCTTCTTCTTCTTCTTCTTCTTCTTCTTCTTCTTCTTCTTCTTCTTCTTCTTCTTCTTCTTCTTCTTTTTCTTCTTCTTCTTCTTCTTCTTCTTCTTCTTCTTCTTCTTCTTCTTCTTCTTCTTCTTCTTCTTCTTCTTCTTCTTCTTCTTCTTCTTCTTCTTCTTCTTCTTCTTCTTCTTCTTCTTCTTCTTCTTCTTCTTCTTCTTCTTCTTCTTCTTCTTCTTCTTCTTCTTCTTCTTCTTCTTCTTCTTCTTCTTCTTCTTCTTCTTCTTCTTCTTCTTCTGCGTTCATCCGGAGTTTTTTTTTGGACATGATTGCATTGTGCCTGTTTACAGCAGAGCTGTGTTCTTGCGCTGTTAGGCAGACACATCCGACTTCTGCAGGCATTTGTTGACCGGGTTAACCTTCCCAGGTGCTTGAGTTCAAAGCATGCTAGTACTCAAAAAAAAAAATATAAGTCTTCAGTCATAATAACCTGATGTGACATAAATAAATGACTGATTACTGTAATACAGGTGGACGATCTAATGTATGATTTGTAAATAAAATTGTAAATAAGATAATGATTTGTTTCTTGGAGAAGAGCTTTGTTGAAAAAAAAAACATTACAAATTTGATTATCTTGCAGCATGTTCTGGCTAATTTGATTTCAAACTCTCGATACCATGTGAAAGTGGCCGCCATCACCAATTACATTTTTAGCGGCAAGAGAGGCTTTGGAGATTTCACAGATCCATATATATTTACTCTTGGGGGTATGTGAAATTTGTCTACCACTTACCATTTATTCACTTTTGAAGATCTTTTCAACTTTATCTTTTCTACCACTTACATTTTGTTCCAGCTTTTGATATTTTTCACATATTCAGTTTGTCAACCGCTTACCATTTGTTCCCATTTGGAGATATTCTACTTGCATTCATCTTTTCTGCCACTTACCTTTTGTTAAACTTGGAGATCTTGGCCTCGCCTTTATCTTTTTTTTTCCCCATTTACCTTTTGTTCAGATTTGGAGATCTTTTCCTTGTCTGTATCATTTCTACCACTTACCTTTTATTTCTGCTGGGAGATCTTTTCCTTGTCTTTATCATTTCTACAGTTTACCTGTTGTTTCTACTTGAAGATCTTTTCCTTGTTTTTATCTTTTCTACAATTTACCTTTTGTTAAACTTGGAGATCTTTTCCTTGTCTATCTTTTCTACAGCTTGCCTGTTGTTCCCATTTGGAGATCTTTTCCTCGTCTTTATCTTTTCTACCACTTACCTTTTGTTCCCATTTGGAGATCTTTTCCTTATATTTGTCTTTTCCACCACTTACCTTTTGTTCCCATTTGGAGATCTTTTTCCTGCATTCATTTTTCTTTGAATTATCTTTCATTTGCCTTGGAGGTTTTTTTTTTTCCTTTTCCTTATCTCATCTAACCGTTACCATTTGTTCATCACTGGAGGTATGTTTTCCTTGAATGCTCCTCTCTGTGGTTTGCCTTTCGAGATATGTTATCTTGTTCAACATAATTATGTTTTCATTGTTCGTCTTACCAACAACTTCACTTTGGTTCAACAATAGAGATATATTTTGTTTTGTATTTAATTTACCATTTGTCAGCTCTTAAAGGATTGTTTTGTTTCAGTTTATTTACCTACAGCTTTCTATTTAGAGCAGTTCTATGTTGATTGTTCTTGACTTTTCTACATATACCATTGAACTACAAATACTAGACAATTATCCAATCTGTTTTCTGCTGTTGTATGATAACACAATGTTGTTTATTGGTAATTGTTTATAAATAGTAGATCTCATATTTCACAACTTTACCTGCACTGTCTTTGATATGACTGAGAATCAAATGGCAGGAGAGAATGAGAAACATTACAGAACTGGAGCATGCCAGTTAAACATCCATCATGACCACCCCCAGCTTTAGAATGCAACCACAGATCTATCATGGCAGCCCCCCGCTTTAGAATGCTACCACAGATCTATCATGGCCACCCCTAGCTTTAGAATGCTACCACAGATCTATCATGGCCACCCCCAGCTTTAGAATGCTACCACAGATCTATCATGGCCACCCCCAGCTTTAGAATGCTACCACGGATCTATCATGGCCACCGTCAGCTTTAGAATGCTACCACAGATCTATCATGGCCACCCCCAGCTTTAGAATGCTACCACCGATCTATCATGGCCACCCCCAGCTTTAGAATGCTACCACAGATCTATCATGGCCACCCCCAGCTTTAGAATGCTACCACCGATCTATCATGGCCACCCCCAGCTTTAGAATGCTACCACAGATCTATCATGGCCACCTCCAGCTTTAGAATGCTACCACCGATCTATCATGGCCACCCCCAGCTTTAGAATGCTACCACAGATCTATCATGGCCACCTCCAGCTTTAGAATGCTACCACCGATCTATCATGGCCACCCCCAGCTTTAGAATGCTACCACAGATCTATCATGGCCACCCCCAGCTTTAGAATGCTACCATGGATCTATCATGGCAAACCCCAGCTTTAGAATGCTACCACAGATCTATCATGGCCACCCCAGCTTTAGAATGCTACCACAGATCTATCATGGCCACCTCCAGCTTTAGAATGCTACCACAGATCTATCATGGCCACCCCCAGCTTTAGAATGCTACCACAGATCTATCATGGCCACCTCCAGCTTTAGAATGCTACCACAGATCTATCATGGCCACCCCCAGCTTTAGAATGCTACCACAGATCTATCATGGCTACCTCCAGCTTTAGATTGCTACCACAGATCTATCATGGCCAACCCCAGCTTTAGAATGCTACCACAGATCTATCATGGCCACCCCCAGCTTTAGAATGCTACCACAGATCATCTATCATGGCCACCTCCAGCTTTAGAATGCTACCACAGATAATCTATCATGGCCACCCCCAGCTTTAGAATGCTGCCACAGATTATCTATCATGGCCACCCCCAGCTTTAGAATGCTACCACAGATCATCTATCATGGCCACCCCCAGCTTTAGAATGCTGCCACAGATCATCTATCATGGCCACCTCCAGCTTTAGAATGCTACCACAGATTATCTATCATGGCCACCCCCAGCTTTAGAATGCTACCACAGATCTATCATGGCCACCTCCAGCTTTAGAATGCTACCACAGATCTATCATGGCCACCCCCAGCTTAAGAATGCTATCACAGATCTATCATGGCCACCCCCAGCTTTAGAATGCTACCACAGATCTATCATGGCCACCCCCAGCTTTAGAATGCTACCACAGATTATCTATCATGGCCACCCCCAGCTTTAGAATGCTACCACAGATCATCTATAATGGCCACCCCCAGCTTTAGAAAGCTACCACAGATCATCTATCATGGCCACCCCCAGCTTTAGAATGCTACCACAGATCTATCATGGCAACCCCCAGCTTTAAAATGCTACCACAGATTATCTATCATGGCCACCCCCAGCTTTAGAATGCTACCACAGATCTATCATGGCCACCTCCAGCTTTAGAATGCTACCACAGATCTATCATGGCCACTTCCAGCTTTAGAATGCTACCACAGATCTATCATGGCCACCCCCAGCTTTAGAATGCTACCACAGATTATCTATCATGGCCACCTTCAGCTTTAGAATGCTACCACAGATCTATCATGGCCACCCCCAGCTTTAGAATGCTACCACAGATCTATCATGGCCACCCCCAGCTTTAGAATGCTACCACAGATTATCTATCATGGCCACCCCCAGCTTTATAATTCTACCACAGATCTATCATGGCCACCTCCAGCTTTAGAATGCTACCACAGATCTATCATGGCCACCCCCAGCTTTAGAATGCTACCACCGATCTATCATGGCCACCTCCAGCTTTAGAATGCTACCACAGATCTATCATGGCCACCTCCAGCTTTAGAATGCTACCACAGATCTATCATGGCCACCTCCAGCTTTAGAATGCTACCACAGATCTATCATGGCCACCCCCAGCTTTAGAATGCTACCACAGATCTATCATGGCCACCCCCAGCTTTAGAATGCTACCACAGATCTATCATGGCCACCCCCAGCTTTAGAATGCTACCACAGATCTATCATGGCCACCTCCAGCTTTAGAATGCTACCACAGATCTATCATGGCCACCTCCAGCTTAATAATGCTACCACAGATCTATCATGGCGACCTCCAGCTTTAGAATGCTACCACAGATCATCTATCATGGCCACCCCCAGCTTTAGAATGCTACCACTGATCATCTATCATGGCCACCCTCAGCTTTAGAATGCTACCACAGGTCATCTATCATGGCCACCTCCAGCTTTAGAATGCTACCACAGATCATCTATCATGGACAGCTCCAGCTTTAGAATGCTACCACAGATCTATCATGGCCACCTCCAGCTTTAGAATGCTACCACAGATCATCTATCATGGTAACCTCCAGCTTTAGAATGCTACCACAGATCATCTATCATGGCCACCCCGAGCTTTAGAATGCTACCACAGATCTATCATGGCCACCCTCAGCTTTAGAATGCTACCACAGATCTATCATGGCCACCCCCAGCTTTAGAATGCTACCACAGATCTATCATGGCCACCTCCAGCTTTAGAATGCTACCACAGATCTATCATGGCCACCTCCAGCTTTAGAATACTACCACAGATCTATCATGGCCACCTCCAGCTTTAGAATCCTACGACAGATCATCTATCATGGCCACCCCGAGCTTTAGAATGCCACCACAGATCTATCATGGCCACCCCCAGCTTTAGAATGCTACCACAGATCTGTCATGGCCACCTCCAGCTTTAGAATGCTACGACAGATCATCTATCATGGCCACCCCCAACTTTAGAATGCTACCACAGATCATCTATCATGGACACCCCCAGCTTTAGAATGCTACCACAGATCTATCATGGCCACCTCCAGCTTTAGAATGCTACCACAGATCATCTATCATGGCCACCTCCAGCTTTAGAATGCTACCACAGATCATCTATCATGGCCACCCCGAGCTTTAGAATGCTACCACAGATCTATCATGGCCACCCTCAGCTTTAGAATGCTACCACAGATCTATCATGGCCACCCCCAGCTTTAGAATGCTACCACAGATCTATCATGGCCACCTCCAGCTTTAGAATGCTACCACAGATCTATCATGGCCACCTCCAGCTTTAGAATACTACCACAGATCTATCATGGCCAACTCCAGCTTTAGAATGCTACGACAGATCATCTATCATGGCCACCCCGAGCTTTAGAATGCTACCACAGATCTATCATGGCCACCCCCAGCTTTAGAATGCTACCACAGATCTGTCATGGCCACCTCCAGCTTTAGAATGCTACGACAGATCATCTATCATGGCCACCCCCAACTTTAGAATGCTACCACAGATCATCTATCATGGCCACCCCCAGCTTTAGAATGCTGCCACAGATCATCTATCATGGCCACCCCCAGCTTTAGAATGCTACGACAGATCATCTATCATGGCCACCCCCAGCTTTATAATGCTACGACAGATCATCTATCATGGCCGCCCCCAGCTTTAGAATGCTACCACAGATCATCTATCATGGCCACCCCCAGCTTTAGAATGCTACTTTAGATCTATCATGGCCACCTCCAGCTTTAGAATGCTACGACAGATCATCTATCATGGCCACCTCCAGCTTTAGAATGCTACGACAGATCATCTATCATGGCCACCTCCAGCTTTAGAATGCTACTATAGATCTATCATGGCCACCTCCAGCTTTAGAATGCTACGACAGATCATCTATCATGGCCACCTCCAGCTTTAGAATGCTACGACAGATCATCTATCATGGCCACCTCCAGCTTTAGAATGCTACGACAGATCATCTATCATGGCCACCCCAGCTTTAGAATGCTATGACAGATCATCTATCATGGCCACCTCCAGCTTTAGAATGCTACGACAGATCATCTATCATGGCCACCCCCAGCTTTAGAATGCTATGACAGATCTATCATGGCCACCCCCAGCTTTAGAATGCTACCATAGATCTATAATGGCCACCCCCAGCTTTAGAATGCTATGACAGATCATCTATCATGGCCACCCCCAACTTTAGAATGCTACAACAGATCATCTATCATGGCCACCCCCAGCTTTAGAATGCTACCACAGATCTATCATGGCCACCCCCAGCTTTAGAATGCTACCACAGATCTATCATGGCCACCCCCAGCTTTAGAATGCTATGACAGATCATCTATCATGGCCATCCCCAGCTTTAGAATGCTGCCACAGATCATCTATCATGGCCACCCCCAGCTTTAGAATGCTACGACAGATCATCTATCATGGCCACCCCCAGCTTTAGAATGCTACCACAGATCATCTATCATGGCCACCCCCAGCTTTAGAATGCTACCATAGATCTATCATGGCCACCCCCAGCTTTAGATTGCTACCACAGATCTATCATGGCCACCTCCAGCTTTAGAATGCTACCACAGATCTATCATGGCCACCTCCAGCTTTAGAATGCTACCACAGATCATCTATCATGGCCACCCCCAGCTTTAGAATGCTACGACAGATCATCTATCATGGCCACCCCCAGCTTTAGAATGCTACAACAGATCATCTATCATGGCCACCCCCAGCTTTAGAATGCTACGACAGATCATCTATCATGACCACCCCCAGCTTTAGAATGCTACGACAGATCATCTATCATGGCCACCCCCAGCTTTAGAATGCTATGACAGATCATCTATCATGGCCACCCCCAGCTTTAGAATGCTACAACAGATCATCTATCATGGCCACCCCCAGCTTTAGAATGCTACAACAGATCATCTATCATGGCCACCCCCAGCTTTAGAATGCTACGACAGATCATCTATCATGGCCACCCCCAGCTTTAGAATGCTACAACAGATAATCTATCATGGCCACCTCCAGCTTTAGAATGCTACAACAGATCATCTATCATGGCCACCCCCAGCTTTAGATTGCTACAACAGATCATCTATCATGGCCACCTCCAGCTTTAGAATGCTATGACAGATCATCTATCATGGCCACCCCCAGCTTTAGAATGCTACAACAGATCATCTATCATGGCCACCCCCAGCTTTAGAATGCTACCACAGATCTATCATGGCCACCCTCAGCATTAGAATGCTACCACAGATCTATCATGGCCACCCCCAGCTTTAGAATGCTACCACAGATCTATCATGGCCACCTTCAGCTTTAGAATGCTACCACAGATCTATCATGGCCACCTCCAGCTTTAGAATACTACCACAGATCTATCATGGCCAACTCCAGCTTTAGAATGCTACGACAGATCATCTATCATGGCCACCCGGAGCTTTAGAATGCTACCACAGATCTGTCATGGCCACCTCCAGCTTTAGAATGCTACGACAGATCATCTATCATGGCCACCCCCAACTTTAGAATGCTGCCACAGATCATCTATCATGGCCACCCCCAGCTTTAGAATGCTACGACAGATCATCTATCATGGCCACCCCCAGCTTTATAATGCTACGACAGATCATCTATCATGGCCGCCCCCAGCTTTAGAATGCTACCACAGATCATCTATCATGGCCACCCCCAGCTTTAGAATGCTACTTTAGATCTATCATGGCCACCTCCAGCTTTAGAATGCTACGACAGATCATCTATCATGGCCACCTCCAGCTTTAGAATGCTACGACAGATCATCTATCATGGCCACCTCCAGCTTTAGAATGCTACTATAGATCTATCATGGCCACCTCCAGCTTTAGAATGCTACGACAGATCATCTATCATGGCCACCCCCAGCTTTAGAATGCTACGACAGATCATCTATCATGGCCACCTCCAGCTTTAGAATGCTACGACAGATCATCTATCATGGCCACCCCAGCTTTAGAATGCTATGACAGATCATCTATCATCGCCACCTCCAGCTTTAGAATGCTACGACAGATCATCTATCATGGCCACCCCCAGCTTTAGAATGCTACGACAGATCATCTATCATGGCCACCCCCAACTTTAGAATGCTACTATAGATCTATCATGGCCACCTCCAGCTTTAGAATGCTATGACAGATCTATCATGGCCACCCCCAGCTTTAGAATGCTCTCATAGATCTATAATGGCCACCCCCAGCTTTAGAATGCTATGACAGATCATCTATCATGGCCACCCCCAGCTTTAGAATGCTACAACAGATCATCTATCATGGCCACCCCCAGCTTTAGAATGCTACCACAGATCTATCATGGCCACCCCCAGCTTTAGAATGCTACCACAGATCTATCATGGCCACCCCCAGCTTTAGAATGCTATGACAGATCATCTATCATGGCCACCCCCAGCTTTAGAATGCTGCCACAGATCATCTATCATGGCCACCCCCAGCTTTAGAATGCTACGACAGATCATCTATCATGGCCACCCCCAGCTTTAGAATGCTACCACAGATCTATCATGGCCACCCCCAGCTTTAGAATGCTACCACAGATCTATCATGGCCACCCCCAGCTTTAGAATGCTATGACAGATCATCTATCATGGCCACCCCCAGCTTTAGAATGCTGCCACAGATCATCTATCATGGCCACCCCCAGCTTTAGAATGCTACGACAGATCATCTATCATGGCCACCCCCAGCTTTAGAATGCTACCACAGATCATCTATCATGGCCACCCCCAGCTTTAGAATGCTACCATAGATCTATCATGGCCACCCCCAGCTTTAGAATGCTATGACAGATCATCTATCATGGCCACCCCCAGCTTTAGAATGCTACAACAGATCATCTATCATGGCCACCCCCAGCTTTAGAATGCTACCACAGATCTATCATGGCCACCCTCAGCATTAGAATGCTACCACAGATCTATCATGGCCACCCCCAGCTTTAGAATGCTACCACAGATCTATCATGGCCACCTTCAGCTTTAGAATGCTACCACAGATCTATCATGGCCACCTCCAGCTTTAGAATACTACCACAGATCTATCATGGCCAACTCCAGCTTTAGAATGCTACGACAGATCATCTATCATGGCCACCCGGAGCTTTAGAATGCTACCACAGATCTATCATGGCCACCTCCAGCTTTAGAATGCTACCACAGATCATCTATCATGGCCACCCCCAGCTTTAGAATGCTACGACAGATCATCTATCATGGCCACCCCCAGCTTTAGAATGCTACAACAGATCATCTATCATGGCCACCCCCAGCTTTAGAATGCTACGACAGATCATCTATCATGACCACCCCCAGCTTTAGAATGCTACGACAGATCATCTATCATGGCCACCCCCAGCTTTAGAATGCTATGACAGATCATCTATCATGGCCACCCCCAGCTTTAGAATGCTACAACAGATCATCTATCATGGCCACCCCCAGCTTTAGAATGCTACAACAGATCATCTATCATGGCCACCCCCAGCTTTAGAATGCTACGACAGATCATCTATCATGGCCACCCCCAGCTTTAGAATGCTACAACAGATAATCTATCATGGCCACCTCCAGCTTTAGAATGCTACAACAGATCATCTATCATGGCCACCCCCAGCTTTAGATTGCTACAACAGATCATCTATCATGGCCACCTCCAGCTTTAGAATGCTATGACAGATCATCTATCATGGCCACCCCCAGCTTTAGAATGCTACAACAGATCATCTATCATGGCCACCCCCAGCTTTAGAATGCTACCACAGATCTATCATGGCCACCCTCAGCATTAGAATGCTACCACAGATCTATCATGGCCACCCCCAGCTTTAGAATGCTACCACAGATCTATCATGGCCACCTTCAGCTTTAGAATGCTACCACAGATCTATCATGGCCACCTCCAGCTTTAGAATACTACCACAGATCTATCATGGCCAACTCCAGCTTTAGAATGCTACGACAGATCATCTATCATGGCCACCCGGAGCTTTAGAATGCTACCACAGATCTGTCATGGCCACCTCCAGCTTTAGAATGCTACGACAGATCATCTATCATGGCCACCCCCAACTTTAGAATGCTGCCACAGATCATCTATCATGGCCACCCCCAGCTTTAGAATGCTACGACAGATCATCTATCATGGCCACCCCCAGCTTTATAATGCTACGACAGATCATCTATCATGGCCGCCCCCAGCTTTAGAATGCTACCACAGATCATCTATCATGGCCACCCCCAGCTTTAGAATGCTACTTTAGATCTATCATGGCCACCTCCAGCTTTAGAATGCTACGACAGATCATCTATCATGGCCACCTCCAGCTTTAGAATGCTACGACAGATCATCTATCATGGCCACCTCCAGCTTTAGAATGCTACTATAGATCTATCATGGCCACCTCCAGCTTTAGAATGCTACGACAGATCATCTATCATGGCCACCCCCAGCTTTAGAATGCTACGACAGATCATCTATCATGGCCACCTCCAGCTTTAGAATGCTACGACAGATCATCTATCATGGCCACCCCAGCTTTAGAATGCTATGACAGATCATCTATCATCGCCACCTCCAGCTTTAGAATGCTACGACAGATCATCTATCATGGCCACCCCCAGCTTTAGAATGCTACGACAGATCATCTATCATGGCCACCCCCAACTTTAGAATGCTACTATAGATCTATCATGGCCACCTCCAGCTTTAGAATGCTATGACAGATCTATCATGGCCACCCCCAGCTTTAGAATGCTCTCATAGATCTATAATGGCCACCCCCAGCTTTAGAATGCTATGACAGATCATCTATCATGGCCACCCCCAGCTTTAGAATGCTACAACAGATCATCTATCATGGCCACCCCCAGCTTTAGAATGCTACCACAGATCTATCATGGCCACCCCCAGCTTTAGAATGCTACCACAGATCTATCATGGCCACCCCCAGCTTTAGAATGCTATGACAGATCATCTATCATGGCCACCCCCAGCTTTAGAATGCTGCCACAGATCATCTATCATGGCCACCCCCAGCTTTAGAATGCTACGACAGATCATCTATCATGGCCACCCCCAGCTTTAGAATGCTACCACAGATCTATCATGGCCACCCCCAGCTTTAGAATGCTACCACAGATCTATCATGGCCACCCCCAGCTTTAGAATGCTATGACAGATCATCTATCATGGCCACCCCCAGCTTTAGAATGCTGCCACAGATCATCTATCATGGCCACCCCCAGCTTTAGAATGCTACGACAGATCATCTATCATGGCCACCCCCAGCTTTAGAATGCTACCACAGATCATCTATCATGGCCACCCCCAGCTTTAGAATGCTACCATAGATCTATCATGGCCACCCCCAGGTTTAGATTGCTACCACAGATCTATCATGGCCACCCCCAGCTTTAGAATGCTACGACAGATCATCTATCATGACCACCCCCATCTTTAGAATGCTACCACAGATCTATCATGGCCACCCTCAGCTTTAGAATGCTACCACAGATCTATCATGGCCACCCCCAGCTTTAGAATGCTACCACAGATCTATCATGGCCACCTCCAGCTTTAGAATGCTACCACAGATCTATCATGGCCACCTCCAGCTTTAGAATACTACCACAGATCTATCATGGCCACCTCCAGCTTTAGAATCCTACGACAGATCATCTATCATGGCCACCCCGAGCTTTAGAATGCCACCACAGATCTATCATGGCCACCCCCAGCTTTAGAATGCTACCACAGATCTGTCATGGCCACCTCCAGCTTTAGAATGCTACGACAGATCATCTATCATGGCCACCCCCAACTTTAGAATGCTACCACAGATCATCTATCATGGACACCCCCAGCTTTAGAATGCTACCACAGATCTATCATGGCCACCTCCAGCTTTAGAATGCTACCACAGATCATCTATCATGGCCACCTCCAGCTTTAGAATGCTACCACAGATCATCTATCATGGCCACCCCGAGCTTTAGAATGCTACCACAGATCTATCATGGCCACCCTCAGCTTTAGAATGCTACCACAGATCTATCATGGCCACCCCCAGCTTTAGAATGCTACCACAGATCTATCATGGCCACCTCCAGCTTTAGAATGCTACCACAGATCTATCATGGCCACCTCCAGCTTTAGAATACTACCACAGATCTATCATGGCCAACTCCAGCTTTAGAATGCTACGACAGATCATCTATCATGGCCACCCCGAGCTTTAGAATGCTACCACAGATCTATCATGGCCACCCCCAGCTTTAGAATGCTACCACAGATCTGTCATGGCCACCTCCAGCTTTAGAATGCTACGACAGATCATCTATCATGGCCACCCCCAACTTTAGAATGCTACCACAGATCATCTATCATGGCCACCCCCAGCTTTAGAATGCTGCCACAGATCATCTATCATGGCCACCCCCAGCTTTAGAATGCTACGACAGATCATCTATCATGGCCACCCCCAGCTTTATAATGCTACGACAGATCATCTATCATGGCCGCCCCCAGCTTTAGAATGCTACCACAGATCATCTATCATGGCCACCCCCAGCTTTAGAATGCTACTTTAGATCTATCATGGCCACCTCCAGCTTTAGAATGCTACGACAGATCATCTATCATGGCCACCTCCAGCTTTAGAATGCTACGACAGATCATCTATCATGGCCACCTCCAGCTTTAGAATGCTACTATAGATCTATCATGGCCACCTCCAGCTTTAGAATGCTACGACAGATCATCTATCATGGCCACCTCCAGCTTTAGAATGCTACGACAGATCATCTATCATGGCCACCTCCAGCTTTAGAATGCTACGACAGATCATCTATCATGGCCACCCCAGCTTTAGAATGCTATGACAGATCATCTATCATGGCCACCTCCAGCTTTAGAATGCTACGACAGATCATCTATCATGGCCACCCCCAGCTTTAGAATGCTATGACAGATCTATCATGGCCACCCCCAGCTTTAGAATGCTACCATAGATCTATAATGGCCACCCCCAGCTTTAGAATGCTATGACAGATCATCTATCATGGCCACCCCCAACTTTAGAATGCTACAACAGATCATCTATCATGGCCACCCCCAGCTTTAGAATGCTACCACAGATCTATCATGGCCACCCCCAGCTTTAGAATGCTACCACAGATCTATCATGGCCACCCCCAGCTTTAGAATGCTATGACAGATCATCTATCATGGCCATCCCCAGCTTTAGAATGCTGCCACAGATCATCTATCATGGCCACCCCCAGCTTTAGAATGCTACGACAGATCATCTATCATGGCCACCCCCAGCTTTAGAATGCTACCACAGATCATCTATCATGGCCACCCCCAGCTTTAGAATGCTACCATAGATCTATCATGGCCACCCCCAGCTTTAGATTGCTACCACAGATCTATCATGGCCACCTCCAGCTTTAGAATGCTACCACAGATCTATCATGGCCACCTCCAGCTTTAGAATGCTACCACAGATCATCTATCATGGCCACCCCCAGCTTTAGAATGCTACGACAGATCATCTATCATGGCCACCCCCAGCTTTAGAATGCTACAACAGATCATCTATCATGGCCACCCCCAGCTTTAGAATGCTACGACAGATCATCTATCATGACCACCCCCAGCTTTAGAATGCTACGACAGATCATCTATCATGGCCACCCCCAGCTTTAGAATGCTATGACAGATCATCTATCATGGCCACCCCCAGCTTTAGAATGCTACAACAGATCATCTATCATGGCCACCCCCAGCTTTAGAATGCTACAACAGATCATCTATCATGGCCACCCCCAGCTTTAGAATGCTACGACAGATCATCTATCATGGCCACCCCCAGCTTTAGAATGCTACAACAGATAATCTATCATGGCCACCTCCAGCTTTAGAATGCTACAACAGATCATCTATCATGGCCACCCCCAGCTTTAGATTGCTACAACAGATCATCTATCATGGCCACCTCCAGCTTTAGAATGCTATGACAGATCATCTATCATGGCCACCCCCAGCTTTAGAATGCTACAACAGATCATCTATCATGGCCACCCCCAGCTTTAGAATGCTACCACAGATCTATCATGGCCACCCTCAGCATTAGAATGCTACCACAGATCTATCATGGCCACCCCCAGCTTTAGAATGCTACCACAGATCTATCATGGCCACCTTCAGCTTTAGAATGCTACCACAGATCTATCATGGCCACCTCCAGCTTTAGAATACTACCACAGATCTATCATGGCCAACTCCAGCTTTAGAATGCTACGACAGATCATCTATCATGGCCACCCGGAGCTTTAGAATGCTACCACAGATCTGTCATGGCCACCTCCAGCTTTAGAATGCTACGACAGATCATCTATCATGGCCACCCCCAACTTTAGAATGCTGCCACAGATCATCTATCATGGCCACCCCCAGCTTTAGAATGCTACGACAGATCATCTATCATGGCCACCCCCAGCTTTATAATGCTACGACAGATCATCTATCATGGCCGCCCCCAGCTTTAGAATGCTACCACAGATCATCTATCATGGCCACCCCCAGCTTTAGAATGCTACTTTAGATCTATCATGGCCACCTCCAGCTTTAGAATGCTACGACAGATCATCTATCATGGCCACCTCCAGCTTTAGAATGCTACGACAGATCATCTATCATGGCCACCTCCAGCTTTAGAATGCTACTATAGATCTATCATGGCCACCTCCAGCTTTAGAATGCTACGACAGATCATCTATCATGGCCACCCCCAGCTTTAGAATGCTACGACAGATCATCTATCATGGCCACCTCCAGCTTTAGAATGCTACGACAGATCATCTATCATGGCCACCCCAGCTTTAGAATGCTATGACAGATCATCTATCATCGCCACCTCCAGCTTTAGAATGCTACGACAGATCATCTATCATGGCCACCCCCAGCTTTAGAATGCTACGACAGATCATCTATCATGGCCACCCCCAACTTTAGAATGCTACTATAGATCTATCATGGCCACCTCCAGCTTTAGAATGCTATGACAGATCTATCATGGCCACCCCCAGCTTTAGAATGCTCTCATAGATCTATAATGGCCACCCCCAGCTTTAGAATGCTATGACAGATCATCTATCATGGCCACCCCCAGCTTTAGAATGCTACAACAGATCATCTATCATGGCCACCCCCAGCTTTAGAATGCTACCACAGATCTATCATGGCCACCCCCAGCTTTAGAATGCTACCACAGATCTATCATGGCCACCCCCAGCTTTAGAATGCTATGACAGATCATCTATCATGGCCACCCCCAGCTTTAGAATGCTGCCACAGATCATCTATCATGGCCACCCCCAGCTTTAGAATGCTACGACAGATCATCTATCATGGCCACCCCCAGCTTTAGAATGCTACCACAGATCTATCATGGCCACCCCCAGCTTTAGAATGCTACCACAGATCTATCATGGCCACCCCCAGCTTTAGAATGCTATGACAGATCATCTATCATGGCCACCCCCAGCTTTAGAATGCTGCCACAGATCATCTATCATGGCCACCCCCAGCTTTAGAATGCTACGACAGATCATCTATCATGGCCACCCCCAGCTTTAGAATGCTACCACAGATCATCTATCATGGCCACCCCCAGCTTTAGAATGCTACCATAGATCTATCATGGCCACCCCCAGGTTTAGATTGCTACCACAGATCTATCATGGCCACCCCCAGCTTTAGAATGCTACGACAGATCATCTATCATGACCACCCCCATCTTTAGAATGCTACAACAGATCATCTATCATGGCCACCCCCAGCTTTAGAATGCTACGACAGATCATCTATCATGGCCACCCCCAGCTTTAGAATGCTACAACAGATCATCTATCATGGCCACCCCCAGCTTTAGAATGCTACAACAGATCATCTATCATGGCCACCTCCAGCTTTAGAATGCTACGACAGATCATCTATCATGGCCACCCCCAGCTTTAGAATGCTACAACAGATCATCTATCATGGCCACCCCCAGCTTTAGAATGCTACAACAGATCATCTATCATGGCCACCCCCAGCTTTAGAATGCTACAACAGATCATCTATCATGGCCACCCCCAGCTTTAGAATGGCGAAGTGGTCAAGCCGTTTGACTCGTGCACCGAAGGTTGTGGGTTCGATTCCGGGCCGCACCCTTCGGTTTACGAGTTAAATGTTTCGGAGACTCCTGTGGGTCGTCGCTAAAAGCTACGGAGTTCGTGCTTTGTGCAACGCTTTCCGTGCTGTGGAAAGAGACCGAGCCATATGGGATAAAACCCGGTGCAATGAAGTCGACCCTGTCGACTTTTAAGCGACTTTTTTAAAATCTATCATGGCCACCCCCAGCTTTAGAATGCTACAATAGATCATCTATCATGGCCACCCCCAGCTTTAGAATGCTACAATAGATCATCTATCATGCCCACCCCCAGCTTTAGAATGCTACCACAGATCTATCATGGCCACCCTCAGCTTTAGAATGCTACCACAGATCTATCATGGCCACCCCCAGCTTTAGAATGCTACCACAGATCTATCATGGCCACCCCCAGCTTTAGAATGCTACCACAGATCTATCATGGCCACCCCCAGCTTTAGAATGCTACCACAGATCTATCATGGCCACCCACAGCTTTAGAATGCTACCACAGATCTATCATGGCCACCTACAGCTTTAGAATGCTACCACAGATCTATCATGACCACCTCCAGCTTTAGAATACTACCTCAGATCTGTCATGGCCACCTCCAGCTTTAGAATGCTACCACAGATCATCTATCATGGCCACCCCCAGCTTTAGAATACTACCACAGATCTGTCATGGCCACCTCCAGCTTTAGAATGCTACGACAGATTATCTATCATGGCCACCCCCAGCTTTAGAATGCTACAACAGATCATCTATCATGGCCACCCCCAGCTTTAGAATGCTGTGACAGATCATCTATCATGGCCACCCCCAGCTTTAGAATGCTACCATAGATCTATCATGGCCACCCCCAGCTTTAGAATGCTACAACAGATCATCTATCATGGCCATCCCCAGCTTTAGAATGCTATGACAGATCATCTATCATGGCCACCCCCAGCTTTAGAATGCTACCATAGATCAATCATGGCCACCCCCAGCTTTAGAATGCTACCATAGATCTATCATGGCCACCCCCAGCTTTAGAATGCTACCATAGATCTATCATGGCCACCCCCAGCTTTAGAATGCTACAATAGATCATCTATCATGGCCACCCCCAGCTTTAGAATGCTACCACAGATCATCTATCATGGCCACCCCCAGCTTTAGAATGCTACAACAGATCATCTATCATGGCCACCCCCAGCTTTAGAATGCTATGACAGATCATCTATCATGGCCACCCCCAGCTTTAGAATGCTATCATAGATCTATCATGGCCACCCCCAGCTTTAGAATGCTACAACAGACCATCTATCATGGCCACCCCCAGCTTTAGAATGCTATGACAGATCATCTATCATGGCCACCCCCAGCTTTAGAATGCTACCATAGATCTATCATGGCCACCCCCAGCTCTAGAATGCTACCATAGATCTATCATGGCCACCCCCAGCTTTAGAATGCTACCATAGATCTATCATGGCCACCCCCAGCTTTAGAATGCTACAATAGATCATCTATCATGGCCACCCCCAGCTTTAGAATGCTACAATAGATCATCTATCATGGCCACCCCCAGCTTTAGAATGCTACAACAGATCATCTATCATGGCCACCCCCAGCTTTAGAATGCTACAATAGATCATCTATCGTGGCCACCCCCAGCTTTAGAATGCTACAATAGATCATCTATCGTGGCCACCCCCAGCTTTAGAATGCTACCACAGATCATCTATCATGGCCACCCCCAGCTTTAGAATGCTACCACAGATCATCTATCATGGCCACCCCCAGCTTTAGAATGCTACAATAGATCATCTATCATGGCCACCCCCAGCTTTAGAATGCTACAACGGCTGGAACAGGCGGACATATTGCTGGGCTTGCATCATTGGGTGGTGTATTGGTGCATGATCAGGCAGACATTGAAATGTGTCTACGTTTGACTATATTCTTATGTATGCTTTATCCTGAAGCAGTTTCCCGCCATGGGTCAGTGATGTGATGGCGCCATCACATTTTGTAGTCCTGAGAGCAAGATGGAATAGGTGGCTAATCTTTCCCTCACTTTGGCAAGTGATGAGCCCAGACATTGAACCGACATCCGACCATGCTCATGACTTTACCAGTACAGTTCGCTATCAACTTTTGCCATTGCATCCACCTTTTGGCCATCTGACAAGATGCAGAGAGTTAATTATCATTACCTTATCTTATTTCAGATTATGATGAAAAAAACAAAATAATCTGGGATGTGGCCAGTAATGGTAAGTGACAGTTGTTGTTCCTGTTAGTGTTCATGTACACCCATGTGTATTTTATGATAATGATGATTTTTGGAGAATACCAAAAGGATGATTCCGATAGATCGTGACAGTGAGGTATTTTAGACTGACCACCAAAGTGATGTGTCACACAACCCAAAGTGATGTGTCACACAACCCAAAGTGATGTGTCA
This sequence comes from Cepaea hortensis, assembly GCA_963921405.1. Classification (NCBI taxonomy): domain Eukaryota; kingdom Metazoa; phylum Mollusca; class Gastropoda; order Stylommatophora; family Helicidae; genus Cepaea; species Cepaea hortensis. The sequence goes on from OY992882.1 coordinate 9,952,537, forward strand.
GACTGGCAAAGTGTTGTGTCAGGCAACCAAATGTTTGTTCAGAAAAGAAATGACTGTTGTATTTCAACTGTCCACCAAAAAAGATGTATCAGACAGGTGATTTTTTGGACAAACCACCTAGATGATGTTTCAGATAATCCACTGAAGTAATGTTTTGGGCAAATCACTAGATGATGTTTCAGATAATCCAGTGAAGTAATGTTGTGGACAATCCACCTAGATGATGTTTCAGATAATCCACTGAAGTAATGTTTTGGGCACATCACTACATGATGTTTCATATAATCCAGTGAAGTAATGTTGTGGGCAATCCACCTAGATGATGTTTCAGATAATCCACTGAAGTATTGTTGTGGACAATCCACCTAGATGATGTTTCAGATAATCCACTGAAGTATTGTTGTGGACAATCCACCTAGATGATGTTTCAAATAATCCACTGAAGTAATGTTGTGGACAATCCACATAGATGATGTTTCAGATAATCCACTGAAGTAATGTTGTGGACAATCCACCTAGATGATGTTTCAGATAATCCACTGAAGTATTGTTGTGGACAATCCACCTAGATGATGTTTCAGATAATCCACTGAAGTAATGTTGTGGACAATCCACCTAGATGATGTTTCAAATAATCCACTGAAGTAATGTTGTGGACAATCCACCTAGATGATGTTTCAAATAATCCACTGAAGTAATGTTGTGGACAATCCACCTAGATGATGTTTCAGATAATCCACTGAAGTAATGTTGTGGACAACCCACCTAGATGATGTTTCAAATAATCCACTGAAGTAATGTTGTGGACAATCCACCTAGATGATGTTTCAGATAATCCACTGAAGTAATGTTGTGGACAATCCACCTAGATGATGTTTCAGATAATCCACTGAAGTAATGTTGTGGACAATCCACCTAGATGATGTTTCAGATAATCCACTGAAGTATTGTTGTGGACAATCCACCTAGATGATGTTTCAAATAATCCACTGAAGTAATGTTGTGGACAATCCACCTAGATGATGTTTCAGATAATCCACTGAAGTATTGTTGTGGGCAATCCACCTAGATGATGTTTCAGATAATCCACTGAAGTATTGTTGTGGACAATCCACCTAGATGATGTTTCAGATAATCCACTGAAGTAATGTTGTGGACAATCCACCTAGATGATGTTTCAGATAATCCACTGAAGTATGCTTCAGTTTACAGTTCATGTTTACAGACCACTTTCCCATCATTCACCAGGGTGGTATAAAGTGTTGTAAGAATAACTGTTGTTTTTTTTAGTTAATGAGAAGGTCCAGTGCTTCACAAGTTGATTACAGTTGCTACCATTGAAGTGCCTTTGCTTCGACTATTTATTATCTTGCAAGTTTCAGCCTCTTCATGCCTTTAATCAGGTTGATAATAGCGACATCTGTGGGAATGACCTCTGAAGTCTCCAACTGATATGACATGGGTTGCTGGTCTCTCAGTCTTCTGTCCTTCATCTCTCAGTCTTCTGTCCTTCATCTCTCAGTCTTCTGTCCTTCATCTCTCAACTGATACGACATGGTTGCTGGTCTCTCAGTCTTCTGTCCTTCGTCTCTCAGTCTTCTGTCCTTTGTCTCTCAGTCTTCTGTCCTTCGTCTCTCAACTGATACGACATGGGTTGCTGGTCTCTCAGTCTTCTGTCCTTCGTCTCTCAACTGATACGACATGGGTTGCTGGTCTCTCAGTCTTCTGTCCTTCGTCTCTCAACTGATATGACATGGGTTGCTGGTCTCTCAGTCTTCTGTCCTTCGTCTCTCAACTGATATGACATGGGTTGTTGGTCTCTCAGTCTTCTGTCCTTCGTCTCTCTTCTGTCCTTCGTCTCTCAATGGAGCATAGGTCCTCAACCATTTCACACCCAGCCCTTTGTAGACTTGGCTATGATTGGTTGGATTTTGCAGCCAAAGTTTTCTCTGGGATTGAGTTGAGTTGAGCTAAGAACCGACATCACTGCACTGAGGACATTCCCACACTCGCTCCGCCCCCTCGTTAAACATCTAGCGAAGAGTCATACTACTACTTGTTTCCAAGTATTTCCAAGTGTTTCCAAATTACTGTAAAGCAAGTGAGAGAGTTAGTGAGTGTAAGTAAGAGAGAGAGAGAGTGTGAGAGTGTGTGTATGTAAAGAGAGAGAGAGAGAGAGAGAGAGAGAGAGGGGGGGGGGGAGAAGAAAAAAAAAGAGTTGAATTTTTACGCTACATAATGTATATGTACAATTTTTTCTCCACTTCTTGCAATTGCGAGAATTCTCACGACAATCGTCAGTGTCTCAATTGTGTGTAAAGGGTGGGAGTTTGTTCTTATTAGCTTCAGTGATCATGTGAGGCATCAAGTATTTGTCTAGATGTGAGGATGTATGTATGGGTGTGTATGTGAGGGATATGTGTGTGTGTGTGGGTAATGTGTGTGTGCCTGTGTAAGAGAGAGAGAGAGAGAGAGAGAGAGAGAGAGAAAGAGAGAGAGAGAATTCAGTGCTCGCATGTCCTGTAACATGCCATTCCATATTTTTTGTGTATTTTCATCTTTCACATTATCATTTTGTATGTATGACACTTGATTTTATCATGTATAATATAACATTACTGTAATGTGAGTGAGAGCGTTAGTGAGAGAGAGAGAGAGAGAGAGAGAGAGAGAGAGAGAGAGAGAGAGAGAGAGAGAGAGAGAGAGAGAGAGAGAGAGTTGAATTGCATCACTAATTTTTAAGTTACAAAATGTATATGTACAATTTTTCTCCATTTTCTTTACAATTTTGCAACAATGCTCACGACAATCGTCACTGTATGTGTGTGTAAAGTGTGGGAGTTTGATCATAATAGTAGGTTGGGGGATCGGGGGATGTGTGTGTGGGTGGATTCGTGATGTGTGTGGGTGGGCTCAGGATGAGTGGATGGGAGGGGTGGGTTTGTGTGGGTGGGTGGGGGATTGTGTGTGGGTGGGTGGGGGATTGTGTGTGGGTGTGTGCGAGATGTATGGGTGTATGGGGAGATGTGTTTGTGGGTGGGGATGTGTGTTTGTGTAGGTGGTTGTGGGTGAGTGGGTGGAGGAGGATATGTTGGTGGATGATTGATGGTGGGTTATGGGATGGGTGGGGGTATATGTGTGGGTGGGGAGATGTGGGTGTGGGGATATGTGGTGGGTGGGAGATGTGTGCAGGTGGGGGTGGTTGTGGGTTTGGGGATGTGTGTGTGGGTGAGGGATGTGTATGGGTGTGGGATGTTTGGGTGGATGGGTGGGGAGTGTGTGTGGGTGAGAGATGTGTGGGTGAATGTGTGTGGGGGGTGTGTGGGTTGGGGGAGGGGTGCGTGATGGGGTGGGTGATGGATTTGGAGATGTGTGTGTGGGTGGGGGATATGTCTGGCTGGGTGGGGGTGTGTGTGGCTGAATGAAGGATGTATGTGTGGGTAGTGAGGGTGATTGTAGTTGGGGGATGTGTGGATGGGTAGGAGATGTGTGGATAGATGTGTGTGTGGGTGAGGGATGTGTCTTTGGGATGTGTGTGGGTGTGGTATTGTGTGGGAGGGGAGCTGGGTGTGGTTAAATGATGTTTGTGTGGGTGGGTGAAGGTGTGGTTGGGTTTGTGGGTGGGTGAAGGATGTGTGTGAGGGTTGGGGATGTGTGCTTAGATGGGTGGTTGGGATGTGTGAGTGTGGGTGGGTAGATAGGAGATGTATGTGTTGATGAGTGGGTAAGGGATGTGTGGGTGTTAGTGGTTGAGGAATAAGTACGTGTGTCTAGGGATGTGTGAGGGGATGAATGTATGGGTTGTGTGTGCGTAGATGGGAGGTGTGTGTTTGTGAATGGGGAATGTGTTGGTGGGTGGGGATGTGTGTGAGGGATGTTTGTATGGGTGGGGAGATTGTGCGTGGGTGGAGATGTGTGTGTATATGGGTAGGGGTGTGTGGTTAAGGGATGTGTGGCTGGGGGAATGGGTGGATGGAGGATGTGTGGTTGGGTGGATGATGTGTGGTTGGGTAGAGGATGTGTGGGTGGGTGATTGTATATGAGTAAGGGTGTGTGGTTAAGGGATGTTTGGTTGGGGGATGGGTGGGTAGAGGATGTGTGGGTGGGTAGAGGATATGTGGGTGGGTGAGTGTGTGCAGGTTAGGAGATGGTGGGGGATGTTTGTAGATGCGGGCTCGGGATCTGTGAGTGGGCTGGGGGAGATGGGAGATTATGTGGGTGAGTGCGGAATTTGTGTGTGGGTAGGTGCGGAATATGTGAGTTGACGGGGAGACATGTGTGTGGCTGAGGAATGTGTGTTTGGTTGGATGGTTGGAGGTGTGTGGGTGGAGGAGGATATTGAGTGAGTGATTGTTGGTGGGAAATGGGACGGGTAGAGGATATGTGAGTGGGTGGGGAGATGTGTGTAGGTGGGGGATGTGTGGGTTATTGAATGTATGTGTGCTTGGGGTGTGGGTGGATGGGATGTGTGGTGGGTGAGAGGTGTGTGTGGGTGGGGAGATGTGTAGGTGTAGGGATGTGGTGGATGGGTGGGGGAATGTATTGTATGTGTGTGTGGTTGGGTGGGGAAGTTGGAGTGAATGGGAGATGTGTGGGTGGGTGGTGGATGTGTCTCATAACATAGTAATATGCATTGTTTATGTTTACAAAATTCATGTGACAATGTTTTTTTTCCTATGCACTGTTGATGAAAGAAAGATGAATGATTGGAAGGGCCGAATGTAAGACGGGCCTGCGTGCCCAATTTGTTACCCTTTGAAAATAAAGTCTGTTCGTTCGTTCGTTCGTTCCACCACTATCTGATTGAAGGTTATCCTGGTCTTCCCTCTCAGGTTTGAGATTCTACCAGAACCCCCACCACTCCCCCGCAATCTCATCCTTTCCACATACAGGTTCTCAATCTGTTCCACCACCTTCTCCACCTGATCCTACAGGCATCCGACCACCTCTCCCTTGTCCATAGGTAATCGACCACCAAGGGGTGCATTCCCTGCCAGCCTATCAGCCTGTTCATTCCCCCACAGTCCTGCATGACCAGGGCCAAAAATCCATACAATTCTCTCAATCTGTGACCTCTGAAGCGAGATGAGCCATTCCACATGAAACATTCCTTTCTCCACCTTACTAAGCATACTCCTTGAGTCTGTGATGTAGCAGTGTATGTTGTAGTGGTCTTCTCTAACCAACGAAATGCTGCTGTGACAGCTTCCACCTCCATTCTCATGCTGGAGGTCATAGCCTCATATGCTGTACTCTCCTTTTTTAAAAATCAAAGCCAGTCTCATGCCAACCCTCTTTAGTCGCCTTTTGCAAAAGGCAATATGGGTTACAGAGTTACTGTTCTTGGCTTCCTCTGTAACACATGACAGGTACCACTGATGATATACAATTATTTTTGGAGCTCTAAAAACCATTGAGTTCATCCTCACTAGTGATGTAATCATCAACAAAATAGATGCAGGAAGAAGGAGGAAACAACCTTATTTATTATTGCAACTACCTTCTTCTTACAGTCCCTGTCATGTGGTATTGGTGATCATGTCTGTCCACTGCCCTCTGCCTCGTGTGCTACCAATAATTTATGATACTGATGTTCCTCCAAGCCATGATGTCAAACTGTCCAGCATCTTCTCTCTTGGTTTACCCTTGCCTCTCTACTTCTTGCATCTGTGTATTGTAGATAATAATGTAGATAATTCAAATACATATTTTTATTCCAAAATCCATAAGCAATTGAAGGAAAGCCAGTGCAGTCCGGAGTTCACCCAGGGGTCGTAGCCGGAATTGTGTGCGGCATTCTGATTCTGGTCCTTGTTGGTGTGCTTGTGGTTGGCTATCGGTGAGTTTGTAGTTGGTTTGACATATTAATTAGTCCTGGTAGGTAGTTTATTAGTTCTCATAGTTTTAATAGGGAATCTCTGTGTTGAATGGTTACACCGCTTGCCTTGCGCTCTGAAAGTTGGGGGTTTAATTCCAGGCCACATAATTTGGTTCATGAGTGCATGTTTCTCGGAGACTCCTGAGGATTGTCGCTGGAGCTACGGAGTTCGTGCTGTGTGCGACACTTTCGGCAGGACACCCTACAGAAAGAAACAGACATATGGCCTCTTGTCTTTTAAACCCTTTAAAAAAAAATTAGTTTTGCTTGTTAATTCTGTTAATTAGCTCTGTTAGTTCATTCTCTTATCTGTTAATTAGATCCATTAGATAGTCCTGTTAGTTCATTCTCTTATCTGTTAATTAGTTCCATTAGATAGTTCTGTTAGTTCATTCTATTACTTACCTCTATTAATTAGTTCTATTATTAGTTAATAATATTACTTAGTCTTATTAGATAATTCTGTTAGTTCCATTAGTTCCGATAAACGTGGGCAGTCATGTTTCGCCATCGTACTCAATCACAGTTCCATTAGTTCCGATAAACGTGGGCAGTCATGTTTCGCCATCGTACTCAATCACCAAAGTTGTGGATCAGCTCTGTGTTCTTGTCTCAAAAATACCATGTGGCCAAGCCATCCAGGTATTTACTTCTCTGCCTTCCCCTTGTTCTCTTCCCCTCGATCTTGCCAGTTGTCACTAAGTTCTCCAATTGATTTCTTCTCATAACGTGACCAAAATATTAATTAGTTCTGTTAATTAATTCTGTTTGTTAATTCTGTTCTACAAATCCTTGGCAGTTAGAAATCATAAAGAGTGAAACAAAGAGGCTGCAGTCATGGCTACAATTTGTTGTGAACTGCATGTTCAGAAAAATGACCAGTCGCTGAACTAATTGGTTTGCCTTATATGGTAATGCGTGTACAACTGCTGGGTTTTCTAGCGACCGCTGCTTCCATCCACGATGAACTGTAATTCTAGTGGCTGTCTCTGTTATGCTGGCATTCTGGTAGCGGTCTTATGCATGCACACGTATTCCTGCATGCTGTTGATTTTGTCGAAATTGCTGTCTGGTCCACTTTTCACGTGAGACAGGAGCATTTTGTGTGATATTTTGTTAGCACTGGAACGCAGCATTATGGGGTGACCTGTTGCCATGAAAGTTGAACTGTGATGTCGATTAACTAACTAACTCACCTGGTTACACTATAAACACCTGATGTTGATTAACTAACTAACTCACCTGGTTACACTATAAACACCTGATGTTGATGAACTAACTAACTCACCTGGTTACACTATAAACACCTGATGTTGATTAACTAACTAACTCACCTGGTTACACTAAAAACACCTCTTCTTGAGTGTGAAGGTTCAGGACCTGCACACGTTGCTGGTTTCTCAGCTTGGAGAGAAGTGAGCTCTGTAGCAAAGTATCCATGGAGATGGGACTGGGTCAGGAAACAGTCTATACATGAACTCACTCTTCTCGGGGTTTATACGACATGAACACCAGTGCTTTAGACTTAACAATTAAAACTTGGTTGTCAAGGGAATTCACAAACAACCAGCCAGCTAATCAATCTGTCAGCCACCCAACAAACTAACCAGCCAACCAACCAGTCAGTCAGTCAGCCAACCAACTAACCAGCCAGCCAACCAGTCAGTCAGCCAGCCAATCAACTAACCAGCCAACCAACCAGTCAGTCAGCCAACCAACTAACCAGCCAACCAACCAGTCAGTCAGTCAGCCAACCAACTAACCAGCCAACCAACCAACCAACCAACCAGTCAGTCAGCCAGCCAGCCAACTAACCAGTCAGTCAGCCAGCCAGCCAACCAACCAACCAGTCAGTCAGCCAGCCAGCCAACCAACTAACCAGTCAGCCAGCCAACCAACTAACGAGTCAGTCAGCCAGCCAACCAACTAACCAGTCAGTCAACCAGCCAACCAATCAACTAACCAGTCAGCCAGCCAACCAACTAACGAGTCAGTCAGCCAGCCAACCAACTAACCAGTCAGTCAACCAGCCAACCAATCAACTATTCAGTCAGCCAGCCAACCAACCAACGTACCAACCAGCCAAACCAACCAACCAATTAATCAGTCAGCCAACTAGCCAACCAACCAACCAAATGAAAATTGGTGCCATAGACCTGGGTCAAGCTATGGGTTATTGAGTACAGGTAGCTTAGAGACTTGCACAGTCCTGTGACAAGACGTGAAAAGCGGGAGGATTATAAGACACACTTTGAACGGCATTGGTTACAAAAGTATGGAAAGTGTGCAAGACATTTTGCGCAAGCGCAAAACATCACCTTAGATCAGACTCGAGCTAGCGTCAAGGTCGGACATAGTTCTTGTTACTAGAGCACGGCTAAAATTACGCCGCTCTTGTAGAATAGAATGTGTAGATATTGTTAGGTATATTTGTTTCTTTTCTGTGGAGCAGCTGGTTGTGTTATCGACATGTCAAGTGTAGAGTCGTAGTAAAGTAGACTGTGGAAAAAAACCATCCCATGTCGTGTTGTGCAAGTTCGGTTTCAGTGGTTATGACTTTAGCCTGTATAAGATGGAAAGGCTCAATGGTTATCCCATCGGAAGTTGAATGACAGATGTCTATAATATCAAGAACAAGCTTCTCCTTCTGCTCCATGGCAATTGGCAGTATCTGTCATACATTACCTTTACTCTGTTTTACTCGTTTCCCTTAGATCTTTGTCATCACTTCTAAAATTGTAAATTTATAATTGTTTCATGTGAAACTGATATTTTAGTTCATGTTTTTGTTCTACACAGGTTCTATACCTGTAGAAAGTGCTACCAAGCTGCATACCTGTACCTGGCAGTGCCCAATAATGGCAACTCTATACAAGCAACTGTGGTTACAGTGGACGAGCCCAGCGGTAGGCGATCTCTCTTTTTATAACTGATATTTGATTATGAAGCTCTGTGCCTGTTTCATGACGTCTGCAGTCTATTTGTCTGTATGACATCTGGCTGTTCAGTCATAATGTAAGTAAAACAGCAGATGAAAACACAAACAGCATATAATCTTGACACACAAAAGTCATAGCTTGCTGTAGTAGGACTGAACAAAACTTCTGTATGTCTCTTTTCAATCAATCTGTTTCTTTCTAGCTCTGTCTCTGTTCCTCCCTAACTCTCTGATTCTCTATTTCTCTGTCTGTCTTCTTTTATTATCTCTCATTGCCAAAACTTGTTCTCTCACTATCATACCTCTGTATGTATGTGTGTACTAGTGCACATCTATTGGCATGTGTGCATGCATGTGAATGCTGGGGTGCTGGATGAGTAGCCTTCCAGTCCACAGTAACAAATGTCCAAGTGTCAGTAGTTTCTAAAAACAATCAATGTTTACTTACTGCAGCTGTCCATGTTGAGGAGAGGTGGTAGCACAGTGGCTAGATTGCTTTCCTGCTGGCCTGGGGGTCTTGGGTTTGAATTTGTAGCAAGGTGAATTTGTAAAAATGACCTCAGCGCCCTGGTCAGCTCAGCCTAAAATGGGCACCAAGAAATGTCATGGAAAGTAAAGATTGTCTGCACTATCACTGTAGATGTTAAAATAATAGCTTCTTCTACTTTTTCTTTTGCCATTTATTCCCTACTGTACCCTAATAAATGTCAGGTCTTAGACATGACTGAGCTACTGCATGACACTTTGCAGTACTGCCTGCTTTCTGCTAGCCCCGAATGTAGTGCGGTGCTCACCAAACTCAACACCCCGCATTGTGCCAACGGCTTTGGGTAAAGGAGCACAATTGGGAGGGTACAGACCTTATCATGGTGCGAGGAAATGCAACCTAAAGGCTAAATGTCATGCCAGGGCAGACCAGGCCCTAAGCGTTAGTCTGCAACTGGTCTAAGATCAAAGCTCCAACAGGCAAACAGTAAGAGCATTACTTTGCTGATCCGGCAGCTTCTGCAGCTTGTCTTGTTCCAGACGTATTGATGTTACCTTTCCTCTGGAGTAAACTAGGCAGGTAGAGAGAAGGATCATGCTGAGAGAGGGATCATGCTGAGAGAGGGATCATGCTGAGAGAGGGATCATGCTGAGAGAGGGATCATGCTTAGAGAGGGATCATGCTGAGAGAGAGGGATCATGCTGAGAGAGAGGGATCATGCTTAGAGAGGGATCATGCTGAGAGAGAGGGATCATGCTGCATAGGTTACATGATATCTACAATTTAGCCCAGACTTTGTGGTATGGAAAAGTTACGATACCCTTTTTGAAGCACAATGTTACAAACTATCATCTGTCAAGACAGCCAGGTGCCAATAATGGTAAGTAGCACAGTAAAGTAAAGGACCTTGACCTTTGATTGGTCTTTAAAGATATGGGAATTACACAAGAGCCCAAAAACACTTCAAGGCATGTGTAAAAGGTCCTGTACGTGTTTTTTGTTCACTGTCTGTATTATTCTCTGCATTAGTTTAAGTATATCAAATGTGACATAATTATATGTGTTTGTTTATTTATATAACATATTGTTGTGTTTAATCGCACAGAAGAGAAACATTACCCAGACATTGATGTCACCGACTTCATCTCTCATGTCAAACATATGCACATGGATGGCGACATCGGCTTTTCTCAGGAGTTTGATGTGAGTTGATTGTGTATCTTCTTCCACAACATGCACCCTCTCCTCATCCCTTGATCTCTAGTGCTGTGTATCAGTTCATTTGTTGACATCTTTCTATATCATGCGGGATGGAAGACTCTTCTTCATTTCATGTTCTGTATATCTCTACTAGTGCTAAGGGATCAGAAGACACAGTTAGAATGAAAAATTTTTTCTGAACTTAAAAATGGCAAACTTAATGTCCTCAGACAAAAGCAACCAAAACTCACTATCAGTGAAGAAATTGAAAATGCCACAAACTGTGAATATCTTGACATCATAAACTTCTTCTGTGATCAGTGTTTTCTATGTCTGGTGCTTAGCATTCATTGTAGTGTATGGATGTTTGCTTTCTTGTCCCATGTCACTTAGGCCAACATCTTCCGACTTCGATGGTAGAGGTTTCTTTTCTTGATTCCTTATCTCATAGACAGATTGCCTTCCCGAGCTTGTAGGCTCAACCTTCCCACATCATGAACAAGCTCCAAGTTGTCATTTATTACCTGCAGAAGATACCTGCCATGGTCAGGTCTTAGTTAGATATGACTGAGCTACTGTATGACAGTAGACTGTACTACCTGCTTTCTGTTAGTGTCAAATGTTGGGCAACACTCACTAAACTCGACATCCCACATTATACATACTTTGTAAAATACAGGTCTTGCTTGTTTGTTATTGCTTCTTCCATTCCTTATTTATTTGTTATTCCATTTCATTTGATGACATCAATGTTCTTCAGTAGTTTTTATTATGGCCTTGATTCCATTTTGATTCTTTTGTACTGTTAGGGGTGATTCCATTCTTATTTTTATTAAGAGTTTGTTTCCATTTTGATTCTGTTGTACTTTTACGGGTGATTCCATTCTCATTTTAATTATGGGCTATTTCTATTTTGATTCCATTGTACTTTCAGGGGTGATTCCATTCTTAGATATTACCATTACTTATGTCATTTGGCTATTCACCTTTCTTTGTGTTTTTTGTTACTACTGTATCGACAATTTGGTTGGTGTGTTCTCATTGGCCTTTTTCAAGTGGATGAATGTATCGGTGGGTGGATTGATGGCTGAGTGAATATATTGATGTAAGGTGTGAAGGTGGAAGAATGGATTGATTGATAGGAGTATGGATACATGGATGCTTTAGTGTTTTTAGTAGATAGATGAATGGGTGGATAAATAAATAAATTATTGTGATTATTTTGGATATATTATTTTGCACGTCATCTGTGGCTAAGAGGTTAGTGAAATACAATTTCACAATTCCCTGTCATACTGAGTTGAGGGTTTGATGTCAACAATGGGTGAATTAGAAGCAGATTGCTTTGCATTGATTTTGATGGTATGAAGCATCGGTCAATTAGAAAGCAATGGAAGAATATTGAATATAAAATTACCCAGCAAATTGCAAACAGCCAATAAGTTCTGGGGTTGAGTGCAGCGTCCTTTAAAAAACTAACTTTAAAATAAATTTGTGATGAATAATTTTTCTTATTATGTTAATGTTTTAAATGTTTCTTGTGATTTCTTGTAATTTTGAGCATATATTTTTGGTGTATTCATTAATACAATTATTCTTGATGCAGGAGATCAACAGGACATCATTTGTGGAGCGCTACTCCTGCGACAGCTCTAATCAACCAGATAACAGAAGCAAGAATAGATACATTAACATAGTAGCATGTAAGTGTGTCAACATAGATTTGGTCACTGATCACTAATTCTAGACGATTCTAGATTTTCTTCATCGAGGATTAAATTCAAGTAGCTCTGTGTTCTGGGCACAAGTCAAGAATAGAACAAGGCACAGCCCCTCTGCCGTGCGTCCACCTTGACGAGGTAGAGGGGCTTGAGCATTCCAATGACCCCAAGAGCTATGCCGACGGTAGCACAGCTACTGGTAGGGTCACCCATGTCGGACAGGTCAAGGGAGAGGGACCAGACGAAGTGACGCACAAACCTGCTGCCTTGTAGGTAGACTGGGGACAGTCAAAGGCTAGGGAAAGCATCCCGAAAAATGCTTGTCGAAATCGGATGTACTGAGCCACAGGCTTGACAAAGAAGTGCAACGTAACTTTATCATTTCATGATGCCACAGATGAAAATTAATCGTTATGGTGCTAATCCCGTGAAGTCCCATCAGGCGGTGATAGTGCCGGGCTCCCTGCCTCGAGGGGGTCCACCCATGACTACTGGTGGTCACCTTCCCCTGTGCTGTGGAGTCAAGGCACAGAGGAGTAGGTTAAGAGCTATTGACCAAACACCCCGGACTCTCAACATACTACAATGGAATGCCGAAGGAGTTTATAACAAGGAAGCCTCCCTAACACAGCGTCTTCATAAAGATAGAATAGATGTGGCATGCATTCAAGAGACACACCTCAACGCCAATCGCACATTTTCAGTCGAGGGATATCAGGCCACACATTTTGACCGCAAAGGACACAAAGGAGGAGTTGTAATACTTACACGAAATACAATACCTTGCAGCGAAGTATCTGTGATCTCTGACAACCAAACGGAAATTATAGGTGTTGATATAATGATAAAGGACATGAAAATAAGAATTTACAATCTGTATAGCCCGGCAGATAAGGATCTTACACTCTCAAACATGGAAATAACTGACACAAATTGCATTGTTGTCGGAGACTTTAATAGCCGCTCAGAAAGATGGGGATACCCAGATACTGACAAAAGAGGAGATGAAGTGGAGGACTGGGAAATAGACTCAAATCTCCATCTACTCAACAAAGCGGATGACACACCGAGCTTCTACTCCAGAAGATGGATTACCACTTCTACTCCAGACTTAGCTTTCTGCACAGGAGACATCCTCCACAAAATCGATCGCCATGTGCTTGACCAATTAGCAGGTAGTGACCACAGACCAATCAAGCTTGTAATAAATATGGAGTATGTTCCACAGGAGCAAAAGCCTTTGCCTCGCTGGAATTACAAACGAGCAGATTGGGACAGATTTTCCATACTAACAGACAAATATTGTGAAAACATAAATACACGATATGGCAACATGAAGCAAATGGTGGAAAGTCTAAACAGAGCAATAATACAGGCGGCCACTGAGTCTATTCCAAGAGGAGCGAGGAAAAATTACAAACCATACTGGACTGAGGAACTACAAATTTTGGAGGACAAAGTTGAAGATGCTAGGAAGACCGCAGAGAGAGAACAAACAACTGAAGCGAACATCTCTCTCAAAGCCATCTCAGCAAAATATAAAAGAACAGTAAATCAAACAACAAGAGATTGTTGGAGGAAAAAAACAGAAAACCTGAATTTTGACAGGGATGGAAACAAACTATGGAAACTAGTGAAAGCCATGAACAATGAAGGACCTAGAAACAAACAAATAACAATTAAACAAGGAAATGCCTTGCTTACAGGAAAAAAGGCTGCAAATGCACTAATGGAACACTATGCCAATGCAAACCACATTGATATTACAGCCGAACAGAAGAAAGCAATCAAAGATAAACAGATACATCATAGATATACAGAGACAGCAGCAGAATATATGATGGCAAATCTAACAATGGAAGAAATGGAACAGGCAATGAATACCCTAAAAAAGAAGACATCACCAGGAAAGGATGGAATCACAAATGAAATGCTAATAGGACTAGGCACTAAGGCAAAAAAGAAACTACTAGCAGTCCTAAATTACAGCTGGAAGAGGGGAATAGTCCCACAGGCATGGAAGGAAGCTATACTAATACCAGTCCCAAAGAAAGGAAAAGACCTGGAAGAACCAAATGGCTATCGACCTATCAGTCTTCTTAGCTGTGTAGGAAAATTAATGGAACGCATTATCAATGGCAGGCTAACATGGCATCTGGAAGAAAACCAACTCTTAACACCTCACCAAGCAGGATTCAGAAAGTACAGATCCACTGAAGATCAAATAACCTATATAGCTCAGGAAATAGAGGATGCCTTCCAAGAGAAAAAGCACACACTAGCGGTCTGGATAGATTTAGAAAAAGCATTTGATAAAGTATGGAAGGAAGGACTGAAAGTAAAACTGCAAAAAATGCATGTTTGTGGGAAAATGTACAATTGGATCAGCCACTACCTTGAGAACAGAACTGCAAGGACAAAAGTACAAGGACAAACCAGCAAAATGATGCTGTTGGAGCAAGGTGTCCCCCAAGGAGGAGTTCTTTCACCAACATTATTCCTAGCATATATAAATGACATCACAGACAATTTTCCAGCCAGAGTACACACATCATCCTTTGCAGATGACCTAGCCATATGGACATCTGAAGAATATATTAGTACAGCTAACAGCAGAATACAGCAAGCCCTATTAGTACTAGAGGACTGGTCAAAATCATGGCTAGTGAAGATAAGTGAGGAGAAAACAACATGCACAGTGTTCTCCCTCTCAACTAAAACTCAGCAACCTAAGCTGGTATTGAATGGAAAAATATTGCGCCATGAAGAAAATCCAAACTATCTAGGAGTCACCTTTGATCGCCGCCTGACATGGAAGACACAGGTTGAGAAAAATCGAACAAGAGCAAGGCAAAGAATGGCAATCATGAAAAAGCTTGCTGGTACAACGTGGGGAGCAGATGAGAAAGTTCTCAAGAAGTTATATACTGGACGGGTGAGGCCAGTACTGGAATATGGCATTGCAGCTTGGGCAACAGCAGCTAAGTCAAACTTTAACAAAATAAGCAGAGTCCAAAATCAAGGAATGCGAATCATAACTGGAAGCCTGAAGACAACGCCTATTAATGAACTAGAAAAGATCACTTGTTTACAACCAATGCAGGATAGAAGAGATAGCAGAGCCCAGCAACAAGCTGAAAAATTTAGAAGATTGACAGACCACCCTATGTATAAAAGGTTTAGTGGTTTTGGAAAGGGAAGACTGAAGCGTAGCAACTTTGTAGAAACTGCAAAACGAAAGATTAGGGCAGATCCCATACTTAACATATCAACAGTCAAACCCATTTACAATGCAGACAAGTTCCCAGCTTGGAGACAGCAGCTACTGCCTGAGATGATAGAAAATATTCCTGGTATTGAGAAAAAGAACACTCAGCATGAAACCGAAAGAAGAGAAATAACCCTAAACTACATAAAAGAACATTACCCAAGCAGCAATTGGACCCATGCATATACAGATGGATCAGCCAAAAATTCAGTAGAGAATGGAGGAGGAGGAATTCTCCTAAATTTAAAAAATGGAGTAAAAAAAACACATTCAGTGGCAACTGGAAAGTTTTCAAGTAACTTCAAAGCGGAGGTAGAGGCTCTGAAAACTGCAGCAGAAATGCTCTTGATGGAGGAAAATAAAGAGACGCAAATAGCTATCTTTACAGATGCAAAGTCAGCTGTCTCAATACTGAAGAGCAATTACAGCACAGAAATAGCTGACCTAAGAGCAGCACTCCATGGTCTATGCCAGAAATCCAAAAAAGTTGTAATACAGTGGATACCATCACATTGCAGTATACCTGGAAATGAAGAGGCTGACAGACTGGCAAAAGACGGCGGACGACTACCACAGCCTGACATAGACATAACCTATAACGAGGTAAAGAGGTTGATAAAAAGCACTTATAGAACCAAATGGGAATCAGAGCATCCAGGTCACCAGAAGGATGATGCATATTACAAACTCGACCGAAGAGAACAAGTAGCAATCTTCAGACTCCGCACAGGACATAACAGGCTGAAATACCACTTGTTCAATAAACTAAAGATAGGAGATACCGATGAATGCAATTGTGGAACTGGTAAAATGACAGCTAAACATTTGCTGCAGGAGTGCCCAATATATGCAGAACAGAGAAAGATATTTTGGCCCACACCTGCTTCATTTGAGGACAAGCTCTATGGAGATATCAACAAGCTCAAGTTGACTGCAGCTTACTTTAACTACATTCAGGTTGACATTTAAAGGTGCATGAAGAAGTATTTAGACTGCCGCACTTCATACCACAGGTATGTCGGTTACAAAAGCGCCCCAGAGGCATGAAATGGAATATTGCTTGGATAGCAAATCCATTACGTGGAAAGTCCGAACCAAAAGCTCACTGTGTGGGCTTCATAAAAGGTGGAAAAAGTGTCCCAGTGGCACGAAATGGAATATTGCTTGGATAGCAAATCCATTATGTGGAAAGTCCGAATCGAAAGCTCACTGTGTGGATGTCATCAGCAGACTGCATACTTCTGGTTTCCGGGGGAACAGCCTATGGTGAATGGAAGGCCCAATATACGGAAGTGAGGCTAAGCAGCCATGTGCAGGACGTGACGATTCCTTGGGTGAGCCCAGTACCAGAGCGCTGTGTGTTGGCTCTGCAAGTATGGAAGCCTCCTTGGATGGCGGGGAATGCCCATGGTCTGCCCCTGCCTTCCCTTGAGGGCTGACCAGGATGTCTTTGGCTGTTCTATATGGGCCAGCTGGGATGGGGGATAACACCACAACAGTGAGAGCCAAACGTCCTAAGAAACCCCCGGGAAGGTTAACCCGGTCAACAAATGCCCGCAGAAGTCGGATGTGTCGGCCTAACGGCGCAAGAACGCAGCTCTGCTGTGGACAGGCACAACGCAATCACGTCCGAAAAAAAACTCCGGATGAACGAAGAAGCAGAAGAAGAACAAGGCACTTGATGTTTTCGTTGGACTGTGGGCTAGATTGCCGTTTATGGTTGAGTGGCATGATTGGGAAACATCATACTAGTCTCAGACTGACTAATCTGACATGTTGTGTTCATTGTAACTAACCCGACATGTGTTCTTTCTGACTAATGGAATTCCTCTTACGAAAATCCTACTTTGACTTCAAATGTTTCACATTTAACCTTTTTTATTTAATACATCTTTTCTTCTTATTTATATAGTCCATTCCATGTGCTGTTGGTTGTCATGTCTGTCCACAGTCTTCTATCTTGTGTACTGCCAATCATTTCTCATACTGATGTTCCTCCATGCCATGATGCCAAATTCTCTCTTGGTGTGGTCCTCCCACCCCCGGTCTTGCCTTACCTCCAACTTCTCCATTGTCACAATGTTCTCCAAATGTCACCCACCTTCTCATACATTTTTTGTATCTCCTGTTATTTTTATCAAGGCATTCTGATATTTTTTTAAAAACTCGAGCATAGTTCACACACATGTTACTAGTAATGATTGCACTGGACTGATTTTTGCGTGAGGGTTATATTTTCCTGTCAGCAGTGTCCCTCACTATCTTGCAAACCTACTCTGACTTCTGAGGTACTTGTAATTTACAACCCCAAGGCAAGTACAAGAAATTAGCATTTAAATTCAACTGACTGGCGTGTGAAATCTATCCGCATGCCATAGTCAGCAGAGAATGTTTAGATATATTAATCCTCTCAGCCATGCTAACCACCATTTAGATATTTAATCTCACTTACCAGCATCAGAATTTCCCTGTATACTTTGATGTTGCATTCTTGAATACTTCTTACTTTGTAGTGACCGTTACTTTTGTTTTTCCAGGATTCAAGTAGAATTTTAAAACTGTAGAATTCAAATGTTTGAAAATATTAATAATGTTGTTTTTCTCCATTTAGACGATCATTCTAGGGTCATACTGAAGACAGAATTAGGTCGCTTGCGGCAGTCGGATTACATTAATGCCAACTACGTTGATGTAAGTATAGTTTTTATTTAAGACACAGGATTAATTTGTTTGAGAAATATTGCAAAGATTTATGGAGCTCTACATTTTCACTTTATTGTATTGTTTTGATGTGTAATTTACCAAATATAAACAGTCCACAGTCCACCATTGGTCAATGACTATAAACAGTTCACCATTGTTGTAACAAAACCAGGCAGAGATGATAGAGAACCACCAACCCACACGCACAACCCACATCACTATTGGAGAGATATGAGTGTCAAGAGTGGCGTAAACTCCAGACATGATGTCTTTAGCTATAAGAATCATATTAGCCAACACAGCCCCTTTTCTCCTAATTTAACTATGCCTTTGTGGCACTTCATTCTCATTGAGCTAAATTGAAGGATCACTTAATACATAATACATAATGATGGCTGTGTCAGTTGAGGATGTCTAAAACATTAAAACATGCCTCACTTTGCAGAGAAACTTTATACAAGGACATTGGGGTTTCTTCACTCTACAAGACTGAGATAACACCCCAAAAAGGAACTTGAAGATAAAGGGTAGTCAAGGATAGAAATGGACAAACAGCATCAAGTTGTGGTAGGATGGCACTGAATGCTGATGATATATAACAGTTATATAGCTTTTATCAATGAAATAACAAAGGGAAGAGAGGCAGAAGCAGACCAAGAGAAATTATACTGGATGGCCTGAGACAGTGGCATGGAGGAATAACATCAGCAGAGTTGATCCAGAACACCAAAGACCAAGATCTGTAGAAAGACATGAATGCCTATGCCAGTTGGCAGGGCACTTGATGATGATGATAGCTTTTATAGTGAAATATATCAATATTTGTCTGTCAGGATACAGGGTGCCTGTGACTTAGAAGTTAGTAATATGCATTTTCAGAATTCCATGACATGTGTCAAAGGTTATATGTCCATGACATGTGTCAAAGGTCCATGACATATGTCAAAGGTCCATGACATATGTCAAAGGTCCATGACATATGTCAAAGGTCATACATCAAAGGTCCATGACATACGTCAAAGGTCCATGACATACGTCGAGGGTTCCAAATCAGTGGCGGGAAATTTGGAAGCAGATCACTTGGCATTGATTTCAATGGTATGAGATGTTGGCCATTCAGAAAATGATGACAAACTACTGAAAGTAAAATTGCCTAGTAAATCACAAACAGCCAATAAATGCTGGGGTTGATTGCAACGTGCTGTAAAGGACAAGAAACTAACTTTTAACAGGGCTACAAATCTGGTTGATTGTTATCTGTTTGCTTTTTTTTCAGGGCTATACATTTGTTTGCTTTTTTTCAGGGCTACACATTTATTTGCTTGCTTCAGGGCTACATATCCTTTTGGTTGTTTCAGGAGTATACATATGTATTCTGTTTGCTTATTTCAGGGCTACACATTCTTTTGGTTGTTTCAGGAGTATACATATGTATTCTGTTTGCTTGTTTCAGGGCTACATATCTGTTTGGTTTTTTCAGAGCTACAAATCTGTTTGCTTGTTTCAGGGCTACAAGAAGTCAAAAGCTTACATAGCCACTCAAGGGCCGTTGCCTCAGACATTCCCAGATTTCTGGAGGATGGTGTGGGAACAGAATACGAATGTCATCGTGATGATAACGAACCTGATGGAGAAGGGGAGGGTAAGATACTTTTGTGTGTGTCTTTAAAGTGTTGCTTTACGCTGTTGGAATCACTGTATTAGTTTGTATTGATTTCCCCTTTTTCAGGGATGCTTGTCTGTTGTTCAGTTTCATTCTTAGATAAGCTAAATATTATAAAGTGTATAGTTAGTTGGGGAGAACAAACAAACATCAAAGGATTAAGAATTGGGCGCGCAGACATGTTTGAAATTTTGTCCTTCTGATCTTTCTGCGGTCATACATAACTTCATTCACAGGGAGAAAGAAGATAGTGGTCACCTTGACCAGTATTACAGATTTGAGAGCCATGGTGGCGCAGTGGCCAGCACACTTGCCTGGCAGGCAGGAGGTCATGGGTTCACATTTGCATTGAAGTGGATTTTAAAAATGGACCTGGGCTTCCAGATTGATCCAGTCTAAATTGGGTACCTGGAAGTGTCTTGGGAAGGAAAGGCAGCTGACGTGATGCTGACATTATCCCTCAAGTGCCAGTTTTTTTTTAAAGTTATGGTGCTGGCACCAGATACTCAATATGCCTCAATGTGTGTGAAAGGGTTTTACAAATATTAAAAAAAAAAAAATGTGTTTGAACCCTCTCCAAGACAGAAGGATCATTTTTTAAGTTGGCCTGACCTTCCAGGTTGACCTGGCCTTCCAGGTTGACCTGGCCTTCTATGTTGACCCGACCGAAGCATGGACACAAGCAAACATGTCTGGCAAGTCACAGTGGCCAGTGTGATATTGACCACATCACCCGTTGAGTAATTACTGATTGGTCTACAAATATGTAGGTTGATCACATCACCCATTGATTAATTACTGATTGGTCTAAAAAAATATGTTTCTTGACCACATAACCCATTGGGTAATTACTGATTAGTATAAAAATATGTGGCTTGACTACATCACCCATTGAGTAATTACTAATTGGTCTACAAATATGTTTCTTGACTACATCACCCATTGAGTAATTACTGATTGGTCTCAAAATATGTGGCTTGATCTGATCACACATTGAGTAATTACTGATTGGTCTAAAAATATGTGGCTTGACCACATCACCCATTGAGTAATTACTGATTGGTCTACAAATATGTGGCTTGACCACATCACCCGTTGAGTAATTACTGATTGGTCTACAAATAGGTGGCTTGACCACATCACCCGTTGAGTAATTACTGATTGGTCTAAAAATATGTGGCTTGATCTGATCACACATTGAGTAATTACTGATTGGTCTAAAAATATGTGGCTTGATCTGATCACACATTGAGTAATTACTGATTGGTCTAAAAATATGTGGCTTGACCACATCACCCATTGAGTAATTACTGATTGGTCTAAAAATATATGGCTTGACTACATCACTCATTGAGTAATTACTGATTGGTCTACAAATATGTGGCTTGACTACATCACCCGTTGAGTAATTACTGATTGGTCTACAAATATGTGGCTAGCATGACGAACGGTGTCATGACCTGGGCATGGCCCGCCCCTAGACAGTGTTAAGAAGATAAGGGGCTGAAGCTTTCGGCTAAAGAGGACAACTTCTGATGATTGGAAGCCTCCAGCTTTTCTTACCACGTATAGCCAATACAACTCATGGAATAAAAAGATGCAATTTACTTATTTTCTTACTATGTGTTTTCCATTTCAGCGAAAGTGTGACCAGTACTGGCCGAGTGATGGTGCAGAAACATACGGTAACATAAACGTGAAGCTGATCACGACTGTACCCCGAGCGCACTATACTGTCCGCGTCTTCTCTCTTCGGAACATGAAGGTAAAAAAGGTATGCATGTCACCTCTGTACCCCGAACCTTGCACGCATTTGTTGTAGTTGGTTTAGATACACGTGGCTGTAGATGTTGTCTGTGGATGTGTGTTGAAAGCCACTATATGTTCATTTTATACCGTTGAGCACACTTGTAGAATCCCACAATTCACTTGTAGAATGCCACCATTCATTTGTAGAATGCCACCGTATGTTCATACATTACCGTTGATCACAATTGTAAAGTATCACTATACAGTTGTACAATGCTACATTTCACTTGTCCAAATGTGCTTGTAGGATTCATTCATTAATTCAGTAGCATGTCCTTTGCAGAACCTCGCTCCCATAACAACATTCCAGAAAACTTCTCGATCATAAGCAAGATGTCCCGCGTCCGATACACCCATCTGGAGATCATCCGTCACATCCTGCACCCATCTTCTCTTTGGCCTTCCTCTTCCTCTCTTCCCAAGCATATACCCCTCCATTATTGTTCTCTCCAAACTTTCGTGACGTTTCAAGTGACCAAAATATTTCAATTTTCTTTGTTTTATCGTTTTTAATAGCCAACCTTCTTCAATATTCAGCTCTTGAATATTGATGCATTTGTTCTTTTCTTTACCCAAGATATTTTTAGAACTCGTCTATAATATTTATATTCAAAGGCATTTATGCGCTGCTCAGCTTGTTTAGTAAGTGTCCAGGTCTCACAGGCGTATGTTGCAATGGGAAAGATGCACGCTCTTAATAATCTAATTTTTGAAGTTCTGTCTGTCCCATTCCATAATTTATTCAGTTGTTTTAGTCTTTGAAGAGCAATTGATAGTCGTCGTTTTAGGATACCAACATTTAATTGTAGAATTCCAACATTCAGTTGTACAATGCCAACATTCAATCGTAGAATGCCAGCATTTAGTTGAAGAGTGCCAACAAACAAGAATGCCAGCATTAATGTGGAGAATTACATTCTGTTTTAGAATGCCAACATTCAGTTGTAGGATACCAACATTTAGTTGTAGAATGCCAACATTCAGTTGTAGAATGCCAACATTCAGTTGTAGAATACCAACATTTCAGTTGTAGAATGCCAACAACTCTCCTTGAGCTCTTGATTCATTGAAATTGTTTAGTTCTCTCCATGAGTTCTTGATTCACTGGAATTTGTTTAGTTCTGTCCTTGAGCTTTTGATTCATTGAAATCGTTTAGTTCTCTCCATGAGTTCTTGATTCACTGGAATTTGTTTAGATCTCCATGATATCTTGACATCTTGATTCACTGGAATTTGTTTAGTACTCTCCATGAGCTTTTATTCACTGGAATTCATTTAGTTCTCTCCATGAGCTCTTGATTCACTGGAATTTGCTTAGTTCTGTCCTTGAGTTCTTGATTCATTGAAATTGTTTAGTGCTTTCCATGAGTTCTTGATTCACTGGAATTCATTTAGTTCTCTCCATGAATTCTTGATTCACTGGAATTTTAGTTCTCTCCATGAATTCCTGATTCACAGGTAATTGTTTAGTTCTGTTAATGAGCTCTTGATTCATTTAAATTATTTAGTTCTCTCCCTGAGTTCTTGATTCACTGGAATGTGTTTAGTTCTCTCCATGAGTTCTTGATTCACTGGAATGTATTTAGTTCTGTCCATGAGTTCTTGATTCACTGGAATGTGTTTAGTTTTCTCCATGAGCTCCATTTGAGGGATTCGCTAATATAATTTGATACCTTCCTGGGAGCTGTGGCAAGAAGTTATGGTGTCTTTCGTTATCCACACTGGGCTAATGATATCACATGCTGTCCTGACATCTTGGGTAGTAAAATCCATCACCTTACTTTCTCAGATAGGGGTGAAAACAGTGGATCTTGTGTGCAAGTTGTACACATTAAAAATCCCACAGCAGTTGGAAATCATAAAGATTAGACCATCAGGCCACTGCCCTGGCAAAGTTGCTAGCAAGAACCTGCCCATGTAGCCTGTTCCTTTGGATGGAATTGTCAAATGTATGCCAAAGTCAGTGCATAACTAGGTGAGGTCAAGGCACTTGCCTTGAAAGAGGAGAAGAAGAGACATGAGGAAAGTTATTTTCTATTCTGCACAGCCATTAGTTAATGGGTGTTTGTTGTTTACTAGTAACTTTTATTTGTTTTTTTTTCTTTTTCTTTTTTGTTATCAATAGGCGATACTAATCTGATATTAGAGTTAAATATTCTAATTTTGGTACCAGATTATATTTTTTTACTTCCATCAATTTTCTGGTGCATGAAAGCTCTTCTTGCCTTTCATATTCTTGTTTAAATATCTCTGTACGCTTCCTCAGTATTATCTGCATGACTGCCTAAGTATGTTTATGATTCCACATGTTCTTCAATGATTGCGAAATGGTCTATGACTCAAGTCAGCATGTTGTCACAGTCTGCATGTGACTTCTTTTGGACTGTCTCCCTCCCCCTGCTGTGTGGATCAGAAGAATGGAGAACATTGAAAATGATAAGAAATCAACTGCAAACATTCACTGATGGATGCCTGTGCTAAATAGAAGGAATAAAATGGTATGACAACAATGGGAAGCTCATGAAGAGAAGACAAATACCAATGAACCCAGAGGCAAAGAAAAGACTCATTCATTGAGAAAACCCAAGAATTGTATAATTAGACAAGCCTTAGTCTGGAATCGCAGGGAAGAAGAAATACAGGAAGACCTAAGAACTCACGGCGAAGAGAAGTAGACACAGAAATAAATCATATGGGAAGGACATGGGCAGAGCTGCACAGGATAGCTAAAGATCGAGGGCTTGGGGTGAGTTGGATGAGGATCTATGTCCCACTTGGGGTGATAGGACAAATGAAGAGAAGGAACATCCCCCATTATTGATGATTATAGAGCCAAGATTTTCAAAGATTAACATTTTCAATTTCTGCCTTGTTGTCATCCTCTTATTTTAAAGAATCAAAGTAGAGTCAAACATGGAGTTTGGGAGGGTGTGGTGTATTTTGAACTCATGCACCCGGGAAAGTTAACCCGGTCAACAAATGCCTGAAGAAGTCTGGATGGTCGGCCGAAAGGTGCAAATATCACAACTCTGCTATAAAAAGCCACAACACAATTACGTCTGAAAAAATTGTCTGAAAAAATTGTCTGGATGAACGCAGAGAAAAAAGAAGAAGAAGAAGAACTCTTGCACAGCTTAGTAAAGTGTAAAATAAAAAGTTAATTGCATGTCCTTTACAGGAAGAAGCAATCAACCCCAGCATTTTTGGCTATTTGTGATGTACTAAACGATATTTATGTTCAGTTGTTTGCCATTGCTTTCTGAATGACCACGCTCATACAACTGAAATTAACACAGGATGGTCTGCTTCCAAATCGTCTGTAGATAATTTTCAACCCTCATTTTGGTACGGAGAATTGTGAAACACACTGACTGCCTCTATGCCGCAGCGCTGGTAAAAATGTTGTATGTCCTTCGATGGATAGTTCCGATCAAACGCAGGCTGATTTTCTAGGCAGTAGTTTGCCATAGCCGATCTCCATGGCGAAGGGGTTATGGACACGGTTCGTAATCCCGCTTACACGCGTTCAAAACACAGCTGTGTGCGATCTGGCAGCAGACTGTGCTGCGCTGGGTCTTAATGAATTGGTATGGGAGCCAGTTGTTCAGAAAGCAGTGGCAAACTACTGAACGTAATCTTGCCAAGACATCAACAACAGCAATAAAATGCTTGTGTTGACAGCGATGTCCTGTAAAATGGATATGCAAAAAAGAAAAAAAAAAGTTTGCCATAACTTTCTGAACAAAAAGTGTTTAAGCCCAGCTAACTGGTGTAGGAAATGAATCCACTACCCCACCATGAGAGCACAGGAAGTTTAAGACCAAGCGCTCTTAACCTTTCGACCTGCGGACCCCTGTTTAGTTAAGAGGCATTGAAAATATGTAAAAGGTAGAGACAGTTCCATAGACGATACTGCCCATGGAGTGTGAAGTGTTAGGTCATTGTTAGGTCATTTCTGACCACAACATATGGGGTAAGGTGGCTGGTTCCCTTTCTCATAATAAAAATATAAAATATAAATATAAAATAAATTAATAATAATAACTGTCTCAAAGGACAACTAGTACAATAAGCATAAGAAAGATGATTCTTTACAAACCAAACCAAACTAATACTCAAAAAATATGTTGCTTCTTATGTTTTCCTTGAATTTTGGAGAACAAATACAGAAAGATGTCACAAATTATCTATGGAAAATTTGCATTTGTCATTATTAATATACTATTTTGTACAATTCTGCAATGTTTTCACATCATATTAATCAGTTAAATAAGGATTAAAAAATCAATTAAATGAGAATACAAATAACTGACATTTGATTGGCTGAGAATACAGTTAATTAATATTTGATTGGCTGAGAACACAAATAACTAATATTTGTTTTGATTGGCTGAGAATACTAACAACTAATAGTTGATTGGCTGAGAATGCAAATTTACTAGGCGAGCACTGAAACCCATGTTAAGCATGTTGTTTCTTTTCCCCCAGCGCCATTCAATGAAAGGTGTTGCCGAGAGAACAGTTTATCATTATCACTACACACAGTGGCCAGACCACGGAGTCCCAGACTATACCTTGCCAGTTCTGTCCTTTGTACAGAAGTCAGCAGCACAGAGTGGATCAGATAATGGTCCAATTATTGTCCATTGCAGGTCAGTGACTTTCTGAATCTTTCCAGTGTTTGTGAATGCCAAGGCCATTTTATATCATATATCACAATTCTGTAAGTGGTCATGGCCCTCATTTCTATGCCAATATAGTATATGGTGCTAGGTCCATCTTTTAATTACCAAAATGACACTCGATGGGTGTGGCCGGTATCATGCCAGCCATAGTGTTCACTGTCATGTCCCAGTTTATTGTGGGCCAAGAATGAATGATTGACACGGTTGGGAGATGATAACTATTTAGTATGAAAGGCATAATTCATGAGGAAAGTCTGAAATCTTGAGAGACGGAGAGATGTTGAGCCAATGTGGCATAGTGAGTTTAATCAATCTGGCCGAGGATGTCAACCAAGATCGTCTGCAACAAGAGGGTCTGAGAAAAGAGCTGTCATGTATTTCTTATATGTATATGTATATGGGAGCCTTCATGGTGAAGTGTTTACGTGACCTGCCTCAATCTCCAAAGGTTGTGAGTTCAATTCCAGGCTACATTGTTTGATTCCCGAGTGCAGTTTTCTTGTTTGTGCTGCGTGTGACGCTTCCAGCAGGCCATCCTGCAGAAAGAGATTGAGCCATATGTGATAAAACCTGGTGCAATGAAAGTCAATTTCTCTCATCCCCCCACCCCCCACACAGACACCCACCCATCCCCACCCCCTTTTATTTCCCTGCTAATTAACCCATTTGTATATTTAATACATTTCAAGGGCATTCATTCTTTTCACTCTCTTTCATGGTACATCCCACCCCCCCCCCACCCCCCAACCCCCCCCCCCCCCCCCCCCCCCCCCCCCCCCCCATCACCACCACCACCACAAGCACGCACGCACGTGCACGCACATTTTCAGGGAACTCACATTTATGTCCTAAGTGGTTCAATGGGAATGATCTGAAAGGTCAAGGCGGGTTCAGTAGAGAGTGGATTAAATTGCTGTAGAGGTCTGTTATCTATAGAGTCACTTTCATCTTCGTTCCGGGACATGCAGAAGTTGAGGGAAATGAACGAGTTAATAAACTAGCTGGCTTTGTACTCCCTGCAGATGGCCAGCCAATGGATCATGCTGATGTTATTATTGCCCTTATAGAGCTGTTGAGAGCGGAGGACTTTGACGCCTGTGAATCCACATTATTGTCCAGAATAAGAGACTCAGGAGTAAGAACTGGCATGGCCATACACATGAGGCACATCAGGAGCATGAGGGCTTTATCAGTCAACACAGAACTTGGCATTGTTAACTTCCAGGCAATGATGCTTATGTTGGAGGGAGAATCTGAGCACCTATGGAGTGTAAGGATGGTACTCCAACAGATTAACTAACTATTTACCCATATTTCTGCTTCATGTGATAACAAAGAGAAACATAATATTTTAAACATTAATTTATAATCATTGAAATATTTATTTAATCATTAAATACATCTCATCTTATTGGATACAAAATAATTAATATGTGTATCAAATTATTGTTGCAGTGCCGGTGTTGGACGTACAGGCACTTATATCTTGATAGACAGCATGATAGCACAGGTTCAAGACCAGCAGACTGTAAATATTCCAGGTTTCACACAGCACATCAGGAGACAGAGGAACTTCTTAGTTCAGACAGAGGTCAGACGTCTTACATAACAAACTCTAATATAAAACTCAGGAAATGTCCTTCTGTAGTTTCTTGTAGTGTCCATTCTGTCTTTGTTGTATTTTTATTATAAATTGTTTTTGTTGATGGTTTGTTACCTTCTTTATGTGTCACTATTTCCTGAATATGGCACCATCTATTGTCTTTCCATCCTACCTATGTAAGTTGTATGGCACACACACACTGGAATTGATATTGGCACCTTGCCGTCTTGACAGATGATAGTTTTTAAGACCAGGGATGGAGTTAATACCACTCCATAACACAAAGCCTGGGCTGAAATATAGGGACCATGTGTTACCCATGCAGCATGATCCCTCTCTCGGCCTGCCTAGTTTACTCCAGAGGAAAGTAACACAATACATCTGGGACAAGACAAGCTGCAGAAGCTACTGGATCAGCAAAGCAATACTTTAATTGCCCACCTATTGGAGCTTCGATCCTAGACCAGCTGCTAACCAAGGCTTAGGGCTTGGTCTGCCCTGCCATGACATTTTGTCTTTAGGTTGCATTTCCTCACACCAGGATAAGGGTTGTACCCTCCCAATTGCGCTCCTCCACCCGAAGTCATAGGCACAATGTGGGATGTCAGGTTTGGTAAGCGCCGCCTAACGTTCGGCGCCTAACAGAAAACAGGTAGTACTGTCTACTATTATAAGGTAGCTCAGTCATATCTGACTATGACCTGACAAAAAGAACTGATAAATGCAGCCAGATTTGGTGTACAGAGACAATGGTGGTTCTTTTACAGATGAAGTAGGTATCGGTGTGGTTTGATATCTGATCATTGGTTCAGCAGCAGTGATAGAAAGCCTGGTTCCTGGAAGAAGAGGCTAGGGTTGCCAGCGAGAAGACATACACAGAACATTGCAGGCATCCTTGGACATGCATGGGACAGAAGAATTGGTAAGGGATAACAAATCTTATCTGCTGGCCGTGATAAGAACAACATTGTGTAAGGAACTTGATACATAATGATGATGGTGACAATAATGATGATGATGACGGTGATAATGATGGCGATGATTTTTTTTTTGCGCTTGCTCACTTTGAACTCAAAGGTAGTCCATACACACTATTTACAGTAATGATTGACTGAATTTTGCGTGTGGATTAGCTTTCCCTATTAACAGTGCCCCTCGCCATCAGGCAAACCCACTCTGGCTTCAGAGGTACTTGTAATTAACGTCCCAAGTCAAGGATGACAGGTCAACATTTTAGTCCAGCTGTCCGGTGTACAGGTTGAACTGCTTACCTCAGCATCAGCACACATGTGTTCTGATCCGTCCGGTCATGCGGACTTGTGATGGTGATGATAATAATGGTGACGATGATGGTGTTGACAATGATGATGATGATGATGACAATGGTGATGATGATGATGATTTTGATGACAATGTGGATTTTAGTACACACAAATTGGGATCCTGACCGAAGCTATAAATTGCATGCATTGATCTGAAGTGAATCAGGTTGATCTTCTGAAGACTGGAGAACTATTGGACAAACATGATCGCAGAACCTTATGAAACATAACTGCAGATTTGAGACCAGTAAACAGTACCACAGTAACACTGTTTCTCTGACCTATTTCCACATGAACAACCACGTGTGGTTCATATCTGATGAACTGCCATAGGATGATTCATTGGCTAAAGCCACTTCCCATATCTGCCATGGGCTAATTTATTGCCAAAATGTTGCCATTGAAAAATGTTTATCTCATTTAAAATATCAATACAGTAGTTTTCCCTAGGCAACCTCCTTTAATTTGATATATAATACAACATGTCTGCTACCATATTAACAAGTTTTAGGCCATAACTGTGACATCCCTACTTCCCATTTTCCACCATCTATGTTTGTTCGGCCCAAACATACTTTCTGTTTGTTGCTGTTAAACATTAAGGATCCTCTAAAACAGTGGTTCTCAACCGGTGGGGAATTCCTCCCCAGGGGAGAATTTTAGGGTTTCCAGGGGGGAATTAAGATTATTTCAAGATCACATTAATGCAAGAACCAGTTACTTGATATTGTTTTTCCCTCTAAATTTTAGAGTTCTGTACTTCTCGCCTTAATGAAATTCGTTTTATGATGTAAATAGACCTGCAAATTACGTTTTATGTAGATGTCTAGACTTGTTCTAGTATGTGTTATTAAATTTAGCTTCCATTTTTATGTATACTGTGTAAGGTTGGGGGGAATTTATAGGGAGAAAATTCGAAAAGGGGAGGGGGGGGGGGGAATGACGTTCTGAACATATGGTAAAGGGGGGCATAGGCCAAAAAAGGTTGAGAACTGCTCTAAAAGAACATAACAATCATGTAAATCTGAGTCAAACAACTGCAACCCTCCCACTGTAACACTGTTTCTGTCTGTTATCTATTTCCGTATGAACAACCACATGTTATTCACATTGCTGTTAAACGTTAAGGATGCCTCCAAAAGAACATAAAGTCATGTAAATCCAGAGTAAAACACATGTTTTTCACATTTGCTGTTAAACGATAAGGATTCCTCCAAAAAAACATAAAGTCATTTAATCCAGTGTAAAATAACCAAAACCATCATCATGTAACACTGGAACTCTTCCATCAGGACCAGTATATTTTCATCCATGAAGTGCTGGTGGAATACCTCCTTGGCAACGGGACTACCGAAGTCAGAGAGGACCAGATGTCTAGCCACTTGTTAGACCTGGAGCAGCCAGCCAGAGGAGTCATATTGCCCACAATCACCGACACCACATTGTTAGAGAGACAGTTTCAGGTAAACTTAACCCTTTACAGGGCACAGGTTTTTCCAATTTCTAACTCTAAACGGGCAAGATTTTTGAGGGTTTTAGTCAGATTTTAGGTGATGTTAGTAAAAAGATCATAACTAAGTTGTTAGTGAATGGATTTTAGTGAAATAAAGAGCAAAATGAAAAGAAATGCATGCAGATTAATAATTGTACTCACATGTCATATGAATAATCCAGTCTTGTTGGTATAATCCACATATGAACACAAATATTTACAAAATATTACACATTATTTGTGAGTGTCAGTCATATATACACTATGTACAAACACTGCCAACTGCTCACTGGGCTCCAAGATGCTGGGGAAAACAAGTGTCCCTACAGTAGTTCACTTGGCACACATCACAGCCATATGAACTTTCAATGGTTCGTCCTGCAGGGGTACGACGTTTGGCGTGTCTGCACGCTGAGCAGGCTTTCTTCCTGCCCTCAAACCTCACGAGCTTGTGGTTGTGGACACTTTCTGGGGCTACTACTGCTTGGCCTTTCATCTTTGATGCAGCCTTCTTCCTGCTGGAGAATCCTGCGATTAGTTGCTTAGATAAATCCACACGGAAGTCCAGAAGGGCGTAGCGTTTGCTGGGCTTTGATGCGGACTGCTCGAACAGGATGAATGCATTGTTTATGCATGAATCGAAGACAAAACTGAGGAGGTAGCGCCAGTATTTTCTGCACTTCTTCAGTGTAGAGTAATACCCCCTCATTTGATCTGCCTTGTCCACCCCTCCCATGCATTGGTTGTAGAGTTTGATGACAGCAGGGCAGGACACAGGCTTTCTGGTGCGAGTGTGCCGGTCCCATCGCTCAACAGTGTCCAATGTGTGTGAGGTATTGTTGGAGAGCATGAAGACATCTCTTTTATCATGCCACACAGTTGCAAGCAGATCCTCTTTCTGGAAGACTTGATGGTCCCCTTGCTTCATTTTCTCTTTTCTCTGAATGCCAGAGGCAGATCTTTCCGGTTCTTTCTTACAGTTGCTGCCGCATACGTTTTCTCTTGGAGAAGGTTAGTAAAAAGCCCAACTGACGAAAAAAAGTTATCAAAATAGAGATGATGATACTTTCCCAAAAAGGGGGCGGCAAGCTGCATCACTACATCATGGCCCAGTCCATGCTGAATGCCACCATCTGTCTTGCCACGGTAAACAGAAAACTGGAGGAGGTAGCCAGTTGCTGACTCGCAAGCACACCACACTTTCATTCCCCATTTTGTTGGCTTGGATGGTAGATATTGTTTTAGTGCATTCCTGCCTTTGAATGGCACCATTGCCTCATCAATGGAAATTTCCTTCTTAGGGCTGTAACGTTGTAAGAACGTCCTATTAGCCATGTCAATGAGAGGCCGAATTTTGTGGAGGCGGTCACTGCCGTCAGCTGTATTGTTGTCAGCCACATGTAAATATTGCTCCAGCTTCTTGAATCTCTTCAGCGGCATCACATTCTTCACACCTGGCACTCCCAACATATCATCTGTAGACCAATACAATTCCAAACGAGGAAGATTGTGGATCCCCAATAATATGAGCAGACCAAAATAGGCCTGCATTTCGGTTGCGTTTGTTGGAACCCAGCCTCGATCATCTATTTGTTCGATCTTTTGCCTAGCATACACATTTGTTTGATCGGCAATCATTTGAAACGTTTGCTCCTCAAAGAGTTGAAGAAAGAATGCACGCTGAGAACGATCGTCAGTTGTTAAGTTGACGCCAGTTTCTTCACGAAATTCTCCGATATTCAATGTTGTTGTTGTGTTGCTCCAACCGTTTGCGTCGCGAGACGGCCCCGCCCGACTTATTTCAGCGACATTTTCTGATTCAGATTCACTTTCTTCAAAGTCCGAAAGATCTGAAGTGTGCACGCTGCACACGCTAATATCACTGAGATCCAGTTCCGATTCGTCGTCATTTTCGTGCGTTTCAATGTCACTTAAATTGAACCCATCAAAAT
The DNA here is from genome assembly GCA_963921405.1 of Cepaea hortensis. Lineage (NCBI taxonomy): Eukaryota > Metazoa > Mollusca > Gastropoda > Stylommatophora > Helicidae > Cepaea > Cepaea hortensis. The sequence goes on from OY992882.1 coordinate 9,985,258, forward strand.
CGCCGCTATCGCTTGAAGAATTGAGGAATTCCATTTTGAATAACAACGCACAAAAACCCCGAAAACTAATGAACTATCTGATCAAATTTAACAAAAACACTTGCAAACGTTACCCACGCTTTCACTCTATCAGCAAGACTGGTAGAAAGGAACAGGAAGTCTCGGAAATTCGCGAGATCGCATTTTTAAAATGACTAGTCGTCAAAGACGCGATTAGGCGTTATGCCCGTTTAACGCATCGAACGCTATCAGGCGATATGCCCGTTAAAGGGTTAACTCACTCTTCTCCATGTCACTTGATTTTTTATTTCATCATATTTCACCTCCTCCTCCTTCATGCTTCCTCCTCCTTCATGTCCCCCTTCCCCAGTCTCTACTAATCATGCCGGCTGCTTTTACTTCCACGGACATTTCCTGGTACATTTTAGGCTGGTTCAACTTAAGAGCCCAGGTCAATTTTTAAAATCAACCTTAATGAGGATTTGAACACGTGCCAGCAGAAAGCTGAATGAATGAATGAAATTTTTCTTCTTTACCCCTCATCTTAGGTGAGGAAATGAATGAGCCATGATTCTCTCTCAGAATAGGGAAAGAAAGATGATGAATAAATATTTTACTCCTCTACAAGCCATTGTAATGAGCCACTTGTATGTGTACATTTTCATATCATGTTTTTCATTTAGTTGTATCGATGTGTGTTTGTTGCTTGTGTGCTGGCCACAGTGGCCATTTTGTTTCTTGTGATCATGTTCTAGTCAAGCTTACCATGTACTTCTTGTTTTTTTTTTTTGTGTGTGGTGATTCTTTTGTTGTACAATCCACTGTGGAAACAATACACATGGGTGATAATGAATACTTGTCCTCACTAGTGTATTTTGTGTGACTTTATTGTTAAGTATTATGTTTAGAATTTCATTTAAGAAAGAAATGTAGAAACAAACTATTACCAATTGTACTAAGCTTCTACTTCATCTTCAGCCTATCATCTCACAATGAGGCAAAGGCCTTCAACCCACTCACACCCAGCCCTTTGTAGAAGTGCTCATGATTGGTTAGATTTTCAAGCTAAAGTTTTCTATGGAATGAGGTGGTCAGTCCCGCGCCAATCCGACTTAGTCACGTCTTATGACATGCATGGCAGGTTCCAGAGTTACTGTTCTTTTCTTCCCTTATGGGTCTTAGTAATTAATAAGTTAGTTAATCTTTTCTTAACCCTTTGAAAATAAAGTTTGTTTGATCGTTCGTTCTTTTGGGGTACCATCCTTGCATTTCGGGAAGTCCAAAAGTGCTCAGATTCTCTCTTCTCTCCCCCCCCCCCCCCCAAACATATGCATCAGCTTGATTTATCCTCCAACATATGCATCAGCTTGATTTATTTGGTTTTTTTCTGGGATTTGAGATTTAAAGATTGAGCACAACCCATTACTGGCAACACTGATCGTGTTCCGGTATGAACCTAAGGCCTTGTCCACGTCAAGTTGGAAGCACTAGACTTGAGTTTCGTTCTCGTTTGAGCTCATCAGTAGTGCATATCCTTGACTGGACCCTGGATCAAACACGGATCACTGGCATGTGATCCCGGAAAAAAACCAAATAAATCAATATGATTATTGCTCACTAGACTTTAGGCTGCCTGTTGTGCCTTGCCAGGCGAGAAGACCTGATAGTTCAGGGCCACATCGATTGACGGATGTCAGTCACAGCAATCGCACAAATTTTAAGCTGTAGCCTACAATGGGGGGTGTTGTGATACTCTAGTGTGATAATTTGGTCGCGTCTAGCGTGTGACGCATGGTCTAGTGGAAGCGACAGTGATCCGGGTTTGATCCAGGGTCCAGTCAAGGATATGCACTACTGATGAGCGAAACTTGAGTCTAGTGCTTCCAACTTGACGTGGACAAGGCCTTAGGTTCATATCGGAATACGATCAGTGTTGCCAGTAGTGGGTTGTGCTCAATCTTTAAATATTCATCATCGTCGGTGGCTAATAGCTCCAGTTCTGTGTTGGTTGACGAGGTCCCTCATTCTCCCGATGTGCCTCTTGTGTCTGGCTGTGCCAATTCTAACTTCCAAGGCTCTCATTGTGGACAACGATTCACTGGCATCAAAGTCCTACACTCTCGACATCTCTCTAAGGGTATTAATAACATCGGCACGATCCATGGGCCGGCCATCTGCAGGGGATGCAGAGCCAGCAAGTTTATCAGCTTGTTCATTTCCCTCAACTCCCACATATCCTGGAATGAAGATGAAGGACCCCATTAATACACAGGTGAATTGCTCTAAGGCATTAATTAAAATAAATTAATTAATTAACATAATTTATCCTGCTGTTCCTTGTCTCCTGCAGTTGATCACAGAATATATACCTAGTGAAATGGATCTGTCAGCGGCTGTCAAACCGGTTAATCAGGAGAAAAACCGACCAGGCAGCATTGTTCCTGTGAATTTGAAGCGAGTGTTGTTGCCAGCAAGGCCTGGTATTGATGGATCAGATTATATCAATGCTACATATCTACAGGTGAGAATTTGTAGACTATTAGTGCTACGTATCTACAGGTGAGAATTTGTAGACTATTAGATCCATACATCTTCACTTGAGAGGCACTTTCGAGGTCCCCATGGCGTAGTGATTATGACTCAGACTTGGCGAATAAGTTATTATCTGAGGGTTGCCTGAGTTTTACATAGTTATTTTCTCTTCCAACTCCGTAAACTGTATGTTTAATATGCATCCTTTCTCTTAACCCTTTACAGGGCAGACGCTTGTCAATTTTCTAGCCCTGAACGGGCAAGATTTTTTCAGGTTCGGTAAAATTTCGGGTCGCGTTAGTAAAAACATCACAAATAAGGTGTTAGTCAACCGATTTTAGTTAAATAAACAACACAATGAAGGGAAAAGCATGCAGAATATGTTACTCATGTGATTGTTGTCGGTAATCCATATATGAATACAAATATTTACGAAATACGGCATGTTGTTTGTGATTTTCCGTCATCTATATGGCAATTTACAAACACATTTTCAGAATCATAATCACTTTCTTTAAAGTCCGACTCAGACAGCTAATGCAAAGTAACGCTTTGCACTGATATCTAGCGCCGATTAATAGTCAAATTCGTGCCCTTTAATGTCATTTAAATTGAACCTAGCGAAATCTCGGCTATCACTTGAAGAATCGCCAAAATCCATTTTGAAAAACAGCGTAAAAATCCCGAAAACTATCAAAAATTGTCCGTAAAAGTCAGTTCAAATTCATACTGTCGCGTTTACAAATGGCGGCCACGTTGTCAAGCTGTCGGCGAAAGCGAAAGTAGCCGTCGGAAGTGTCGGAAAGCCGAGAGATCGCGTTTTTACAATGCATAATAGTATCGGCCGGAATCGGACGCCACGATCGTTTTATGGCATCGGCCGGAATTGGCCGCTGTGACCTTTAAAGGGTTAAGCTCGTTTACTTCTTCTGGCTGCACATTGATGACTTCATATCATTAAGTGGCGCTGTTAATATCCTACCATGATGATTAGCCACATGTACCAGTTACCTTTTGTTCCTGTAACAACTCAACTATGATGGATATAATGCAACTATTAACAACTCAACTCAGATGACGTTTTTCTAAATTCTATTCGTCTATGAACATGACACAATTATATGATCACAATTGTCTGACAAAATTAACTAACACTTATACAATAACACTCCATCTAGTAGCAGCACAATCTATGGCCATCGATCAGGTCCACACTCGACCATGGCTCAACCCCAACTGATCTTGAAGGGGATGCTTCGTCCTTTCAAGGAGCGACCCAGGCACTTTTCACGCTCTTGTGACTGACGCTCAAGATGGGTAACTTTTGCAGTCTCACCGCAGAAACCGAACTTTTCGTTCTGAACAACGCCATGACCTATAACTCTATAAAACCCAGTCATGGCAGTTTGTGACCAAGATGCATACACAAACACATACTTACACATGTGGTCAGCCATTGTTGTGTTAAGCGTGACATGGTCGGGAACTTGTGTGGATCTGTTGTTCAGGTTCTATAGGAATGCACAGAAACAAAAGAGCTGATGTACTGGCTGCAAAGACACCTCTCACTGGAACACTGGAAATGGTCAAACAGAATATGCTGTGGGCAATAAGTGATAGCTCAGTGCATTGTAGCACTTATCTTGATGAGGGTTTTCTCACATCACATGTTCCATCCATCATGTGCCATGCCGGTAAGTATGGGCGGTCATGGTTCGCCATTTCACTCGATCACCAGAGTTGCGGATCAGCTCAGTGTTCTTGTCTCGACCATGCCACGTTGTCAAACCATTCAGGTATTTACTTCTCTGCTTTCCCCTTGTTCTATTCCCCTTGATCTTGCCAGTTGTCACCAAGTTCTCTAATTTATTTCTTGTCATAACATGTCCAAAAAATTGTGACTGTCTATGTCTAATATCTCTAATCAGTTTACAATTTTCATTTGTTTCTTGTAGGACTTGGTCATTGGTTTTTCTGTCTGTCCATGGTATTCTTTGCATTCTCCTCAGAAACCACATTTCCACAGCCATCAGGTGTTTTTCAGTTTGACTGCTCATTGCCCACGCTTCACATCCATACAAAATCACAGGCTCTATGTACCACCTCAACACTCTTTTTCTCATAGCAATTGACAGCTTTTTATTGTTCAGTATGTTTTTTCATCTTGTGTTACTCGTTGCAATGAATGCAGGTAAGAACACTTCGGATGTGTAGCTAACCAGCCCGCAGCAGGAACAATCAGCATCCACTCTCTTTGACTTCATCTGGGAGAGTGCTTATTTGTGTGCCCTGATTGTAGTCACATTAATTCCTTATCACAATCATTTTCATGTTGTGTTATATTTTCTATTGGCCAGGCTTGTACATTTATTCAGTGTTGTATTCTGTTTTTGTCCTTGTTGATATCAGGGCTACAAGAAGTCAGCAGAGTTCATAGTAACACAACACCCAACAGAGGACACAATGGAGGACTTCTGGAGGATGGTGTGGGACAAGAATAGTCCTGTCATTGTTGTGTTATCACCCTTTGACGATGTTGTAAGTACTTTAGTGAGAAATCATTGCATTGTCATCAAACATCAGTTTTATGATAAATACAGTGGTCAGACTGATATAGTCAACAAACAAATCAGTAATATAAATGCCACCAGCATAAGAAGAGGCTTTTTTGTGTGTGAAAAAACCCCATCTTCTATTAATGTCTCAGCCTCTCTATTAATGTCTTCATCTTCTGTTAAATTTTCATAGAGTTAGGTTCATCTGTATTGGTATATTTTATTTTTCCTAATCAGTATAGGTATATTTGATTTTTTTTTTCTAATCTGTATTGATATATTTTATTTTTCCTAGTCTGTATAGACATTCGATTTTTCTAATATGTATATACATATTTTATTTTTCCTAATACATATTCAATGTTTCGTAATCTGTACAGACATATTCAGTTTTTCCTAAACTGTATATTCGATTGTTCCTAATCTGTATGGACATATTCGATTTTTCCCCATCTGTAAAAACAAATTCAGTTTTTCCTAATCTGCATAGACATATTCCATTTGTCTTAATCTGCATGTATATGTTTGGTTTTTCTAAACCTATTTGAATTGGTTTTTTAAAAACTTTACATCTGTCAGTCATTCTTGTTTTCCAGTACATATATACACGGGCGAGTCAATAAGTAAGTCACACAGTTCTGTGGGATGGCAGATAAATGTAGTTGGTGTATTCTATAGGTGTCATTAGATGACGGCAACATCGAACTTTATATTCCTGTTCGTCAGATGGTGCTAGATGTCTCATGCGCATGCACAGCGCATAAATAAAATGGTGACTGTAATTACGGAGTATACAACCAAAGAGCAACGTGCTGTTGTGCGTTTTTTGTGTGGACAAAAGGACTGCCTGCAAAGGACATTCATAAGGAAATGCTTCCTGTTTATGCTGATAAATGTTTGTCCCGTAAAGTGGTGCATAGCTGGGTAGAAAAATTTTCTCAGGGACGCTCTAAAATTGTTGAGGAAATCCGATCTGGTCATCCTGTTGAGATTGCAACAGAAGCATCCGTGCAGTGGGTGGAGGAGATATATAGAGGTGACAGGCGAGTAACGATAGACTCTGTAGCATCTCCAATAGGGTGCTCACATGGTTCAGCATACAGCATAATGCATGATCAATTGAAATTTAAGAAAGTGTGCTCAAGGTGGGTACCTGGACAATTGAAGGAGGAGCACAAAATGAACCGAATTGGCCTGTCCTTGTATCATCTATGTCGATACGAAGGATGAAGGAGAAGACATGCTGAACAAGATTGTTACTGGGGACGAATCATGGGTGCATCACTATCAGCCCGAATCACAGCATGCTTCAATGCAGTGGAAACATCCTTCTTCGCCTTGTGTCCAAAAATTCAAGGTTACGCCATCAGCAGAGAAGGTTATGCTGCCAGTGTTCTGGAATTGTCAAGGGGTGCTTTTAACCAATTTCAAGAAGAAAGGTGACAATGTGAATTCTGAATCATACTGTGAAGTTATATTGATGCTTCATAATGCAATTTGAAGAAAACGTTCAGGACTGCTGACTAGAGGAGTGTTGCTTCTTCATGACAATGCCAGACCACATACGGCTTGATTAACTCAGGAGAAAATTAACCAACTAAGGTGGGAAGTTCTGGAACATCCACCTTACAGCCCAGACGTAGCCCCTAGCGATTTCACAAATGACGCCGAAGTTGAATATGAAGTGAAAACGTGGTTTAGAAAACAGAGCACGCAGTTCTATGCAACCGGTTTGGGAGGACTGATAAAACGATGGGATAAGTGCATCATATTGGTGGAAATTATTTTGAGAAATAAAGGGACAATGTATGTATAAATATAAACCAGTTTCAAATTGTTATCATATTTATTTATTTTTCTACAGCCATTCGTGACTTACTTATTGACTTCCCCTCGTACATACACGTGCATCTGGTTTTTCTCAATCTGTTTGAATGTATCTGGTTCGGTGGTTCACCTGAATATATCCAAATGTTTCTCTTAATGTTTTATTTTACTCCATCAAGAATCACCATGGAGAAGGTAGCCTTTTGCAATATGAAAAACATACTGACCAATAAAAAGATGTCAACAACAATGAGAAAAAAGAGTGTTGAGGTGCTACATAGAACCTGTGGTTTTGTATGGATGTAGAGCGTGGACAATGAGCAGTCAAGCTGAAAAACATCTGATGGCTGTGGAAATGTGGTTTCTGAGGAAAATGCAAAGAATGCCATGGACAGACAGAAAAACCAGGGAACAAGTCCTTCAAGAAACAAATGAAAATCGTAAACTGATTAGAGACATTAGACGTAAACAGCAAAAAATTTTTGGGCATGTTATGAGAAGAAATGAATTGGAGAACTTGGTGACAACTGGCAAGATTGAGAGGAAGAGACCAAGGGGGAGGCCGAGAAGTAAATACTTGAATGGCTTGGCCACGTGGCATGGTCGAGACAGGAACACAGACCACGACAGGACACAGAACACGACTCTGGTGACCCAGTGAGATGGTGAAACATGACCGCCCACGCTTATCGGCATAGCACATGATGGATTGGTCTCTATTGTGTGCTTGTGTCTGATGTTATTTATCCATCCGTATATCTGGCGTTATTAATGTGATGTAGATAAAATACAAAATACAGAACCCCTTTATACACCTTAAAGTACATTGAACATATGGTGTCAGACCCATATTTTAATAAACTAATAGACATTCGGCGGGTCATGTGGTCAGTTTTATGCCGGCTGTCTTCACCTCTCAAGAAATTTCCTGGTACCTAGTTTAGGCTGGGTTGACCTTTGAACCCAGGTCAATTTTTAAAAACCCACCTCAATGCGGATTTGAACCGATGACCATTGGGTTGATATGCGAGTGTCTAGCCACTATGCTACTGTGGCTTCCATGATGTAGACACATCATGCAAATGTTTCTGATTTAATTGTTCTGCAAAATTACAGTTTATGCTTTTTTTTAAATGCAGGATTACAAAGAGTTTTGGCCACCTAAAGGCAGCAGTATTGATGTAGATTCTGGAAATTTCCGTCTAGCCATGAAAGACGAGTCCATTCCAAATGATGAATTAGGAATTGTGACGGCAGAGTTTATTTTAGATTCTATTCAGGTAAGAAATTACATGAAATGCCTGATTCTATACTCAGTAGCTTTAGTGATGTGTTACATTTGAACCCAAATGCTAGTCTTTTTGCCATATTTAATCATTACTATTATGTCTCTTTCCTGGGATTGGAACTTGTGTGGCTTGGGATGGTGTAGTTTAGTTACGCATTAGGTACATTTGACCCCCATGACTCAGAGTTACCCTAATGGGCACATGGATCTAATGAGCTGATATTCCAGCCTGTGCAAGGTAGATGTGTGCAGATGAGTCACCATCGCCACCATCATCAAGATGTGCTCTCACAACTGGCGTATGCGCTTGTGCTACGGATCTCAGTCCTTGGTGTTCTGGTTCAGTTCTGTTGATGGTATTCCTCCATGCTACCATTCTATTCCATCCAGCATCACTTCTCTCTGTTTACCATCACAATGTTTTCTAATGTCTCTTCTCTCATTATATGTGTGTCTCGTTCTTATAATTGTTATAATATTCTGCTTTCCTTATATGACCACAGATCACTGTTTGTCTCGTTCTTATAATTGTTTATAATATTCTGCTTTCCTTATATGACCACAGATCACTGTTTGTCTCTTTCTTATAATTGTTATGTTGTGTTGTGTGTTGTTTGTCCATCAAGAATGATGATGACCATTCATTTCATCCAGTGGGGTTGAAGGTGTGGAGCCTGGGTTCTAAGATGGCTGATAAGGCCTATTTTGGCTCGAAATGTTCTTTGACAATGTGGGCAAAGAATGCTTGACGTCTCTGGAGGAGGATTTCCTGCAGTGGTTTTTCTGTCCTGCCTTTTCTTCACAGCTCTTGCAGTCCTGGTTGCCTCACATATGACTACACCTTTGCGTAATGATGCACGCCACGAATTTCGGTCTCTGGCTGCAGCCTCCCAGGTGTCATGATGAATTCCAAAAGCATTCAGTGAAATTTTCAGTGTCTTTAAAACGTTTCCTCTGGCCACCTTGGGAGCGTTTACCACAACGCAGTTCGCTGTAAAAAATTCGTTTAGGTAGCCTGTGATCTGGCATGCGAGTCAAGTGACCAGCCCAGCGAATCTGATTCTTCATCAGTAGAGTGTGGATACTGGGCATGGATGCTCTTTCTAGGACTTCAGTGTCTGGAATCTTGTCTTGCCATTTAATCTTCAGTAGCTTCCTTAGGCAGACTGTGTGGAAGTGGTTTAATTTCCTAGCGTGTCGCTGATAAACAGTCCAGGTTTCACAAGCATATAGCAGTGTGGATAATACAACTGCTTTGTAGACTTTTAGCTTTGTTTGCAGGCTTATTCCAGTTCTGTCCCATACATTCTTGTACAGTCTGCCAAAGGCTGCACTGGCCTTGGAGATTCTTGCATTCACTTCGTCATCGATTGTGGCAGCTTGTGACACGGTGCTGCCAAGATAGGTGAATTTGTCCACAACACTTAGTCTATGATCATTCACTTTGATATTCGGCACAGTGTGATTATTCCCTGGAGCTGGCTGGTACATAACTACAGTCTTCTCCAAGTTGATATTGAGCCCAAAGTTGGCACAGGCATGTGAGAAAGCTGAAACATTATGTTGCATGTCCGCCTCTGAGTTGGCGTATAGAGCGCAATCATCAGCAAACAGGAGCTCTCTGACGGTGCCGCTGTTAATTTTGGTTTTAGCTTTCAGCCTTCTGAGATTGAATAACTTTCCATCCATACGGTAGTTGATGTCTATTCCAATGTCGTCGTTCTCGAAGGCGTTCATCAACATGGCTGAAAACATGAGGCTGAACAGTGTTGGTGCCAGGACACATCCTTGCTTCACTCCATTGGTGACAGGAAAGGGTTCAGACAGTTCACCATTTTCCTGTACTCTTGCCTGCATGCCGTCATGAAATAGCCGCACTATTTGGACAAACTTTCGTGGACAGCCATATTTTGCCATAATCTTCCACAGTCCTTCTCTGCTGACTGTATCAAAAGCCTTGGTAAGGTCAATGAAAGTGGAGAACATTTCGCAGTTCTGTTCCTGACATTTCTCTTGCAGCGAAAATCATGTCAACAGTTCCACGTTCTTTTCTGAAGCCACATTGACTCTCAGGAAGAAGACCTTGATCGAGATGGGCTGTGAGGCGATTGAGAAGAATTCTGGCGAGTATCTTCCCTGCAATTGAAAGCAAGGAGATGCCTCGGTGGTTGTCACAGGATTGGCGGTTTCCTTTACGTTTGTAAAGGTGGACTATTGACGCGTCCTTAAAATCTTGTGGCATGGTCTCGTTCATCCATATGTTTGTGAAGACTTGGTGAAGCTGCTCTGTTAGGACCGGCCCACCTGCCTTGTATATCTCTGCTGGGATGGAGTCAGGACCAGGTGCCTTGCTGCTGGAGAGTTGCTGGATGGCTTTGTTTACTTCCACTATGGTTGGCAGGTCATCAAGTGTCTCATTGGTGGGAACTTGAGGAAGGCAGTTGATGGTTTCATCATCGAAGAAGGAAGTTGCATTTAAGATTTTGCTGAAATCCTCTGCCCAGCGTTGAAGGATTTCTTTCTTATCGGTGACCAATGTTCCCCCATCTGCACTGAGGAGGGGAACTATGCCTGGTGATGAAGGACCATAGACCACTTTCAGTGAGTCGTAATTGTTATAATGTTCTGCTCTCATTATATGACCACAGATCACTGTTTGTCTCTTTCTTATAATTGTTATAATGTTCTGCTCTCTTTAGTCTCTTCTAGACACTCATTGTTAGTTACTCTGGCAATCCAAAGTATTTACAACTAACATCACATGTCCTTTGCCTTGAGGGTAGTAAAAGCTACAAGCAGCCCATTCACCATTGCTTGTTTTCTCTCCCACCAGAGTATCTCTGTAACAAGTTGTCATATTGCATGTGACAGATGAACGTAGAAATATCATTTGAGCTGGGTTTCTTTGCATTTTCATAAACCACATTTTCCGTCATGAAGGTTAGGCGGACAAGCTGTTAAGGCCTCTGGAGTGTTTATGCTTGTTGCTGCCGTTCGCTTAAACATTTTCCTCATGTTGGACTGGTGGTGCATGGTTCTGTCACCCAGCTACTGCGTTGAGTGCGTGGAGTGACACTGTGAGCTGTGAATTTTATGTGGAGGGCTTTTACATCTGTCCGCGGTTGTGTCTAGCATGAATTGCATGTTCAGAAAAATGGCGGCCAGCCGGGTGCTGAACTAACTGGGTTGCCTTATGCAGTAATATGTGGCTGCTGGTTTTCTAGTGACTGCTCGACATTATGCATAGTATACCTGTGCAGGCCATTGGCTTGTTAAGACTCCTGTCTGTTCCACTTTTCACATAGCAGCAAGGAGCATTTTGTGTGATATTCATTGGCACAGGAACGGATCATAAGGGAACTACCCTTTGCCGTGAAGTTGGAACCGCAACTAACTAACTAACTTTTTGCTGCCATCAGATATTCCTCAAAGTATCTGCTTATTGCACAGGTCACACATGCATGTAACAGTATATCAATTTATCACCATATAGTGATTACCACATAAATCACAGGAGAAAAAAACACAACAACCCAGTATAGCAGACGTGTTCAAACTTCTCAGATTGATCTTCTTCTTCTTCTTCAGCGTTCCGAGCCATTGAGGTTCTTTGCTGCAAATACAATCCGTCTCCATTCGTCTCTCTGGTGGACCTTCTCTTGCCAGTCGTTGATTCCAAGTGCTTGTAGGTCTGTACATGTATTATCTCTCCACCGCCTTCTTGGTCTACCTCGGGGTCTACGGTCATTTATTTCCTGAGTGTAAGCGAGTTTTGTTTCCCTATTATCTTCCATTCTTTCTATATGCCCCAGCCATTGTAGTCTATTAGCCTTCATGATACCAGTGATTAGCGGGGACTTAAACAGATCATGAATGTCTTTGTTACTTCTTCTTTTCCACTCTCCACTTTGTGTATCCCTAATGGGTCCAAAGATGCGTCTTAAAATTTTGTTCTCAAAGTTTGTAACAAGGCTTCGTCTCCTTTCGTTGTACTCCAGGTTTCAGAGCCATACAGCACAACTGGTCTGATCAGTGTTTTGTATATTGTGATTTTGGTGTTACGAGATAGCGCCTTTGATTTTAGTAGATGTTGTAGTGCATAGTATATCTTATTTCCAGAGTTGATTCTAGTTTGTATTTCTTCCCTTATGATGTTGGAGCAGTTGAAGATTGTACCCAGGTATTTGTATGTTTCCGTTCTTTTAATGGTCATATTATCTATTTGTATGTGGCCAGAGTTTCTAGCCATTCCGTCTCTTGAAATTACCATATAATCTGTCTTATCTTGGTTGATAACCAGCCCCATCTGTTGAGCTTTTCCCTTTAAGTGAGTCAATATTTCCAATGTCTTTTGTTCACTTTGCCCTATAATATCTATATCATCTGCATAACCAAGCAGCTTGGATGTTCCTCCAATATCACATTCCTCCTTTACCTTCCTTACAACTTTCTCTAGAGCCAGATTGAAGAGTAGCGGCGATAGTGCATCACCCTGTTTCAAGCCAGATGTTATTTGGAAGGGGTCTGATTTCCTGCCTTTATATGTTACTATATTATAAGTATCTTCCATGCATAGTCTGGTCATGTTGATTAACTTCCTTGGTATTCCAAATTCCTGCATAGCATTCCATAGACTATTCCTATGGACACTATCATAAGCCTTTTTAAAATCCACAAAAATGTTATGGAGATCTCTTTTATATTCCCAATGTTTCTCGGCTATTTGTCGTAAGATAAATATCTGATCTATTGTTGATCTGTTTTGTCTAAAACCCGCCTGGTAGTCACCTAATATGTCTTCTGAATATGGTTTTAGTCTATTTAGTAATACTGCGGATAGTATCTTATAGCTTGTGGACAGTAGTGATATGCCTCTATAATTTCCACATTGGAACTTGTCTCCTTTCTTAAAGATAGGTATCAATAATGACTCTTTCCAGTCATGGGGTAATTCTTCTGTCCTCCAGATTTTTATTATTAGTTCGTATAGCTTTAGATGTAATGCATGGCCACCTGCCTTTATAAATTCAGCAGCAATTCCATCAGTCCCAGTTGCCTTATTGTTTTTAAGTCGTGTGATTACATATAGGATTTCTTCAAATGTAGGTTCTTCAATTTGTGGTTCGCATGTTAGAACCTCTTCCTGTGGGAAAATGTGACTTGGAGCTTCACAATTTAGTAATTCAATAAAATATTCTTTCCATGTGTTGCACATTTCCTCATTGGTATTTATCATATTCCCATTTTTGTCTTTTAAACCATATGTGTTTTGTTGGTGCCCTCGTTTCATTGACTTCAGTTCTTTAAAAAATTTTCTGGATTCATTTTTCTGGTGATTAGTTTCCATATCTTTGATTATATTACTCATATATTCTCGCTTCTGCTGTCTGACTATTTTTGTAGCCTCTTTACATTCATTTCTATAATGCTCTTCCTTTTGGATGTTATTGATGTCATTTAACCATACATGTCTGGCATTCTTCTTCCTAATGACTGCTTCTTTACATTTTTGATTGAACCATCTGTTCTTTCTATGCGTGGTTAACACACCGAGACATTCTTCTGCGGTAGACTGAATTGTATTCTTGATGTTCAACCAAGTTTGGTCAACGCTTTCCTCCAAAGGGTTTTGCAGAGTTTCAAGTTTACATTTTATTTCATCTGTAAATTTCTCTTTGACTGTAATGTCTTGCAGTTTTTCTCTGTTATATGTTGGGTGTAATCTTTGTAATTTAGTATAGAAAGCTCTCTTAAGTTTTATTTTAAATTTTGCTCCAACGAGGAAGTGGTCACTGTGGCACTCAGCTCCTCTATAACTTCTAACTTGCTGTATGTTTGATGCATTTCTGTTGTTAATTAAAATGTGATCTATTTGATTATAGGTTCTCTTGTCACATGATTTCCAAGTTTGTTTGTGTATATCCTTTCTTTGTAGTCTGGTACTGCTAATCTGCAGTCCTTTGGCTTCTGCCAGGTTGATGACTCTCCATCCATTATCATTTGAAGTTGTATGTAGGCTTTCCATACCGGCCACTTTTTTATTAGTTTGCTCTCTACCTATTTTTGCATTGAAGTCTCCCAGCACAATCAGGATGTCCTGTTTGGGGGTTTCTTCTATGACATCTTCCAGATCATTATAAAAGTCTTCTTTAATATCATCTTCTTTCTCTTCAGTAGGTGCATGTACATTAATCATCGTTATATTTTTCCATTTACCTTTTATTCGTAATTTACTAATCCTGTCATTAAAAGCTTTAAAGTTTAATATGTTCCCCCATAACTCTTTTTTGATGACAAATCCTGTTCCTAATTCATGTTTATTTTGGGTGTTTCCTCCATATATTATAATCATTCCATTTTGCTCTAAAGTACCCTCTCCTGGCCACCTTATTTCTTGAATTGCTGTTATATCCATTTGATATTCACCCAGCTCCCGGGTTAGTTCTTCGGCCGCTCCAGCTCGATATAGTGTCCGTACATTCCATGTTCCAAATCTCAAAAGTCCTTTAACGTTCCAAGGTCGTTGTCCAGATAAGTCAGTCCGATATCGAGGCTCATGTATTTGTTTCGTAACAAAGAAAGGTTTTTACAAAGGTGGGGGTGTTAACCCCACGCTTCAACCCCCAACCTGGAGGACCAGGGTGTTTCTCTTTGTCTGTTCTCTACCCTTTGACCTGTCCGGCTTGGGAGGCCCTGCTGGTAGCTACGCTACCGCCGGCATAGCTCTCAGGGTCATTGAGAAACTCAAGCTCCCCCACCACGACAAGGTGGAAACACCATCGGGGGAGTCTCAGATTGATCATACATTTGAAATTATATCATTTCAGTATGACTACACATTGATGACTCGTATCCTGTGTGTAACAGCCTGGCCCACATCCTGTACAGAGTTGCACAAAGTATTCGATGTCATTGTAGAGACTCATGGCTATTTGAACTCTATGGAGTGTGGGCCTATCATTGTCATGGACAGGTAAAAGACCTTCTTTTTTTAATCTGTTCAGAGATTACGTTCTTGTGTGTGTGTGTTTTGATATTTGTACAAGGGTCTAGCCATAAGTCTTTACCCTGACTATGAAGGAAATGTCATAGAGAACTTGAATATTGTATAGTGTTTATCCCTTTTCAATATAGATTAAGAACCCGCATGTGGAAAGGATGAGACTGTGGGGCATCAGCAGGGGTTCTGGAAGAATCTCAAAACTGAGAGGGAAGGCCAGGAGAACTTTCAATCAGATAGCGGTGGGAACGATTAGTTGTGTGACTCTTCGCTGGCTGTTGAATGAGGAGACAGAGCCCGTATGGGAATGTCCTGAGTGCAGTGATGTCAGTTCTTAGCCCAACTCAACTCTGGTGCCATTTGTCTAATTAGTTGGTTTGCCTTATTTTGTGTGTTGCATATCCCTTGCAGGACGTTGCAGTCAACACCAGCATTTTTCAGCTGCTGTTGATGTACTAGGCAAGTTTTTACATTCAGTAGTTTGCCATTGCTTTCTGAACGACCAGCTCCTATACCAACACGTTATAACGCAACGCGACATGGTCTGCTGCACAAATCGGTTGCGGCTACGTTTTGAACGCCTGGTAAGCGGCTCACGAACCGTGTTCGCAAGCCTTTGGCCACGGAGACCGGCATGGTTTTGGTTTGCCTTATTGCATCTATTCTCAATCTCGTCTTCTGATTTGCCATTTGATGATATTATACTTCCTAAATAACAGAAGCTCTTTGATTGTTTCAAGGGGAGTTCTTTTAGATGGATATTTGTTGTTTTTCTTCCTTGTTTATGGTCATTACCTCTGTTTTACTGATGTTGATTTTCATTTCGTGAACATTAGTATGTGTATAAAGAAAAACATCTTTTTTAAATGTAAAGGGCCTATTTTACATGCTTTGAGGTGTTTTTAGTGGTACTGTCCCCTTATTTGTATCGACCAATCAGCAGTTGAGAAGTCATGTGGCTAACATCACATAAGCAAAGCAGCTTTTATTTCTGAAAACATTTCCAAGCATCTACTTTAAACTGTCGCCCTGGGAGCTCAGATCAGTATTTAAACATGCATCTAGATGCAAATTTGAAGCTAGCTGGTTGGCAAGCATCATAGGCCATGTGGTCTATTGGCTCCCAGTGTGTGTATAATTATTCTACAACAGATTAAGTGCCAAACAAAAATGGATGGTGGAAAATTAGAAATAGATGTGTAGTGACAATTATGACTTAAAAGTTGTTAATATGGTAGCAGGCATTTTTGTTGTATTATAACGCCACAACATATCGGCGATATAAGCCCATGACAGTTACGAGAAGTCACTTAAGATGAATTATCATCCAATGGCAGTTCACCAGTTAACAACACTGGACCAGTAGGCAGACATGCTGGGCCATGTGTTCTAGTGGCAACCAATGTTTGTGTATAATTCTATAATAAAATGATGCTATAAGGTACAGCTACTCGACTATCAGGGTATCTGAAGAAATAATGAATGCACAAGATTCAACTTTTAACTGTCCCAGTTCTTTAATTTCCAATCTTTGCAGGTTCGGAGGTGTTGAGGCAGGGACCTTCTGTGCATTATGGACATTGAGGGACCAGTTGTTGTCTGAGAGATGTGCAGACTTTTACCAGGTGTGCAAGCTCTACCACTACAAGAGACCCGGCATCTTTAAGTCACAGGTGAAAACAGGTTTACTTCAGTTTGCAGGTCTAGTGAATGTCTCTGTTGGATGTATGACTCTGTTGGATGTATGTCTCTGTTGGTACAACTCTCCGTGACCAGAATAGAGCATCATTGTACAGGCTGATATCATCATGTCATTCATCATGGAGACTTGGAGCTGTTTTACTTGTCATTCACCTTAAATCTAGCTTTCGGAGTGCCCCAAAACCTTTTAAATCTGAATTTATGTAGTGGTTTTCCCTGGACTACCACCCATATTTATATGGGAGATATAAAAGGTCAAGGTAGTCCTGCAACAGATACTGCCTTTTAGTGTGAACTGCTAGGCCTTCATATTTCCAGGCCATGATGCATGAAGTGAGGTGGCCACTTCCCTTCCTCATCACCTTCCCAGACAATTGTCTGGTGCCCATGTTTTAGGCTGAGCCAGCCCAAGAGACATAGTGGTCGGGAAAAAATAGTCCTGTCTAAGCTGGGTATTGAACCCGTACCACTGACAGAGATATACTTGCTGTAAGAGTGTCAACAACTCATGTTTTCAGGCATCATCGGATTACTTCTCCCACACCATACAAGAAACTTGCAAGTTGTGTGCGAGGAATGAAATGGTACATTTTATTGCCGTTGGCTCTTTACAATTGCAAAACAGTCGCTATCTAATCACACATAAAGTCACAATATTCTCTATCTAGTTTTCCTAACCCCTATAGCTAATTTCTATCTACTAGGCTATACGAAAACTATCTTCTATTCTACACGATGTGAACACTACAGAGTCAGTCCCCAGTCTGACTTGCTTCACTCCCGTCGCTACACGCCTCGCGGAAGGACCTTCATACGCCCTTCGGCCCTTTGCGTGCTAGATCAGTTAGCACGCTTCTATTAGCTGGCTTTGGCTTGAGTGGCGATCGTAGCGATCACGCAGGCGTGACTCTGTCGTGACCAGTAGTGCTAACTATCTGGTCAACGCCTCCGTGTGAGGACTAGTCAACAGTCCCCCTCTTTCTATCATCCATCCTGCCCCGATCCCGGGCACCCTGTTCTCTCCACTCTATCTGAGGTTGACCCCACGTCCTGGTGGTGTTCTATCATGAGGCAGTCTTTGACAAAGAGCGTCCATGCCCAGTATCCATACTCTACTAATGAAGAATCAGATTCGCTGGGCTGGTCACTTGACTCACATGCCAGATCACAGACTCCCTAAACACTTTTTTTATGGGGAGCTGCGTTATGGTAAACGCTCCCAAGGTGGCCAGAGGAAACGCTTTAAAGACACTGAAAATCTCATTAAAAGCTTTTGGAATTCACCACGACTCTTGGGAGACTGCTGCCAAAGACCGAATTTCGTGGCGTACAACGTTACGCAAGGGTGCAGTCACTTGTGAAGCAACCAGGACTGCAAGAGCTGTGAAGAAAAGGCTGGACAGAAAAACCACTGCAGGAGATCCTCCTCCTGGAACATCAAGCATTCTTTGCCCACATTGTCAAAGAACATTTTGAGCCAAAATAGGCCTTACCAGCCATCTTAGAACCCACGGCTCCATACTTTCAACCCCATTGGATGGTCATCATCATTCTTGATGGACAAACGACAACAACAACAATAACAAACTTGCTGTAAGCTTCCTATTGTTAACACAATTCTGAGGTCAGCGTGCGTAGCTGAATGGATATGAGCACTTGCCCTTACACTTCAGTGCGCTGATGCAGAAGTAGCAGGTTGAACCCCTACACCGATCAGTTGGACTAAAATGTTGACTTCTCATTCTTGACTTGGGGTCGTAAATTACAAGTAACTCAGAAGTCGGAGTGGGTTTGACTGATGCTGAGGGACACTGGTAATGGGAAAGCTGATTCACATGCAAAATTCAGTCCAGTACAGTAGAAGTAGTAGCATGTGTATGGACTGTGTTTCAATTCAAAGCAAGTGAACCAAACATACAAACAAACAAAATAAATTCTCACAGTTTTGGAATCTGATCCAGTGACTTATTATCCAGTGACTTATTATAGCAGATGCTTTGTGATTGTGCAAATATTCAGGAGAACATTTCCAAATGAAGAAGGATATTAAGGAGTTTGAACTCACATTATACAGAATAAATCTTACAATACCATGATCAAGAAGACGAAAAATACCCACATTCTACCAGATCTGAAGATGGAAGAAAACCTGACTTATAAACTATCATGTCTTGGAAACTGGCTTATAAACTATCATGTCTTGGAAACTGGCTTATAAACTATCATGTCTTGGAAACTGGCTTATAAACTATCATGTCTTGGAAACTGGCTTATAAACTATCATGTCTTGGAAACTGGCTTATAAACTATCACGTCTTGGAAACTGGCTTATAAACTATCACGTCTTGGAAACTGGCTTATAAACTATCACGTCTTGGAAACTGGCTTATAAACTATCACGTCTTGGAAACTGGCTTATAAACTATCACGTCTTGGAAACTGGCTTATAAACTATCATGTCTTGGAAACTGGCTTATAAACTATCATGTCTTGGAAACTGGCTTATAAACTATCATGTCTTGGAAACTGGCTTATAAACTATCATGTCTTGGAAACTGGCTTATAAACTATCACGTCTTGGAAACTGGCTTATAAACTATCACGTCTTGGAAACTGGCTTATAAACTATCACGTCTTGGAAACTGGCTTATAAACTATCACGTCTTGGAAACTGGCTTATAAACTATCACGTCTTGGAAACTGGCTTATAAACTATCACGTCTTGGAAACTGGCTTATAAACTATCACGTCTTGAAAACAGGCTTATAAACTATCACGTCTTGGAAACTGGCTTATAAACTATCACGTCTTGGAAACTGGCTTATAAACTATCACGTCTTGGAAACTGGCTTATAAACTATCACGTCTTGGAAACTGGCTTATAAACTATCACGTCTTGGAAACTGGCTTATAAACTATCATGTCTTGGAAACTGGCTTATAAACTATCACGTCTTGGAAACTGGCTTATAAACTATCGTGTCTTGGAAACTGGCTTATAAACTATCGTGTCTTGGAAACTGGCTTATAAACTATCGTGTCTTGGAAACTGGCTTATAAACTATCGTGTCTTGGAAACTGGCTTATAAACTATCGTGTCTTGGAAACTGGCTTATAAACTATCGTGTCTTGGAAACTGGCTTATAAACTATCGTGTCTTGGAAACTGGCTTATAAACTATCATGTCTTGGAAACTGGCTTATAAACTATCATGTCTTGGAAACTGGCTTATAAACTATCACGTCTTGGAAACTAGCTTATAAACTATCACGTCTTGGAAACTGGCTTATAAACTATCACGTCTTGGAAACTGGCTTATAAACTATCACGTCTTGGAAACTGGCTTATAAACTATCACGTCTTGGAAACTGGCTTATAAACTATCATGTCTTGGAAACTGGCTTATAAACTATCATGTCTTGGAAACTGGAATACTTTGGCTATATTAGTCATGACATTTGCTTAGGGTTGAGTTCAATCAAGAACCGACATCACAACACTCGGGATATTCTCATACAAGCTCTGTCCTTTCCTTATCTTTAACAGCCAGCAAAAAGTCCCAATGCTAATTGTACCAGTTGCATTTTGATAATTATGTGTCTGTCTGGCCTTTCTTCAAAGTTCTAAGTGACCGCAAGATCCTCTGGTCACCACCCGCAGCCCCCATTCTCTCCTGGCCGTGATGATCTATCTGTTCCTCACTATACACATGATCCCAAAGGGCTCCAATTACGTCTGCCTTCTTTGTTTAGAAAGAACAGTAATGGTTCCTGAGAATGGAGGCAGGATCGATCAATACAAAGATTTTTTTTTCACATATCCTTTACAGGACATCGCTTTCAACATCAGCATCTTTCAGCTGCTTGTTGATTTCTTGGCAAGATTACGCTCAGTAGTTTGCCATTGCTTTCTGAGCGACCGGCTCACATACCCCATAAGTTACCAACGCGGCTAGAACCGCCACCGATTCTCACACACGTCACGGGATTACGGGGAAAGTCGCCAACACCTAGGCCAGGGAGACTGGCCAATACAATGATGGACACAGTATATTAAAGACACCTGGGCATGAAAATGCACGGCAGTGGAACTAGTGAATGTTGAGTCGTTCTGTCCTTTGGTTGTGGTGAGAGCGATGTTCTGCTGGAATTACTGCATGACAGCGATTTACAAATGTAGCTACTGTTGATTATTGTTGCTTTACGGAAATGATGCTAAGCAGCCATGTGGAGGAAGTGAAGATTCCTTTGGTGAACCCAGTACAAGAGCATAATGTGTTCATTCACAATTATGGAAGCCTTCATGGATGGCGGGGAATGCCCATTATCTGCCCCTGCCTTCTCTTGAGGGGCGACTGGCATGCATTCGGCTGTTCTAGACGGGCCAGCTGGGGCACCTCCTGTAGATGTAGGGATGAAGATGACACCACAACATTGAGAGGCGTGGGACTTCCTGTGAAACACCCGGGAAGGTTAATTTGGTCAACAAACACCTGAAGAAGCCAGATGTGTTGGCTGAAAGGCACAAATATCTCAGCTCACAACGCAGTTACACCCTAAACAAATATTTCAGATGAATGATGAAGAAGAAGATCCCAGTGTCACCAAGTTGTCTACTCTTGGCATTCTATTGTCATTCTTATAATTTCTTATGCGGATATTTAGGTTATTATTATCAAGCTTGCCTCATGGCAGATATCGTTGGCCAAGAGGGATAAGTATAGTTACTTTAACTCAACTGTATCATGACATTGTAAGGGTGAAGAGTGCAGCTGAACAGTCAGAGTGATACTGCCCTCTAATATTACTTTTAGTTGTAGATTATGGCTGTTGTTGTTGTCTTGTTTTACGTTTGTGAGCTATGAATCTTATTTCTTGTCTTATTTTTTTTACTTTTGTGTGCTATTGTTACTGTTTATTGTCTTTTCTTTAACCCTTTACAGGGTAGACGCTTGTCCGTTTTGTAGCCCTGAACGGGCAAGATTTTTTCAGGTTCTGTAAAATTTTGGGTCGCTTTAGTAAAAACATCACAAATAAGGTGTTAGTCAACCGATTTTAGTTAAATAAACAACACAATGAAGGGAAAAGCATGCAGAATATGTTACTCACGTGATTGTTGCCGGTAATCCATATATGAACACAAATATTTATGAAAAACGGCATGTTGTTTGTGATTTTCCGTCGCCTATTTACAAACACATTTTCAGAATCATAATCACTTTCTTTAAAGTCCGACTCACGACTGCTAATGCAAAGTAACGCTTTGCACTGATATCTAGCTCCAATTAATAATCAACTTCGTGCCCTTTAATGTCATTTAAATTGAACAGAGCGAAATCTCGACTATCACTTGGAGAATCGCCGAAATCCATTTTGAAAAACAGCGTAAAAATCCAGAAAACTATCAAAAAAAGTCCGTTCAAATTCATTGTAGCGCGTTTACAAATGGCGGCCACATTGTCAAGCTGTCGGCGAAAGTGAAAGTAGCCGTCGGAAGTGTCGGAAAGCCGAGAGATCGCGTTTTTACAATGCATAATAGTATCGGGCGCAATCGGCCGCTACACTCGTTTTATGCGATCGGCTGGTAATGGCCGCTATGCCCTGTAAAGGGTTAAACGTTTGTGTGTCATGGAAAATATTTGTATGTTATTTTTACTTTTGTTTGACCTGGGTTATGTGTTTGGTATGTTATTTTTACCTTTGTGTTATACTGATTATATTTGTTGTTATTTTTACCTATTTGTGACGTGAATTGTTTGTAATGTTACTTTTACTTTTGTGTGATGTGGGCAGTGTTTATTGTTTTTTTTTTTTTACTTCTTTATGCCATGGCATTGTGTTTTATTTCTATGTGCCATGGATAATATTTATCTTGTGTTTACTTGTATGTTCCTTAAGATAGTGTTTGTTAGATTGTTTTTTGGGTATGACTTGTATGTGCCATAGATAATGCGTTGATTTTCGAGAATTCGCTAGACGGTGACGCGGTCATCTACACAGATGGGTCGGTCGTCCGACATGTGAGAAGCTCATGGGCCTTTACAGCTCGGGCCGGAGGGAGAATTGTGAAGGAGGACTCTGGTGCTTTCACTGAAACCACAAGTAGCCTGACCATGGAAGTCATGGCAGTAAGTAAAGCAATAACATGGCTCGAGACACAGACATTCACCAGGGCTTGTTTCCTTAGCGACTCAATGAACATGATCAAGAGGATAGAGGAGGGGTCGATCCGAAGAGAATGGTTGCTGCCTCTGAAGCGGTCTCGGCTGGCAAAGATTAGTTTCATCTTCGTGCCAGGGCATGCGGGAGTACAAGGAAATGAGCGGGCTGACAAGCTCGCAGGTGAGGCTACTGTGGAGGGCGGACGCGCCATGGACCAGGCTGACATTCTGAATGCTCTACATGATGTGAGACTTTTGCGAGAACCAAGTGATGACTGTGAATCTACAACAATGGCCAGACTGCTAGAGCAGCAAATTAAAAGAGGGGTGGCCAAACAAGAACACTACGCAGGAAGCCAAAGAAGATTGATAAACCAACAAAGAACTGGCGTCGTTAGCCGCTACACGCTGCGGGATTTGCTGAGGAGGGGATCCGAGCACTTATGGACTGAATGGTTCGATGTGCAACGAGGATGATCTGTCGACTAACTAACTATAGATAATGTTTGCCTTGTTGTTTCTACTTGTATGTGTCATGGATAATCTTTATTGCCTTGTTTTTTTTTTTTAAATGTTTGTTTGATTGTTTTTTTCTAGACTTGTATGTGTATTCTGCTTTTATATGTCTATATAATGTTTGTTGTCTTGTGTTTTATATTTTTGTGTGCGAATTTATAATTTTTACTTGTTTATTTTTTTTACCTGTGTTTTGTGCTACTGATCTTGTCTGTTGTCTGTTTCCAGGATGACTACCTGTTCCTGCACAAGGTCATGGCCGCCTACTGTAAACACCTACAAGACGAGCACACAGCAAACGGTTCCTCCCCCCGCCACCACCACCACAATCTGTTTCATCACGGGTCAACCCGCCGCAATGGCACGCTCCCCCGAGCAGCGGCACATGCAAATAACTGTAATAGTAACACTCTGCCCCGCTCCAGCGTCCACTTGGGGAGGAGCAACAGCGAAGAAAGTAACAACATCATCACAACTCCTACCCCAGATGGGGAGAAAACTGAAACCAACATCTAATGCTTGGTCAGTGGATTCATGACATGTGACCAGTGAATTCTTGGTTAGGGGATTCTTGACCAGTGACCAGTGGATTATTGACCTGTAAATTTTGTGATCAGTGGCTAGTTAGTTCATGGTCAGTGGATTCTTGACCAGTGGCTAGTGGATTCTTGATCAGTAGATTCTTGACCATGGATTCTTGACCAGTGGCCAGTTAATTCATGGTCAGTTTATTCTTGGCCAGTGGCCAGTTGTTCATCTTGTTCGCGCTAAATACATTTTGAATTTCAGAGTTCTTCTTCTGTAGGAAGGACCTGTAAAGTCATGTGAATATTCATATTATAATGACATCATATCAGGATGTGTAGTACAGCTGCATTATCTGCTCAGAAAGCATCTCTGGTGAGAGCGGTGGAGATGGATAAATATGTGAGGAACTGAGCTAGTGGTGGCTAGCTCATGAAACAGGTCTTGTGAAGCCGCTGGTTTGTTGTTGTTGGAAGTACTGTCTAGATGCTTTCGCAAGTAACATCAGTATGCTGTTGCAAGTAAAATCAAACAAATCTGTATGAGAGGATGGTGTTTGTGAAAACATTAGCTAATGACTGCGTTAACAAACATCAGATATACCATATTACGTTAGAAAGAATTTACTGTTAGAAAGAATTTACTACTACGTTAGTAAACTGCATGTACAGTTCATTTCATCACATCAGCTTAGGGAGAATGCGCACATATGGGTTGATGCTGATTGCACTTAAGTCAATTCTATGTAATTCTACACAGAAGATATAATCCTTCATTGATTGCAGGAGATGTGTTAACTTTTCTTGCGACTGCTGTTAGAAAAAAACAACAACAGCTATTTGTGATTCATTTAGTTTCTCTTGTTATTGTATCATGTTCTGAAAATGTGTTTTTCTTTTTTTGGAAGGTGCAATTTTGTGAAATCTTACAAGCCAAACATTCGCTGTGTTTTAATTTATTATTCTTATTATTTTGTTGTTTCATGTGTAAGTGTATGACTGTTTGCTTGTACAAAGTATGCTATTTATATCAATGTATATTTTATAATCTTTGCTAATTTAAGCTTTCAGTGTTGTTTTGGCTTTTTATACCAGAGATTATGTGTGCCAGGACTTTAGCACAGTGTATGCCAGAATATGATTAGATCTTAATTTTATATGCAGGTTTGAGAAATGAGTATGAATTTTGATAATAATTTGTTTTGTTTATTTAGTAATGTGTATGGTTTTATGGTACACATATGTTTTAGTAATGTGTATGGGTTTAAGTAATGATTGCTTTTGGATAATGTGTATTTTTCAAAAATAGTATCATATTTTATTTTGAGTGTGGTATACAGTGCATAGGTATGAGTCGAACATGTTCAAATATCTTAAAATACGGTGCAGAAATGTGTAATTGCATACATGATGAATTCAAGTTTATACGAAAATGTATTCATACAAATTAGGATGTATGTATCTCAATTGCTTTCCTTTCTCTTCTTTTATATTGCTGCCTTTGCTTCTCACATTATTCACTCTTGCTTGAACACAAGGCTTACAGCAACACTTTTATGGTCTAGATCTGTTATTTGTCAGTTGCTTCCTGATTGTACTTGCCTTGCATTTTTTTGTGTTATCTGGCATGTTGGCTTGGCTTGAACTGACGCTACTCTAAGTTTTCCCTGAAACTCTTGCTGTACTTAGCTTTTTCAACAGAGAATACATGGACAACTACCATCCACACACGCTTAGCTTTTTCAACACAATAAGCACTGACATCTACTGGCCATGATCTTATTTCTTAGAGATTACTTTTGAAGATTTCAGCATTCAAGTGAGGTAGTCATTTCAGCTTATAGCTACTCTCCTGTCTTGAAGATTTCCACCTTCAGATGAGATAGTTATTTCAACTTGTATGATGATTGGAGACTAAATATAAATACCAGCTATCTTGAGGATTATTTCTGAAAATGTCAGCTTTTAAATGAGATAGTAATTTCAACTTGTATGATGATTGAAACCTGTTAATATTACTCCCAGCGGCTCTTTTTTCTTGAGGATTACGTTTGAAGATTTCAACTTCCACATCAGATAATGATTATACATTGTACAATGATTAGAACCTGTTGAAATCAGCCTTCCTTTTGATATTTTCACATTCTCTTAATCATTTGGACAGCTCAGGCTTTATTACATGTAACTTCCATGATGAAGGAGTTAATGAGCTGTCCATCTCATAATACCATGGCCTAATATTTGGGTTATCTTTTCCTCGCTGCCTTCTTGAAATAGTAACTATCCTGAATTAATATCTGTGATAGTTTTGTATAATCTACTGTCTTGTAATTTCTACTGATTGTAAAATCGACTGTCTGGTAATTTCTACTGATTGTAAAATCGACTGTCTGGTAATTTCTACTGATTGTAAAATCTACTGTCTTGTAATTTCTGCTGATTGTAAAATCTACTAATATGTAATTTCTACTGATTGTAAAATTGACTGTCTGGTAATTTCTACTGATTGTAAAATCTACTGTCTTGTAATTTCTGCTGATTGTAAAATCTACTAATATGTAATTTCTACTGATTGTAAAATCTACTGTCTTGTAATTTCTGCTGATTGTAAAATCTACTAATATGTAATTTCTACTGATTGTAAAATCGACTGTCTGGTAATTTCTATTGATTGTAAAATCTACTGTCTTGTAATTTCTGCTGATTGTAAAATCTACTAACATGTAATTTCTACTGATTGTAAAATCGACTGTCTGGTAATTTCTACTGATTGTAAAATCGACTGTCTGGTAATTTCTACTGATTGTAAAATTGACTGTCTTGTAATTTCTGCTGAATGTAAAATCTACTAATATGTAATTTCTACTGATTGTAAAATCTACTAACTTGTAATTTCTGCTGATTGTAAAATCTACTAACTTGTAATTTCTACTGATTGTAAAATCTACTAACTTGTAATTTCTACTGTCTTGTAGTATCTGTAATCTTGTAGTATCTGTAATCTTGTAGTATCTGTAATCTTGTAGTATCTGTAATCTTGTAGTATCTGTAATCTTGTAGTATCTGTAATCTTGTAGTATCTGTAATCTTGTAGTATCTGTAATCTTGTAGTATCTGTAATCTTGTAGTATCTGTAATCTTGTAGTATCTGTAATCTTGTAGTATCTGTAATCTTGTAGTATCTGTAATCTTGTAGTATCTGTAATCTTGTAGTATCTGTAATCTTGTAGTATCTGTAATCTTGTAGTATCTGTAATCTTGTAGTATCTGTAATCTTGTAGTATCTGTAATCTTGTAGTATCTGTAATCTTGTAGTATCTGTAATCTTGTAGTATCTGTAATCTTGTAGTATCTGTAATCTTGTAGTATCTGTAATCTTGTAGTATCTGTAATCTTGTAGTATCTGTAATCCACATGTAATATCCTGGGAGTCTCAGTGGCACAGGGGACATCACTCTCCCTGCCTACCCAGTAGCCATGTGTTCAAATTCCCATTGTGACAGAATTTTTTTAGTTGATGTGGGTTGCCAGGTTGGCCCAGCCAAAATTGTGTACCAGGAAATTCCAGGGAAGTAAAGGTGGTCAGTCAGACATTGACCACATCCCCCGTTGGGTGTCAGTCTGATATAGACCACATCCCCCGTTGAGTGCCAGGTGGTCTATACAGGTGTTGGTCTATACAGGCTTTGTTCTATACACGTGTTAGTCTATACAGGCGTTGGTACAAACGTTGGTCTATACAGGCGTTGGTACAAATGTTGGTCTATACAGGCGTTGGTAAAGACGTTGGTCTACACAGGCGTTGGTCTATACAGACGTTGGTACAGACATTGGTCTACACAGGAGTTGGTCTATACAGACGTTGGTACAGACGTTTGTCTATACAGACGTTGGTCTACACAGGAGTTGGTCTATACAGACGTTGGTACAGACGTTGGTCTACACAGGAGTTGGTCTATACAGACGTTGGTACAGACGTTTGTCTATACAGACGTTGGTACAGACGTTGGTCTACACAGGAGTTGGTCTATACAGACGTTGGTATAGACGTTGGTCTACACAGGCGTTGGTCTATACAGACGTTGGTACAGACGTTGGTCTATACAGATGTTGGTACAGATGTTGGTCTACACTGGCGTTGGTCTATACAGGTATAGGACTAGCATTCATGACCCAATACACCTCAAGGCATGCAGAAGGGCAGGGACCATAACACTGTTTCTTTGTGAGTAGTATTTACTTCCCCCCTTTTAAAAACTTCTGGCTCTGTGGCAAAGGGGTGATGGATGCAGTTTGTAATCCCGCATACAGCATTTGAAAGATGGCTGTGGGCGATTGGCAGCAGACTATCTTGCGGTGGTTTTATAAAATGATAAGAGTGCTGGTCGTTCAAAAAATCTGAACGTAAAACTTGCCAATAATTTACAAACAGCCAAAATATGCTGGGGTTGACTGTGATGTCCTGTAAAGGATATGCAACTAACTTTTTAAATATCTACAGCTCTTTTGTTATATCTGCTGCCTTCTTGTCAAACCTCTTATCCACTTTTGTAATATCCAGTGCTTCGAATGAGGAGGGTCAAGTCTGTAGATAGATCACACATAAAAAGGTGCCCTCAGGTATTTTGACATCGGCAGCCCATCAGCTGTTTTACGAGTAAATATTACCCTGTAGAAATATCTACCGGTGAAAACCCCAAGGAAAGCAAGAGCATCTCCAATTCAAAATTTGATCAACTTTGTGTCTTGTTACCAAGTTCCCAGTTATTCCTATTCTAACCTATTGCCCTTTCTTCTGCTTGTGCCTGTCACCTCTCAATGGAGCGTAGGTCCTCACACACAACTGGCTGGATTTTGTAGCTATGTCTTTGTATGGATGTGAGTTGGAAATCAATGGTAGCTTTAGATAAAAAATTAGACAATTTTGAGAACAAATGTCTTAGAAGAATTCTAAACCTCCACTGGACAGATTTCAGAACCAATACGCAAATAAGACAAGAGACTAAGCAAGACATTATATCAAATTTTATAAGAAAACGCCGTTGGAACTACATCGGCCATGTACTCAGAATGGACAAGACAAGACTCACCAACCAAGCACTCTTATGGTCACCAGTAGGGAAAAGAAAACGGGGAAGACCAAGAGAGACCCTGCGTAGAACCATCATCAGAGAAGGCTCATTCAACGGCCAAGTGAATATCCAGGATCTACAACAGGTAGCAGCGAACCACTGGACATGGAGAGCCATGACTTCCGCCCTATGTGCCGCCTTAGGCTCAAGAGGAAGGACTAACTAACTAACTTGCACAAGAGGAGGTAGCCAATCTGATAACAACCTTCCTTAGTTGCCTCTTTGCTGGCACTGTAGAGAAGGGGCTAAGAACACAATTCAAAATCCCACATTTGGAAGCAGACAGCCTTGCGTTGGTTTTCATACAATGGGATGAGTGCGGGTCGTTAAGAATGCAGTGACAAACTACTTGAACATAAACTTGCCAAGAAATCACAAAATGATGGGGTTGACTGTGACGTCCTGTAAAGAATATGCAACAGATTTATTTAGTGACTTCTTACAGCATGCAGGGTGGGTTACGGTGGTGCTGTTCTTTGCTTCCATTGTGGACTCAGTAACACACAGGCAGAAACAACCATCCCAAAAAATAAAGATAATAGGATGCAAGAAATGGATGACGGAAGACATCTTAAAGCTTATAGAAATAAGAAGAAATAACAAAAATAACAAGGAAAAATATGAAGAGATTCACAGGAAAATTAGGAAACTACAAAGAGGCAAAAGAAATATGGCTTGAGGAAAATTGCAAGGAAATTGAAAACCAACACAACACCCAGAATACCAAATTAATGCACAAAAGAATTAATGACATCACTAACAAAAGAACACACACATCAACGGATTGCCTAAAAACCAAAGATGGCAAAATCATAATAGAAAAAGATCAGATTTTACATGCATGGTCAGATTATGTGAAAGACCTTTATGATGATACCAGAGAAGAACAATATGATCATCAGAATAATAATGAAGGACCATCAATTTTGAAGAGGGAAGTTCAGAATGCTCTTAACTATATGAAATCTGGCAAGACCCCGGGTACAGATAACATCACAGTAGAAATGTTCAATGCTTTAGAAGAATATGGAATAGACCAAGTCACACCAGACTGCTGAATGCAATATATGATACTGGAGATATACCTCCTGAATTATGTAATTCTATATTTCTTACAATCCCGAAGAAATCAGGAACCTTGGAATGTGATCAACATCGAACAATCAGTATAATGAGCCACATCACAAAGATTTTACTGATAATTATTATGCAAAGAGTTAGGAAGAAAATACAACCCGAAATAGGAGAAGAACAATATGGATATGTAAAAGGCAAGGGTACAGTAAATGCTGTGTATATACTGAGAACAGTAATTGAACGTTCTATAGAAGTAAACAAAGATTTATATCTTTGCTTTATTGACTACACAAAGGCTTTCGATAAAGTGAGACACGTCGACTTGATAAGGATGCTTGAAGATCTACAAATTGATGAACAAGACCTTAGACTTGTTAAAAAAACATATATTGGAAACAATAAGCTGCTATGAGAATTGATAATGAAGTAGGTCAATATCAGCCTATTAAGAGAGGTGTGAGACAGGGATGTGTAATGTCTCCAGATCTTTTTTCTCTGTACAGTGAAAATATTTTCAGAAATATATAAGATATTAAAGGAATCAACATTGGTGGAAGATACATCAATAACATTAGATATGCAGATGATACAGTCTTGATTGCAGACAATGAACAGGACCTGCGACATTTAGTAGATGCAGTTATTGCACACAGTGAGCAACTAGGGTTAGAATTGAATAGTAAGAAGACAAAGATTATGGTCGTCACTGAGAAGAAGGAAATACTACAATGTGATATAGGCAAGTTAATCGGTACAGTTATCTCGGAACAGTCGTGACATCTGATGGGAGATGCCTTGAAGAGATTGGAACAAGAATTGCCATTGCGAAGGTAGCCTTTTGCACGATGAAAAACATACTGACCAATAAAAATATATTAATTGAAACGAGAAAAAGAGTGTTGAAGTGCTACATAGAACCTGTACTTTTGTATGGATGAGAAGCGTGGACAGTGAGCAGTCAAGCTGAAAAACATCTGATAGCTGTGGAAATGTGGTTTCTGAGGAAAATGCAAAGAATACCATGGACAGACAGAAAAACCAATGAACAAGTCCTTCAAGAAACAAATTTGTGGGCATGTTATGAGAAGAAATTACTTGGAGAACTTTGTGACAACTGGCAAGATCGAAGGGAAGAGACCAAAGGGAAGACAGAGATATAAATACCTAGATGGCTTTGCCACGTGGCATGGTCGAGACAAGAACATGGAACTGATCCACGACTTTGGTGATCCAGTGAGATGGCAAAGCATGACCGCCCTCGCTTATCAGCATGACACATGATGAATGGATGGAACACACAGGCATTATTCCTACTGACTTCAAAAGCTGGTTGCATCACTAATATGTACCCACATTTAAGTTAAGCTGAATTAATTATCACTCACATTTTGAGAATAAATTGTAGATGTCTGAATAGGCTTGAATCTTCTCACTCTGTCTGTCCACTTCTATGTTTATCTCTTTCCCTGTCTCCATATATTTTTATCTTTCTCCCTGTCTCCATTTATGACGTTGTCTCTTTGTTTCCATCTCTCTCTCTCTCTCTCTCTCTCTCTCTCTCTCTCTCTCTCTCTCTCTCTCTCTCTGTGTTTCTGCCTTCATCTATGTTTCTGTTGTCATCTGTGTTACTTTCTCCACATGTGTTTCTCTCTATCTCTCCCCTCACTCTCTCTCTCCCCCCCACCCCACCTCCTCCCCTCCCCATCTGTGTTTCTTTCTCTCCTCGGCAGTAATCACGATGTGAAATGGGCATTGTAAGATACACATAATTCAGGACTTGATAACAAAACATATCCAGTCTAGTGCTCATTACAAAAAACCATATATATTTGCTGAATAGTAATATCATTATATTATATTGTACATGGTGCTTAAGAAAAGAATCATGTTTTGAGTACTCTGATATAATTACTTGTTGCTACTTATCAACTTGTACAGAACTTCAGTCTAATAAATGGCATAGGTATGGATGAAAAACTGAATGGATGATTCTTGGTAACTGAAGGATGTGTCTTAAGCTGAAGGGATGACATGAGAAAAGTTAATTAGCTGCGAAGATGGCTCATGCATAGTTTCTTAGATATAACTCAGGAGTGAATGATTGGGTGATTAAGATATAACTTAAAAATAGATGATTGGCTGAGAAAATGGATCGTGAGGCAATGATTATTTAAAAGGGTGAATAGCAGTGGTTGATTGGTTGAAAGGACATCTCAGGAGCAGATCATTGGCTAAATAATTAAATTGATCATTGACAGAAATGATGACACCAGAATGGATGATAATTGCAGGGTTGAAAATTGTAAAAATGTCTGTGGTGGAGATAGTAACTGGCATGTCAGAATCTGGTTTGAACTACATTTGTAATATTGGCTTTGAATATTTGAGTGTCAGTAATTAAATAATTTGTTCAGTTTTAGATGAACTAAACAAAATATACTACAGTGACTTCTTGTCTTGGCTTTAATAGTGTGGTCATATTGTTCTCCTTTGGCTTCCTTCTGTGTTTAAATGTATGCACCAACACCATATCCAGGTAGTATTTTTTTCTGGTTGATCATGAAAGCTCGGCTCAAGTAGACTTGGTTAATGACAGGAATAACGCTGCCTCTGTTAACAATATGAATAACATAGCCTCTGTTACTGTAATGAATAATATAGTCTCTGTTACTGTAATGAATAACATAGTCTCTGTTACTGACAGAAATAATACAGCCTCTGTTACTGTAACATAGTCTCTGTTACTGACAGGAATAACATAGCCTCCTTTTTACTAACATGAATAATGTAGCCGCTAGCCTCTTCTACTGAACGAAATAACGTAGCCTGTTCTACTTAACAAAATAATGTAATCTTCTACTGAACGAAATAACGTAGCCTGTTCTACTTAACAAAATAATATAATCATCTACTGAACGAAATAACGTAACCTCTTCTACTTAACAAAATAATGTAATCTTCTACTGAACGAAATAACGTAGCCTGTTCTACTTAACAAAATAATTTAATCTTCTACTGAACGAAATAACGTAACCTCTTCTACTTAACAAAATAGTGTAATCTTCTACTGAACGAAATAATGTAGCCTGTTCTACTTAACAAAATAATGTAATCTTCTACTGAACGAAATAACGTAACCTCTTCTACTTAACAAAATAATGTAATCTTCTACTGAACGAAATAACGTAGCCTGTTCTACTTAACAAAATAATGTAATCTTCTACTGAACGAAATAACGTAACCTCTTCTACTTAACAAAATAACATAGCCTTCTTCTACTGAATAAAATAACATAGCTTATTCTCATGAATGAAATAATGTAGCCTCTTCTACTGAATAAAATAACATAGCCTGAACTACTGAGTGAAATAACATAGCCTATTCTACTGAATGAAATAACATAGCCTCTTCTACTGAACTAAATAACATAGCCTCTTTTCATGGATGAAATAATGTAGCCTCTTCTACTGACGTAACAACATAGACTCGTTCATAGAACAGGATCAATGTAGCCTCTTTTACAAAACGAACATGTAGTTTTGTTCCAATGAAAGTAACAAATGCACTTACCTTAATGAAAAGAACAGTTGGCCTTAATTTAACAGAACAAATTGGCTTGTTTTATCCGTGCCTAGATGATGATTTCCCAGCTTCATCCTTGATTTTCTGCTGGCAGGCATGTGCATTTCAGATTGCTTATGAAGCTTCATTGTCACAGTAAGCATGTATACACACACCACACAATGCTGCTTGAAGAAGACTGACTACTCTTGGGTTTGCATATAGTGCAGCGCTGTCTTGCTTGTATCAACAAATAGCAAAATGGCATAAATCATGCGCAGAATAGTGTTTGAGCTATTTACTCATCTGTTATGTATGAAGATGGAGGTGTGTCTGAAAAATGTTGGTGGCATCCTTGGTCTCTGAAGTGAATTGTTCCACTGCCATCAGGACAGGGAATGCCACAAAACCATTGATCTCTAATGATATCACTCTGTCCATGGTCTCTTTGGTAGTGAGATTGCATACCTAGCTTTCTCAGATAAGAGTGAAAAACAGGAGATGCTGTATGCAATAACACACATACACAAATCACACAACAGTTGGAAATTGCAAAGTGTAGGCCATCTTGGCACTATCCTGGCAAAATTTCTAGAGGGACAAACAAACCTACCCAAGATAGGATAATACACATTGATTTGGATGCAGTCTAGCTAGTCGATGTAAAGAAATGTTTGCTGAACGAAGGCACACTGATTCCTGATTTATGGAGGTGTGTAACTAGGGGTGCCACGCTGACCTCTGATTTATGGAAGTGTATAACTAGGGATAACACACTGACCTCTGATTTATGGAGGTGTGTAACTAGGGATGACACATGGAACTCTGATTTATGGAGGTGTGTAACTAGGGATGACACATGGAACTCTGATTTATGGAGGTGTGTAACTATGGCGACATACTGACCTCTGATTTATGGAGGTGTGTAACTAGGGATGACACACTCCTCTCCAAAGAGGAACGAAGGAAAAGACTTCATAAATGGGTGCGGACAGTTGAGACGGTGCTACATTGGTTAGTACTATGACCTAATCACACAGTAGTCTGGGGTTTAGTTCCTAATAATGATCACATATTTTTCTGACCCATGTTTTTGTCACACAGTGACATCAGTCCCCGGGATGGTTAACCCGGTCAACAAATGCCCGCAGAAGTCGGATGTGTCGGCCTAACGGCGCAAGAACGCAGCTTTGCTGTAAACAGGCACAGCGCAATCACATCCGGAAAAAAAAAACTGAATGAACGCAGAAGAACATCAGTCCTATGGCAGATGTTGTAGGGATGTGAAATTATGGAACCTTCACAAGTCACATCTTCAGGACCTATATTCATGAACATCATTACTATTGTTGTTTCCTACAGCTCTGAGCAAATTTTAGTTTAACATTACTTTATCCCTCAGACATTACCACAAGGAGAATAAAATTACACCATTTGTGCTTCCACCCAACTTACCTCAAGAAGAACAAAATGACATCATCCATATGTTCATCAGGCAGAGATTACCACAAGGAGGACAAAATTACACTTTCTGTGTATCCATCAGACAGAGATTGCAACAAGGAGAACAAGATGCCATCATCCATATATCCATCAGACATTACAAGGAGAACAAGATGCCACCATCCATATATCTATCAGATAGACATTACATGGAGAACAAGATGCCACCATCCATATATCCATCAGATAGACATTACATGGAGAACAAGATAACACCATCTGTATATCCATCAATCACAAGGAGAACAAGATGACACCATCCATATATCCATCAGATAGACATTACATGGAGAACAAGATAACACCATCTGTATATCCATCAATCACAAGGAGAACAAGATGACA
The DNA here is from genome assembly GCA_963921405.1 of Cepaea hortensis. NCBI lineage: Eukaryota > Metazoa > Mollusca > Gastropoda > Stylommatophora > Helicidae > Cepaea > Cepaea hortensis. Next base: position 10,020,978 of record OY992882.1, read on the forward strand.
CCATCCATATATCCATCAAACAGACATTGACACCATCCATATATCCATCAGATAGACATTGCAAGGAGAACAAAGTAACACTATCTGTATATCCATCAGGTATCACAAGGAGAACAAGATGCCACCATCCATATATCCATCAGACAGACATTAACACAAGGAGAACAAACTGACACCATCTGTGTATCTATCAAAGAGACATTAACACAAGAACATAGTGACTACTTATTTATTATCCAGCTAACAGACTCTACCACAAAGCAGACACCAATTTATTACACAACGGTTATCCACAAAACAACATAGACATAATGAACGCAATTATGTTATCTCTGTGGAGGCATGGCCTGTAACTATAATATAGATGTAGTACAAGAAATGATGTTGGAGGTACAAGAAATGATGTGTTGATGATGGAGATACAAGAAATGATGTGCGATGATGGAGGTACAGGAAATTATGTGATGATGATGGAGGTACAAGAAATGATGTGATGATAATGATGGAGGTACAAGAAATGATGTGATGGTGTTGGAGGTACAGGAAATGATGTTGGAGGTACAGGAAATGATGATGGAGGCACAAGAAATCATGTGATGATGTTGGAGGTACAAGAAATGATGTGCTGATGATGGAGGCACAGGAAATGATGTGATGATGATGGAGGTACAAGAAATGATGTTGGAAGCACAAGAAATCATGTGATGATGTTGGAGGTACAAGAAATGATGTGATGATGATGGAGGTACCAGACATGATGTGATGATGATGGAGGTACAATAAATGATGATGGAGGCAAAAGAAATCATGTGATGACGTTGGAGGCACAAGAAGTCATGTGATGATGTTGGAGATACAAGAAATGATGTGCTGATGATGGAGGTACAGGAAACGATGTGATGATGTTGGAGGTATAAGAAATGGTGTTGGAAATACACAAACTGATGTTGGGGGTACAAGAAATGATGTGATGATGATGGAGGTACAAGAAATGATGTTCTGTGGTAAAGTGGTTACTCCACTTGTCTTGCACTCCGAAGGTCATCTGTTCCATTCCAGATAAAGTCATTCGGTTCACGAGGGCAGCTTTCTCTGAGACTCCTGAGGGTCTTCGCTGGAGTTACAGAGTTTGCGCATTGTGCGAAGCTTGTGGCAGGCTACTCTGCCAAAAGAGAATGAGCAATATGCAGTAAAACCTGGTACAATGAAGTCATACTCTTGCTGTCTAAACCCTTATGTAGGGTGCAATTTTAATGACTGTGCAGTGTTTAAAATAATGCCGGTCCAAGTTTTGCATTTACCTATTATGTTCCATGCTCTTTACAGAGGGTAATACAAAACTTGGACCGGCAATATTTTCAAACACTGCACAGTCATTAAAAATACACCCCGTATAGTGATCAGAAGTTTAGTCCACTATAGAGCCAGGTTTTTGTATTCTCCAACCAGCACAGTCCGAAGCTGAAAAGAAAGGAGCTCTGGAGATTTCTCTGGCGTAGTAACGGTGGCAGTTAAAAGCTGACTATAGCACCTCATGTGGCCTCTTCGGCCACGGAAAAGATAAGCCTAATATCATGTCGCCCGCCTTTCTCTGATCTCTTTTACCATTGCAGCTTCAAGACACCAATTTGCCCCAATGACAAGTCAGCGATGCTGTTTACTTTTGTTTTGTCTTTACGTTTACATACCACGGATAATAAATAATGATGGTTGATTTATGCAGATAGACAGCAGTGAAAGATATTCCGTTTTATTGGCATTATATTATGTAAAAAGTAAGTTAAAGGACCTGTTTGCACATCTTGAAGCGTACTGGGTGTATTGTGTTAGCTCGACATTTTTATAAAATAACTGGCACTCAGTGAGTGATGTGGTCACGTTTGTTTCCCTGGACATTGCCTGGTACCCGTTTTAGCCATTTAGACCGGATCACCCGAGGAGTACGGGTCAATTTAAAAAAATCTGCCTCCACGTGAATTAAAATACAAAGTTTAGTTTAGTCGTTGGATCAACATCACGGCACACGGTTTAACCCATAAGTGCTCCGTTTCCCCCCTAACTCAAACCTGAGTCTGGAGAAACTCAGCTCAATGCACGAACTCCGTTGAATCGGCGAGGATCCTGAAATACTTTAGGTAGATTTTTAACTCGAAATTTTGCCCGGGCAGCGCCGTTAGGCTACTCTTTTTCGATTTCCAACTGCCAAGGGATTTTTTACGTGCGCAACAATACACACGGGCGTCCGATTTCACTACCCAGAGACCAGGGGAAATTTTATTACTGAACCCGGCACCTCCAGCACTCGAGGCGGACACCATACCTCGAGACCACTCAGCCCCCTAAAATACAAAAACATTTATTCATTCAGTAGCATGTCCTGTGCATACTCGCTCCCATATCAACCTTCCGGAAATACAAGACTACCAGGCCAAAAAAAAAGAGTAATCAATCAACATACATTTAACGCCAGTGATCAGGGGTTCGATCCCGAGTCCAGTCAAGGATATACACTACTGACGAACTCAAACGAGAGCGAAACTCGAGTCTAGTGCTTCCAATCTGACGTGGACAAGGCTTTGGGTTCGTACCGGAATGCGATCGGCGTTGCCAGTAGTGGGTTGTAAACAATATAAAATGACACAAAGTAGTGCAGCTTTACATAACAGAATTAAGTGGGTTGTGCTCAATCTGCAAATAATTATTATTCCGATGGATCAATATAAAGAAGCAAATCATGAGGGTTTCTCCTATTGCAGATAGTTCTTAAACTACGGTAGCTCCTCTGCTGCGCTTCCACCTTGTAGCGGTAGAGGGACTTCCAGGTGACCCCAAGAGTGATGTCGACGATAGCACAACTATTTTAGGGCACTGGTAGGGTCTCCCATGTTGGACAGGTCACGGGGTAGGGACCAGACGAAATGATACACAAACCTGCTGCCTTCTAGCTGGACTGGGGACAGTCAAAGGCTAATGAAAGCAAACTCGGAAAAATGCTTTTCGAAGTCGGATGTACTTAGCCACAGGTTTGGCGAAACATTTCAATGCAACTGGCTGAATTAAACTACGGTGGAACAGGGATAATTATTATTCTGATTGATCATTACAAATGATGCGATTTTTCTCCTCTAGCAGGTACGTCTCTACCTCCGGTAGACCAAGCAGGACTGCTCGACATGTGGATTCATGGTGTTGCGACTAGATCTCAGACGGCGGCCGTTGTTGCTCTGTTGATGTTAGCTAGCATCAGGTTGTTATGCATGTGATTATTCCTCACTGTTAATATCTATCTGTCTGTCTAACTGTCTTTCCGCCCACCCATTCGTAAGTACGTCCACCCGCCCAAAATGTACGCATACCTATCTACCTACCCACCCGCCTACCCGTCCACCTGTCTACCCGCTTACCTGTCTACCTGCATTCCTGTCTACCTGCCTATCCGCCTTCCTGTCTACCTGCCTTCTTGCCTACCCGCCTTTTTGCCTACCCGCCTTCCTGTCTACCTGCCTACCCACCTTCCTATCTACCCGCCTTCTTGAACCTAGATCCCGGGCACGCTGGCAGGCTGACAAGCCGTTGTACTACCACGGTTCCTATACATGCACGCACGCACTCTCTCTCTCTCTCTCTCTCTCTCTCTCTCTCTCTCTATATATATATATATATATATATATATATATATATATGTGTGTGTGTGTGTGTGTGTGCGCGCGCGCGCGCGTGTGTGCGTGTGTGTGTGTCCGTCCTTCCGTCCCTCCGTCCCTATCCTGGGCAGGACGCTGCGGTCAACCTGAGGTTTATTTTATAGGTAATTGTACGTTTAGTAGTTTGCCATATAAGATAAGATAAGTGTGTGTGTGTGTGTGTGTGTGTGTGTGTGTGTATGTGCATGTGTGTGAACGGGAAAGAGAGAGAGAGAGAGAGAGAGAAAGAGTTTGAGAGAAAGAGAAAGTGTGTGTGTGTGAGAGAGAGAGAGAGAGAGAGAGAGAGAGAGAGAGAGAGAGAATGTGGGGGAGTGTGAGAGAGAAAGAGAGAGAGACTGAGAAAAAAGAGAGAGGGTGAGAAGGAGAGAATTAGAGCCAGAGAAAGAGAGAGAGAGAGAGAGAGAGAGAGAGAGAGAGAGAGAGAGAGAGAAAGAGAAGGAAAGAGTGAGAGACAAAGAAAGACAGAGGGAGAGAGTGAGAGTCAGCTTGGCGGCGGGGCTTAGTGCGATTAAACTTCCGGTGCGTTGACGACGGGGTACGGAGTTCAACCCGATGACCGATTATTTGGACACACACGTGGTCTTCACGTTCGGAGAGCAATGGCAAACTGCTGAACATACATTTGCCAAGTCAATCAGGTTGGCGTTGGTTACAAAGGATACGCAACACACACACAAACACACACACACACACACGCACGCACGCACGCACATACACATATGAGGCTATTCATAAATAAACACGCGTGTATTATTTGTCCCCCCCCCCCCCCCACGCCCATTTAAGTAAAAGAAAGAAACATAGGCTAGTGGAGACAAAAGACATCCTCGACAATATAAAATTTGGCAGTTATAGTTACCGACCAGGAGATATATACGCTCTCGCATGCTCGCGCGCGCGCGTGCCCGCACATACACACACACGCACACTTACTCACAAACCCAAAACTCACTCAGACTCACACTCACACACACACACACACACTCACTCACTCACTCACTCACTCACTCACTCACTCACAGTATTATCCACACTGCTATATGCTTGTGAAACCTGGACTGTTTATCAGCGACATGCTAGGAAATTAAACCACTTCCACACAGTCTGCCTTAGGAAGTTACTGAAGATTAAATGGCAAGACATGATCCCAGACACTGAAGTCCTAGAAAGAGTATCCATGCCCAGTATCCACACTCTACTAATGAAGAATCAGATTCGCTGGGCTGGTCACTTGACTCGCATGCCAGATCACAAGATCCCTAAACGAATTTTTTACGGCGAGTTGCGTTGTGGTAAACGCTCCCAAGGCGGCCAGAGGAAACGTTTTAAAGACACTGAAAATCTCACTGAATGCTTTTGGAATTAATCATGACACCTGGGAGACTGCAGCCAGAGACCGAAATTCGTGGCGTGCATCATTACGCAAAGGTGCAGTCATATGTGAGGCAACCAGGACTGCAAGAGCTGTGAAGAAAAGACAGAACAGAAAAACCACTGCAGAAAATCCTCCTCCAGAAACGTCAAGCATTCTTTGTCCACATTGTCAAAGAACATTTCGAGCCAAAATAGGCCTTATCAGCCATCTTAGAACTCAAGGCTCCATACTTTCAACCCCACTGGATGAAATGAATGGTCATCATCATTCTTGATGGACAAACAACAACACTTCTTGCTTCTACTTTCTGCGAGCGTCAAACAACACATGTGTGTTTACTTATGAACTATCTTAGTGGCCTCACAGGGTTCCCCAATATATATTTTTGTGTTATACATGTGAGGTCAGCACCACATATCCAGCGCTCCCTCATGACCTGAAAAGGGATTCTTTTCCACTTCATACAGGGTAGGTTTTTAATGATTGTGGGGTTTTTGAAAATATTGCCGTTCCAAGTTTTGTACTTACCTTTCATGTTGCATGAACTCCACAGCGGCTGAATACAAAACTTGGAACGGCAATATTGTCAAAACCCCTATATATTTTATATTTTATTTTATAACCTCAAGATCGCTTCTTTTCTAACACAGATTTCGGAGGTGCAACGTGTGTGGTACAGCAGCCTATCTGAGCCTGGCGGTGCCTGTCTATGGGCAAGACTCAGCAGGTAAATCTTGTTTTGATACTTTGTAGACCCAGTATGTAGATGGTACATTCTTTAGTGACCTGCCCTGTCTTACAGGGTGTCTTACTCAATATACGTCGAAGACATACGTTTTATAGTTCTCCTTTTTCTTCGTTCCTCTTTCGAGGGTGTTGTTTGTACCATTAGTATTGGGACTCTTCGCTGGCTGTTGAAGATTAGGACGGAGCACGTATGGGAATGTCCCGAGTGCTGGCTTAACTCAACCCAACAACTGATTTTCGAGGCGTCACAGCCAGTTGTGTACAGCAAAGGTCGGTGCGTCCGACTTCGGTATACATTTGTGTCAGGTTTGCGTGATCATACGGGACAATGATCACACGGAGCACGCCTCGCGCGGGACAATGATCACACGGAGCACGTTTCGCACGGGACACTTGTCATACGGGACACTGATCACACGGGAAAATGATCACACGGGACACTGATCACACAGAGCACGCTTCGCACGGGACAATGATCACACAGGACAATGACCACACGGGACAATGATCACACAACCCCGCGAAATCACTATTTCCCCACCACTGAATCACACACACACACACACACACACACACACACACACACACAACCCAAAAGTAGACGGGAAGCTCTACTAGAACACGATCTCAAGTTACAAAATGGACGTTGCGGCTAAAGCCTTCGTCAGCACACAAACAACAAACATACGCAGATACAACTACATGAACAAACATTACATGATCATATACATTATATTAAGATATACATATATTTACACGTACATTACATTAACATATACAAATATTTACACCAACATTATATTAACATATACATATATTTACACCAATGTTACATTAACATATACATATATTTACACCAACATTACATTAACATATATATATATTTACACGAACACTACATTAACATATACATATATTTACACCAACATTACATTAACATATACATATATTTACACGAATATGACATTAACATATACATATATTTACACCAACATTACATTAACATATACATATATTTACACCAACATTACATTAACATATACATATATTTACACCAATGTTACATTAACATATACATATATTTACACCAACATTACATTAACATATACATATATTTACACGAACACTACATTAACATATACATATATTTACACCAATATTACATTAACATATACATATATTTACACGAACACTACATTAACATATACATATATTTACACGAGCACTACATTAACATATACATATATTTACACCAATATTACATTAACATATACATATATTTACACGAACACTACATTAACATATACATATATTTACACGAACACTACATTAACATAAACATATATTTACACGAACACTACATTAACATATACATTTATTTACACGAACATTACATTAACATATACATATATTTACACGAACATTACATTAACATATACTTATATTTACACGAACATTACATTAACATATACATATATTTACACGAACATTACATTAGCATATACATATATTTACACGAACACTGCATTAACATATACATATATTTACATGAATATTACATTAACATATACATATATTTACACGAATATTACATTAACATATACATATATTTACACGAATATTACATTAACATATACATATATTTACACGAATATTACATTAACATATACATATATTTACACGAATATTACATTAACATATACATATATTTACACGAATATTACATTAACATATACATATATTTACACGAATATTACATTAACATATACATATATTTACACGAATATTACATTAACATATACAAATATTTACACGAACATTACATTAACATATACAAATATTTACACGAATATTACATTAGCATATATACATATATTTACACGAACATTACATGAACATACACATATATTTACACGAACAATACATTAAAATTCCTTATATTTATACGAACATTATATTAACATACACATATATTTACTCATGTGTTTCATGATTGTGGACTGGCAACGTGTGTGATAGAGTCCGCGTGTATGATTATAACCGAATTATGTCCCTGGGAAACCCAGTTAAAACTGTCTGGTCAGGTATTAACAGGACGGATATACCGGCAGGTTATTCGCCTTAGTGATAAACGCCAGAGGCCTTGTTTCCAACTCCGCTTACGATGTACTTAAAGAGCTAGGTGTACCAGGACAAGCGAGAAATCAGGCACTTAAACAGCTAGGTGTGACAGGACAAGCGAGCAATCAGGCAGTTAAACAGCTAGGTTTGACAGGACATGCGAGCAATAAGGCATTTTAACAGCTAAGAGTGACATTACAAGCGAGCACACAGGCACTTAAACAGCTATGTGTGACAGGGCAAGCGAGCATCAGGCACTCAAACAGATAGGTGTGACAGGACAAGCGAGCAATCAGGCACTTAAACAGCTAGGTGTGACAGGACAAGCGAGCAATCAGGCACTTAAACAGCTAGGTGTGACAGGACAAGCGAGCAATCAGGCACTTAAACAGCTAGGTGTGACAGGACAAGCGAGCAATCAGGCACTTAAACAGTTAGGTGTGGCAGGACGAGCAAGCAATCAGGCACTTGAACAGCTAGGTGTGACAGGACAAGCGAGCAATCAGGCACTTAAACAGCTGATCGAGGCAGCAACGGTGCTATGCAGTAATCGCAACCATGAATGGGACAAGAATATACAGTAAATAAATCACGACCTTGCCTACACTGTAAGTCAAACGTGTCTCACCCAAACGAAAGCAATCTCTCAATAAGAATGCACACACTTTTACTGTCCCCAGCCTACCCAGGAACCACCCTGGCAGGTAAGACCTGGGCACCCAAGTCATGGACGCTACAGACGGGTCGAAACACCACAATATAGCTATCATCTGACCGGAAATGTCCGAAGTCGATCTTCTACAACGACGCGACGACAACGATCACTTCTGGTGGAAGACATCCCGCAGAAACGAAGAGAAGCAGGGGCCCAAGCCTCATTTGGAGGGAACTTCTGATGATCGGAATCCCCGGTCGCGTTTGCACCGCTGCGGAGCTTTTACCACACATCTAACAGGCACTAAGTGGCACCAACTGTTCGCATTTAATGCCTGCTCCCTGGCCGAGGAGTTAGCAGCTTTCTCCGTAATCCCGAATACTATCGTGGTTGACGTGAGTGCACGAGAATTGGAAGCGGTTCGAGTCGCACCAGTGACTTATGAGAGTATGGAGCCGGTCGCTCAGAAAGTCGTGGCGTGCTGATGAGCGTAATCTAGCCTAGGAATCAACAAACAACTGAAAGATGCTGATGTTGACCGCAATACCCTGAAACAGGATGGAAACGCGGGGGAAAAAAAGTGAGGCGTTTATGTAAGGCATTTATGTGATTCGTTTATGTGAGGCGTTTATGTGAGACTGTCCAGTGCCAGCTAGTACCTGTACTTTTGCTGTATGTATTCATATCATCACAGCACACCTGTAAACACACTTCACGTGCACTGTTTTAGTTTCCCAGATCGCCGAGAGATGCATCCTATGGCTGTTGGTGGTGTTGATTCTTATCACCCTGTTTCTTTGCTACAGGTGAGTGATACACGGATGAGAAACAGTGATTTTCTAGGTTAGTGTACACGCCTACATACAGGTGAGTGATACACGGATGAGAAACATTGATTTTCTAGGTTAGTGTACACGCCTACATACAGGTGAGTGATACACGGATGAGAAACATTGATTTTCTAGGTTAGTGTACACGCCTACATACAGGTGAGTGATACACGGATGAGAAACATTGATTTTCTAGGTTAGTGTACACGCCTACATACAGGTGAGTGATACACGGATGAGAAACAGTGATTTTCTAGGTTAGTGTACACGCCTACATACAGGTGAGTGATACACGGATGAGAAACATTGATTTTCTAGGTTAGTGTACACGCCTACATACAGGTGAATGATACACGGATGAGAAACATTGATTTTCTAGGTTAGTGTACACGCCTACATACAGGTGAGTGATACACGGATGAGAAACAGTGATTTTCTAGGTTAGTGTACACGCCTACATACAGGTGAGTGATACACGGATGAGAAACAGTGATTTTCTAGGTTAGTGTACACGCCTATATACAGGTGAGTGATACACGGATGAGAAACAGTGATTTTCTAGGTTAGTGTACACGCCTATATACAGGTGAGTGATACACGGATGAGAAAGATTGATTTTCTAGGTTAGTGTACACGCCTACATACAGGTGAGTGATACACGGATGAGAAACATTGATTTTCTAGGTTAGTGTACACGCCTACATACAGGTGAGTGATACACGGATGAGAATCAGTGATTTTCTAGGTTAGTGTACACGCCTACATACAGGTGAGTGATACACGGATGAGAAACATTGATTTTCTAGGTTAGTGTACACGCCTACATACAGGTGAATGATACACGGATGAGAAACATTGATTTTCTAGGTTAGTGTACACGCCTACATACAGGTGAGTGATACACGGATGAGAAACAGTGATTTTCTAGGTTAGTGTACACGCCTACATACAGGTGAGTGATACACGGATGAGAAACAGTGATTTTCTAGGTTAGTTTACACGCCTACTTACAGGTGAGTGATACACGGATGAGAAACAGTGATTTTCTAGGTTAGTGTACACGCCTATATACAGGTGAGTGATACACGGATGAGAAACATTGATTTTCTAGGTTAGTGTACACGCCTACATACAGGTGAGTGATACACGGATGAGAAACAGTGATTTTCTAGGTTAGTTTACACGCCTACTTACAGGTGAGTGATACACGGATGAAAAACAGTGATTTTCTAGGTTAGTTTACACGCCTACTTACAGGTGAGTGATACACGGATGAGAAACAGTGATTTTCTAGGTTAGTGTACACGCCTACATACAGGTGAGTGATACACGGCAGAGAAACAGTGATTTTCTAGGTTAGTTTACACGCCTACATACAGGTGAGTGATACACGGATGAGAAACAGTGATTTTCTAGCTTAGTGTACATGAGAGAGTGTACACGGGAGAATAATAGACTAACAGAGCGTACAAAAGCTCAAGTATATAAAGCTTGTGTTGTTAGCACGCTGCTCTATGGGTCTGAACCCTGTACCCTGTACTCAAGACAGGAAAGGAAGTTGAATTCCTTCCATATGAGATGTCTGAGACGTATCCTGGGCATAACATGGAAAGACCACATAACAAACAAACATGTGCTTGAAAGAGCAGATATTACCACAGTGCACACCCTCCTCAAGCAGAGACGCCTCCGGTGGCTGGGCCACGTATCTCGAATGGAGGATGAACGTATTCCCAAAGATCTCCTATACGGAGAACTAGCCACAGGAAAGAGGCCAACCGGAAGACCCCAAATGCGATATAAGGATGTGTGTAAACAAGATATGAAAACCCTTGGAACAGATCCAGACACGTAGGAAAGAGTTGCAACAGACAGATGCTCCTGGAGAAGAGATGTACGAAACGGACTGGCGCTCTTTGAGCGCAATCTGATCCAACAAACTGAGGATAGGCAGCACAGGCTTAAAACGCAGTCACTTACTGCGGGACTTGCCTCGTCTTACAGATGCGGAAATTGTGACAGGGATTGTCACTCTCGCATTGGACTATACAGTCACCAGCGGGGCTGTCAGGTACCTCCCAAGCGGCACAACTCTATAGTCCTTCAGGACTGAAAGAGGCCACTAGTACACGCCTACATACAGGTGAGTGATACACGGATGAGAAACAGTGATTTTCTAGGTTAGTATACACGCCTACATACAGGTGAATGATACACGGATGAGAAACAGTGATTTTCTAGGTTAGTATACACGCCTACATACAGGTGAATGATACACGGATGAGAAACAGTGATTTTCTAGGTTAGTTAGTTAGTTAGTTAGTCGACAGATCATCCTCATTGCACATCGAACCATTCAGTCCATAAGTGCTCGGATCCCCTCCTCAGCAAATCCCGCAACGTGTAGCGGCTAACGACGCCAGTTCTGTGTTGGTTTATCAATCTTCTTTGGCTTCCTGCGTAGTGTTCTTGTTTGGCCACCCCTCTTTTAATTTGCTGCTCTCGCAGTCTGGCCATTGTTGTAGATTCAGTCATCACTTGGTTCTCGCAAAAGTCTTACTTCTCGTAGAGCATTCAGGATGTCGGCCTGGTCCATGGCGCGTCCGCCCTCCACAGTAGCCTCACCTGCGAGCTTGTCAGCCCGCTCATTTCCTTGTACTCCCGCATGCCCTGGCACGAAGATGAAACTAATCTTTGGCAGTCGAGACCGATCCAGAGGCAGCAACCATTCTCTTCGGATCGATCCCTCCTCTATCCTCTTGATCATGTTCATTGAGTCGCTGAGGAAACAAGCCCTAGCGAATGTCTGTGTCTCGAGCCATGTTATTGCTTTACTTACTGCCACGACTTCCATGGTCAGGCTACTTGTGGTTTCAGTGAAAGCACCAGAGTCCTCCTTCACAATTCTCCCTCCGGCCCGAGCTGTAAAGGCCCATGAGCTTCTCACATGTCGGACGACCGACCCATCTGTGTAGATGACCGCGTCACCGTCTAGCGAATTCTCGAAAATCAACGCTTGTACTTCAGTCTCAACAGCAGCCGGATTTTCTTGTCTGCATTTTCTATCTAGTTGGATGCAAACTGAAAAGGATGTGCAGAAGTCTGTTGGCACTTGCACCCACTCCTCGCCAGGTTCTAAGTCCTCAAGTGAACACACCTGTTGAAGAATGTCTTCGGCTTGACCCATCCACGACCTTCCTCTTTTTAACCTGCTGCCCTTCACCTTCCTAATTTCACTATGCAGTGGATGTTGTGTGTTTGCGTTAATTCTGAGGTAGGCGCGTGCCCTGCAACCTTGTATTCTCTCTTCAATGGTTGGAAAATCAAGAAGGTAGAGCATCGCCCTGCATGCTGTATCTCTTGTACATCCAAGAATAATGCGCATAGCTTCTTTCTGTATCCTTTCCATCCCTTCTATCTGCTTATGGCTGAGAGTCAGGATTGCCATTGCATACTCCAAAACAGACATGACCAGCCCCTCGTACAGAAGACATAGATGGCGCTGCTCACAGTTTGCTGCCGCCATCACCCGCATCGCTGCCAAACTCCGCTTGGCCTTTGTTATCACCTGGTCTATGTGCACATTATATGCAAGGCTTCGATCAAACCGTATCCCCAGGTAATTCATTGCCTGCGTTCTTTCCACCGTCTCTGAACACAGCATTACAGTTGGTGTTGGAGTGTTGACAATATGATTATTCAACGAGAATCAAGTCACTGTTGCCTTTGTTGGGTTGACCATTGCCCCAGCTTCATCACACCAAGTACTTATGCGATTGAGTTCGGTCTGTAGTTCCACAGCAACCTCCTCTCTATCCTTACCCTGACGATACACTAAAACATCATCGGCATATGACAATGTCCTGCCAGGTCCAGTGATCTGCTCACTGGTGATTCTCACTGTGTAGGCGTTGAACAGTACCGGAGATAATGGTGATCCCTGTGGTAGGCCAGGATGTATTGTTGTTGGTTCCGAAGAAAACACCTTGCCTCTCTAGTTGGCTTGATATTTTCCTGGCAATTACCTTCTCCAGCAGCTTGCCTATTGTATTCTGCATGGTTATAATTCGATATCCCTGAATTTTTGTGTGGTCTTTGTCAGGCTTCGGCAAGGGAATCAGATAGCTGTGTAGCCATTCCTCCTTGATGCTAGCACTCCCTATACTGTTGTTGTACATGTCTGCTAGTTTCTCTAGCTCATTGTCGGTACACCTATTTATGTCGTCGTATCTTATGCCATCAGGACCTGGAGCACTGTTTTTTGATCGTCGAAGCACAGCCTTGATTTCTTTCACTGTCACTGTGTCTTCATCCGAGGTGTTCTGGGCCTTGCATCTGTCTGAGGTGACCTCCTTGGCCAGATTTCGGCCTCCCATGTCTGTCTGGTTGCTCTGCTCAAGGTAGCGTTCAAAGAGGGCTTTGCCCTTGTCTTCGTCAGTCCTCTGCCAGATGAGGTCAGCACCTTGGAAGTCAGAAATGCTCTTATTCTTGACTACACCACTCATGCTTTTATGTAGTCGCCAGAACAATTTCAGTGACTTGTCTGTGCTTACTCTTTGACACACCTCTGCCCATTTTTCACTTTTAACAACCTTGACCAGTTTTTTGAAGTAGCTTACTTTTGTGTGCATCTCTCTTTCTAAGTGCAAGCAGGGACTAGGATGACCAACTCTGTTCTTCTTGGCATTTTGCCATCTCCTTACAGCACTACGCTTATCCACCCAAGCCTTCTCCACCTCGAAACTCCACCACGGTGGCTGCTCCCAGCTTTTTTTCCTGCCCTGAAACGTTCTGCGCTTGTCACGTCTTATTTTACTCACCACATCTTGCCCTGTACTGTCATACTGGAACGTCTTTACCTTTAGCTTGTGCTGCCTGGTTCTGCCTTTCTCCACCAGTATGCTGCAAGGGTGGTGGTCGCTGCCATGGTGTCCTAGGACACCTCATCTACACACTGTAGTGAGTGAAGGTGAAACTAGCGCCAGATCAATAGCACTGTCCTCAACGCCCGGACGGCTTGCTGTCCTGGTGACACAGCCACTGTTGATACAAACCAGGTCGATGGTTTCCAGTGCAGTCTCGAGCTCCTCCCCCTGTGTATTGGAGGAAGTGTTACCCCATGATCTGCCTTTAGCGTTGAAGTCACCACAGAAAATAACATTTCTCTCGTGGCCTAATATGCCACTTAAGCACTGCCACTTCTGGGCGTCCACACTAGCATTGCGGGCATAAACATTAACCAACAAGAATGGTATACTGGAATGAACTCTCAACGCCTGTATTTGTATATCGTCACTGTCCCAACTGGACATGTCTAGCTCTGACGCCACCATGCTGTCGCGAACGAGAATCGCCATTCCCAGATGTCGTCTGTTGTAGAAACATTTGAAGCCGGCAATTTGGAGTAGCTGATCGCCCAGTCTCGTCTCCTGGAGTGCTACAATGTCGTTCCTGTAAACTAGGGTTTCTAAAATAGAGCCCCGTTGTTTTACACTGGCACAGTTCCAATATAGAATACGGATGTTCCTGAGTCCTAGACGGTGACACTTGAGTCTAAAACGCCTCAAACCACCACGCTTACCTTGCTTCTTTATCCCTGCGCGGCTACCACGCCGCTTCGGTATGTTGACTGCTGACCGCACGAAAAACAGTGATTTTATAGTTTAATGTACATGTCTATCTGTAGGTGGGTAATACACAGATGAAACACTGTCATTTTCTAGTTTAGTGTACACGCCCACGTGAAAGCGAGGGATACACAGATGATACACTGTCATTCTAGGTTAGTATACACGCCTATATACATGTGAATGATACACGGATAAGAAACAGTGATTTTCTAGATTAGTATACACGCCTACATACAGGTGAATGATACACGGATGAGAAACAGTGATTTTCTAGGTTAGTACACACGCCTACATACAGGTGAAAGATACACGGATGAGAAACAGTGATTTTCTAGGTTAGTGTACACTCCTACATACAGGTGAGTGATACACGGCAGAGAAACAGTGATTTTATAGTTTAATGTACATGTCTATCTGTAGGTGGGTAATACACAGATGATACAATGTCATTTTCTAGTTTAGTGTACACGCCCACGTGAAAGCGAGGGATACACAGATGATACACTGTCATTTTATAGTTAAGTGTGCACGCGCACGTGAAGGCGAGAGATACACAGATGATACACTGTCATTTTCTAGTTTAGTTTACACGCCCACATGAAGGCGAGGGATAAACAGATGATACACTGTCATTTTCTAGTTTAGTCTACACGCCCACATGAAGGCGAGGGATACACAGATGATACACTGTAAATTTCTAGTTTAGTGTACACGCCCACAAGAAGGAGAGGGATACACAAGTGTGAAACAGTGGTTTTCTACTTGTGTGTGTGAGTGAGCGTTCGTGCGGGCGCGTGCAAGTGCCCGGGCGCGCGTGTGTGTATGTGTATACCGCTAATGTTTTATCGCGGCCCCAAAGAAGGAGGTAATGAAAAGTAACTTAATGAAAAGTAACTTAATGAAAAGTAACTTAATGAAAAGTAACTTAATGAAAAGTAACTTAATGAAAAGTAACTTAATGAAAAGCAAAACGGTAACCTCATGTGCAGGTTGTCAAAGGCGACTACAGAGGTTTGGACTACAGAGGTTTCGACCACAGATGTTTCGAAAACAGAGGTTTCGACTACAGAGGTTTCGACTACAGAGGTTTCGACTATAGAGGTTTCGCAAGGGGCTAGCAACTTCATACCGTAGATACACCAGCCAACATCCCACCAACCAGGAATTGACCTACAGAGAGCCCGATGCGTGTAACAGTGGTTCTATACCCCCACTTACAGTCATACAACTGTTGAGGTCTATTCCTGCATATAATAATCCAAATGCAGGCCAGCGTGGCCGAATGATAAGAACTCTCGTTCTTAAACACCTGGTGTTCTGATGACGGGGTAGCGGGTTCAACCCACACACCGGTCAGTTGGACTAAAATGTTGACCTCTCGTCCTTGGTTTAGGGACGTAAATTACAAGTACTTCTGAATTCGGAGCGGATTCGCCTGATAGCTAGGGGAACTGGTAATAGAGAAAGCTAATCTACAAGCAAAAAAAAAAAAAAAAAACAAGAAAGAAAAAATAAATAAATAAATAAATCCGATACACTAAACATACTAGCATATATATGGACTAAGCATGAATTCACAGCGAGGGAACGAGAAAAAGAAATAATAATAATAATCCAGCAGTTGCCTTCAGTCCTGAATTTAAACGATCTATTTCAGATATGAGTTATGGCGGTTGTGTTATAACACACACAAGAAATATACGGTGGTTAGCAGATATGAGCCACAAACCCCAGTGCCTTTGTTAGAGGAGCTTGTAGGTAAGATCTTAGTGTGGCTGATGTGTTTCATTGCTTGTATGTTTAAAACCTACAGTTCAAGTTTTAGTTGGTTGGTTGGTTGGCTGGTTTGCTGGCTGGCTGGTTGGCTGGTTGGTTGGTTAGTCGACAGATCATCATCATTGCACATTGAACCATCCATTCCATAAGTGCCCAGATCCCCTCTTCATTAAATCCCACAGCGTGTAGCAGCTCACAGAATCCAGTTCTGTGTTGGTTAATTAATCTTCTTTGCCTTCCTGCGTAGAGTTCTTGTTTGGTCACACCCCTTTCAGTTTGCTGTTCTCGCAGTCTGGCCATGGATGTAGATTCAGTCATCACTTGGTTCTCCCAAACGACATACTTCTCGTAGAGCATTCAGTATATCAGCCTGGTTCATGGCTCGTCCGCCCTCCACAGTAGCCTTACTTGCAAACCTGTCAGACTGATCATTTCCTTGTATTCCCGCATGCCCTGGCACGAAGATGAAACTAATCTTTGCCAGCCGAGACCGCTCCAGAAACACCAACCACTATCTTCGGATCCACCCCATCGCAATCTTTATGAACATACTCACTGAGTCACTAAGGAAACATGCCCTAGTGAATGTCTCTGTCTCTAGCCATGTTATTGCTTTACTTACTGTCATGACTTCCATAGTAAGATTTGTGGTCAAGGTAAAAAGCACCAGAATCTTCCTTCACAGTTCTCCCTCCAGCTTCAACCGTAAAGGTTCCCTTGAATTTCTCACTCGTCGACCTACCGACGCATCTGTTTAAATGACCGAATCACCCTCTAAAAAATTCTCGAAGATCAAAGCCTGTACTTCCTCCTCCGCAGAAGCCGGATTTTCTTGTCTGCATATTGTCTTTTATTTATTTATTTTTTTTTAAAGTTGAATATCCCTTACAAGACGTTGCAGTCAACACCAACAATTTTCAGCTGTTGTTGATGTTCTTGGCAAGATTACGCTCAGTAGTTTGCCATTGCTTTCTGAGCGACCGGCTCACATATCCCGTAAGTAATCAACACGACGCGATCCGCTGCCGAATCTCGCGCAGCTGTGTTCCTCAGGTAGATATACGGGAATGCAGAGAAAGTCGTTTACACCTTCGCCAGGGAGACCGGCTATTCTGTCTAGTTGGATGAAAACTGGAAAGGACGCACGGAACTCTGTAACCACTCCTCGCCAGGTTCTAAGTCTTCAAGTGAACACACCTGCTGAAGAATGTCGTCCGCTTGACCCATCCAAGACTTTCCTTTTTTTTTTACCTGCTGACCTTGACATCTTAATGTCATTATGCAGTGGATGTTATGTGTTTGCATTGACTCTGGGGTAGGCCTGTGCTCGGCGGATCTGTAATCTGTCTCCCATGGTTGAAACATCAAGAAGGTAGCGCATCGCCCTGCATGCTGTATCTCTTGTACATCCAAGAATAGTACTCATAGCTTCGTTCTGTATCCTCTCCATCCTTTCCATCTGCTTATGGCTGAGAGTCAGGATCGCCATCGCCTACTCAACAACAGAAAGGACCAGACCCTCGTATAGAAGACGTAGATGGCGCTGCTCACAGTTTGCTGCCGCCATCACCCGCATCGCAGCCAAACCCCGCTTGGCCTCTATTATCACCTTGGTATGTGCTCATTATAAGCAAGGCTTCGATCAAAACGTATCCCCGGGTATTTCATTGCCCGCGTTCTTTCCACAGTCTCTGAGCACAGATGTACAGTTGGTGTTGGAGTGTTGCGAATATGTTCAAGTTTTGAAAACTGCCAACATAATTTGTAAAAGTTCATAGCGACTTTCTGCGTTTGGGATGCTTCAAGCTGGCAGGAGTGTTTGCAACATTTGTTGACTGTTATTATTGATTTTTGTTGTTGCATAGTTCGCCTTGAAATCAAACGTAGTCCATACAAGTGCTACTATTCTAGTACAATGGACTGATTTTTGCGCCTGGATTAGCTTACTCTTTTACCAGTGTCCCTCGACATCAGATGAACCCACTCCTACTTCTGAGGTACTTGTAATTTACGTCCCCAAGTCAAAGATGTGAAGTTACCATTTTAGTCCAACTGACAGGCATAGGGGTTGAACCCGCTACCTCGGCATCAGAGCACCGGAAGTTTAAGAGCGAGCTCTTTTATCCATTCGACCATGCTGACCTCCATCTATTTCTGTGAATTACTATACGCAAGAATATAAATTACTATACGTAAGAATATAAATTACTATATGCAAGAATGTAAATTACTATATGCAAGAATATAAATTACTATATGCGAGAATATAAATTACTATATGCAAGAATATAAATTACTATATGCAAGGATACAAATTACCATATGCAAGGATATAAATTACCATATGCAAGAATATAAATTACTATATGCAAGGATATAAATTACTATATGCAAGGATATAAATTACTATATGCAAGAATTTAAATTATTATACGCAAAAATATAAATTATTATATGCAAGGATATAAATTACCATATGCACGGATATAAATTACTATATGCAAGGATATAAATTACTATATGCAAGAATACAAATTACTATATGCAAGGATATAAATTACTATTGGCAAGAATATAAATTACTATATGCAAGGATATAAATTACTATATGCAAAAATATAAATTACTATATGCAAGAATTTAAATTACTATGTGCAAGGATATAAATTACTATATGCAAGGATATATATTACTATATGCAATCATTTAAATTATTATATGCAAGAATATAAATTACTCTATGCGAGAACATAAATTACTACATGCAAGAATTTAAATTACTACGTGCAAGGATATAAATTACTATATGCAAGGATATAAATAATTATATGCAAGAATATGAATTACCATATGCAAGAATATGAATTACTATATGCAAGGATATAAATTACTATATGCAAAAATATAAATTACTATATGCAAGAATTTAAATTACTATGTGCAAGGATATAAATTACTATATGCAAGGATATATATTACTATATGCAATAATTTAAATTATTATATGCAAGAATATAAATTACTGTATGCGAGAACATAAATTACTATATGCAAGAATTTAAATTACTACGTGCAAGGATATAAATTACTATATGCAAGGATATAAATAATTATATGCAAGAATATGAATTACCATATGCAAGAATATGAATTACTATATGCAAGGATATAAATTACTATATGCAAAAATATAAATTACTATATGCAAGAATTTAAATTACTATGTGCAAGGATATAAATTACTATATGCAAGGATATATATTACTATATGCAATAATTTAAATTATTATATGCAAGAATATAAATTACTGTATGCAAGAACATAAATTACTATATGCAAGAATTTAAATTACTACGTGCAAGGATATAAATTACTATATGCAAGGATATAAATAATTATATGCAAGAATATGAATTACCATATGCAAGAATATGAATTACTATATGCAAGGATATAAATTACTATATGCAAGGAGAAAAATTACTGTATGCAAGAATGTGAATTACTATATGCAAGAATATGAATTACTACACGCAAGAATATAAATTACTATATGCAAGAATATGATTTACTATATGCAAGAATTTAAATTACTTTATGCAAGAATATGTATCACTATATGGAAGAATATTTATTACTGTATGCAAGGATATAAATTACTATATGCAAAAATATAAATTACTATATGCAAGAATTTAAATTACTATGTGCAAGGATATAAATTACTATATGCAAGGATATATATTACTATATGCAATAATTTAAATTATTATATGCAAGAATATAAATTACTGTATGCAAGAACATAAATTACTATATGCAAGAATTTAAATTACTACGTGCAAGGATATAAATTACTATATGCAAGGATATAAATAATTATATGCAAGAATATGAATTACCATATGCAAGAATATGAATTACTATATGCAAGGATATAAATTACTATATGCAAGGGAAAAAAATTACTGTATGCAAGAATGTGAATTACTATATGCAAGAATATGAATTACTACACGCAAGAATATAAATTACTATATGCAAGAATATGATTTACTATATGCAAGAATTTAAATTACTTTATGCAAGAATATGTATCACTATATGGAAGAATATTTATTACTGTATGCAAGAATATAAATTACTTTATACAAGAACATGAATTACTATATGCAAGAATGTAAATTACATTATGCAAGAATATGAATTACTATATGCAAGAATGTGAATTACTATACGCAACTTGCTATTGTCTTTAATCTCTACCATCATGATTTACTATTTCCCCTAATCTCGACTTTCATGATTTACTATTTCCCTTAATCTCTACTTTTATGATTTACTGTTTCCTCTAATCTCTATTTTTATGAATTACTATAATCTTTAATATCTACTTTTATGATGGACCATTCCCTTTCACCTCTACTGTTATAATTTACAATTTCATGTAATCTCTACTTTTGTGGAATACACCCATTAATCTCTACTTGCGATTCCCATCTTGCATTAATCTGTTTCCACACAAAATCACCTAATCCCAGAATGCATGTTTGTATGCCATGTTCAGTCTGAAGAACGGAATGCGGTGTGTACTGACACACATTTCCAAACAAAGAGATGAGTTGAATCAAGAACTGATGTCACATCACTCAGGACATTCTCATACGCGCTCCGTCCTCATATTCAACAGCCAGCGACGAGTCTCAATACTAATTTCAAACAATGATTATATTTTCAGTGATTCCCACCGAGAGTTACACTCCGTCCTTGACCCCATCTGTTGCGTCAGATAAAATCTACCTGGATGTGGATATCAAAGACTTCGTGAACAAGGTCCGACGAATGCGGATGGACAGCGATCATGGGTTTTGTGAGGAGTTTCAGGTCAGTGGATTCAGCTTTTAAGTTAATTCCTAATGGGACTTGTGGGTGAGAGGTTTTGATGTTCAGCTCAGGCCCGGAAGATACTGGATCGATTCCAGTACAAGGTTGGACACATTCCCAAGAAGCATTGGTATCTAATGATATCACACGGCCAACGCCACAAATCGCTTGGGTAGTGAGGTAGGGTACCAAGCCTCTCGGGTAAGGGCGAAGAAAGTAAGCTCCTTGTAAAAGCTGTGACGTAGACATCTCACGGCAGTTGGAAATCGACAAAAGTAGGCCGTGAAGTCCTAGCCCTGCCAAATTGTTAGGAAAGGATACTTACTCAAGGGTGGATAGAGCCTGTTAACTTGAATAGAACGTATCTAGAGGAAGCGAACCATACACTGACGCTTAAGGTACTTAATAATAATAAGAAGGCATATTGTAGTAGTAGTAGTAGTAGTAGTAGTAGTAGTAGTAGTAGTAGTAGTAGTAGTAGTAGTAGTAGTAGTAGTAGTAGTAGTAGTAGAAGTAGTAGTAGTAGTAGTAGTAGTAGTAGTAGTAGTAGTAGTAGTAGTAGTAGTAGTAGTAGTAGTAGTAGTAGTAGAAGTAGTAGTAGTAGTAGTAGTAGTAGTAGTAGTAGTAGTAGTAGTAGTAGTAGTAGTAGTAGTAGTAGTAGTAGTAGTAGTAGTAGTAGTAGTAGTAGTAGAAGTAGTAGTAGTAGTAGTAGTAGTAGTAGTAGTAGTAGTAGTAGTAGTAGTAGTAGTAGTAGTAGTAGTAGTAGTAGTAGTAGTTGTAACAGTAGTGATAGTGGTGGCGGTTGCGGTTGTGGTGGTAGTAGTTGAATTGGCGTACCCTGTTGCTGCTATTACATTATTTTGTAGTTATTGTAATAATAGTTGTTGGTGTTGTTGTTGCTACTGCTGCTGTTGGTGTTGGTGTTATTGTTATTGGTGGTGTTGGTTTTGGTGTTATTAGTGCTGTTGTTGTTAGTGGTGGTGGTGTTTTTGTTGTTGGTGTTATTGTATTGTTGATGGTATTTTCCTATTGTTGTTGGTGTTGTTGTTATTGTTGATGGTATTTTCTGGCACTCTTCCGAATTCCGGTCCCAAATAGTTCTGCAGTGAATAATTTTATATAGCTAACCCTAACCCTAATCACTTATTCACTGCAGAACTATTTGGGACCGGAATTCGGAAGAGTGCCTATTTTCTTGTTGTTGGTGGCGTATTATTATTAGTGTTGTTGTTGTTATTGCTGCTGCTTATGTTTGTGTTATTGTTGTTGGTGGCGATGTTATTGCTGCTGCTGTGTTGTTTATGATGTTGTTGTTGTTGGTGTGTTGTTGTTTAAGATGTTGTTGGTGGTGATGGTAGTGTTTGTGGTGTTGTAGTTGGTGTTGTTGTTGATGCTGTTGTTGGCAAGTAGATTCACCATCAAGTGGTAAATACTTTGAAAAACCCCTCTCATAGCACCACGCCAGAAAGATCAGAAAGACTCTCGACTATTCGCTAGCTTCATTTCCTCGACCCCAGCCTCTTCTCCATCACTGTACTCTCCAAGCCACTGTGACTTTTAACATGGCCGAAGTATTTCTGTGTCCGAGACACTTTACGGTGTATGAGCCAGGTTTCTCTGATGATTAGAATGTCAGTATCAAAGGACAGCGCCAGTTTAATATATGTTAGTTAGTTGCATATACTTTACAGGACGTTGCAGCCAACACCAGCATTCTTTGCTGTTGTTATTTCTTGGCATGTTTACGCTCAGTAGTTTGCCATTTCTTTCTGAACGACCGGCACCTATACCAACACAACGCGATCTGCTGCCAAATCGCGCGCAGCTCTATGCAGCCGAGGGGAACAGGACAAGGGAAAGACAATGTTTCCTTTGATGCGGTGCTAAGAGGTAGAGAGTAACTCTGACTTCCTTATGGCCAAAGAAGAAAAGGAGTAAAAAGAGAGAGAGAACCTCACACCCCCCTTAACTGACAAAAAAATAATAGTAATTAGATAAGAAGGGGCGAGATCTTGGACAGGGGCCTCAACTCTGGACATAAACTGTCATATTTGAGACCCAGACAGTGGGTTAAGGTGTTAGATTGTGGTAGAAATAGTGGTTGTAAAAACTAAAAGAGACTAAACAAAGAATTCAAGAACAGTACAAAAAGCTCTTTTATTTATCAACTACTACAACTTCTGTGACAATTTGGGTTCAAACACATTAAATTACATTGACGTTCAATAACAGATACAACAGACAACTGCATATATCAAACATCAACCAAGGGTAGTCCCTATCCAGTCACCAGAATTTAAGACAACAGGGTACACCAAGTACCACAACACAGGTGTTCCGAACAATAGCTGAGTAGGATGACATAATAAAGGACTTTGACACAGACAACAATAAGGCACTACAAAAACATAAGTTACACAACATAAGTCCTCAGACGCAACATAAACAAAAGAGTTGTGACACAAATTACTACATCACCGTGAACCCAAGCCTGCTGACACTAGTCAGCCACTCGGTTTTACGAAGGCATTAGTTGACCACAGATCAACTCAGGGAATTGTACCCACATCTCAATACTACATAACTGCAATTTTGTTCCTATCAACAAGCCGGGCCGACATCAGACAAAGAATTAACAAGTTGCTTTGTTACAAGTGGTGTTCCGGTGCTGTCCAGATTTTTATATTAAACAGGCCAAACCAAGACGCGTCGATTTGGCTCTGTCACATTTATTTCGAACGCGCATATGCGGAATCAGGAACCGCGTCCGTAACCCTTTGCCACGAAGCCGGCAATGTAATATATGGCCCACTGCAATACACCAATGATCGTGGAAACTACGTTAAAATAGAAAGAATAGAGAAATGCAATAAAAGATTAATCAATATACATCAGAATCAAAAGAAGAAAAATGCCAGTCCTCATCACAATCTAATACATTAAAAACTTTAAATCATTCTTTGAAAAGCTGAAAATATCCTGTCAGAAATGTTAGACGTATAACATACACAGTATGAAGGAGCACCCTTATAATACTACACACGCTCATCTTGGATATGAAGAACACAGTATGAAATAGCAACATTATAACAGTACACTCACCGTGTTGAAGATTTGAAGCACTATATGGATCTGATACGTGTCTGAAACACGCAAATGCACACACACAAAAATGTCATGTCTTAAATAACAATAGGTCTATATATCTCACTTCGTCATTATGAAGTGATTAAGTCGCCTACTTAGCGCTTCAAAGGTTGCGGGGTTTTCTTTTTGCGCTCGCTCGCTTTGAACTCAAGCGTAGTCCATACACACTATTTTTATAGTAGTGATGGACTGTATTTTGCGTGTGGATTAGCTTTCCCTATTAACAGTGTCCCTCGCCATCAGGCGAACCCACACTAACTTCAGAGGTACTTGTAATTTTTCGTCCCCAAGTCAAGGACGACCGGTCAACATTTTAATCCAGCTGTCCGGTGTAGTGTTTGAAGCGCTAACCTCGGCATCTGCACACCGAATGTTTAGGAACACAATTCTTATCCATTCGGCCACGCTGACCTGCGGTTGTGGGTTTGATTCGTGACTCCGTCATTCGGATCACGAGAGCAGTTTTACTAGAGGTCGTCGCTGGAACTATGGAGTTTGTGATCTGTGCGATGCTCTCAGTAAGCCATTCTGCGGAAAGAGACCGATCCATATGGGATAAAACCTGGTGCAATGAAGTCGAGAGTCTCGCCTGTAAACCCGTTAACCAGAAGAAGTGAACATGATCATCATCATGTGCCATGCCGATAAGCGTGGGCGATCATGCTTCGCCATCTCACGCAATCACCAGAGTCGTGGATCAGCTCTGTGTTCCTGTCTCAACCATACCAATCCGCCAGGTATGTACTTCTTTGCCTCTCCTTGTTCTCTCTCTCTCTCCCCCCCCCCCCCCACCCCAAATCTTGCCCTTTGTTACCAAGTTCTCCAATGCATGTCTTCTCATAACGTGTACAAAAATTGTGAACGTGATATTACCAGTATAAATAAAATACAATACACTTTGATACTTGTCTATGTTTTGTATTATGAGATCAGGAGAAAATCGTTGTGTGTGTGTTTCAGTTATGCCGGCTCCAGAGTGAAATAACGTAAGATTAATTTGATATTCTTTCTCTGCAGGATATAACAGAAAGCACAAAGTGCTTCACGTATTCAGCCGAAAACTGTTTCTTGGAGAAGAATAAAGCCAAAAACAGATATCTGAATATACCTGCCTGTGAGTCCAAATATTAACTCTTGTTTTCATGTTCTCTTCTAAATGACCAACTACACTAGCACCTGGCCGTCTTGATAGACGATAGTTTATGATGGAGTTATATCTCCTCCATAGCACAAAGCCTGAGCTGAATTGGATAGACCACGTGTTACTTGTACAACATGATACTTCTCTCTGCCGCCCCCGTATTCTTTTCCTCTCAATCTTGCTAGATGTCACCAAGTTCTCCAGTTTATTTCTTCTCATAACTTGCCCCAAAATATCTTTACCGCCTACGCCTAATTTCTCCAATTTACGATCTTCATTTGTTTCTTGAAGGACTTGCTCATTGGGTTTTCTGTCTGTTCATGGTATTCTTTGCATTTTCCTAAGAAATCATATTTCTATCGCTTTTAGATGTGTTTTTTTTTCCAGCTTGTCTGCTCATTGTCCACCTTTCACATCCATACAAATGTACGGGTTCTATGTACCACATATCCACACTATATATACTATGTACCACAGCAGAAACCACATCTCTACACTATATGTACTATGTACCACATCTCCACACTATATGTACTATGTACCACATCTCCACATTATATGTACTATGTACCACATCTCCACACTATATGTACTATGTACCACATCTCCACACTATATGTACTATGTACCACATCTCCACACTATATGTACTATGTACCACATCTCCACACTATATGTACTATGTACCACATCTCCACACTATATGTACTATGTACCACATCAGAAACCACATCTCTACACGATAGATTTCGAATTGTATACTGTCCAGTATATCCCGAGATCTATCTCCAACTAGAGCAACTAACAACGATTGCCTGGTACATGTTATTGAAAGCTGAACAGATAAACAAGTATAAAAAGAGACAGGCGGTGATCTTTAGTCATGCGATGAGAAGAGAAGCATTGGAGAACATCGTCACGGGTGAATAGATCTGCAGTCGAAGAGGCAGACCTAGTGAAAGGGTGCTGGTTGGTCGCAGGCTATGGCCGTGAGGGAATGTTATCAATCGAAGTGATCGAGGACACCAACGACTGAGATATGCGGAGGGGCATAAACGCCAACGCCATTTTGCAAGGGCTATGATAATGATGATGATGATGATGATGATGATGTTGATGATGATGATGATGACACGACTCGTCCTGTGACTTCTAATTCTTGTCTTTACTTCTATGAGTGCTGTATTTCTGATGCTGTATCAGTGTCCTGAACGTTCGCTGACAGTTGCTATTTACTCAATGAAGACCTGCAAAACTAAAGCTAGCATTGCGAGTGCAAGAGTAATTTGTTCTTTGGGCGTTCGCTTGCTTGAAACTCTAGTAGTCCGTACACGTACTACTTCTAGTACTACTTCTAGTGCACGGAACGAATGTTTGCGTGTGGATTAGCTTTGCCTATTACCGATGTCCCTCACCATCAGGGGAACCCACCCCGACTTCTGATTTACGTCCCCGAGTTTAGGACGAGCAGTCACATGATCACAGCTATGTTTGTGTGCAAAATATTTCATCAGTTTATGTTTTCATTGAATTTAATGATAGCCAGGTGACACACATTACATGTGGATTTATTTACATTTCTGAAATTATATGGTCACATAACACATATTGTTTCATCATTGTTAGTTTACATTTCATCCCAGGCAGGCTACACAAACTACACGTGACTTCTGATTTTACTGTTCTGAAACTAGACGATTACATCCGTTCTGTCCTGAAAGTATTTCATCACTTATTGTTTACATTTCATAGTGACACAAACTAAATGTGGATTGTTTTCCTGTTCTGAAATCAGTTGATCACAGCCGCGTTATCCTGAAAGTAGATGACTCAAGTGTGGACCAATCAGATTACATCAATACTAGTCACGTGAAAGGAGATGACGCAAGTGTGGACCAATCAGATTACATGAATACTAGTAATGTAAAAGAAGACGACTCAAGTGGGGACCAATCAGATTACATCAATGCTAATTATGTAAATGTAAGTAATTGCCGCAAGGTAATGCACCACGCTGCAGTTAATTTGTATACAATGTATTTATGTCAATGGTAGCGAGGATGTGAGTTTCTAATATTTATGTACAACCTATCCTGACGCTTGGAAGTGAATCATGGATAATCAGAAGAAAATGAATCATTACTTGGAGGCTTCACTGATGCAGTTCTATAAAACTAAAAGAATGCTGAGAATATAAAATGACAAATACAAATAATCGCGGCGACGTCTTGGTAAAGCTGTTAAACAGAACTGATTACTCAAATCATAAGTAGACAACCCACATTCTTTGAATATGTGACAAGAAGGGGAATATGTTTTGTGACATTAATTAATGAATTATCACGAGGGAAGGTTACTGTAAATCAATCAATCAACCAATCAGGTGACGTTGCTACGATGAAGGTTGGCTGCAATGGATCTCCAACACTGTCTCTCGCCTTGACTGTACGTTCTGTCAGACTGCTATTCGTCAATCCCTTGATGTTATCTTCTCAATTGTATCGTTGTCTACCTCTTGCTCGCTTGCCTTCAACCTTAACACTCCCATAAAAACCACACTGGAGGGTAAGGTGAATACATTTTGCAATTTAAAACGATACAATGACATTCATGGAATGAGAGCAGCATATGGACCCCATTGAAAGGCAACATTTTGAACTAGAATCTATGTACAGAATGATCGGCCTGCTTGGAATTTGAGTTCGTTGCTGATAGCAATGAAATATCTAAACCCGTAAAGGCCACATCACCAACCTAGGCTAATTCCAGCCATTCCTAATGTTAGTCGTTAGTCGCGGTTCCAATTTCACGGCAAATGGTCACCACACAATGCTCCGTTACCGTGCGAGCGAATATCACACAAAATGCTCCCCACTGTCCCATGTGACAAGTAGAAGAGACAGCGGTTCCGACAAACCAACAGCACTGTCGCGTAGCGTATACTACTAGGATGGAATTGGATCAAAGTAGATACTAAATAGACTTCTACGAATAGAGAATCTAACCACTGCTGAAGAAGCGATCAAATGGCTCGCAATTCTAGAAGAATGATTATCAAAGTCCCAGAATGGATCACTACTTCTAAACAGTGCCAGGCGGAAAGTTATGACGACTAACTGTACTAAAACACGAAGACAGTATGTCAAGTTATTCCTACTAACGTGCCTGGATGAATAATGAGCCCCCACTGCCTAATGTTCCCCCCACAACAGGAGATAAAACAGAATGATAAGTATAGATGTAGTCCTTTCACTCGTCACACAATCTGATGATGCTAATTCTAATTCTATAATGACAGACGCAGTTGTTAAAATTACAAATATAACATAACGTTTAATCCTAAAGAACACTACGTGAGCCCCACTGGGAACTCACTGACACATAAGAGATACGCAGATCCCTGAAATTTCTAGAAGATAATGTTCAGCTAGAGGATAATATTCATAGACTTCTAGCAGATAGCAGACAAATTTTGTGATTGCTGTGCAGTGGCAAACGGATGGGTAGCCACTCATCTGATAATCATTAGCCTCCTGGATGGTAAGCTGTCAGGGCTGACTGGATCGTGGTATGGACTCCACTCTCTGCTGCATCAAGTGAGTGGTTCGTAGCTCAATCACCGGTCGTGACTACGGCTACAGATGATCAGGGTGCAGGCTCTGTGAATGACAGTGAGAAGGAGTGAATAATCCTTCAAGACAGAATTGTAAATTCTTTTGGCCATGTCCTGCATGGCATGCTTGTCTCATAAATTTCAATAGCATGTATTATCTCAATTTACACATTTTGATTCCTTATCTGAAATCTACAACAGCACACTGATCTAATGGAAACAGCACACAAATGATATCTTATTCTCTCTGCTGACATTTAGATCAAACATGTACAATCACAATGCTCTACTTCAAAGACCACATTCCAAATATATATTCTAAGTCATGATTAATCATGGAAACATGAACTACAATTCACATAATGACTTAACAGTACATATAGGATGACTTCAATGGAATGAAACTCAGACGCCACAACTCCGACGTCACATATACATTAACAAACCATTAAATCGATGAAACACCACACATCATTTTCCAAGTATGGAAACACACAAACTACACTCCACACGATGAATTAACATCACATGATGAATTCCATAGAATGAAATGAAATCACACCCAACAACTATAACTTCACGATGTACACGAGTGAACCATTAAAATCAATGAAACACCCCAAGTTCACTTAAGGAGTTATGAGTGGTACTACTAGCAAGTCTTCCTTATATTAATTACGACATAATTAATCATCAAGAAGATTTCTTAGCTAGGTTTAAGATTATTTTCACTATACACAAGAACAATATTAGGGTTGGAGAATTCCCCCAAGGTTTGAACTTTGTTAAGTGGGCCATATTGGACCACATGGTAGTAACCTGACTATGGGCAAGATAAGAGATTAATAAAGAATAATTAATTGTAACTATTCACTCTCTGAACTAATTCCTTCAACTAATAAGTATTTTATCTAGAGAAATACGCTAGTTCCGAAGTTAAGCACATAATTAATTTATCTTAACTCTAATCGTCTACTGACTAACTCAGGTGTCCTTCCGCAGGCGGATACCTAATTTCGAGAATCACGTAATGTAATTTATCCATGTTTTTAATGCCACATGTGACGAGCTTTGCGTTTTACCCTTGTCGGCAAGCCACATGGCATAAACATGGTCCTAATTCTACTAT
The DNA here is from genome assembly GCA_963921405.1 of Cepaea hortensis. Classification (NCBI taxonomy): domain Eukaryota; kingdom Metazoa; phylum Mollusca; class Gastropoda; order Stylommatophora; family Helicidae; genus Cepaea; species Cepaea hortensis. Next base: position 10,051,728 of record OY992882.1, read on the forward strand.
TAGTTAACTAACACTAGTTTTAATTAGTAGTATCTATTATCGATCGGCATGGCCTTTAGATTTTGCCGGCAGATTGACACACAAAAATATTTAACAAAATTATTATTAACTCACCCTGCAACTAGATTTTGACTGGCCTATCGGGAGTGGAGACTATCATTGGCTTTTCTATGTTTTAGATTGTTGTTCGGCTTAACAAGAGCCAGCAATAAAATATGTTTAAACACAGACAGGTGTTCAATTTTAGCCAATTGACGTGATAGTAGCTCCTGCTCCCTCCAGCCGGCTGTCAGAAAATGGCAGACGTTAGGGTGCTACCGGAAGTTAACTTCTCATCCAGGAGAGTTCCCTTCCTGTGGCCAAATTATTATTCACAGCCAAACCTGAATATAAAATTCAGCCTGACTTGATTTCTTGGCTTGTAAACGAACTCTACCCTACATCTACTTCTAACTATAAGAAGAAATAGTATTTAACTCTCTCTATAGTTTTATGTATATAAATACACTAACCAAAGACGATTTTATCTAATATTTGAAAATATAGATAAAAATAAAAAAGAATACAGGATACATAGAGGGGTTTACTGAGGGCTATCTCCATCTAGTAACAAAACGATCTGAGAGGTGGGCCAACCTGTCACAAATGCCCACCGTTCAAAAAAAGTTGGAGAAACAACTTTTTCTCCAGCCCGAACTCTCATATAGTTTTGTCAGCCCTTACTCTGACGTTTATGGGTCATTTGGACAGGTCCCCCTCTTCCCCGGTAGAACAATGTCTATTCAAAATTCTCAGACTCTTCGTTTCTAAGACACCTTCTAAGAAACCTCCTCCCTTGATGTCGCTTCCATGGAAATCTTCTCTGGAAACTTTGCTTTCGTTGGTCGGGTTGTCCTTCGTCTGTCACTGATAAAGGTCCTACAATTCCAACATCTCTCCTCGACCCAATTAGTCTTGATCCCTATACTTCATGCGCGTCGTCCTTACTTTCCCTTTAGACATCTCTAAGTTGGGATCGTGTTCAGCCGCGTCATCTTCCTCACATCTGTCGGGGTTGTCTTCCCATCTGGATTGATCCCCTTTGGATCCATTATCAACCACTGCCAGAGTCATAATATGAACTGGTGGGTTCGTGTTGTTCTCAAAATGTCTTTTGAGTAAATTCACGTGGAAGACTGTAGTTTTCCCGCGAATAGAAACAGAGTACTTGTTGCTGGACACCTTCTCTTTAATGATGAATGGTCCTTGCCAAGCAATTTCTAACTTATTATCCCCTTTGGTTAATAAGACTAGCACTTTATCTCCTACCTCTAGAGACTGGTTTCTAATAGGTTTATTATAGAAGGAAGCCTGTTGCTTTCTGGCACGACGGAGAGTGGAGTTAGCTAATTTCCAACCGTGTGCAGTTTCTGTTTCAGTTCCTCTACATACTGTGAAGACTTGACGACACTCTCATCTGTTCCTTCATCAGTCCAGGTTCTCAAAAGAGCCTCAAGCGGTCCTTTAATTGGTCGTCCGAACAATAGTGTAGCAGGTGGGAGACCGGTGGCAACATGTGGTACTTCTCGATAGGCAAACATTGCTGCTGATAAGTACGTGTCCCAACTATCTGGTTTCTCCTGGACTAACTTGTTCACGATCGATTTGAGAGTCCCTGTATATTTGACCACAAGTCGCTTATTCTCTGTGAGACTAAAACCTGTGTTGATATGGTGCATCCTGAAGATGTCGGAGATTTCTCCTCTTAACTTCTCATTCAATGATGACCCACTATCACTTACAATAAGAATAGGGAATCCTACTCTGGTAAATATTTCTAGGAGAGCCTCTGCTACCCTAGTTGCATTGATGGAGGGCAGTACAGTAGTTTCAGCCCACATTGTACCTGTATCTACTACAGTTAAAATATAAGTATTTTTCTTCTTAGAAGTGGGCAGTGGACCAATAATGTCTATAGCTACTCGCTCAAAAGGAGTGTTCAAAACTAACCCTTCCCCTATGGAAACCGGAGTAGACCACTGCTTGGGGGAGCCATGTTGACACTCCGGACAAGACTGGACGTATCTTCGTATGTCAGCAGTCATTCCCGGCCAAAAATAATGACAAGAAATACGCTGGGTAGTAACTCCTACAGTCATATGTCCAATGAAGGATATGGTATGTCCCATATGCAATATCTGATTACGATATTGTTTCGGCACGACAAGTTGCCCGTGTTCGGTACCCATAGTTCCTGCCCTATGGTACAACAACTTGTCCTTTAAATAGAAATTTCCAGCTGCTGGAGGATTTCTACCGTTTGGCAGGTTGCCAAAACAAGATGCTAATGTCGGACATTCATTTTGTGCAGCCCTAATCTCCCGAGGTAGAGGGTTGATTGAGAGTATAGGCTCATGTGACTGTGCAACCTGACTCCGGGTCTCCACTGCTGCCATTATCATTGGTAATGATGGTTCTCCTAAATATACATACTTACGACCAAGCATGAAAGGATATACCGGATCATCGATCACTGCAGCTGAAATGAGTCCAGTGACATACTTAGATGTCACTATTATAGTTGGAGAGCTCCTGGTAGCCCCTTTAACTACAACTGTTTGCTTTGTTAACTGTGATGGTTTCACTAACTGCTTAGCTATTATTGCATCACACTGGAGTCCACTGTCATAGAGACATAGTACTGGACTACCGTTAACCAGAATAGTTTCAACTGTGGGTGGCCTAGTTCCATTACTTGAACATATGTTCTGTTGGGTATTCGCCCCGTAATCATACATGCAGCATACTGGGTAGGGGGATTACTTCTGCACACGCTCGTGTGGTGATCATTACTTTTGCAGTTCTTGCAGTAAGGTTTACCCCATTCACTATTGGTTGCTGGTGCTTTTTGTTGTGAACCAGGATTTTGGTGCGGACCCCCAGTGTGCCCTCTGGTGTCCTTACCGTAAGAGTTGTTCTGCTAAAAACCCTTATTCTGTGTTGCAGGAGTATTTTGAGCAGTAGAAGAATTACAAGATTTAGTGGCAGCTACTTCGCCATGGGCAGTTAAATATCGTTCGGCTAGTGAGATAACCTCCTCTAGCCGAGCACCACCATTCTCTGCAATAAAGGTTTGTAGCTGTTTGGAAGAACATCTTTAAATTGCTCAACAAGTATTAGTTCCGCCAGCCCGTCATAAGTAGCATCCAAATCACTCAGTTCTACCCACTTGTTAAAATAAGTGTGTAACCGTGAGGCGAACTGAGGAAATGATTCTCCTTGTGACCGTTTGGCTGTACGGAACTTCAACCTGTAGGCACTGGAAGTTAACTGATATCGTTTCAAGAGAGCATTTTTGAGTGTAACAAAGTCCTTCTCAAGACCTGGAGGGAGCTTTGCAAACACGTCATACGCCGGTCCGCGAAGTGCTTGGGAGAGTTTAATATTATATTTATCCTTAGGAAGATTGTAGGCTTCACACATTAACACGAATTTGTCAAGATATTCATCCATCTGATCCTCCTTCGGGTCGAAGTGGGCCAGTGGAAAACTCATTGATCCTGGAGTAATATGTGGTCCTGAGGAAATGTCTTGGCTGTCAGTTGGAGAGCTGGCACTGCTAAATCTGGAGGCATCAGGATTTTGTAGTTCTAATCTCCTCAGTTCTAACTCATGCTGTCTTAACTGCTCAGCTAATTTCAACTCCTTGTCCAGTTCTGCTGGTTTCAACTGGTTGTCCAATTCAGCTTGTTTCAACTGGTTGTCAAATTCAGCTTGTCGCATCTACTGTCTGGATTCAATTTCCGCCATCTGGATTTGTAATTTAATTCTTTCCTCCCGTTCTTCCTTCTCTCTCTCCTTGATGATATCCCTTTGTTCTCGGCGCCACTCTCTTCCTTCTTCTATTACATATTTGTTCAACTCTACACCCTCATAACCTAACAATGTTCCTTGTTCTCACAGTTCCTCCTTAGTAGGTGGCTTTTCAGAAGACATGTTAGTTATGTAATAAGATATCCGTTGATACACCTGGATAACTCACTCACTTAATCAAGAATGTTTTGTCGCAAAGATTCACAAATATTATCTCCAATGACAAGCATAAAAAATGTTACACATTGACACAACACTTACCCGTTTGCCAGCAATTCAACTTTGCCCTAACTTATGCTATCTTATACTAATCCTATGTATGTGTTATATTATAATCCTAGTTAGTATATTATCCTATATTATATGTATATATATATATATATATATATATATATATATATATATATATATATATATATATATATATATATATAAACTAGTATGATTAGTAGCTATCTCTTTTTAGTGACTGAAAGTTAGAAATATCTATGAAGTTGGATACTCGACTGAACCCAACAATCTATAGGATTGTCATGCCCGGACCGAGCCACCAGTGTCGCGTAGCGTATACTACTAGGATGGAATTGGATCAAAGTAGATACTAAATAGACTTCTACGAATAGAGAATCTAACCACTGCTGAAGAAGCGATCAAATGGCTCGCAATTCTAGAAGAATGATTATCAAAGTCCCAGAATGGATCACTACTTCTAAACAGTGCCAGGCGGAAAGTTATGACGACTAACTGTACTAACACACGAAGTCAGTATGTCAAGTTATTCCTGCTAACGTGCCTGGATGAATAATGAGCCCCCACTCCCTAATGTATTCCCCCACAACAGGAGATAAGACAGAATGATAAGTATAGATGTAGTCCTTTCACTCGTCACACAATCTGATGATGCTAATTCTAATTCTATAATGACAGACGCAGTTGTTAAAATTACAAATATAACATAACGTTTAATCCTAAAGAACACTACGTGAGCCCCACTGGGAACTCACTGACACATAAGAGATACGCAGATCCCTGAAATTTCTAGAAGGTAATGTTCAGCTAGAGGATAATATTCATAGACTTCTAGCCGATAGCAGACAAATTTTGTGATTGCTGTGCAGTGGCAAACGGGTGGGTAGCCACTCATCTGATAATCATTAGCCTCCTGGATGGTAAGCTGTCAGGGCTGACTGGATCGTGGTATGGACTCCACTCTCTGCTGCATCAAGTGAGTGGTTCGTAGCTCAATCACCGGTCGTGACTACGGCTACAGATGATCAGGGTGCAGGCTCTGTGAATGACAGTGAGAAGGAGTGAATAATCCTTCAAGACAGAATTGTAAATTCTTTTGGCCATGTCCTGCATGGCATGCTTGTCTCATAAATTTTCATAGCATGTATTATCTCAATTTACACATTTTGATTCCTTATCTGAAATCTACAACAGCACACTGATCTAATGGAAACAACACACAAATGATATCCTATTCTCTCTGCTGACATTTAGATCAAACATGTACAATCACAATGCTCTACTTCAAAGACCACATTCCAAATATATATTCTAAGTCATGATTAATCATGGAAACATGAACCACAATTCACATAATGACTTAACAGTACATATAGGATGACTTCAATGGAATGAAACTCAGACGCCACAACTCTGACGTCACATATACATTAACAAACCATTAAATCGATGAAACACCACACATCATTTTCCAAGTATGGAAACACACAAACTACACTCCACACGATGAATTAACATCACATGATGAATTCCATAGAATGAAATGAAATCACACCCAACAACTATAACTTCACGATGTACACGAGTGAACCATTAAAATCAATGAAACACCCCAAGTTCACTTAAGGAGTTATGAGTGGTACTACTAGCAAGTCTTCCTTATATTAATTACGACATAATTAATCATCTAGAAGATTTCTTAGCTAGGTTTAAGATTATTTTCACTATACACAAGAACAATATTAGGGTTGGAGAATTCCCCCAAGGTTTGAACTTTGTTAAGTGGGCCATATTGGACCACATGGTAGTAATCTGACTATGGGCAAGATAAGAGATTAATAAAGAATAATTAATTGTAACTATTCACTCTCTGAACTAATTCCTTCAACTAATAAGTATTTTATCTAGAGAAATACGCTAGTTCCGAAGTTAAGCACATAATTAATTTATCTTAACTCTAATCGTCTACTGACTAACTCAGGTGTCCCTCCGCAGGCGGATACCTAATTTCGAGAATCACGTAATGTAATTTATCCATGTTTTTAATGCCACATGTGACGAGCTTTGCGTTTTACCCTTGTCGGCAAGCCACATGGCATAAACATGGTCCTAATTCTACTATTAGTTAACTAACACTAGTTTTAATTAGTAGTATCTATTATCGATCGGCATGGCCTTTAGATTTTGCCGGCAGATTGACACACACAAATAATTAACAAAATTATTATTAACTCACCCTGCAACTAGATTTTGACTGGCCTATCGGGAGTGGAGACTATCATTGGCTTTTCTATGTTTTAGATTGTTGTTCGGCTTAACAAGAGCCAGCAATAAAATATGTTTAAACACAGACAGGTGTTCAATTTTAGCCAATTGACGTGATAGTAGCTCCTGCTCCCTCCAGCCGGCTGTCAGAAAATGGCAGACGTTAGGGTGCTACCGGAAGTTAACTTCTCATCCAGGAGAGTTCCCTTCCTGTGGCCAAATTATTATTCACAGCCAAACCTGAATATAAAATTCAGCCTGACTTGATTTCTTGGCTTGTAAACGAACTCTACCCTACATCTACTTCTAACTATAAGAAGAAATAGTATTTAACTCTCTCTATAGTTTTATGTATATAAATACACTAACCAAAGACGATTTTATCTAATATTTGAAAATATAGATAAAAATAAAAAAGAATACAGGATACATAGAGGGGTTTACTGAGGGCTATCTCCATCTAGTAACAAAACGATCTGAGAGGTGGGCCAACCTGTCACAAATGCCCACCGTTCAAAAAAAGTTGGAGAAACAACTTTTTCTCCAGCCCGAACTCTCATATAGTTTTGTCAGCCCTTACTCTGACGTTTATGGGTCATTTGGACAGGTCCCCCTCTTCCCCGGTAGAACAATGTCTATTCAAAATTCTCAGACTCTTCGTTTCTAAGACACCTTCTAAGAAACCTCCTCCCTTGATGTCGCTTCCATGGAAATCTTCTCTGGAAACTTTGCTTTCGTTGGTCGGGTTGTCCTTCGTCTGTCACTGATAAAGGTCCTACAATTCCAACATCTCTCCTCGACCCAATTAGTCTTGATCCCTATACTTCATGCGCGTCGTCCTTACTTTCCCTTTAGACATCTCTAAGTTGGGATCGTGTTCAGCCGCGTCATCTTCCTCACATCTGTCGGGGTTGTCTTCCCATCTGGATTGATCTCCTTTGGATCCATTATCAACCACTGCCAGAGTCATAATATGAACTTGTGGGTTCGTGTTGTTCTCAAAATGTCTTTTGAGTAAATTCACGTGGAAGACTGTAGTTTTCCCGCGAATAGAAACAGAGTACTTGTTGCTGGACACCTTCTCTTTAATGATGAATGGTCCTTGCCAAGCAATTTCTAACTTATTATCCCCTTTGGTTAATAAGACTAGCACTTTATCTCCTACCTCTAGAGACTGGTTTCTAATAGGTTTATTATAGAAGGAAGCCTGTTGCTTTCTGGCACGACGGAGAGTGGAGTTAGCTAATTTCCAACCGTGTGCAGTTTCTGTTTCAGTTCCTCTACATACTGTGAAGACTTGACGACACTCTCATCTGTTCCTTCATCAGTCCAGGTTCTCAAAAGAGCCTCAAGCGGTCCTTTAATTGGTCGTCCGAACAATAGTGTAGCAGGTGGGAGACCGGTGGCAACATGTGGTACTTCTCGATAGGCAAACATTGCTGCTGATAAGTACGTGTCCCAACTATCTGGTTTCTCCTGGACTAACTTGTTCACGATCGATTTGAGAGTCCCTGTATATTTGACCACAAGTCGCTTATTCTCTGTGAGACTAAAACCTGTGTTGATATGGTGCATCCTGAAGATGTCGGAGATTTCTCCTCTTAACTTCTCATTCAATGATGACCCACTATCACTTACAATAAGAATAGGGAATCCTACTCTGGTAAATATTTCTAGGAGAGCCTCTGCTACCCTAGTTGCATTGATGGAGGGCAGTACAGTAGCTTCAGCCCACATTGTACCTGTATCTACTACAGTTAAAATATAAGTATTTTTCTTCTTAGAAGTGGGCAGTGGACCAATAATGTCTATAGCTACTCGCTCAAAAGGAGTGTTCAAAACTAACCCTTCCCCTATGGAAACCGAAGTAGACCACTGCTTGGGGGAGCCATGTTGACACTCCGGACAAGACTGGACGTATCTTCGTATGTCAGCAGTCATTCCCGGCCAAAAATAATGACAAGAAATACGCTGGGTAGTAACTCCTACAGTCATATGTCCAATGAAGGATATGGTATGTCCCATATGCAATATCTGATTACGATATTGTTTCGGCACGACAAGTTGCCCGTGTTTGGTACCAATAGTTCCTGCCCTATGGTACAACAACTTGTCCTTTAAATAGAAATTTCCAGCTGCTGGAGGATTTCTACCGTTTGGCAGGTTGCCAAAACAAGATGCTAATGTCGGACATTCATTTTGTGCAGCCCTAATCTCCCGAGGTAGAGGGTTGATTGAGAGTATAGGCTCATGTGACTGTGCAACCTGACTCCGGGTCTCCACTGCTGCCATTATCATTGGTAATGATGGTTCTCCTAAATATACATACTTACGACCAAGCATGAAAGGATATACCGGATCATCGATCACTGCAGCTGAAATGAGTCCAGTGACATACTTAGATGTCACATGTACTTTGGCTATCTTAGCTATTATAGTTGGAGAGCTCCTGGTAGCCCCTTTAACTACAACTGTTTGCTTTGTTAACTGTGATGGTTTCACTAACTGCTTAGCTATTATTGCATCACACTGGAGTCCACTGTCATAGAGACATAGTACTGGACTACCGTTAACCAGAATAGTTTCAACTGTGGGTGGCCTAGTTCCATTACTTGAACATATGTTCTGTTGGGTATTCGCCCCAGTAATCATACATGCAGCATACTGGGTAGGGGGATTACTTCTGCACACGCTCGTGTGGTGATCATTACTTTTGCAGTTCTTGCAGTAAGGTTTACCCCATTCACTATTGGTTGCTGGTGCTTTTTGTTGTGAACCAGGATTTTGGTGCAGACCCCCAGTGTGCCCTCTGGTGTCCTTACCGTAAGAGTTGTTCTGCTAAAAACCCTTATTCTGTGTTGCAGGAGTATTTTGAGCAGTAGAAGAATTACAAGATTTAGTGGCAGCTACTTCGCCATGGGCAGTTAAATATCGTTCGGCTAGTGAGATAACCTCCTCTAGCCGAGCACCACCATTCTCTGCAATAAAGGTTTGTAGCTGTTTGGAAGAACATCTTTAAATTGCTCAACAAGTATTAGTTCCGCCAGCCCGTCATAAGTAGCATCCAAATCTCTCAGTTCTACCCACTTGTTAAAATAAGTGTGTAACCGTGAGGCGAACTGAGGAAATGATTCTCCTTGTGACCGTTTGGCTGTACGGAACTTCAACCTGTAGGCACTGGAAGTTAACTGATATCGTTTCAAGAGAGCATTTTTGAGTGTAACAAAGTCCTTCTCAATACCTGGAGGGAGCTTTGCAAACACGTCATACGCCGGTCCGCGAAGTGCTTGGGAGAGTTTAATATTATATTTATCCTTAGGAAGATTGTAGGCTTCACACATTAACACGAATTTGTCAAGATATTCATCCATCTGATCCTCCTTCGGGTCGAAGTGGGCCAGTGGAAAACTCATTGATCCTGGAGTAATATGTGGTCCTGAGGAAATGTCTTGGCTGTCAGTTGGAGAGCTGGCACTGCTAAATCTGGAGGCATCAGGATTTTGTAGTTCTAATCTCCTCAGTTCTAACTCATGCTGTCTTAACTGCTCAGCTAATTTCAACTCTTTGTCCAGTTCTGCTGGTTTCAACTGGTTGTCCAATTCAGCTTGTTTCAACTGGTTGTCAAATTCAGCTTGTCGCATCTACTGTCTGGATTCAATTTCCGCCATCTGGATTTGTAATTTAATTCTTTCCTCCCGTTCTTCCTTCTCTCTCTCCTTGATGATATCCCTTTGTTCTCGGCGCCACTCTCTTCCTTCTTCTATTACATATTTGTTCAACTCTACACCCTCATAACCTAACAATGTTCCTTGTTCTCACAGTTCCTCCTTAGTAGGTGGCTTTTCAGAAGACATGTTAGTTATGTAATAAGATATCCGTTGATACACCTGGATAACTCACTCACTTAATCAAGAATGTTTTGTCGCAAAGATTCACAAATATTATCTCCAATGACAAGCATAAAAAATGTTACACATTGACACAACACTTACCCGTTTGCCAGCAATTCAACTTTGCCCTAACTTATGCTATCTTATACTAATCCTATGTATGTGTTATATTATAATCCTAGTTAGTATATTATCCTATATTATAAGTATATATATATATATATATATATATATATATATATATATATATATATATATATATATAAACTAGTATGATTAGTAGCTATCTCTTTTTAGTGACTGAAAGTTAGAAATATATATGAAGTTGGATACTCGACTGAACCCAACAATCTATAGGATTGTCATGCCCGGACCGAGCCACCAGTGTCGCGTAGCGTATACTACTAGGATGGAATTGGATCAAAGTAGATACTAAATAGACTTCTACGAATAGAGAATCTAACCACTGCTGAAGAAGCGATCAAATGGCTCGCAATTCTAGAAGAATGATTATCAAAGTCCCAGAATGGATCACTACTTCTAAACAGTGCCAGGCGGAAAGTTATGACGACTAACTGTACTAACACACGAAGTCAGTATGTCAAGTTATTCCTGCTAACGTGCCTGGATGAATAATGAGCCCCCACTGCCTAATGTATTCCCCCACAACAGGAGATAAGACAGAATGATAAGTATAGATGTAGTCCTTTCACTCGTCACACAATCTGATGATGCTAATTCTAATTCTATAATGACAGACGCAGTTGTTAAAATTACAAATATAACATAACGTTTAATCCTAAAGAACACTACGTGAGCCCCACTGGGAACTCACTGACACATAAGAGATACGCAGATCCCTGAAATTTCTAGAAGGTAATGTTCAGCTAGAGGATAATATTCATAGACTTCTAGCCGATAGCAGACAAATTTTGTGATTGCTGTGCAGTGGCAAACGGGTGGGTAGCCACTCATCTGATAATCATTAGCCTCCTGGATGGTAAGCTGTCAGGGCTGACTGGATCGTGGTATGGACTCCACTCTCTGCTGCATCAAGTGAGTGGTTCGTAGCTCAATCACCGGTCGTGACTACGGCTACAGATGATCAGGGTGCAGGCTCTGTGAATGACAGTGAGAAGGAGTGAATAATCCTTCAAGACAGAATTGTAAATTCTTTTGGCCATGTCCTGCATGGCATGCTTGTCTCATAAATTTTCATAGCATGTATTATCTCAATTTACACATTTTGATTCCTTATCTGAAATCTACAACAGCACACTGATCTAATGGAAACAACACACAAATGATATCCTATTCTCTCTGCTGACATTTAGATCAAACATGTACAATCACAATGCTCTACTTCAAAGACCACATTCCAAATATATATTCTAAGTCATGATTAATCATGGAAACATGAACCACAATTCACATAATGACTTAACAGTACATATAGGATGACTTCAATGGAATGAAACTCAGACGCCACAACTCCGACGTCACATATACATTAACAAACCATTAAATCGATGAAACACCACACATCATTTTCCAAGTATGGAAACACACAAACTACACTCCACACGATGAATTAACATCACATGATGAATTCCATAGAATGAAATGAAATCACACCCAACAACTATAACTTCACGATGTACACGAGTGAACCATTAAAATCAATGAAACACCCCAAGTTCACTTAAGGAGTTATGAGTGGTACTACTAGCAAGTCTTCCTTATATTAATTACGACATAATTAATCATCTAGAAGATTTCTTAGCTAGGTTTAAGATTATTTTCACTATACACAAGAACAATATTAGGGTTGGAGAATTCCCCCAAGGTTTGAACTTTGTTAAGTGGGCCATATTGGACCACATGGTAGTAATCTGACTATGGGCAAGATAAGAGATTAATAAAGAATAATTAATTGTAACTATTCACTCTCTGAACTAATTCCTTCAACTAATAAGTATTTTATCTAGAGAAATACGCTAGTTCCGAAGTTAAGCACATAATTAATTTATCTTAACTCTATTCGTCTACTGACTAACTCAGGTGTCCTTCCGCAGGCGGATACCTAATTTCGAGAATCACGTAATGTAATTTATCCATGTTTTTAATGCCACATGTGACGAGCTTTGCGTTTTACCCTTGTCGGCAAGCCACATGGCATAAACATGGTCCTAATTCTACTATTAGTTAACTAACACTAGTTTTAATTAGTAGTATCTATTATCGATCGGCATGGCCTTTAGATTTTGCCGGCAGATTGACACACACAAATATTTAACAAAATTATTATTAACTCACCCTGCAACTAGATTTTGACTGGCCTATCGGGAGTGGAGACTATCATTGGCTTTTCTATGTTTTAGATTGTTGTTCGGCTTAACAAGAGCCAGCAATAAAATATGTTTAAACACAGACAGGTGTTCAATTTTAGCCAATTGACGTGATAGTAGCTCCTGCTCCCTCCAGCCGGCTGTCAGAAAATGGCAGACGTTAGGGTGCTACCGGAAGTTAACTTCTCATCCAGGAGAGTTCCCTTCCTGTGGCCAAATTATTATTCACAGCCAAACCTGAATATAAAATTCAGCCTGACTTGATTTCTTGGCTTGTAAACGAACTCTACCCTACATCTACTTCTAACTATAAGAAGAAATAGTATTTAACTCTCTCTATAGTTTTATGTATATAAATACACTAACCAAAGACGATTTTATCTAATATTTGAAAATATAGATAAAAATAAAAAAGAATACAGGATACATAGACGGGTTTACTGAGGGCTATCTCCATCTAGTAAAAAACGATCTGAGAGGTGGGCCAACCTGTCACAAGCACTCACAGGCACACATTACCGCATAAGGCAAAATACACTAGTTCAGCAACCGACAGTACGCCATTTTTCTGAACATGCAGTTCACAATACAAACAACCGCGGACAGATGTAAAAGCATTCCACATTAAATCCGCTGCTCACTGTATCGCGGCACGCACTTAACTCAGTAGCTGGGTGAATTAATCATGACCAACCAACGTACCTACAGACCGACCACCCGACAGACCGATCAACCGACTGACCAGTCCATCACCGGCAGACCGACCGACCAGTCCAAAACGAGGAAAATGCGTAATCCAATCGCAGACAGAAGCAAAACCACCGCAGAGGCCTTAACAACTCAACAGCCTACCCGCCATATTGGACCGGAAACCCCAATCCTAATGTGTTGTGCTGAATCATGTTCTGGTTACGTTCTAAAATGGCTTTCAGCAGATGTGAAGTTTCAGTACCTGTCTTGTATACCCCGCTATTTCTAGGCTTGGTAGGGGAAGGTGACCTCTGCAAAATAGTTCCTTTAGAGATGGTACACTATGGTATGGGGTCTGGAGAAAGGTCTCTCCAACCACCTCACTCCGATAGAAGCATGCCATTATCAGAGCTTAGACCACATGAACGCTACTCAGTCAATAATGTGCCGTCTCCACGGTGAAGGTTAGCTACAATGGATCTCCAACACTGTCTGTCTCTCGCCTTTACTGTACATTCTGTCAGATTGATGTTCGTCCATCTCTTGATATCTTACCCCTTGTATCGTTGTCTGCCTCTTGCTCGCTTGACCTCCCGTATCGTTTTTATAAGAGTGTTATGTCTTTTAACGTGGTAGAAATATTTCACTTGTCTCTATTTTATTTCTTTCATCAATTCTTTTCATTCCCAGTTTTTCTAGAACCTCTGTATTTGATTGTTTCTGTTTCCATGAAATACGACATATTCTTCTGTATATCCTCATCTCCATGGCATCTATTTAACTTTCTAGGTGCTTGTTCAGTGTCCAGGCTTCCGCGCCATACAACAGTGTTGAATATACGTAACATTTGACAATTCTCTTTTTTAATGCGTTGTTAATCTCTACAGCTGTTAATATTGATTTCATGCCGTTGAAAGCATTTTTTCGCAATTCCTATTCTCTTTTTGATTTCTATTTCACTTCTGCCATCATCTGTTATTACATGTCCAAGATAAGAGAAACTTGTTACTTGTTCTATTTTCTCCCCTTTTACTGTGATGTTCATTGATGACATTTCTTTTCCATTGCTAATTATCATAGTTTTCGTTTTTAGGATGTTAATATCGAAGCCACATTCTGAACGCCACTGCATCAGACTTAACTCAGTTTCTCTGAGGATTTTCAACCAGCCGACCGACCCACCAACGGACCGACCAACCAACGGACCGACCAACCGACTGACCAACTGACCGACCAACCGAACGACCAACCATAATGTTTTCTCTGAAAGTTTGATTAACACCACTAACACATTAGTGAAATTACGATGATCCAAATAAAGTCTGTGTATAAACAAGTTCACGGGCACTGGTGGGCTTTCAGAGAAGTTTTAAAACTCACTCTTATCCCCTCATCTTGGGGTAGTGGATCGGACGTCTAGTCTTCTCGTATAAGAGCGAAACAATCGATGGACCGTGTGTGCGCGCGCACACACACACACACACACACACACACACACACACACATGCGCGCGCACACACGCACACTCACAGAGTTGAAAATTTAAAAAAAAAACATAAATAAGCTGAATGTGCGACCGCTCAGGCTAAATTTCAAAATTAGATATCCCACCCAGAAATGAATATTTATAGCAGGTGTGGATACACACATTCACTGCTGCTACATGGATCGTGCAGAGATTCTCATTACGTGATCTATGAGAGGAGACTGGAACACTAACAGATATATCCCCGTGCAGTGAAAGTGATTATGTGATCTGCGAGAGGAGACTAGAACACTAAATGTATCCCCGTGCAGTGAAAGTGATTATGTGATCTATGAGAGGAGACTAGAACACTAAATGATTTATCCCCGTGCAGAGAAAGTGATTATGTGATCTATGAGAGGAGACTAGAACACTAAATGATGTATCCCCGTGCAGCGAAAGTGATTATGTGATCTATCAGAGAAGACTAGTACATTAACAGATGTATCCCCGTGCAGTGAAAGTGATTATGTGATCTGCGAGAGGAGACTAGAACACTAATGGATGTATCCCAGTGTAGTGAAAGCGATCTTGGAATAAAACACATGAAATATAAAATGTTTATTTTGATGGTATTTTCTGTGAAGCTTCTAAAGGAATATCTCCTGGGCTTTCAGGGCTACCAGAAACCACAAGCCTACATAGCCACGCAGGGCCCACTGTCCAACACTGTCTGTGAATTCTGGCGAATGGTGTGGGAGCAGGATTCAAATATCATTGTTATGATCACTAACCTCGCAGAGAAAGGACGGGTAATACACGACTTTCTGATGTGTTTCTTCTTCTTCGTTGTCGTTCGTCCATATTTTGTTATTGTTGTTGTTGTTGTTGTTGTTTGAGCGTGATTGCATTGTGTCAGTTTACAATAGAACTGTTGCTATTTTCGCCTTTTTACCGACACATCAGACGGCTGCGGACGTTTTATTTCTTCTTCTTCTTCTTCTTCTTCTTCTTCTTCTTCTTCTTCTTCTTCTTCTTCTTCTTCTTCTTCTTCTTCTTCTTCTTCTTCTTCTTCTTCTTCTTCTTCTTCTTCTTCTTCTTCTTCTTCTTCAGCATTCCGAGCCATTGAGGTTCTTTGCTGCAGATACAACCCGTCTCCACTCGTCTCTCTGGTGGACCTTCTCTTGCCAGTCGCTGATTCCAAGTGCTTGTAGGTATGTATGTATATTATCTCTCCACCGTCTTCTTGGTCTACCTCGGGGTCTACGGTCATTTATTTCCTGAGTGTAAGCGAGTTTTGTTTCCCTATTATCTTCCATTCTTTCTGTATGCCCCAGCCATTGCAGTCTATTAACCTTCATGATACCAGTGACTAGCGGGGACTTAAACAGATCATAAATGTCTTTGTTGCTTCTTCTTTTGTGGACGTTTTACTGCAGAGGAAATTCAACACAGTACATCTATCTGCAGATATATTCCCGTAATTGCATATAAATAGAATGTCTTATACATGCGTGTGCAGAATATGATCAAGGCAATATACTGGGCAACACAAAGAGCTCTTAACTGTTGTAAACAACTTCAGTCGGTAGGTCACTAGCAAGATTACTTGTCCAGCTTACTACAACAGGTATTGGAACAAAGATTACTTGTCCAGCTTACTACAACAGGTATTGGAACAAAGATTACTTGTCCAGCTTACTACAACAGGTATTGGAACAAAGATTACTTGTCCAGTTTACTACAACAAGTATTGGAACAAAGACACGGACGTACCAAAATGTGATGGACTTCTTCTTCTTCGTTTGTCCAAATGTTTGTTTTGAACGCAACTGTATTGTGTCTGTTTACAGTAGAGCTGCGATCCGAATTCTTCAGGCATTTATTGATCGGGTTGACCTTCTCGGAGAATGTGATGGACAGACACTATTCAGAAAAAGGCAGTAAAATTCTCTGGCAAAAAAAAGCATGTGGATAAATGATGGACACGTGTGTAAACATGCTATTGTGCGCAATGGAGACTGATTCCCTTAATGATCTCCCCGGAGTGAGAAGGATGGGCAAAGGCATTTGAAATACTTTATGAATCATAGCACAAATGTGACACAATGGTAACCAATGCGTGTGCAGTCTCAGAAAGCCAAGGAATGTGGACGCTTCCACTAATCAATCGGCTTGTGATAGCATTGATCCGCCCGAGGTAACTCGCCATTTCAATGTGAAATCTTTGCTTGTCATAACCACATTTCCGGTTCAGTCGCTTTGTTAGAATCATACATGCGGATTACATGACACACGTGTTCAGTCTACAACAAGAGTGCAGATGGACAACTTTTACATTTTTATTTTCATGTAGTGTTTTTCATGTAATTGTATCGACGTGTTTATGTGCTCGTGAAGGCTGTGGCCGCAACGTCCATTTTGTTACTCGTGACCGTGTTCAGGTAAGGCCTACCGTCTGTTTCTCGTTTTTTTTGTTTGTTTTTTGGTGATTCATTTATTGCATGTCAATGTGGCTAATTTTGATGTAAAAACTAAAACAACCGAATAAATTGTGGAGTGTGACATATAGAAAAACAAAAATTAGATTTGTAAGATTGTGCAACTTTTCCATTACAACATACGCATGTGAAACCTGGACACTTACTAAACAAGCTGAACAGCGCATAAATGCCTTTGAATATACATGTTATAGGCGGGTTCTAAGCATATTTTGGATACAGAAAAGAACAAATGCATCCATACGACAAGATCTGAAAATTGAAGTATGATAGCTACTAAAGACGATAAAACAGAAAATTGAAATATGTTGGTCACTTGAAGCGTTATGAAAGTTTGGAGAGAACAATAATGGAGGGGTATATGCCCGGGAAGAGAGGAAGAGAAAGGCCAAAGAGAAGATGGGTGCAGGATGTGACAGATGATCTGCAGATAGGTGTATCGGACGCGGGACATCTTACTTAAGACTGAGAAGTTTTCCGGAAGGTTGTTATGGGAGTGAGGTTCTGCAAAGGACATGCTACTGAATGAATGAATGAATGAATGAATGAATGGCTCTTTTATAACATAAATATCTCATTGCCTACAGAGTAAGTGTGAGCAGTATTGGCCCACGAAGGGAGAAGAGGAATACGGCAACTTAACAGTCCGCCTGATGTCAACTTGTCAACAGGCATATTACACAACCAGGGTGTTCCTTCTCACTCATGGACAGGTATTAAAGTACTGCCAGCTTCTTCTTTAGCATGCCTGAAATAGTTGTTACTACGTTCTGCAATCAGGTTCTGACAACATGGTTAAATCTTGAGAGAGTCTGAAGACAGACTGGGGAAAGCTATTACTAGTGTCCCTCGCCATCAGGCGAATCCCCTCCGACTTCACAGGTAAAAGGTTAAGTTAATGTATGCAGCATGAAATGAGTAAACTTTAGACTCCATTATAAAAAGGTTTGTTGCATATCATTTACATGACATCGAAGTCAACCCCAGCATTTTCTAGCTGTTTGTTTACCTTCAGTAGTTTGCCATAACTTTCTGAACAACCAGCACTCATACTACCGTATGAAAACCCGCACCAGGCCGTTTATTTTTGACTAAATCATAGACAAAAGAAACCAGCCACACGTGATGAATACACTCATATTTGTCTAATTTATTTTAAAAAGTCGCCTAAAAGTCCACTGAGTCGACTTCATTGCACCGGGTTTTTATCCCACATGGCTCAGTCTCATTCCACAGCGAACTGCTGAAAGCGTCGCACAAAGCACGAACTCCGTAGCTCCAGCCACGACCCACAGGAGTCTTCGAAAAAATAAACAATGCACTCGTGAACCGAAGGACGCAGCCCGGAATCGAACCCACAACCTTCAGAGCCCGAGTCAGACGGCCTGACTACTTCGCCACGGAGACTCCCCTGTTTATTGTTGGACGTAAGACAATAATCAGCGCATGAATCCTTGCCGTGATTGTGGCTTGTGTGAACTGGGGAAGGATTAGGGTATTCAGAGAATAGTAAAGATTGGAACTGATTGAAAAACGTTCGCTCCGATTAGTGGTCGTACTTGCTGTTATACATTTTGCTTGTTCTTTACAGAACGTTCCGATCAATCCATGGTTGATAATGTAATCTGTTACATCTCCCTCTACGTCCTCGCCATGGTTTGCATCCCCGTCTCCAATAATATAATGTTACTTTCAGCAGTTTACCATTGCTTTCTGAACGAAAAGTCCAACTTTTCAGCATGGGGGACGATACTCCAACCCGCAGTCAGCGCACATGGAGTTTAAACGCATTAAGCCTGCCGGCTATAATATACTGACTCCCTAAATACTGATTTCCAATCGCAAGTGCTACATCTTATTGACTCCCCAAATACTTATTTCCCACCACAAGTGCTACAACATATTGTCCTACAAATACTAGTTTTCCATCACAAGTGTTACATCATATTGTCCGCCAAATACTTGTTTCCTCATAAAAAGCGCTAGGAAATACTGCCCGCCAAAAACTGGCTTCTCTTCTTGTAAGGGTTGACCAGCGAACAGTTTTAACGGACATGCTTCTGTGTACTCTGTCCAGCCTCACTCTAGGGACAGTACTGATGCCAGGACAGTGTATCAGTACCACTACACACAGTGGCCGGATCATGGAGTCCCGCCCAACGTCCTACCTGTGCTGTCCTTCGTGCATAAGTCTGCGGCTAACCGGAAGCCAGAGGGTGGCCCCGTTGTTGTCCACTGCAGGTTGTTAATCTTTTGTCATTTTTGATGTCATATTATCACTATTTACTCCAAGGAGTGAAAAGAAAACACATTGGAAATATCATCATTATTATCATCAATATGTTTTCAACTACGTTGGTCTGTATTTCTCAACTACTTTGGTCTATATTTCTCAACTGCTTTGGTCTGTATTTCTCTATCTCTAATAATTGAACTCTTGAGGACATTGTAACTACTGAGGACACTGGTATAACATTTCTTGAGGACACTGGCATAACATCTCTCTAGGACACTGGTATAACATTGAGAACAAGCAATGTTTCATGTCCATTGTAGAACTTCGCCATCAGCCCCATGTTATGTTTCTAGACAATTGTACGTTCAGTAGCTTGCCATTGCTTGCTGAACGAGAAGTCAACGTTTAAGTTCAACTTAGTGCCGGTACAGAGTTTGAACCGCCTACCTCGCCTCAGCGCAACGTAATTTTACGAGCGAGTGCTTGTAACATGTCGACTACGTCGACGTATTGCATAAGCAGTGAGTGGTACCTTGCAGTCTTGACAGACTAAAGCATGTGGATTGGAATTTGGCTAAAAGTCCATATCTCAATGCCTGAGCAGAGCTTCAGAGAACGTGTGTTGCCCATGGAGATGACCCCTCTCTCGGCCTTGTCTTGTTTACTCCAGAGGAAAGGATCACCAGTACGTCTAGAAGAAGGTGGGCTGCAGACGCTGGCGGCTCAGCGTCAAACCTCCGTGAGCAGGAGATGAGTCTCACCTCCAAGAGCAGGAGGTGAATCTCACCTCCAAGAGCAGGAGGTGAATGGCGGCCAGACCCTCAATCAGAGGGATTTTACTTAGAACATAAGCAGTACATTCGCAATATATACTGAAGCACATTACAAACACACCACTTGTATAATCCAGGAACAGAGTGTGAAATGTAAATATATGTGTTTATACGTTTACATATTTGGAAACTTTATTCATTTTCCTATGAATCCATGCCGGACATTAATGTGTACATTTGATTGTTGTGAAATTCATTGCATTCTGTGCGGGCAAGGTAGAAAACCAAAAATGCAACCAATAAGAACATTCATTCACACTATCCTCAGTATCTGGTATGTCGACTTTGTGCTTACAAATAAGCTTGGCAGCAGCTCCAAATGGAACGCGCAATCTCCGGAAATTCTGGGGAATGAAGTCATATTGAAGTGTAAGAGCAGCTTCAAGCTGATGCAGATTAGCCAGAACCTTCCCTGTAGACTGCGCCCAAGCCCGTCCCACAGATGTTCTATAGGGGTCATGTCTAGTGATAGGGCTGGAAAATCAATTATCACAATGTTCTGCTCCTGTAGATATTGCTGCGTAATGCATGCGGTGTGCACACGTGAGTTATCCTGCTGGAGAAGCTGCAAGTCTTGATACTTTGTGAACGCAGGAGCAACCAATGCATGCAGAACCTCATCTCGATATGTCACAGCATTAACATTTCCACGGAAGACGTGAAGAAGCAAGCGATGGTGAAAACTGAATCCTCCCCCAATGTGAATACTGCCACCTCTAAATCGGTTGTGCTGACGAACACAGCAATCTGCAAAGCGCTCTCCACACCATCACGTAACCAGCATACGTCCGTCAGCATAGGATAGATTGAATCTGCTCTCGTCTGTGAATAGGACAACATTCCACTGCAGTCTAGTCCACCTCTGTCATGTCGCTATGTCTATTGCAGGCGTTACTGACGATGTCTGTGAGTCAAGTTTGACCTAAAATAAGGTCGTCTTGCAGTAGGGCCTGTATCTCTGAGTTGTCGTATGCCTGTCATTCGAGAAATCGCCCACGTCTACCCACTATTGCTGTTGTTGTTTGACTTTGGAGAAAATGATTCCTTAGGTGACTCAGCACAATATGACGATCTTGCTCAGGGATAGTAACTCGTGGTTGGCCACTCCGAAGTCTATCCCGGGAACTGCCAGTGGTTCTGTAACATCCAATGAGACGTACAATAGTGCTGTGCTGGCAATTCATCTTTCTGCCAATACTCCGGGAGCTCATTCAGGTCTCCAACATACCAATGGCTGTTTGGCGGTCGTATTCAGATAGTCGCGGCATTTCATGCACATGTACTGGGTCTTTTGTCTAAATGGCTTTTTTTATACCGAGTATACTGCCACAACGTGTATACATTTTCAGGGCCATAGCTGTTGGAAATGTGTTTCACGTATAACTTTCATTGTTGTCATGTAGTAGACTGTATATAAACCCCTGGGTTGAATTATGCACTTTCCATTCCAGCAGCCATTCGCTCTCTACCTCGTGACAAACACGGGGAGAATACATTCCCACACTTTACCCCCAGTTCTTGGCATCAGTATAATAATAGTGTTGCGTGTGTAATGTGTTTCTATAGTTTTCATATAGACAGCCACACTACAGCTTTCAATTGTTGTGTCTAGTTTGCCATCTGAGCTCAGTATCCTTTCTATACTTCTATAAGTGCCCATCAATTTTATGCATCCCCCCCAGCCCACCATCATCAAGTAACCCTGAAATTTATGGTTTCGATCATACTTTTGCATAGTTCCGGTTTTCGATTACTGTATGTGCCATTGCATGCATATATGTATGAGTGGGCTTCAAATAAAGAACAATATAAGTGTGCTAGAAATTACAATAACCATGTGGTTGTCTTGTAACCTGTCAATATTGTTGTTAAAGATGCCAAGAGTGTAAAGCACGTGACATCGCGGTGCAGACGAACACGGCGACACCATAATGAGAGTTTAAAGATGATCGCCCCACTTTTGACATGCACTAAAATCACAAGTCACAGAATGGACGTTTCGGCCAAAGCCTTCATCAGCACACAAAAACCAAACACACACTGACACAACTACGTGAAAAAACATTACATGAAAATATTAATATATAAGTTACTCATCTATTTCCTTGCTGTTGATTGGACACCTGTCTAACAGAATCCGCTACGGGATAGAATAACAATATATTATTTATTATGTGTAATATAATCCGCTACGGGATAGAATAACAAGATATTATTTATTATGTGTAATATAATCCGCTACGGGATAGAATAACAAGATATTATTTATTATGTGTAATAGAATCCGCTACGGGATAGAATAACAAGATGCAGGTCGGCATGGTCGAATGGGTAAGAACGCGTGTTCTTAAACATCCGGTGTGCTGATGCCTAGGTTAGGGGTTCAACCTCTACACTGGACAGCTGCACTAAAATGGTTCCGTCGCCCTGCTACTGAGTGAGTGCGTGGCGCGACACTGTGAGCTGTGAGTTTCGTGTGAAATGCTTTTGAATCTGCCCGAGGTTTTTTGGAACGTGACTGCATGTTCGGAGCGATGGCAGCAGGCTATGTCCCAGGGTTGACTGGTTTGTGCCTTATGCAGAAATGCGTGGCTGCTGGGCTTCTGGTTGACTGCCACTGCCATTGACGATGAACTGTATTTTCGTGGACTGTGTGGGTGAACATCTAGGAAACATCCAGATGGGAAAATGACTGCCAATTCCATCAGAAATAAACTGGATGTTTCGTGGGGGACTATTGTGTTGACATTCTGGTGGCGGCATGATGCACAGTGTATCTGTGCGGGCTGTTGTTTGTCGAGACTCCTGTCTTTTCCACTTTTCACATTGGGCAGTGGGGAGCGTTTTATGTGATATTCACTGGCACAGGAACAGAGCATAATGGGGACAACCCGTTGCTGTGAAGTTGGAACCGCGACTAACTAACTAACTAACTAACTAAAATGGTGATCTGTCGTCCTTGACTTGGGGACGTAAATTACAAGTACCTCTGAAGGAGTGGGTTCGCCTGATGGCAAGGGACACTGTTAATAGATAAAGCTAATCCACACGCAAAATTCAGTCCATCCTGATTATAATTAGTGTGTATGGACTTCGCTGAGTTTAACGCAAGCGAGCGCAAAAAAAAAAAGAAGTTATTATTTATTATGTGTAATAGAATCTGCTACGGGATGGAATAACAAGATATTATTTATGATGAATGATGCAATATTTTCCGATTCAGTGCCGAAGGATAATATATATCCACAATTGACCTCCAATTTTGAAATAAAGGACAGTATATCACTATACTAGGGTCATGGTGTTATTTGTTTTGTTTCGTGGTATCTTCCGCAATTTCAATGCTCAGTGAACGGAAATGATCATTTCATTATAATACT
Source organism: Cepaea hortensis (assembly GCA_963921405.1). Classification (NCBI taxonomy): domain Eukaryota; kingdom Metazoa; phylum Mollusca; class Gastropoda; order Stylommatophora; family Helicidae; genus Cepaea; species Cepaea hortensis. Next base: position 10,075,437 of record OY992882.1, read on the forward strand.
TGTTCATGTGATTGTGTACACCGTGTTTCGTCCAAACCTACGTTTTTTTAACACCGAATCAATTAAACATTGTAATATAAATTAATAACACAATGTGTATTTAAATTATAAAGCACTGAAACATTTAATTATAAAACGCGCCTTCTACTGATTTCAGCGCAGGGGTTGGACGAACTGGCTGCTATATACTGATCGACAGCATGATAGACCAGATAGCAGACAAGCAAAGTGTGAACATACCTGGCTTCCTGTTGGACATGCGCAGACAGAGACATTTTATGGTTCAGACTGAGGTTGTGTATTTACATTTATGATTCTACTAAAACTTCTAAAACAATTAAATTACAACCATTTACTACCTGGGGCCTGCATAGAATAAACTAACATGATTTGGCAGAATCATTGATAACTAGACAATCTTTTCTAGGAATTCTTCGGGGCACCGAAATTGAGAGAGAGAGAGAGAGAGAGAGAGAGAGAGAGAGAGAGAGAGAGAGAGAGAGAGAGAGAGAGAGAGAGAGAGAGAGAGAGAGAGAGATCTGAAATCACCTTGGGAAGAGATTAGAGACGGGGATGCAAACCATGGCGAGGACTTAGAGGGAGGTGCAGGAGATAGTAACACATTGATTGCTTGGTATGCGTTGGTTGGGGTATAAAAGAACTTGGCAAAAAATCGTGTATTCTGTTTGTGTCTTCATTAATTACATTTATATTTGTTAAGTGAAATTGGACGAGCACCCACTTTGTCAGAATCTCACACTGGTGTTTAGTCCTGGCTACAGTTTGCAATCCCTTACACTCCAGATCCAAGAGGACTTATTACTTTCGTGTGGGCTTTTATTCTTTTCTTGTGGAATGGGCGATACATTCTGAAGCTGCCGAGGCGTTTCGTCACACTGATACGACTATATTAAACATTTTATATAAACACACATATAAAGGTGGCACAGTTGTTGTGGAACACATCCATTTTGTGGTCTCCATACATGTGTTCAACACGACTCGCTTTCAGGCGGTGTGCTTCTGGCATAGGGCTAGCTGTAGACGACGATGAGCGCCGACACGAACAGGGTAACCTCATAGCACAAACTGCCACTGGGGTGTGAAGTATTAGTTGCAATCCTTTACAGGACGTCGCAGCCAACCCCAATATTTTTTTACTGTGATTTCTTGGCAAGTTTATGTTCAGTAGTTTGCTATTGCTTTCTAAACGACCGACATTCATACCATTGTATGAAAATCAACGCAAGGTAGTCTGCTGCCAAATCGCCCGCAGCTTGTTTCAAACGCGGTATGTGAAATTAGAGATTGCGTCCGAAACCCCTTCGGCACAGAGCCGGTGCATGAGAAAAGCAACCTTCACAAACATGCAGAGCATGTAGAGCATGAGTGATTCGTGCACAGTGCCGAGATTGTCCTGGTGTGATGAACGGGAGGAGACTAATCACTTATGGTGATGCCTTTATGTGATGAAAGTGATACTTTACAAGCCAAAGTAAACCAGCCACACAAACACCACTCCGACATAACGTGTGGGACATTTGTTTCCAGGAGCAGTACAAGTGTGTGCACGAAGCACTGGTGGAGTACATACAAGGCAATGGAACAACGGAAGTCAGCGAGGAGCAGCTGCCTGATTATCTTCCCCTGCTGGAGCAACCCTTCAAGAACCGGTTTATGTCGTACACTCTGCATACCACTCTGTTAGAGAAACAGTTCCAGGTAAATATTCTATACTGTGCAAACAAACAAACAAACAAACAAACAAACAAATAAATAACTGATTTTCTTAAAGAACAAATAGATGTATATCCATCATCATCATCATCACCGTCATCATCATCATCATCATCATCATCATCATCATCATCATCATCATCATCATCATCATCATGTGCCGTACCGATAAGCGTGGGCGGTCATGTTCCGCCTTCTCACACGATCACCAGAGTCGTGGATCAGCTCTCTGTTCCTGTCTCGACCATACCATGTAGTCCAGCCATCTATATATTTGCCTCTCTGCCTTCTCCTTGTTCTTTCCCGCTCAATCTTGCCAGTTGTCACCAAGTTCTCCAGTTTATTTCTTCTCATTACGTGTATTGACGAAATTGCCATTGCTTTCCTTCTTAGCAGTGACTTTACTGGTCTATGACCGTAGCCATTGTCTTCAAAAAAAGAAAAGAGATCATCTTCCTACTGCGTGAATTTGGAGACCGTAACCTACAACTATCTGTCGGTTGCCCTTCAACTTCATCCACCACCTGCATCCAAGGCATACAGTGAGGCGTTAGTAATCAGGCAGTTCCAGAAAAGAAGTAGAGGAACATTTGACAGAATGTGATTTCTATGTTCTGTTTAACTTCTGGTGAAAGTGTTCTCATGAAATATTTGCAGCTGATCACGGATTACGCAGCGGGAGAGTTTGAGCTGTCAGCCGCCCTTGGCCCTTTTAATGAATCCAAGAACAAGCCAGGAAGCCTTCTTCCGGTGTCTTCAAGCCGAGTTGTGTTGCCTGCAAAGCCGGGGATTGCGGGATCTGATTACACCAATGCGACTTTCTTGCAGGTAACGGCCACACAACTTTGTCGTCATTCTCCACTTGTCACCTCCCTGCACGACTTTACTATTTGTCCATGTCATACCATTGGCTTGTGATGTAATTGCGTCGTCACATTTTGTAGTCCTGAATGCGCGGAGCAATAGGTGGCCAATAGTTCCCTTATTTTCGCAGGTGACAAGATATGACTTCGAACCCTTGCCCAGCAGGGCTCATGACAGTATCAGCGCAGTTCCCTCTCAATCCCGCTAGCGCGGCTGAATCCCATCACGGTATCCAACTATGGTTTCTGGTGGTCTAGACAGCGTTTAGACGCCATTGCTGCTAGCAGTCTTGCCTGGTGGTCTGGTATTCCCGGGTTTAAATACAATTCAAGGTGGGGCGTTCTCATGAACACATAGCTCCAGGATAGATCCAGCATCATCACGTGTCCCGTAAAGTGGCGTAGGCGATCATGTCTCTCCACAAATCTCGCTGCTTGTTGGTTTGGATACATTATATTATTATTATTCCCCCATGCCACCTTCCTAAACACTCTGTCTGCCTGCCTGCCCCCCCCCCCCGGCCCACCCGCCCGCCTGCCTGCCTGCCTGCCTGCTTGCCTGCCTGTTTACCACTGCCTTTCCTGACTGTGATCTTTCCCGTCGTCACACTGTTCTCCACTGCTTCTCTTCTCATCATATGATCAAAGAATGTCGTTTGTCTCATTCTGATAGTTGTGTCTAATGTTATACCTTCACGGCTCCCATCAGGTAATTGTCGTTATTTCACTCTGCCAGTCCAAGGTATTCACAACATTCGTCTAAGAAACCACATCTTCGTTGCGTCTAAGCTCATCTTAATTTGGTCGTTCCTGTCCCAAGATTTACTGCCCGGCAATAGAGCAAGTTGGATATTTTTGTTGGTTTACTCTCGTTCGCTTTGAAATTAAGCATAGTCCAGACAAGTGCTACTGACATCAACCGATGTCACAGGCATTCCGGGATAACTTCTCTCGCACCACACAAAAAGACTTGTTAGTCGTACGAGAGGAATTGATTACACATTTTATTGCCGCTGGCTCTTTGCATCACATCAATGTACAACAAACAGTCGCTAACAAATCACACAAGAATAAATGCACAGAATTGCCTATCACTAGTCGTTTCCTAACCCTATTGCTAATCTATCTACTCGGCTAATGAAATAAGCATCGACGCTAAGCGATGCGTTCACTACGAAGTCTGTGTCCCGTCTGAATATTCTCCGCGTGCTGTTTACACAGTACGCGGAAGGACTTGGGGCGCACTACGGCTTTTGCGTGCGGCATCACTCAGCACGCTAGAGTAGTGGCCTCTCTTGAGTTTCAGTTTAGTTCTCCGTGTCTATCACGTTGGCGTGATCATGCCGTGACCAGAGTGCTTACTCTCTGGTTGACACCTCCGTGTCCCATGAGAGAACTATTTAATAGTTCCCCTTCTTATTTATTCCCTACACCTACCCTGCCCTCATGTAGGGGCACTGGGTTACCTCTATTCTACTTGAGGTAGACCACTCTTTCAGGGTGGTCTTCATTCCTATATAACTAAGTCTTTGACACACACCCTCCCCTCCTGTGTTGCGTTACAAACTTTGACTCATGGTTGTGACGCAAGAGGTTTCCAAAAATTAGTGTATCTAATTTTTGTCAAAGACTACTGATAACTTGGTTCTGGGTACCTCAATAGACTTCTACTGACTATTGTCACAGTGTAGTATCACTTTACTTGGCTACTGGTGATCGCCACAAACTTGTCTGGTTGGCGTGAGCCCTTTTCTCAATCGCAATATTATATTAACTAGAGGTTTGTCTGAACCGGACCATTGTCTTATAAGACCTGCCCTCAAATAGTAAATTAACTCACTACCCATACAAAGTTGACTTTTTTAGGGTCAACACATGAATTGCTTCATGTCCCCCATATAATATTAAACAACCTTTGCACAAGTTGTGTGCGACAGGCTTTACCTATCTCGCTTCCGCGTGTAAAGTTATCTTTCACTGTTAAGTTAGTGTTTCGTTGTCTATTGTGTCCCCTGACCCGGAGTTATCTCCCTTTGTTTTAAAAATGTATGTGCTTTACCTGTGTGTTTTTCTGGTTGTTTGCGTGTTTGAATCTACCTAATCATATAATTTAACTTCTAACATGTGTGTCTGTCTATCCATATGTATGTAAGTTAGTTTTCAAGTGCCATAATTCGGTTAAATGTGGCCACAAACAAGTGTATAACACTAATTCGTGACTACGTTTCCGTCTTATGAGACTTAAAATACTTTCTCTAAGGTTTACTCTAAACTACACACAATACATTTGAGACAGCACATTTCAACATTGAAAGCAAACGCTTGACGCAGACAAATAATAAAAAGTCGCGCTGAGCGGCAGAAAAAAATCCGCTGGCTGCCTTCACTCTCCATTGTATATTTACCATTTTCTCTCACTTTCACACTTCTGTCACACATCTTTTATTCTCACAATTATTTAAAAACCTTGAAGTGCCACTGTACAAGTTTGGCTCAGTTTGAAAAGAGTTGAGCTTCATGACTGTGCGTAACTTGCTGCACAAGTCATGTATTTACAAATTATTTACATGGATGAAATAGGGTTGATAGTTTGTACCCTGATATTATTAAACACTATCTTTTATTGAAATACTAATACTACTTCTATAAATATATATATTCTAATTTGTTGTACAAAATTCATCTAATTTAAGGGAAGTAATCTAACTATCTAAAAAAATGAAAATGATGTGAGATGAGTTATGTACCTTTCTGAAATGGGAAATGTGAAATGTAACAAAAATTCTAAATAATGTTGTTAATGTTTAAATGAAAAAGAATATAATGGATATTTTTAATCTACATGGTCTAAATGATGTATGTTCATACCTATAATCCTTTTATCCTATAAAATATAACCTAATTTTAGTCCTACATGATGAGGTTGTTAAAGTGTTCATAAAGATGGAATGAAATAAAATGACATTAAATGACTACCTGGTGTTGTTCCTATCTTAAGCTTTTTATACTAATCTTTATTTCGCTGTTATTAAGTTTAAAGTACTATTCTGATCTACTTTTATGCTAGGTAAGTGGGTAAATTAATGATTTATCTAAATTACACAAAAAAAATCTATTATATTCCATAAATCTAATCTAACTCTATATTAAAGTAACTAATCTAACTATAATTTACCACTATCTTAAAACCGTTATATTACATATCACAATAAATATATATATACATGGTATTTATTTACCTCAGGTTAGTGGTTGCCATAACGTATAGAAATTGCTTTCGTTGGCATAGTTTATATATACACAATTATCCTGGGTATAGTAAATACATTACACAGTCATACTCGTGTCTTATGGGTATTCTTCCACTCGTCGAGTCCGCTGGTGTCGTCGCCAAGTATCTTCGTGTCTGTTATTTTACAATGTTCTGACACTGTTTTTATGTGATTAACACAGGTGATTCACCGGAACACAAATGGAGCATAGTAAGTAACGAGCTGTCTATGTACACACGGTGATTCCCTTGTTCCTGGCGCACAGTTCTTATTTTGCTGTCTACGGACACATGGTAGTTCACTGTTCTTAGCACACAGTCCTGATCCTGATGTCTATGTATTCAATAGTATACTCTACATAGGATATTTTAAGTGTATTAAATTACCATTTCTTACACTACCTATTTGTGTGGAATATCAGGTATTTCTACCTCAGATGGTCGACTAAGGGTATCAGCAAGAATGTTTTCCCTACCCTTAATATGCTCTATACTAAAAGTATAATTCTGTAATATTAATGACCACCTGTAGATGCGGTCATTGCGATGTACCCCACTTTGTATGACCGTGATTGGGGAGTTGTCAGTCTGGACTACGAAGTGATTACCCGCCAGAAATCGATGCAACTTCCTCAGCGAATAGATGACGCTTAGGGCTTCCAACTCTGATATGGAATATCTGGACTCAGCCGGTGTGATCTTGCGGCTCACGTAGCAAATTGGATGGAAGATGCCATCATAAAACTGGCCTAGTACTGCAGCGATGGGAATCCTGCTGGCATCTGTCCTAAGATAATAAACGAGCCTAGGATTAGGCAAACGGAGGATTGGTACATTACTAAATAGGATTTTCAATTTTGACAATGCAGAAATTAATAATGCATCTTTGACATCTATTTTTACTGATGCTTTTAAAACATTTGAAAATACACTTGTAATTTCAGCTAAGTTCGGTATGAACTCACTATAATAATTTAATAAACCCAAAAGGCTCCTGGCCTGCTTCTTTGTTGTAGGCATGGTCAGGTTCATAATTTTAGTAATAATTCTATTGTCAGTTTTCAGTTGTCCTTGTGAAATGACATGACCCAAAAATTCAATTTCTTGTAGGCCCAATTCGACTTTGCTCGGTTTGACAGTGAGACCGAAGAGTCGCAACCTATCGAAGACATGTCTGAGTTTCAGTAAGTGTGTTGTCCAGTCATCTGTATGGACACAAATATCATCTATATATGTCACCGTATTCGTCACCCCATGTAGTAAATCTCTAGTTAAGCGTACGAAAGTGGCAGGAGCATTACGAAGTCCGAAAGGAAGAAATCGCCACTCGTAAAGACCTAGAGGTGTTGAGAATGCAGTAAGATGGATAGATTGAGTCTGCACAGGGACCTGCCAATATCCCTTAGTAAGGTCTAATTTAGAGAAGATTTTGGAGGTGGACATATCCAGAATAAGATCTTCGCAGGAAGGAATTGGTTCTGCGTCGATCTTAGTGACATTGTTGAGTTTTCTATAGTCCACACAAAGATGAATTGTGAAGTCTTTTTTCTTGACCAAGACGATCAAGTAAGATGGATAGATTGAGTCTGCATAGGGACCTGCCAATATCCCTTAGTAAGGTCTAATTTAGAGAAGATTTTGGAGGTGGACATATCCAGAATAAGATCTTCGCAGGAAGGAATTGGTTCTGCGTCGATCTTAGTGACATTGTTGAGTTTTCTATAGTCCACACAAAGACGAATTGTGGAGTCTTTTTTCTTGACCAGGACGATTGGAAAGGAGTACTCAGATGTAGATTTTTGAATGATTCCACTAGCTTCTAAATTAAGAATTTCCTTATTTAGACTTTCTCTATAGCTGAGTGGGATAGAGTACGGCCTGCATTTGATAGGCTTCGAGTCCGAAAGAAGGATGGAGTGCTCGATCCTGTCCGTCCTACCTGGAATGTCGGAAAATATGTCCTTATATTCAGTCACTAATTCTATTATTTGTCGTCGTTGTTCTTCTGTTAGTCCCGTTTCTAATCGTATACAATCTAATGTCGCAGTCTTGTCTACAATTGGAACAGGTAGTTCCATCCCGTCGTCGTCTACCTGATTCAGTACGGTTGTGGTGCTAAGTGCGTTTTCTGTAATCTCACTAAGTGTATGCATTTCGTCGGCTTTGCCAGTCTCGCTAACTAGTGTAGTTGCGTTGTGTACGTCTGTCGTCTCATCCATAGGTGTGGGTGCATTGTGTTCGTCTGTCTCTACTTCTGTCTCTTGTCGTGAAAAGTAGGGTTTCAACATGTTGATATGAAATATCTTTAAGTGTCCGTTTATCGATATTTCATAATCGACATCCGAAATTTTTTTCATCACCTTGAAAGGCCCTTGCCATGAAGTTACCATATTATTACGTTTGTCAGGCAGTAATAGCAATACATCTTGACCAGGTTCAAGAATTATGGGTCTAGCACTTTTGTCGGGATTGTGATTGAGGATATCTGCACTGTTCACTGGAGTGAGTCTATTCTTCTCCTCCCAGGCAGCTATTTCTTCATCTGTGCAGTGTCTTAGCTGTGGTAGACACCCTAGAATAAACTCAGTACAAGGGTTGTCTAGTATTGCACATGTAAAGGTACCAGAGAGGAATGGGGTGTTTATACGGACTCTTGCCAGAGGATAGGTTTCTATATTTCCAGAAAAAGTACGGCATTTTACAGAGACACCAGTATAATATTTTGGATCAATCAGTTCCTTTTTTACCCCAATAATAGAGCTACCACTGTCAAGCAAACATCGGCATGGCTTATCATTGACCAATGCAGTGTGAAACATCAAATTGCCTCTGGAGGCTACAGCTGCGTTTGCATTCTCTAAGGAGGATGTTACAATGTGTCCACATGTGAGTTTGCCGTCTGCATGAAATTGTTGACATTGGTTACAACTATCAAAGTTTAAAATATCGTTTACACAACACACATCTACCGATTGGTTAAAAGGTAATTCGTTTTGGACATCACACTCAGTCTCACTCCCACTATCAGAGGATGTATCAATCAAAATTGCATTGTTGGCCTTCATTCTTTGGCGGCCTAGGCACTTATTAGAATAGTGCCCGTAGCTTGAACAGAAGAAGCACTTGACTGCATGCCTGTATGCAGTTCTTTTGTTTTGTTGTTTCTTAATGACCATCTCAAGATGTGTCGGATAGTTTGGTGATTTATCACACATAGCATAAGTATCATGAAAAAGTTGGCAATAGATACATTTCGACACTTTTTTTTATCTTTCTTGTCGACTCTATGAAATGGTTTTTTATTGCTCTGATAGCTTTTAGGTTGGTCCTTAACAAAAGAGACTATTTCAGAGTCGCTATTTGATGTCTTAAAAATATCTCTATTTGAGGAAAAATATGCAGAGCCTTTCTTTTCAAATTGTTCTATGGTCTCGATGTCTGACTGCTGCAGGAATTTAGCGAAAGGAGATGGTATTGTGGATATGACTTTATCCATGGCTATTAAATTTTTAAGTTTTTCAAAATCCTTTCCTATTTTTGATGCACTAAGCCATCTATTTAGTACGCTTTGGACATTTGAGACATAATCGATAAAGGTCTCGCTTGGCTTTGGTTTCAAATTGGAAAACTGTACTTGATACCCAGGGGCATCAAGTAAGAAATGTTGCATTATCCTATCGTGGATGTACTGATAGTTAGATCTAAGGTCAGTTGGTATTGATTCTATCACTTTAAGGGGCTCCCCACTGAGGTTCTTCATGTAGATCATGGCCCACATATCGATTGGTACTTCGTGGTATTTCAGTTGATATTCGACATTTTCTGTCCAGGCTGATATGGAATCTTCTTTACAGAATGGCTTAATAATATTTTTGTACTTATTAAATTTATTCTCTTCTTGCTGACTTTTTAGTTTTGTAGCGGAGATCTCTAAGTGTGAATCTACATCCATACCTTTCATCTTTAACTGTGTCTCTGATTCAATCTGTATTTGTTTTTCTTTCACTCTTGCCATTTCATCTATCTCTCTTTGTTTTAATTCTAACTCCTTCTGTTTGATTTCCTTATCTTGATCTAATTGTTTTTGTTTAATCTCTTTATCTTGTTCTAACTGCTTCTGTTTTGTTTCTTCAGCTAATTGTGCCTCTTTGTGTTTTATTTCTAATTCCTTTTGTTTTGTTATCTCAGCTAGTTCTACAATCTCCTTCTGATGTTGTCTTTCTCGTGCACGTTCATCTCTCTCAGCATCTTTTGCTTCCCTAAATTTTTGATCAGCATATTGCTCTAAGTCCTTTCCTGTGTATTCTAATTCCTTGCCTGCTTTTATGAAATCAGCTAATGTTGCCATGTTGTTGGGAAATTAGCTAGAGTTGATAGGCACTCAAATATTTACTCACTTATTTGTATTAGATATGTTAAGTTTTTAAGTCCCTGAGTACAAAAACCCTAAGCCTTGGTTGGCGACTGGTCTAGGATCGAAGCTCCGACAGGCGGACAGTTAGAGCATTGCTTTGCTGATCCGGCAGCTTCTGCAGCTTGTCTTGTTCCAGATGTAGGGGTGTTACCTTTCCTCTGGAGTGAACTAGGCAGGCCGAGAGAGGGATCATGCTGCATGGGCAACACATGATCTCTATATCTTAGCCCAGGCCTTGTGCTATGGAGAGGCAATAACTCCATCCCTGGTCTTAACTGGTCTCGGAATCAAAGCGAGAGGCAACTGTTACGGGTTATAAGTCCTTGTCAGTTGGCGTAGACATGGGGCGCCACGCGTTGCCTCTGACGGTGGGAGACACCTATAGGTGTCACTGATCAGCTACCGCCCGCCTCAAGCTTGGCAGCCCCCAGCCAATTGGGTGCTGATCCGCCACAGCCTGCCTGCTTCAATGGGTGCTTGGGGTTAGGACAAAATCTGAATCGCAGGCTGTAAAACCAATGCACCAGGTACAAACAAAAATCCTGGAACGTGAGAACCATGTGTCCAGGATTTTCCACTGACTTGACCAATATTGACGATGTGAGAAAAACGGCTGTGATTGATGCCGAACTCAATCGTCTTAACATTGATATTGCTGGCCTGCAGGAGACTCGCCTCGCTGAGGAAGGGTCACTCAGGGAAAACAACTACACCTTTTTCTGGAAGGGTAGAGGGCAGGCAGAAAAAAGGCAACACGGTGTGGGCTTTGCAGTGAAGAATTCGCTACTGGGAATTATTGAAATTCCAGCAGGAGGAAATGAAAGACTATTATCCCTGCGCTTGGCAACCTCTTGTGGGTTTGCCACCATTATTACTGCATATGCACCGACACTCGATTCCTCTGATGATGTGAAGGATTTGTTCTATGAGGAGTTAGACTCCGTGATCAAGGCAGTTCCAAAATCCGACTACATTTATATGCTCGGTGATTTCAATGCTCGTGTGGGCAAGGACTCGAGTTCATGGCCAGTGTGCCTTGGAAAATACAACATCGGTCGCATGAATGAAAATGGGCAAAGGCTGCTGGAGCATTGCACCAGTAATGACCTATGTATTACAAACTCTTTTTTTAAAACAAAAGAGATGCTTAAGGTCACATGGAAACATCCAAGATCCGGCCATTGGCACCAGCTGGACTTCATCATCACACGGAGACAACATCTGAACCATATATCATTGACTCGTAGTTACCACAGTGCTGACTGTGATACGGATCATTCTTTGGTTGTTGCAAGGGTTAGACTGAGACCAAAGAGAATCTACACAGCTAAACACAAATCTAGCCCCAGAATTAATATTATTAACACTCATGATCCTGAAAAGTGCTTTCAGTTTCAACAGCAACTTGAAGACGCTTTCACTGATGCACCAGAAAATTGTACAGTAAATGAAAAGTGGGGTCAAATTAAGGAAACTCTTTATAAAACTGCCGTAGGGGTTTACGGCACTGTGGATCATAAGAGGCAGGACTGGTTTGCGGCCAACAGTGAGACTCTGCAGCCCTTGATTGATAAGAAGAAGAAAGCTCTCTTAAGAAACAAGGAAAGACCAACGCGTAACACTCTGAGTGAGCTAAGGCAAGCTAGGAAGGATGTGCAAAAGGCTGCCAGGCAGTGTGCAAATGATTATTGGATCAAGTTATGTGAGTCCATTCAAATCGCAAGTGATAAGGGAGACATAAGAAGCATGTATGAAGGAATAAAGAAAGCCTGTGGTCCAGTGATCAAAAGAAGTGCACCATTGAAAACCTTGACTGGAGAAGTCATCACTGATAAGAAACAGCAGATGGACAGATGGGTAGAGCACTATTTGAAGCTTTACTCAAGTGAGACCAAACTAGCGGATGATGCCCTCAACGCCATAGAGGCTCTACCAACTCTTGACCACCTGGACACACTTCCCACCATAACAGAAGTTAAGTGTGCTATAAATGAACTTGCATCTGGCAAGGCTCCAGGTAAGGATGGGATTCCAATAGAGGTTATCAGGAGTGGGCAAGACACACTCACTATACAGATCCACCAGCTAATAGAGCTATGCTGGCGTGAAGGACAAGTCCCACAGGATTTCAAAGATTCAAGCATCATAACACTGTACAAGAACAAGGGCGATCGGAGCGACTGCAACAACTATAGGGGTATCTCACTTCTGTGTATTGTTGGAAAAGTATTTGCCAGAATTGTTCTGCGCAGACTTCAAGTCCTAGGAGATCAAGTCTACCCCGAATCACAGTGTGGCTTTCGACAGAACCGGTCTACCACTGATATGATATTCTCATTGCGACAAATGCAAGAAAAATGCCGTGAACAGAATCAACCACTGTTTATTGCCTTCATCGACCTCACAAAGGCATTTGATTTGGTCAGTCGTGAGGGTCTGTTCAAGGCACTAAAGAAGATTGGCTGCCCACCAACTCTTCTGTCCATTGTGGAATCGTTCCACACAGACATGAAGGGTATAATCAAGTTTGATGGTGCAACTTCTGAAGAATTTGAAATCAAGAGTGGAGTTAAGCAAGGTTGTGTACTAGCTCCCACCCTCTTTGGAATATACTTTTCACTTCTACTGAAATATGCATTTCGTGATCAGGATGGTGGTATATACATTCACTCACGCTCAGATGGCGGCCTCTACAATGCTCAGAGATTGAAGGCTAAGACCAAAATTAGGAGGGTACTGATCAGAGAGTTGCTTTTTGCAGATGATGCTGCAGTTACGACCCACTCTGAGGAAGAATTGCAATGCCTACTATCTGCATTCTCCAATGCTTGTTCTGAATTTGGTTTAACAATTAGCAAAAAGAAGACACAGATTATGTCACAAGGTGCACATGGGGTACCATCAATCTTTATTGACGACGCCGAACTAGAGATAGTAGACCATTTTACATATCTAGGATCAGTGGTAAATAGCAAATTATCCCTAGATCAGGAAATCAACATCCGGATTGGTAAGACAGCAACAACAATGAACAGGTTAAGAAAAAGAGTCTGGGAGAACAGGAAGCTTACTGCCAAAACAAAAGTCCTTGTCTATCAAGCCTGTGTCCTTAGTACTCTTCTCTATGGCAGTGAAACCTGGACAACTTACTCACACCAAGAGAACAATTTAAACAGCTTTCATATGCGGTGTCTGCGAAGAATTCTTGGTATTAAGTGGCAAGACAAAATCACAAATACTGAAGTATTGGAAAGATCAGGTTGTGTGACAGTTTATTCCATGCTCAGTCTTCGTAGACTTAGATGGATAGGACATCTTAGGAGGATGGATGATGGTAGAATACCAAAGGATATCTTTTTTGGTGAATTACAGATGGGTAAGAGATCTCAGGGTCGGCCTCTACTACGATACAAAGATGTGTGTAAGCGGGACATGATTGATACAGGCATTGATAATGCACATTGGGAGCAAGTCGCCGCTGAACGTGTTGCATGGAGGGCAAATATCAGAAATGGAATAAAGTCAAAGGAGAAAATTATTGCAGAAAAGTCACACACCAAGCGTTTGAGACGTAAGATGGTGCATGATGGTGGAAATGACCACGTGTTCACATGCACCCACTGTGAACGGACATTTACAGCGCAAATTGGCCTTATCAGTCACACTCGCTACCGCCATAGTTAAAAGTTATTTTGCCTTTTTAAAGCACAAACTATCGTCTGTCAAGACGGCAAGGTGCCAATGTGAGTACAAAAAATATACTCTTAGATTATAACCTGAAAAACAGATCACACAAATATGCTAATACATCACACGCTGAAAAAGAGATGCATTATTAATCATATTGCATGCAAAATCATTTGGGTATACTCATCTTAACATTCCAGATCAATCATGTACAATCGTTTGGCACCTCACGTCCAATCGTCTGGCAATACCACATACAGCTTGTGTTATGCTTATGACCAGCTGTTGTTCTCCCTGGTTATCAAGAGCATCAACAATTAACCACTTGTAAACGATATATAATTCTAGACAATTTTGTACAATTACATGCCCCAGGACAATACAATGTGGTTTACTTAATAATAAATGTCACTGTCCTGTCTTCGTTCTAACGTCTTCTGCCTTCCCTAACTCTAGCTGTTTAATTTATGGAAGTGTTGTGCAGACTGCGTCTCATTTGCATAGTAAAAGTAGTGCCATCGCGACGGTAAGAAATAGAAAAAGTATATAAATAATTAAATAAATGCTTTGAAATAAATATAAAGGTAATAATAATGTTCAAATAAATAAATATATTCAATAAATAACTTATATAAACAAATAATATTTGATATAAGCCAACGATTCAGGCGAGCAGCCGCTTTGCGATTTGTCAACAATCAGTCGCTGATTGCAAATGGCGTAACGCAGCTGTTTGTCAGTCGCGATACGTCACCGGCGCAGCGCTATTTTTAGATTGGAAAAATCGATATTTTTGTGTATCGCTCCGCCGTGAATCATATTTGACAAATACTAGTAAATAAATAAATAATTGTAGAAATAAATGATACAAAACTATAATAATAATACTTACAAATCAGAAGAAAACATGTTCATAAGCACAAAATAATTCATTAAGCATAAATAAACATAACTTGGTCACGATGGGCACAGCTCGCACTTTGTTCTGTCTGCACACGCCATTACCACTAACATAAGTTAAACCCTGTGATTATCTAGCCGTAATACTATTTTAGAGCCGTGGGTGAGTGTTTTAGCTTGAACAATTGTCCAAGCTACACTTTTGACACCACTTTATCCTAGCCTGACATCAACCGATGTCACAGGCATTCCGGGATAACTTCTCTCGCACCACACAAAAAGACTTGTTAGTCGTACGAGAGTAATTGATTACACATTTTATTGCCGCTGGCTCTTTGCATCACATCAATGTACAACAAACAGTCGCTAACAAATCACACAAGAATAAATGCACAGAATTGCCTATCACTAGTCGTTTCCTAAACCTATTGCTAATCTATCTACTCGGCTAATGAAATAAGCATCGACGCTAAGCGATGCGTTCACTACGAAGTCTGTGTCCCGTCTGACTATTCTCCGCGTGCTGTTTACACAGTACGCGGAAGGACTTGGGGCGCACTACGGCTTTTGCGTGCGGCATCACTCAGCACGCTAGAGTAGTGGCCTCTCTTGAGTTTCAGTTTAGTTCTCCGTGTCTATCACGTTGGCGTGATCATGCCGTGACCAGAGTGCTTACTCTCTGGTTGACACCGCCGTGTACCATGAGAGAACTATTTAATAGTTCCCCTTCTTATTTATTCCCTACACCTACCCTGCCCTCATGTAGGGGCACTGGGTTACCTCTATTCTACTTGAGGTAGACCACTCTTTCAGGGTGGTCTTCATTCCTATATAACTAAGTCTTTGACAGCTACTATTTATAGTGCATTATACTGGTTTTATCAGGAGCAATAATAACAGATGTAAATAAAAACATAAAAAGTGGTACACAGGCATGCCACGTCTGTCCGTTGTGAAATAATAAAGTTAAGACAGAATGTATCTCCGATCCTGGTGGTCAAATCTTGCGTGCTCTAATAAACTCCCCCTGTTTGTGACGTGTTCTCACGTGTTGACAATGGAATTTTCTTCAGGGCCACACAAAAGTGGAAGAATTTGTAGTGACGCCGCATCCAACAAAGCATACAGTGCCAGATTTCTGGAGAATGGTGTGGCATGTCAGAAGTCCAGTCATTGTTGTCCTGTCCGACCCCAGAGAGAAGGTACTTTTGGTTTTGTTCTAAAATATCACTGCTATTGTAATTTGTAATATTTACCTGTTTAAATATTGATTTTGTTCTAAAATATCACTGCTATTGTAATATTTACCTGTTTAAATATTGATTTTGTTCTAAAATATCACTGTTGTAATATTTAACTGCTTATTATCTCCAATTCGGGAGATCTGGGTTCGGATCCTTCGTGGGGTGATGGATTTAATTCTGTTAGGGGCAAAAATGTAAAATAAAAGCCAACCCGACGTCTGTACTAGCCAGGCGGCCTTAATTCCCCAGACTCAAGACAGACTCCTACACAGCAGGGTACTATGGACAGTAATGACAGTTTCAGTCAGTTATTTTTGAAGGAACAATGACGCTGAATAAAACGCAATATTGCTATTGTTTTATATATTGTAATATTGTATCCCAGGGCACAAATTTATAACGTTTATGTGTTAACTGATTAATTGCATGGGATGATGAATCGTCTTAAACGACTTCTCGTATCTACTATCATGGGCTTATATACCGTATTTTTTGTATGCAACCCCCTTTAATTTTATATATAATACAACATGCCTGATACCATATTAACAATTTTCAAGTCATAACTGTGACACACCCCAACTTTCTATTTTCCGCCACCCATTTTTGTTTGGTCTAAACCTACATTTTTGGTTGCACTGAATCTGTTAAGTAAATATTCAGAAAACATATAAAAGTAAATGTGAATAACGAAGACACAAATAATAGATTGCACGATGTATTGCCTGGCATATTTCGCTGTATCTCGTTAGGTACATACTACAGAATTCACACAGCATAAAGTAAAGTAATTAGATAAATCCTTCAAGCTGAAATATACATACTCGCAAAGTAATTTCAATTGTCTACCATGGTAATTTTAAATTGACTATCATGTCCTTCGCTTTGCAAAATAATGGCCTATGCAGATTAATCATGATGGCTTCTGCGACCGTTAACAAGCGACTATTTTGTGTGTTAAATAACACGAACGCTTTGTCCCTATGAATCACGTGACATGAATATGTATATATTTCAGCTTAAAGGAAAAATAAATGTCAAGCCTGTGTTATTTACAGTAAATTGCTAGTGATTGTGTTCACGAGTCTGGGATATTTGAGTCTCGTGCAACCGCCCTTTATACATTATCTGCCGTGCGTGTCCAGTCCATGACAAGGATACAGATGAATAACTTGTATATTTATATTTTCATGTAGAGTTTTCCATGTAGTTGTGTCAGTGTGTGTTTGTTGTTTCTGTACTGACGAGAGCTTGACTACAACGTCCATTTTGTTACTTCTGATCGTAAATCTTGTCGTCTACTTCTCGTGTGTGTGTGTGTGTGTGTGTGTGTGTGTGTGTGTGTGTGGGGGGGGGGGTGATTTATTCATTCTATTAATACATTATCAGCGTAGATTCATACCAACCCCGCAAAGGCGCCCGCTTTATTTGCAAGGAGTTGAACGTTTTATTGTTGTGAAAATACAGAACATATAGAATCATCAATGCTCTTTTACTTATCACTATTCTTTTCTTTTTTCAGGAAAATGTCCAGTTTTGGCCCTCCAAAAATGTAGGGAAAAGCTTGGATTTTGATGGATTCTGTATTACCAGCAAAAGTGAACCAACAGTCAACAGCACCAAAAATCTGACAGCTTTCGATGTTCTGATTGATTTCAGTGAGGTAAAAGAAATAGAATTTGTGTCTGTGACAGCGGAATGCGGAGTAAAAGTTTTATCATTGAGGACTCGATAACTGACAACACGATAATTGAGAACACGATAATTGAGAAGAATGTAATTGAGAACACGAAATATCGTTACTTGACAACTCAGTGATAGAGAATATGATAATGGAAGACACGATAATTGAGACCCCGATAACTGAGAACTCGATATATCGTTAATCGAGAACACGATAATTGAAGGCTCGATATTTTTTTTAAAATGTATTCAGAAATCAAAGAAGAAGATGAGTGAAAACCTTTGCCAGTTGGCGGGGCTCACTATTATATATAGACAGACAGACAGGCATATGGGCAGGCAGGCAGACAGACAGACAGACAGACAGACAGACAGACAGACAGACAGACATCCTCCGAAGTCGGAGAGTGTCTGCCTGCACGGCGAGGAACCACCAGTCTGCACACCAATAAGTCAGACCTGGGACAACGGATACTCACGCAAACCTCAGGTCCTGTATGACATCACACTGATGTTGGACAACAGGATGTCTTTATCCGACATACATGACTTCACGCTGGAGATCACAGCCAGCGAACACAAGCAAGACAGACAGATAGACAGACACGTAGATGTGTGTGTAGACAGGTTGGAAGTTTTCACTTTGAGCTAAGTACCACATATTTTATTTAATCCTGCTTGTTTATGTCTTCGTTTTAAAATTCCCCATTATTTTATATTACGCCTAACTGCAGTTACTGTGTGTGTTGTTGCAGTTTAGTTGTTCTGGTTGCTGAAGACTTGACTCTGCAGCCTCTTTTTGGAAATGTTGTAAAGCTATACAGTATAGCCTATACTTCGTCTTACCCACAGCTCATCCACAGTTAAGCCCCCTTCTTGTATACATGTCACGATTGAGAATTGCTCAAACACTGGCGGCAGTGGGCCGTGGTGGACCACTATTGGCCGAAAGGCACATAGAGGCACTAAAGGGCCCACAACAAACACAGGGACGTGGGGACCTCATGGGAAGGCTCTGGGTTCTGGGGAACTGCTATTCACATCTTCCACAGACGTATATATGGTGTACAGTACAAGCACCCATGTCTTTCTATGACCTCTCAAAGAATTGTAATTATTGACCCCAGTTCCGCTGAGGTTTGTAACTCGGCAGTTCAGTGCTTTCCTTTATTGTTCTTTCAGGACTGACCAGGACTATAAATTGGCCCCTCTGTTGTGTCTCCACCATAAAGTAGTAGAGTTAGTTTCCCTTACGCTATATCTCCACCATGAAGTTGTAGAGTTGGTTCCCCCTCTGTTGTGTCTCCACCATAAAGTAGCAGAGTTAGTTTCCCTTACGCTGTATCTCCACCATGAAGTTGTAGAGTTGGTTCCCCCTCTGTTGTATCTCCACCATGAAGTTGTATAGTTGGTTCCCCCTCTGCTGTATCTCCACCATGAAGTTGTATAGTTGGTTCCCCCTCTGTTGTATCTCCACCATGAAGTTGTATAGTTGGTTCCCCCTGTTGTATCTCCAAAATGAAGTTGTATAGTTGGTTCCCCCTCTGCTGTATCTCCACCATGAAGTTGTATAGTTGGTTCCCCCTCTGTTGTATCTCCACCATGAAGTTGTATAGTTGGTTCCCCCTGTTGTATCTCCACCATGGAGTTGTAGAGTTGGTTCCCCCTCTGTTGTATCTCCACCATGAAGTTGTATAGTTGGTTCCCCCTGTTGTATCTCCACCATGAAGTTGTATAGATGGTTACCCCTCTGTTGTGTCTCCATTTTTTTTGCGCACTCGCTTTGGACTTAAGCGTAATTCATGCCCACTACTTCTCGACTTGACTGAATTTTGCGTGTGGATTAGCTTTCCCTATTAACAGTGTCCCTCGCCATCAGGCGAACCCACTCCGACTTCAGAGGTACTTGTAATTTACCTTCCCAAGTCAAGAGCGAGAAGTCAACATTTTAGTCCAACTGACCGGTATAGGGGGTTGAACCCCCTAACCACGCCATCAGCGCACCGGGTGTTTAAGAACGAGCTCTCTTTTCAAGTCGGTCATACCGAGCTCCCGTCTCCATGTTGAAACGATAGAGAAACTTGTGTGTTCAAGTGACCCCAACATATACCAGTGGTAGCGTAACCACTTGTTGGGTCTGGCATGTTGGAAAAACCAAAGAATAGTAACCAGGTGAAATGAGGCACAAACTTGCTACCTTGAAGTCGACTGGGTACAATACAAGTCTAGACAAAGCAAACTCGAACAAATGCTTGTCAAAATCAAATGTGCCGAGTCAAAGGCTTGACGAAACCCACTTTATGATGACGAACTGCACATCTGTTTCAGGATCTTGTCACTTTTTTGACAAGGGTCATTATCGTGAAAGACTGGCCACACGGCTACAGAAAGTTGCACAGAGTCTTCGGTGCCATCTTTGCAGCTCAATCCTTCGTCACTTCCTTGGAGTGTGGGCCTGTGATAGTTGTTGACAGGTGAGTTCCCTTCTCTTTGTACTTGTCGTGGTGTACAGGTTGGCCTCGTGCAGTGTGGCACGCGTCAATGGCAAAATATAAAATAGAGAGTATCTGTTGGATCTTTTCCGCTTTAGGACATGCTGGTGCGCTGGGAAATGTACCTGCGGACAGATTGGCTGTATCTGCATCGCTGGGTGGGGTATTGGTGCACAATAAGGCAGATGTGGCCGGGGTCGTTTGGGATCATATATATAGTGTGGAAGAGTAGATCATTCCCTCGAGAGAATGGGGCGCCAGGCAGCGACCAGAGCATCTTACCCACACTCAGTTCTCAGAGGAAAAGCCAGGCGGACACATAATCAGACTACCACTGGTACCTTTATTATTAGGACTCTACGCTAGTTGTTAAAGATGAAAACGGGGCACAAATGGGAATGTTCCGAGTGCTGTAATGTCGCTTCTTCACTCAACTCAACTCTTTGTGGCGTCATGTAACACGGGAGCTATCCAGAGCTGGGAGGTACAATTGTGATTGTTCTTTTTTTTTTTTTAATGCATATGCAGAAAACACAAATATTCTATTAATGCCTAAAATAGATTCAGCAGTCGCAAGAAAATGCCACCTTGCCGAGAGCTAAACGATAATTTAACAAATATTGAACGTGAGAATAATTAAGTTCTTTATATACGTGTGTGTGTGTGTGTGTGTGAGTGCGCGCGCGCGTGCGTGCGTGTGTGTGCGTGCGTGCGTGCGTGTGTGTGTGTGTGTAAGTAGCATAAATGTATGGGAATATGTAGGGTCTAAACTATTCGTGGCATGAATGTGCGGAAATATGTATGGTCTAGAATTTATTAATGGCATGAATGTATGGCGATATGTATGGTCTAGACCAGGGGTGGCCAACACGAGGCCCGCGGGCCGCATGCGGCCCGCCCGGAGTCATGTTGCGGCCCGTGGAGTGGGAAGCGACAATGTGGTCGAGGCTGTAGCACGCTTGCTTGCTTAATTTAATTAACAAAAAAAAATTAGGTAAGTGGCCCGGCAGGAAATATTATTTCTGAAATTTGGCCCGCCTGCTAAAAGGGTTGGCCACCCCTGGTCTAGACTTTATGAATGGCATGAATTATGGGGATGTGGCACACGGGTGCAACCAATAAGTGCTCCGTTCTCCTCCAAACTCAAACCTGAGTGTGGAGAAACTCAGCTCAGTGCATGAACTCCGTAGCATCGGCGAGGATCCTGAAATACTTTGGGTAGATTTTTAACTTAAAATTTTGCCCGGGCAGCGCCGTTAGGCTACTCTTTTTCGATTTCCAACTGCCAAGGGATTTTTTTTACGTGCGCAACAATACACAAGGGCGTCTGATCTCACTACCTAGAGACCAGGGGAATTTTATTACTAGAAGTCCACGAGAAATAAATCCCAGTATCACCGGGGCTTGAACCCGGGACCTCCAGCACTCGAGGCAGACACCATACCTCGAGACCACGCAGAGTCTTGAAGTACTACATAGAACCTGTACTTTTGTATGGATGTGAAGTGTGGACATTGAGCAGTCAAGCTGAAAAACATCTGATGGCTGTAGAAATGTGGGTTCTGAGGAAAATGCAAAGAATACCATGGACATACAGAAAAACCAATGAACAAGTCCTTCAAGAAACAAATGAAGATCGTAAACTGATTAGAGACATTAGACGTAGACAGTCACAATTTTTTGGGCATGTTATGAGAAGAAATGACTTGGAGAACTTGGTGACAACTGGCTAGATCGAAGGGAGGAGACCAAAGGGAAGACCGAGAAGTAAATACTTGGATGACTTGGCCACGTGGCATGGTCGAGACAGGAACACGGAGCTGATCCACGATTTTGGTGATCGAGTGAGATAGCAAAACATGACCGCCCACGCTTATCGGCATGGCACATGATGGATGGATGAATGGGGATATTATGTTTGGTCTGGTAGAGGTTCTCAACCGGTGGGGAATTCCCCCCCCCCCCGGGGGGAAATTTTAAGGTTTCGGGGGGGGGGGGGAATTAAGGTTATTTCAAGATCGCATTAATACAAGAACCAGTTACTTGACATTGTTTTTCCCTCTAAATTTTACGGTTCTGTACTTCTCGCCCTAATGAAATTCGTTTTATAACGTAAGTACACCCACAAATCACGTTTTATGTAGATGTCTAGACTTGTTCTAGTATGTGTTAATAAATTTATCTTCCATTTTTATGTATACTGTGGGAGGATTTATAGGGAAGAAATTTGAAGGGGGGGAGGGGAATGACGTTCTGAACATATGGTAAAGGGGGGCATGTTCCAAAAAAGGCTGAGAACCACTGGTCTAGAATCTATAATGCCCTAAGCTTTGGTCAGCAACTTGTCTAAGATTGAAGCTCCGACATGCGGACAGTTAGAGCATTGCTTTGCTGATCCTGCAGCTTGTCTTGTTTCAGACGTATTGGTGTTACCTTTCTAGTAAACTAGGCAGGCCGAGAGAGGGATCATACTGCATGAGCAACACATGGTCTCTACAATTCAACCCTGGCTTTGTGCTATGGAGAGGTATAACTGCATCCCTGGTCCCCGCTATTGGTTGTAGTTATTATACCAGTTTTCTAAGCACAATGTAACAAACTATCAACTGCCAAGACGGCACTGGTCCAGCGTGTGAGAAAGTGTTGCAGATGTAACACTGGTCATTTACCTGTGCAGATTTGGAGGTGTGGAGGCAGGGACCTTCTGTGCGTTATGGACACTGAGGGACCAGCTCTTGTCTGAGAGATGTGCAGACTTTTACCAGGTGTGCAAGCTCTACCACTACAAGAGACCCGGCATCTTTATGTCACAGGTGAGCATGGTTTCGTTGTACGGTATGTATTTTTCCCTCTCATTTTTTTATATGAGATTGGCATAACATTTTTTACTATTTATGAAGTTGGTATAACAAATTCACTTTATTTTATTCACTCAAGCTGGTGGAAAAAGAATTTACTTTTTATGAAATTGCCATAAAAAGGTGTACTATTTATGAAATTGGTTTAAAAACATGTAATATTTATGAAGTTGGTATGAAAAGATTTACTTTCGATGAAGTTGGTATTTTTTTTTAAAATGAGAGGGCTGTAGCACATTTTGAGTAGCATTGTCCCATGTCTAGGCTCATGCCTCGAGCTTGGATTCTACAGAAGATCTTATCTATTGGAGGTCCATGGAAAGCCTATTTTGGACACAAAGTGACAACATTAGGGCAATCCTGAGCCACTGACGCCCTGTAAGCAGACAATAGCAGTGATGAAGGGATAATAAATTTCATTACATTGTATACCTTCCATTACTCATACCTTCCATTGCTCTTGGACACAAAGTGACAGCATCAGGGTAATCCTGAGCCACTGACGCCCTGTAAGCAGACAACAGCAGTGATGAAGGGATAATAAATTTCCTTCATACCCTCCGGTCCGATAGTCAGGAGTTTCGGTTCTCATCGGTGCAGATTCGAAATTTGGAAAAATAATCTGAGCTCCCAGGTCGACCTAGCCTAAAATGAGACCCAGGAAATACCTTGGGAAATGAAGGAGACCATGGTGATAGAGACCAGATCACCCATCTGTGCCAGGTGGTCTATACAAATATGGGTTTAGCACCATCAACCCGACGTGCCTCAGCCGTGTACAGGGGCCTTGACCTTACTCACTTCCACATCGCAGCGTAGAAGAGGAAACACAATGTTTAACTGATTCAGAGCCGAAGGATAATATATCGCCAAATGGTACCTCTCATTTGGACAGAAGAACAATATATAGCCATACTAGGGTCATTGTGTTACTTGTTTTGTTTCGTGGTATTTTCCGCAATTTCAATGCCCAGTGAAAGGAAATTAACATTATAATACTTGTCCATTTGATTGTGTGCCATGTTTGGTCCAAACCTAATGTGTGTTTGTCACTGGATCAGTTAAAACATGAAGCTACATCAACACCAGGACGCCGCAGTAGCCTAATGGCTAGACGCTCTGCCGTCGGCCCAGTTGTCATGGGTTCCAATCCCCATGAAGGCGGAAATTTAAATATTGTCCTAGGCCTCATGTCAACCAGCCTAACATGGGTCCCTGGTCGTGACTTATAGAGTACACACGGCCGCCCTGATGCTGACCACAGAACCCCCTTCATCATCCAGTGCCAACTGGTCTTTACAAATATGGGTCTAGCACCTTTGTCCATGTGCTAGCGAAGTTGATAGGGAACTGTGCTGGTATTGTCATGAGCACGGTCGGACGCCGGGGCTCGTCGCTGGTCACAGAAAGGGAAAGACTGGCCACATCTTTCTCCTTGATCTAGGCCTACAACATGTGATGGCGTGATGACACTACAGACCCATAGCAAGAAACTACTACGGCACGCCACAAAGACAGTGATATGTCCAATGGGACGTAAGGCGCGTGAGGGGGTCATTGACTTGTGCCCTTCATACCTACACCCCATACTGACAGAGAAAAGACTGGATAACATAATATACAGCATTAGGGTGCATCCACTGCCCCAGGGTAGAAGAGGGAAAAACAACGAATAAAGGAAATATAAAGAATTAAGTACATCTACGGCGCTTTTCGACTATGACCTGGTCGACTTTTTGGATGAGCTCATCTGTCACACATGAATATCATCCTTGTCCACCCTCACCATGCACATCTTTATGCCCATCTTTGAATTTCTTGCACCAATCCCTCACAGAACTGTCACTCATAATGTTATCACCGTACACACGACAGAATTGACTATACACACGACAGAATTGACTATACACACGACAGAATTGACTATGAAACTCGGCAGAATTTTGACCTTCTGCTTGAAGGAAACGAATCACACAATGGATTTCACAGCTGGCGGGAAAGCCAATAACAGTGTCCATGTTTATTCGTTCGCAATTCGTAAACCACTGAACAAATGCGACTGTAGGTTGATGTGTAGTAAGCGAATAGACTACTGAATGATTCAAGCAATGAACAGTGTCGCGTTGGCAACCGGTTGATATTTACCAGCCAATTGGTGTTGATTTTGTAATAGCCCTCGTATAACCCAGGTAAAAGAGGGTATCCAGTGAATCTATGAATGAATGATACTGAGTGATAACAATCTCTCTCTCTCTCTCTCTCTCTCTCTCTCTCTTTCTCAACTTTTAGGACAATTATAACAATGCCTATATTTCTCTCTGAACTTGTAAGAAAATTATAACAATCTCTCTCTCTCTCTCTCTCTCTCTCTCTCTCTCTCTCTCTCTCTCTCTCTCTCTCTCTCTCTCTCAACTTTTAAGACAATTATAACTATATTTTTCTCTCTGAACTTGTAAGAAAATTATAACAATCTTTCTCTCTTCTCTCTCTCTCTCTCTCTCTCTCTCTCTCTCTCTCTCTCTCTAACACAAAATTCTAGAACCGTTATACCAATCTTTATCTCTCTCTCTCTCTCTCTCTCTCACACACACACACACACACACACACACACATTTCTAGAAAATTTATAACAGTCCTCGCTCTCTCGCACACACACAATTCTACAACAATTATAACAGTCTTTCTCTCTCTATCTCTCTCTATCCTCTCTCTCCCTCTCTCTCTCTCTCTCTCTCTCACACACACACACATACACATTTCTAGAAAATTTATAACAGTCCTCTCTCTCTCTCTCTCTCTCTCTCTCTCACACACACAATTCTAGAACAATTATAACAATCTTTCTCTCTCTCTCTCTCTCTCTCTCTCTCTCTCTCTCTCTCTCTTTCAACTTCCAGGACAATTATAACAATCTCTTTCACTCTCTCTCTCAATTTCTAGGAAAATTACCTATTCATACACCGCGCTTTGGTGGCCTTTTACAAGCATATGCAAGCCCACCCTGTCCAGAAGAATTACGACAACCTGTATCAGAACTCACCTTGTGACCACACGTACATCAATGCCAACTACAAACAACCCTAGCTACCACAGGAAGACAGCAGAACAATAACGACAACCTGTATCAGAACCCACCTTGTGATCACACGTACATCAATGCCAACTACAAACAACCCTAGCTACCACAGGAAAACAGCAGAACAATAACGACAACCTGTATCAGAACCCACCTTGTGATCACACGTACATCAATGCCAACTACAAACAGCCCTAGCTACCACAGGAAGACAGCAGAACAATAACGACAACCTGTATCAGAACTCACCTTGTGATCACACGTACATCAATGCCAACTACAAACAGCCCTAGCTACCACAGGAAAACAGCAGAACAATAACAACAACCTGTATCAGAACCCACCTTGTGATCACACGTACATCAATGCCAACTACAAACAACCCTAGCTACCACAGGAAGACAGCAGAACAATAACGACAACCTGTATCAGAACCCACCTTGTGACCAACGTACATCAATGCCAACTACAAACAACCCTAGCTACCACATGAAGACAGCAGAACAATAACGACAACCTGTATCAGAACCCACCTTGTGATCACACGTACATCAATGCCAACTACAAACAACCCTAGCTACCACAGGAAGACAGCAGAACAATAACGACAACCTGTATCAGAACCCACCTTGTGATCACACGTACATCAATGCCAACTACAAACAACCCTAGCTACCACAGGAAGACAGCAGAACAATAACGACAACCTGTATCAGAACCCACCTTGTGATCACACGTACATCAATGCCAACTATAAACAACCCTAGCTACCACAGGAAGACAGCAGGAAAATAACGACAACCTGTATCAGAACCCACCTTGTGATCACACGTACATCAATGCCAACTACAAACAACCCTAGCTACCACAGGAAAACAGCAGAACAATAACGACAACCTGTATCAGAACCCACCTTGTGATCACACGTACATCAATGCCAACTACAAACAACCCTAGCTACCACAGGAAGACAGCAGAACAATAACGACAACCTGTATCAGAACCCACCTTGTGACCACACGTACATCAATGCCAACTACAAACAACCCTAGCTACCACATGAAGACAGCAGAACAATAACGACAACCTGTATCAGAACCCACCTTGTGATCACACGTACATCAATGCCAACTACAAACAACCCTAGCTACCACAGGAAAACAGCAGAACAATAACGACAACCTGTATCAGAACCCACCTTGTGATCACACGTACATCAATGCCAACTACAAACAACCCTAGCTACCACAGGAAGACAGCAGAACAATAACGACAACCTGTATCAGAACCCACCTTGTGATCACACGTACATTAATGCCAACTACAAACAACCCTAGCTACCACAGGACAACAGCAGAACAATAACGACAACCTGTATCAGAACTCACCTTGTGATCACTCGTACATCAATGCCAACTACAAACAACCCTAGCTACCACAGGAAGACAGCAGAGGAATCAGCAGCTGGTGGTAATGAAGCGGCCGTAAACACCAGCTACAGACACACATGTTACCACAGTCAGCGTAGACAGAGAGAAGTTCTGATAGGAGCATGGGAATTTATAGCGCATATTTTCGAAGTCTGTTCATTTCTACAAGTAAATAGATGTTTAATATGTTGTAAATCTACACGAAGTATTTGTATTGTTTGATTATGCTTCTGCCCACGCTACTGAATCACTGAACAAACATTTGTAAATAACTTCTCATTTTCATCAACTACCATAAGTCCATGCTTCCCCATAACCTCTTCATAAACTGTGTTATCCAGGCCACCCATCACCATTTTGAATTTGTGCATTCCTCGATTGTTGTTTCTTTCTCTTGTGATTTTTCCTATACGAGGTATTGGTTGCATTCCATTAAAGTGTTGATACTGTAGGATTATTCCTACATGAGTTATTGGTTACAAACCTATTCATACTGTAGGATTATTCCTACATGTTTATTGATTACATTCAGACTGTTGATCATCAAGGGTTATACCTCATTAGAATATTGATCATCAAGGGTTATTCCTACATGAGTTATAGGTTACTGCCATGGAGTTTATTATGCTTCTGTGCCATGGAGTTTAAAATGCTTACTGCTCTGTTAAGTAGCTATGAGGCGTCTGCATTGGTAGGGAGCGTCTGCTAGTTAACTAACGCTAGCATGCTTGTTATAGTTCGTTGTTGGTGGATTAGAATAATAATATCGTCCATAGATGAATGTGCTTGCTTTAAGGGTCTCTGCTGTAAGCTCGTCGAAGTTACCCAAGACTGGATTGTATGTCGGATGCTGTGCATATCTTTCCCAGCACTTAACTGATAACTGGACCTTTTCCACGCCCAAGCAAAGTGGACGTTTGTTGCTGCCGTCGTCACGTAACTGGGTCAGTACCTTTCTGGTTAGCGACTCTGTGCTCTTTTCGCTGGACTCATTTTCGATCATTGTCATAAGTTAAGTTTAAGTTCTTACACAGGACTATTCATAACAACTCGTAAACTGAAGTGAACTCAACATGTCTGGAATAACACACAACTCCATTTTTCATTCTATATTCTATATTGACTCCAAGCATTGAACAAATTACAATATATGTTTTCACAACTACATGCTCAGGGTCAACACAATAACTACACATCTATGAATAAAAGTAGGGGCTCATTGTTTGGCCATTCTACTATACTCAGACCTCATTAGACATTGACCGTGGTTCAAGCTCAACTAACTGCCCGCAGTCCCGCCTCGCAAATTTCATGCAGGTGAGATTCTTGAACTTCACATCTTCACGCTGGGTTGCGCTGTAGCCTGATTGCACCTGATGGCCCATGACCTAACCTTGGTCTATGGCAGTTACATTCAGTTAGACTGTTGATTGTCAAGGGTTATTCCTACATGAGTTATAGGTTACATTCAATTAGACTTGATCATCAAGGGTTATTCCTATATGAGTTATAGGTTACATTCAATTAAACTTGATCATCAAGGGTTATTCCTATATGAGTTATAGGTTACATTCAATTAGACTTGATGATCAAGGGTTATTCCAACATGCGTTATTGGTTACATTCAGTTAGACTGTTGATCATCAAGGGTTATTCCTACATGAGTTATTGGTTACATTCCATTAGACTGTTGGTCATCAAGGGTTATTCCTACATGAGTTATTGGTTACATTCAGTTAGACTGTTGATCATCAAGGGTTATTCCTACATGAGTTATTGGTTACATTCAGTTAGACTGTTGATCATCAAGGGTTATTCCTACATGAGTTATTGTTACATTCAGTTAGACTGTTGATCATCAAGGGTTATTCCTACATGAGTTATTGGTTACATTCCATTAGACTGTTGATCATCAAGGGTTATTCCTACATGAGTTATTGATTACATTGAATTAGACTGTTGATCATCAAGGCTTATTTCTACATGAGTTATTGGTTACATTCAGTTAGACTGTTGATCATCAAGGGTTATTTCTACATGAGTTATTGGTTACATTCATTTAGACTGTAGATCATCAAGGGTTATTCCTGCATGAGTTATTGGTTACATTCAGTTAGACTGTTGATCATCAAGGGTTATTCCTACATGAGTTATTGGTTACTTTCAGTTAGACTGTTGATCATCAAGGGTTATTCCTACATGAGTTATTGGTTACATTCAATTAGACTTGATCATCAAGGGTTATTCCTAAATGAGGTATTGGTTACATTCAATTAGACTGTTGATCATCAAGGGTTATTCCTACATGAGTTATTGGTTATGTAACAGTACAGGTACAGAGGATCAATAACCAAGTTCTTGTGTAGTTAGGTTAAAAGGTTTATTGGTTCATGATGGTCGATAATAATACAGAGACCACTCAATATGATGTTGTCTTGTCTCCGCTTTAGCTGTAACTAACTTCAAAACAAACTACGTCACGACTTGAGCATCCTTCTTACTGTTCTATCAGGATGCTCAAGCGTGCTCTAAGCCTGCACATCTAAGCCAATAACAGATATGGTATTCATTCTGCTACACCTCTCTTTCTTTAAAAAGACTTTTCTTCTTCAAAAGTCTTAACTCCTAACCCCTTTATCCTACACCTTCTCTCCTTCCCCCAATAATTTCTCTAAACCGCCCCAAACCAACTCTATCTTAAGTAAATATTTTCACTTCCAGTAATTCTCCACTTGTTTCTTATCATTTGTCTCACATAGCAAATCACCATGAAGTTATATTTCTTCTTCGTTTCTGGCTCTTCAAAAAAAACATAACATATATTATTTACATATCCTATCACAAAAACCCCTTCTTGTATAGGTATCTATTATACCTCAATAATATTTAAATCTCAACTTTATACAATACATCATAACACATATGGTTACTTTTTTGAAATACTTCTTCTTCTCTTCATAAGCAATCCGCTTACTCCTTCTTATCACGAACTAAAAAAATTCAAAACGCTGTACTCTTCTGATACTACCTCAACTCCCTATTGTCATCACTAACCGTATTACCTCTACATTACTACTTTCCCACTTTCAACTAACCTGAAATCACTTGCACACGATAGGAAGACAAAAAATCGGTGGCCACCGGAATTTAAAAGAAGCAGAACTCTTTCTCACAAAAACCACATTCATACTTACCCCCCTATGTTACCTGAGACTTTATGTAATAAAGTCTAAAATAATTATATATCTCCCACAGTTCACTTATACCACTTATTATGGCAACAGTTTACGCTGCTATCTACAGCATCAAGCACCAACCATCAAAAATTTTATTCACTCCCAAATGTCTATATATTACAGACAGTACACAAATCAAAAAGGTCCATTATCCCTCAAGACCTCTTTCCCCATTATACACATCACCTCACATAACTAATCTTCTCCTATACCTCACTCAGAATTCCCTCTTAATCTTGCCGAAAACTTCAGCAACCCACTAATGTCCATTTATTATGGGCATTTCTTCTAAACCTCAATTTATGCCGTTATCAACAGCAACAATATACCGCCACTGAACTCATGTCTGTGACTGCTTGCAATCAACGTTATTCTTTCTCAGTCCATATATTACGGACCCCTAAAACCCCATGGCATTTTATCTCTGTTCGCTGTGAGCATTCCATACTGACAATGTCCACTCCCCTTTACTATTGTATCCACGGTATATATAAAAAAAACATGGGATTCAATTCATGTTTTTACTATTTGTCTTCACACTGTCTGGCGTAGCACGTTACCCACTTCTTCTTCTATAAAATCCATGTTAACTTGCGACCCCGTGGAGACCATGTTATACACTTTCCCCACATTTACCCCACTGCTATATACGTTAGTCACGTTAATCTTTTCTTCCCCAATATGGCATCCAATCCATATATATTCAATCAATGCTGACTTAATGCAGCTCCTATTTTTTAACTCCCCCATAACCATTTTACTTGTGTAGTAACCCCATCACTTAAGTATGGCATATGTTTCCAACACTTCATAGCCATTATATTATCAACCTCTCTACGCTAATTATCACAGCACTCCTGCTAACAGAATATACTCATGAACTTATTATTCACAAAGAGAATGTGTCTCTCTTCTAGACCTCAGCAGTCTACTAACCATTTTCTGAACGAAGGATCCTAAATAAAGCCCCATGTATTGCCTTTATTCTAGACAAAACCATAACTGTTTGTAAATTAAACTTAACTTAATTAATTTCTAACATATTTATAAACAAGGTAATTCTTATTCAACACACAAGACAATTCACTCAAATTATAAGTCAAGCGAAATAAAATCATAACAGGACATCATACCCCCCCCCCCCCCACAAGTTATTAAATATTATTTCTCTTTCCCCATATCAAATAAAGGCATCAACTCATTCAAAGAAAAACATATTTCAGAATAATATAACATACATCCTATCCATTGTTAGTCTCTTTTATGGACTAACAATAACTTATTTATCTATTTAAGAAAACTCAAGAAGTCAAATCATAAAATCAATTGGCAATAAAATTACAGTAAAAATATACCACACTCGAATTTACATCCATATTAGCTATCTTAACAACTAGTTATATAATGCCATGTCTACTTCTCAAGACAACTCATTATAAGTATCAATAAAACCATTTTCTATAACAACTGTGTCATATACAGCTAATGTATTTCATCAACCATCACTTTCCTTTTTAAATCACCAAACTTTTATCTTGCTATCTGCAGCATTTTCTATTAATTTATCTCCCCTGTTTCCATTTCCTCAATAACTCCAAGTTTCTTTGAATAAGTGCTATCTCCACGTCAATATCTTCTTCCTCATGCAAGGTATTACTTTCTTCCATACTACTATTGGAATCTGAATTTTCATCCATTTCTTCTTCATCTGTATGTCTATTACTAGCAGCTGCCAATCTTTTCTTTTCTATATCCAATCTAATTTTTTTTTCATCGTTTCTTAACGACCTTTCTAATAGGGGTATATATTCGTCGCTTGATGAATTTTCCCTAATTCTTCTCTGTCTTTTCACTTCTTTTTCTCTCTGTCTCTCTATTCTCCTTTTCGCTGCTTGTCTAGTATTTTTAAATGGAGCATCTACCTCTTCTTCCATAGATTCTACACTATCATAATAACCCTCATACGTATTTTTTTTCTTCTTTTATCAACGTTTTCGGTATTGTCTGTTCCTGAGTATCATTATAAACTGGAGTTGTTATTAATTGACTTTGTACTGGATCTTTTCTAAAATCTGGGGGTGTTGTAGCTCTTCTGACGACTTGTTCATCTAAGTATAAGGCGTCTGAATTATTATTATAATTATTGTTTCCCTTATCATCATTATCTCTTCTTAAGTGCTCTACGTGTGCCCTTGCTATATGTCCCGTGATCTGGTTCTTTATACTGTATGATACATTTCCAACTTTTCTAAAATGTAATAACCTGGAATCCAACGAGCATCAAATTTAGAGTTCCTTCTATGCTTCTTATAATAAACTCTATCACCTACTTTGAATTCCTGTAATTTTGTATTCACGTTTCTGTACCTTTTCTGTCTTTCTCTGGCTTTAATTATATTGTTCTTTAACCTTACATGCGCTTTATGCATTTCTTGTATAATGACTTCTTGAAAATCTTCCCCCATATATTTACGTCTTGGTTTTAACAGATTGTCGATAGGTAGTATTGGCTCTCTCCCGTGTAATAAATAAAATGGTGAAAACCCTGTGCTCTCATTTTGATTTGTGTGTATAGCGCTAAGCGCAGGTCCCAGGAATAGATCCCAATCTTTTTCATGTTCATCGACAATCTTTGCTATAATGTCATACAATGTTCTATGTTGTCTTTCGTTCTTAGCATTTGAAGAAGGTCTATAGTATGAGGTCTTTATATGGTTTATATTCAAATCTTTTAATAACTTTTCAAATTTCTTATTCACAAATTCTTTACCATTATCCGTGAGTATAATCTGTGGGCAACTAAATCTTGGTATGAATTCCTGTAAAAAAAATATTAATGATAGTATCTGCGCTCTTATCTGGGATTGCGTAAACTTCCGGCCACAGACTATAGATATCCACCATATGAATTAGATATACATTCCCCAATAGTGTTCTAGGGTGAGGACCTGATATATCTAAGCTGACTTTTTGCATAGGAAACTGAGGAATATCGGTATCCTGTAAGGGACATTTGATTGTTTTCATATTTCTTAATCTACATTTTTAACAGGTATCGACGTATTTACAAGCAGTTTTGAATAAATTCGGCCAATAATATTTATTCGTAAGTGCTTTTACTAACCTATCACGACCGAGATGGCCATTCTCATCATGATACGCCTTTAAAACTTCACCTTCCAAATGTTTTGGAATATATTTCCTTAACTGTTCGTTTCTTTCATTCATGTAATATAACTGGTCATCATCTTGCAAAACTAAATAATTCTTCTTATATTTGTTTTCACCCGTTTCCTTTAATTTCTGTTTTATTTCTAAAACTTTTGGATCTAATTCTTGTTCTTCTTTCATATTAAATTGTACTAAATGTGGGTCTTCTGCTCTAGGTTCAGACTTTTGATCCGACGGTAAACTCTCAAAATCTTCTCTATTTATTATGGCGGAATCTAATATATTTACTTGCCAGTTTCGGTCGTCTATTTCCGGTTCACCTTCGTCTTCCGTGTTTCCTGATGACTGTGGATACGGAATTCTGGACAATAAATCTGCACATGTGTTGTTCCTACCTGGTATGTATTCTATTCTAGTATTGTATCCCTGTAGATTCAACGCCCATGTCTG
The DNA here is from genome assembly GCA_963921405.1 of Cepaea hortensis. Taxonomy (NCBI): domain Eukaryota; kingdom Metazoa; phylum Mollusca; class Gastropoda; order Stylommatophora; family Helicidae; genus Cepaea; species Cepaea hortensis. Next base: position 10,109,949 of record OY992882.1, read on the forward strand.
TATTTTTCTGTTCTGCAATGGAGCTTCTAATAAAGATTTTAAAGGCATGTGGTCAGTTCTAATGATGAAATTTGCGTTATGTAGATAGTAGTTAAGTTTCTGAAGAGCATAATGAATAGCATAAGCTTCTTTCTCAATAGTCGACCATGTGCGCTGAGACCTGCTAAGTTTATGTGATAAAAAATAGATTGGCCTTTCATTTTTAACCCCTGGTATTCCAGATTCTTTTCCTTCATATGGTTGAACCAAACACGCTCCTATAGCATTATCTGAAGCATCTGTATATAATATTAGCTGTTTATTCAAATCTGGATATGTCAATAGTGGCACTACTGTTAAGCTATTTTTTAAAAACTCGAACGCTTTTTGACATTCATCATCCCACTTAAATCTAGCGTATTTGCCAGTTAAGTTAGTAATAGGCTCTGCTATTTTTGAGAACCCTGGAATGAAACGACGAGAATACCCACAGGTTCCGATAAACGCACGAACTTCTTTTACGTTAGTTGGAGGAGGTAGTTCTCTAATAACCTTTACTTTTTCCTGATCTGGTTTAATTCCGTCTCTATTAATAATATACCCCAAATACTTTGTTTCTGTTTTTAAAAATTCACATTTACTGAGCTTCAGTTTAACATCATGTATTCTTAATCTGTCGAATACTAATTTTACATGTTTTAGGTGATCTTGTACATCTCCTGCTGTATAAATCAAAATGTCATCTATGTATGCCAATGCAAACTTTTGCATGCCCTCCAATACTTGATTTATTAATAGCATATAATGAGAAGGCGCCGTACGTACTCCAAAAGGCATTCATAAAAATTCGTAAGAACCTACGTGTGTACAAAAAGCACTCTTCTTTTGGGCATCTGGGGACATAGGTATACACCAAAATCCTGATCTTGCATCTAATGTAGTGAAGAAGGTAGACCCATTAAGTAAGCCTAAAATATCGTCAATCACCGGTAATGGGTACGCTACATTCTTAGTGATTTTATTCAACGCCCGGTAGTCACAACAGAATCGATGTGAACCATCGGCTTTGGTCACAATTACTATCGGAGATGACCACTCTGATTTGGACCTTGTTATAATTCCCGCTTTTAGCATATCTTCTATTGCTTTTTCAACAATTTCTCTATTCCTTAGAGGAGTTCTGTATGGTTTTAAACTGATTGGTGGATGATCTCCAGTATCTATTTCCATCGTAACTGTTTTTGTCCTTCCCAATTCTAAGTCATTAATTGCAAACACATCCTGATTCTCTTTTATAAGTTGTTCTAATATTTTTCCTATTTTCTGGTGGAGTTTTTAACTGTGCTAACAATTCTTGTTCTCTTGTTATTTTGTCTAGTGAATGTATTTGGGATGTATGTCTTCTGAATGGATTGATCAATTCATCATTCTGCACGTTCCCTTTTCTTTCACGTCTGTGTCTGTTATTAATTCTTTCACTAGGAGTTTCTGAATAATTTATTCTCGGCATTTCTACTCTATCTGTTGCTAATATGTCATTAATATCATGTTCTACTTTGCCTATTACACACCCTCTGTATAATTTAATTTTTCTACCTGTGTTATTAATAATCATTACTGGAAAAGTTAAGTGTTTATCTAATGATATTATTCCATCCGGAACTTCTAGACCAGGCTCATCAATTACCTCCCTTTGCAATTCAGTGATTCTAACTGTGTGTCCTACTAAATAATACGGATTTCTTTTTACCTTTGCCTGAATCAAATTAACCGACTGTGGTTTTAACATCGTAGACATTTTAACTCTAACCAGTGCTGATATATGCATGTCTTCCTCTAAATCTACGTACACGTCCTTGAATTTTAATTTATGTAGATCAAACAAAAGTCTTACACCATTTTTTATTAAAAAATCTCTACCTATTAGCATATTTCTATTTAAATCTTTCACTACATGAAAAAGATGTCTTACGTTGATTCCCCCTAATTTAAGATTTATTATTGTTTGGCCAACTACTTGTAAGTTTTGTCCTGTAACAGAGTGAAGATTATTATGACTCCTAAATATTTTGCAATTTCTCATTATTTTGTATAAAAAACTTTCTTTGATTACACTAACCTGAGCTCCCGAATCAATTAATGTACGAACTCTATACTTTCCTATTTCTATTATACATGAGCTGGGATCTGTTTTATTCTCTGTAAACTGTTTGACTTCGTCTAGTTGAAAGCATTCCCTACTCGTCCTACTATACCTGTTATTAAAATATTCTTTAAATCTTGGGACCTTGTCATTTTCCCTCCTACTACAGGTCCTATTTAATAGGTAGGGCGCCGGTTTTCCTGCGTTCTTGGACTTGTAAAACTTCTGTGTCTATCTTCAACATTCCTATTTAATCTGCTATTGCCATTTCTATTTTGTGTATTCGACTGGACACGCCTGTTACCACAGAAGCGAAAAATGTGTCCCCTTTGGCCACAACCCCAACAGACTATATTTGTGTTATTTGTGTTACCAACCGTCTCACTTGTAGGATTTCTCATTTGTCTTCCATTTCATTCCATCATAAGCATTTCTGTTACTTCCTTGTAATGTCTGTATACCTCCTCTCCTATTCCATCCGAACCTTGTTTGTCCTATCTCCATGGGCTCTTCAATCCTGTCTTCTCGACTGGTTCCTATTTCTCGTCCTACTCTCAATCTAAATCTACGTCTCAAGTTCTCCTCTTGTACTGCTATATCTACAGCTTGTGATAACCTCTCAGGGTTTTCCCTCATCAACTTAAATTTCAGTCCATCTGACTTTATACCATCTACAAAAATCCCGACCAACATCCGCTCCACCTCTTCTCCTCGTACGTTCTGTCCTAAGAATGCTTCTTCGGCCAGGTTAATCAACCTATCACTAAACAATTGTACAGTTTCTCCAATGTTTTGTTTGGATTGTCTTAACACTGAAAACGCATGTTGGGGGTCCGTGATTTCAGCGTACTTATGTGCTAAATCGTCCTTGAAGTGTTAACATGTCTCATCTACCCTAGCTTCTAATTTCCTTCTGATATGATCAGAAACCGGTTCTGTCGCTGCCTGATAAGCAAGTTTCATTTTTTCTTCATCTTATGCTGACACCAAGTATGCATGTTTCTCTATTGAAGTTATCCACTTCTTAAAATCTTTCGCCTGTCCGCTAAATTTAACAATTTCAGCTGCCATTCCTTGTTGTTTCATGACTGTGTTGAGTTTACCTATTACCGTTCCTACCCCAGTCAAAACTTGTGCCAGTGAACTTTGTTCTTCTGCCATGCTGAAATATTTCACTATACACTTATACAAGCAAACTCACATTTATAACAATTTATCTAAATAATCTTATTTAAATCACATTAAAAAACCACTCTTCTAAATAATGAATGTTTTAAATTATTCCATTAATTGTATCCAACAGTTACACGTCTTCTAACAGTTACACTTTACTTAATTACCGTCAACCATGTCCTCCCTTGATTCAAGAGAAAGGTGAATTCACGTACGTCAGCTGAAAATTGTCCTTGCCACGGGTCACGTATAACACAAACGTCTTGAGTCTGTATTATCTGAAGCCATCTAAACAATTACGTAATTTCGGTGACATCCTTCTTCCAACGTCTCAAGTTTCGCTACTTTCAGCCCCTGGATGGGCCCCTACCAGCTTTGAAATCTTCTTTTCACCCTAAACAGGGCCCTTCAAGGCATCGACTTGAAAACGGCTCTCGTAAACAACAGAGCCCAGAAATGATTCGACAGCGGGTCTCATATGCAACAGAGCCCAGAGATGGTCTGACAGCGTCTAAAAGACATGGCCCAATCGATAGATGAATTAACTATTTAACTACTGTCCTGGTTGTCTCTTGATAATAATCCTTTTCTCTAAAACAATTCAGTTGCAACAGGACTCAAAAAACTTGTTAACGTTATTCAGCTATCAGTTTTTCCACCGATCTTAGATAAGATTTGATAAAACGAGCTGTCTAAATTCATCACCATTCTAAAAATTTTACTGATTCGAGATGATTTAGTCTTAAACTTTTGATTGATCTCTGCCAATTTGATTTGAGGCAACGGTTAAACTTGATTGACCTTCAGAAAAATTTTTACTCACTTGAGACAACGGCTAAACTTGATTGTAGTTCAACGCTGGCTTCTGAGTTCGCCCCAGGCGATCAAGGTTAAATATAAGGAAGATAACGGCTCCTTTGAAACATCTCCAGAGATATTGACGTTCAAAAAGAAACAATAGCAGGCATTTTCTCAAGGGCGTAGCATGACAATGGCAGTTCTGTCCCAGCAAATTGTATTTTGTGTGGCGGTTGTTTTCAACTTTTTAACAAACGTCAGCCAACTCCATGGTAAAAAACTTGCCGATTCCGTTTTGTTGAGAGTTCTTAATGACACGACTTCAAGTTTCCATACATCATCTATCGTCTTTTCATGATTACTTGTGTCCGCGACAAACCATGAGCCGTATCCTGGTCAGTGGCTCCAGAAATCCATCTGTAACAGTACAGGTACAGAGGATCAATAACCAAGTTCTTGTGTAGTTAGGTTAAAAGGTTTATTGGTTCATGATGGTCGATAATAATACAGAGACCACTCAATATGATGTTGTCTTGTCTCCGCTTTAGCTGTAACTAACTTCAAAACAAACTACGTCACGACTTGAGCATCCTTCTTACTGTTCTATCAGGATGCTCAAGCGTGCTCTAAGCCTGCACATCTAAGCCAATAACAGATATGGTATTCATTCTGCTACAGTTACATTGAATTAGACTGTTGATCATCAAGGGTTATTCCTACATGAGTTATTGATTACATTGAATTAGACTGTTGATCATCAAGGGTTATTCCTACATGAGTTATTGGTTACATTCCATTAGACTGTTGATCATCAAGGGTTATTCCTACATGAGTTATTGGTTACATTCAATTAGACTGTTGATCATAAAGGGTTATTCCTACATGAGTTATTGGTTACATTCAATTAGACTGTTGATCATCAAGGGCTATTCCCGACAAAACCACAGAACTGATCCACGACTCTGGTGATCATGTGAGATGGCAAAACATGACCACCCACACTTATCAGCATGGCACATGAAGATGATCTCTAAGAAGAAAGAAATTCCACAATGTAACATCAAAGTAAATGGGAAACTTCTTAAACAGATGAATAAGTAAAATAATCTTGAAATAGTCATAACGTCTGATGGAAGATGTGTAAAGATTATAACAAATGTAGCCTTTTGCAAAATGAAAGACATACTGACCAACAAAAAGATGTCAGCTATAGTGTGAACAAGAGTTATGAAGTGCTACATAGATCCTAAACTGTTGATTGTATGTGACACTTGGACAGCGAGCTGAGAAAAATCGAATGGCAGTGGCAATGTGGTTTCTGAGGAAAATGCACAGAATACCATGGACGGACAGGAAATCAAATGAGGTATTCATTCAAGAGATATATATATATATATATATATATATATATATATATATATATATATATATATATATGTAGGAAACGGAAACCACCAATCCTGTGACAGCCACCGAGGCATCTCCTTACTTTCAATTGCAGGGACGATACTCGCCAGAATTCTTCTCAATCGCCTCACAGCCTATCTCGATCAAGGTCTTCTTCCTGAGAGTCAATGTGGCTTCAGAAAAGAACGAGGAACTGTTGACATGATTTTCGCTGCAAGGCAGCTGCAAGAGAAATGTCAGGAACAGAACTGCGAAATGTTCTCCACTTTCATTGACCTTACCAAAGCTTTTGATACAGTCAGCAGAGAAGGACTATGGAAGATTATGGCAAAATATGGCTGTCCACGAAAGTTTGTCCAAATAGTGCGGCTATTTCATGATGGCATGCAGGCAAGAGTACAGGAAAATGGTGAACTGTCTGAACCCTTTCCTGTCACCAATGGAGTGAAGCAATGATGTGTCCTGGCACCAACACTGTTCAGCCTCATGTTTTCAGACATGTTGATGAATGCCTTCGAGAACAACAACATTGGAATAGACATTTACTATCGCATGGATGGAAAGTTATTCAATCTCAGAAGGTTGAAAGCTAAAACCAAAATTGACAGCGACACCGTCAGGGAGCTCCTGTTTGCTGATGATTGCGCTCTATATGTCAACTTAGAGGAGGACATGCAACATAATGTTTCAGCTTTCTCACATGCCTGTGCCAACTTTGGGCTCAATATCAATTTGGAGAAGACTGTAGTTATGTACCAGCCAGCTCCAGGGAATAATCACACTGTGTCGAATATCAAAGTGAATGGTCATAGTCTAAGTGTTGTGGACAAATTCACCTATCTTGGCAGCACCGTGTCACAAGCTGCCACAATCGATGACGAAGTGAATGCAAGAATCTCAAAGGCCAGTGCGGCCTTTGGCAGACTGTACAAGAATGTATGGGACAGAAATGGAATAAGCCTGCAAACAAAGCTGAAAGTCTACAAAGCAGTTGTATTGTCCACACTGCTATATGCTTGTGAAACCTGGACTGTTTATCAGCGACACGCTAGGAAATTAAACCACTTCTACACAGTCTGCCTTAGGAAGTTATTGAAGATTAAATGGCAAGACAAGATCCCAGACACTGAAGTCCTAGAAAGAGCGTCCATGCCCAGTATCCACACTCTACTAATGAAGAATCAGATTCGCTGTGCTGGCCACTTGACTCGCATGCCAGATCACAGGCTCTCTAAACGAAATTTTTACGGCAAGTTGCGTTGTGATAAACGCTCCCAAGGCAGCCAGAGGAAACGCTTTAAAGACACTCTGAAAATCTCACTGAATGCTTTTGGAATTTATCATGACACCTGGGAGACTGCAGCCAGAGATCGAAATTCGTGGCGTGCATCATTACGCAAGGGTGCAGTCACTTGTGAGGCAACCAGGACTGCAAGAGCTGTGAAGAAAAGGCAGGACAGAAAAACCACTGCACAAAATCCTCCTCCAGAAACGTCAAGCATTATTTGTCCACATTGTCAAAGAACATTTCGAGCCAAAATAGGCCTCATCAGCCATCTTAGAACTCACGACTCCATACTTTCAACCCCACTGGATGAAATGAATGGTCATCATCATTCTTGATGGACAAACAACATTATATGTAGACAGGCCAGATTGATTTGGTCCATTATAAGCAGAAATAAACATAACAATTTGTGACAACTGGCAGACTTAATGGGAAATAGTGAGTGTAGGCAAGGTGATAAATAGTTAAATGGCTGGGCCACAGGGCGCAGTCAACACAAGACCATAGAGTTGATCCCAGACTGATGATCAACACAAGAGCATAGAGTTGATCCAAGACTGATGATCAACACAAGAGCATAGAGTTGATCCAAGACTGATGATCAACACAAGATCATAGAGTTGATCCCAGACTGATGATCAACACAAAAGTATAGAGTTGATCCAAGACTGATGATCAACACAAAAGTATAGAGTTGATCCCAGACTGATGATCAACACAAGAGCATAGAGTTGATCCAAGACTGATGATCAACACAAGAGCATAGAGTTGATCCCAGATTGATGATCAACACAAGAGAATAGAGTTGATCCAAGACTGATGATCAACACAAGAGCATAGAGTTGATCCCAGATTGATGATCAACACAAGAGCGTAGAGTTGATCCAAGACTGATGATCAACACAAGAGCATAGAGTTGATCCAAGACTGATAATCAACACAAGAGCATAGAGTTGATCCAAGACTGATGATCAACACAAGAGCATAGAGTTGATCCAAGACTGATGATCAACACAAGAGCATAGAGTTGATCCAAGACTGATGATCAACACAAGAGCATAGAGTTGATCCCAGACTGATGATCAACACAAGAGCATAGAGTTGATCCAAGACTGATGATCAACACAAGAGCATAGAGTTGATCCAAGACTGATGATCAACACAAGAGCATAGAGTTGATCCCAGACTGATGATCAACACAAAGAGCATAGAGTTGATCCCAGATTGATGATCATGTGAGATGGTGTACCATGACTGCTCATGTCTATCAGCATGGTATATTTTTTCTTATTGTTTTTGCGTTCGCTTGTTTTGAATTCAAGTGTAGTCCATACACAAACTACTAACTACTTCTAGTGCACTGGACTGATTTTTGCGTGTGGATTAGCTTTCCCAATTACTGGTGCCCCTCGCCATCAGGCCAACCCATTCTAACTTCAGAGGTATTTGCAATTTACGTGCCCAAGTCAAGGACGAGAAGTCAACATTTTAGTCCAGCTGGCCGGTGTTGCTACCACGGCATCAGCACACTGGAAGTTTAAGAACGAGTGCTCTCAACCATACTGATCTCTGGCATGGCACATGATGATGATGGTCTAGATAAATTAACCAGTGATTGTCTTCCACGCGAATCTTTCTTTCTCACAACAATCTGCCCAGAACAATGTCTCAAGCCTGACATACTACAGCAGAAATGATAGACACACCACTCAGTGACTGCCATCGTACTGCCTATAATACCTTGAGGTGCAGGACACAGGGTCTTCAGCCTAAGGAATTATGGTCGCCTAGCTAGGCACAATCGCCGCAGACTATGCAGGGTAGGGTTTTCTTTTTGCTCCCGACAGAAAAAAATCCATACTTCACCAAGGATTCGAACCTAGGGTTCTAGCCACTCAGCCAGCCACCCCTCGCTTTGACAAACATTAATAAATTAGATCTGTCACAGTGTAATGTTTATCTGGTAGTTAGCTTCAGCATATGAATTCATAATCAGTATTGAAGCATGAATTCATAAACAGTATTGAAGTATGGGGGGTTGTGGAGAGACATCATCACCAAGACCAGTCAGCAAGACACTTGAAACAGAAGGAAAGTGTTGCAAACATTAAATGAAAACACCCGACTGTAGACACAACCTGTTTATTGTGTTACATACAAACATGTAATTCAACTGTCCTGGCAATAGACATAATGCTGTACAGAACATGGCACTGTGAACTCCAATGTGGATTGATAGTGATGAAATAAAATAAAAGAGATTAATACATGAGTACATTCTTTTCATTGTGATCAGGAAGTCAAGAATGAGTTATCATTTGTGTAAATAATTGGTACAACCAAGATACAATGACAGACTTTTAAACATTGTGATCTGAAAGTAAAGAATTCGTTTATCATTTGTGTAAATAATTAGTTTATCCTTTGTATAAATATTTGGGACAACTAAGATACACTGATAGACTATTACCTTTGAACATTGTGATCTGGAGGTAAAGAATTAGTTTATCATTTGTATACATATTTGGGACAAGCTGTCTGTGATACTAGACTATTACTTTCAGACATTGTGATCTCCAAGTAAATAACCAGATGATCCTCTGTACCCATATATTTGGGGCAAACAGTGTACAATCGATAGGCAACAGATGTAAAACATTGCAATCTCTAAAGAATGCATCCAGTAATACAAACAACATAAGTGCTGCTTGAACACACATAAAGTGTATGCTATATGTAAATCAATTGCGAAACAACAATACAACAAAGGCATCAATATACATTAACAAGAGGCAGCAAGAGATCTCCATTACAAGTCTTCTGGTATCTCTTGCCACCTATGTCTGGTTCTGTATGTAATGACAATTCTGACTTTGAATGAATAAAATCGGTAAATATATTAACATTGCATTTTAATGCCTTAGGCCGACATGCTGTTTTCATATGCGCAGAAACAGTCTTAGAACTTTCATAAAAAGTTATCTAGTTTTGTCACACAATGCCACCAATGCTAGAGCTGGACAATGGCCGCAAGATACAAAAGCAGAATTGTAGTGACAGATGTAATTCTGTGTCAAATAGAAAAAAGCACAAGATCAGAAAGTGGGCACTTGTCACCAATGGAATGTATCAAGAGACAGATTATTTGGTTCTGTACCTAGACTCCTGTAAACAATCATACATTTTCATTTTCATACAGCAGAAACAGAGCAAGAGACCGGATGTCAAATTGTTCAGTTCTGTACCAAGACAGTCTCAAACAGCATGCTTTAACATTTCCATATAACAGAGACACAGCTCGAGGCAGAGACACCGCAGGAGGCGGAGACACAACAGGAGGTGGAGGAACAGCAGGAGGCAGAGACACAACAGGAGGCGGAGGAACAGCAGGAGGTGGAGGAACAGCAGGAGGTGGAGACAGTAGGAGGCTGAGATACAACAGGTGGAGGAGATAAAGTAGGAAGTGGAGGCACAATAGGAGGCTGAGACAGCAGGAGGCGGAGACAGCAGGAGGCTGAGACACAGTAGGAGGCTGAGATACAACAGGTGGTGGAGGAACAGCAGGAGGTGGAGGAACAGCAGGAGGTGGAGGAACAGCAGGAGGTGGAGGAACAGCAGGAGGTGGAGGAACAGCAGGAGGCTGAGACACAGTAGGAGGCTGAGATACAACAGGTGGTGGAGGAACAGCAGGAGGTGGAGGAACAGCAGGAGGCAGAGACACAACAGGAGGCGGAGGAACAGCAGGAGGCGGAGACACAGCAGGCGGCGGAGAGAGTAGGAGGCTGAGATACAACAGGTGGAGGAGATAAAGTAGGAAGTGGAGGCACAATAGGAGGCTGAGACAGCAGGAGGCGGAGACAGCAGGAGGCTGAGACACAGTAGGAGGCTGAGATACAACAGGTGGTGGAGGAACAGTAGGTGGTGGAGGAACAGCAGGTGGTGGAGACAGTAGGAGGCTGAGATACAGCAGGTGGTGGAGGAACAGTAGGTGGTGGAGGAACAGCAGGTGGTGGAGACAGTAGGAGGCTGAGATACAGCAGGTGGTGGAGGAACAGCAGGTGGTGGAGACAGTAGGAGGCTGAGATATAGCAGGTGGTGGAGGAACAGCAGGTGGTGGAGACAGTAGGAGGCTGAGATACAGCAGGTGGTGGAGGAACAGCAGGTGGTGGAGACAGTAGGAGGCTGAGATACAGCAGGTGGTGGAGGAACAGCAGGTGGTGGAGACAGTAGGAGGCTGAGATACAGCAGGTGGTGGAGGAACAGCAGGTGGTGGAGGAACAGCAGGAGGTGGAGACAGTAGGAGGCTGAGATACAGCAGGTGGTGGAGGAACAGCAGGTGGTGGAGACAGTAGGAGGCTGAGATACAGCAGGTGGTGGAGGAACAGCAGGTGGTGGAGACAGTAGGAGGCTGAGATACAGCAGGTGGTGGAGGAACAGCAGGTGGTGGAGACAGTAGGAGGCTGAGATACAGCAGGTGGTGGAGGAACAGCAGGTGGTGGAGACAGTAGGAGGCTGAGATACAACAGGTGGTGGAGGAACAGCAGGTGGTGGAGGAACAGCAGGTGGTGGAGGAACAGCAGGTGGTGGAGACAGTAGGAGGCTGAGATACAGCAGGTGGTGGAGGAACAGCAGGTGGTGGAGACAGTAGGAGGCTGAGATACAGCAGGTGGTGGAGGAACAGCAGGTGGTGGAGACAGTAGGAGGCTGAGATACAACAGGTGGTGGAGGAACAGCAGGAGGTGGAGACAGTAGGAGGCTGAGATACAGCAGGTGGTGGAGGAACAGCAGGAGGTGGAGACAGTAGGAGGCTGAGACACAGTAGGAGGCTGAGACAGCAGGAGGTGGAGACAGTAGGAGGCTGAGACACAGTAGGAGGCTGAGATACAGTAGGAGGCTGAGACAGCAGGAGGCTGAGACAGCAGGAGGTGGAGACAGTAGGAGGCTGAGACACAGTAGGAGGCTGAGATACAGTAGGAGGCTGAGACAGCAGGAGGTGGAGACAGTAGGAGGCTGAGACACAGTAGGAGGCTGAGACAGCAGGAGGTGGAGACAGTAGGAGGCTGAGACACAGTAGGAGGCTGAGACACAGTAGGAGGCTGAGATACAACAGGTGGTGGAGGAACAGCAAGAGGTGGAGGAACAGCAGGAGGTGGAGGAACAGCAGGAGGTGGAGACACAGTAGGAGGCTGAGATACAACAGGTGGTGGAGGAACAGCAAGAGGTGGAGGAACAGCAGGAGGTGGAGGAACAGCAGGAGGTGGAGACAGTAGGAGGCTGAGACACAGTAGGAGGCTGAGATACAACAGGTGGTGGAGGAACAGCAGGAGGTGGAGGAACAGCAGGAGGTGGAGACAGTAGGAGGCTGAGATACAACAGGAGGTGGAGGAACAGCAGGAGGTGGAGGAACAGCAGGAGGTGGAGGAACAGCAGGAGGCTGAGACACAGTAGGAGGCTGAGATACAACAGGTGGTGGAGGAACAGCAGGTGGTGGAGGAACAGCAGGAGGTGGAGGAACAGCAGGAGGTGGACACAATAGGAGGCTGAGACACAGTAGGAGGCTGAGATACAACAGGTGGTGGAGGAACAGCAGGAGGTGGAGACAGTAGGAGGCTGAGATACAACAGGTGGTGGAGGAACAGCAGGTGGTGGAGGAACAGCAGGAGGCGAAGACACAGTAGGAGGCTGAGATACAGTAGGAGGCTGAGACAGCAGGAGGTGGAGACAGTAGGAGGCTGAGACACAGTAGGAGGCTGAGACAGCAGGAGGTGGAGACAGTAGGAGGCTGAGATACAACAGGTGGTGGAGGAACAGCAGGTGGTGGAGGAACAGCAGGTGGTGGAGGAACAGCAGGAGGCGAAGACACAGTAGGAGGCTCAGATACAACAGGTGGTGGAGGAACAGCAGGTGGTGGAGGAACAGCAGGAGGTGGAGACAGTAGGAGGCTGAGATACAACAGGTGGTGGAGGAACAGCAGGTGGTGGAGGAACAGCAGGAGGTGGAGACAGTAGGAGGCTGAGATACAACAGGTGGTGGAGGAACAGCAGGTGGTGGAGGAACAGCAGGAGGTGGAGACAGTAGGAGGCTGAGATACAACAGGTGGTGGAGGAACAGCAGGTGGTGGAGGAACAGCAGGAGGCGGAGACAGCAGGAGTCAGAGACACAGCAGCAGGCAGAGACACAGCAGGAGGGAGACCACCCCCCTCCCCCACCAGCAGTGGATGAGTAGAGTAGCAGGGAACACCACCTTGTATACAGCAGCTTACACAAAGGGCTTGGACAGAAAGGTCTATAAACCTGACACTGGAAGACAAACCAGGGACAGTGTTTACAAAGAAGATAAAGAGGCCAGGCAGGGATGGCAGGGCTTGAAATGAGATAGATGGCAGAGGACACAGGTCAACTGGGGGTGAGCACAATCAGAAGAAAGCACAGGAGCAGTCAAAGAGAATGAAAAGAAGGAAGAAGTAGAGGAGGAAAAAAATTGAGGAGGAGGATAAAGGAGGAGGAGGAGGAAGAGAACAAAGAAAAAACATTAACACATTTCTTAGATGCAGGTCTACACACCCTATTTAAAAAATGGCAAAGGCAGTCCTAATCAGATTCTATGGTAGAGGTGTTAAATATGAGACCTTTGCATATATTAGGTCACAACATCGTGACCAACTCCATCTCTCACTAACTTTTCCTCCAGAAATGTCAGTGTGAGGCTGGGAGTAAAAAAACCAGAGTCAAAGTCAGTAAAAAGTCAGGAATGCTTGGTAAATGGTGATTGTGCTATAATCTCATCATAAAATAGAACACAGCCAGCAACAGTTAATACGTGATTAGTCGAACTGCTACATGACAAAGTGATATATGACCATCAAACTGCTACATGACCATCAAACTGCTACATGATAAACTAAAACATGGAACAAAATATTATTTTATACAAACTTTAGCTCTACATGGATGGATATAAAATCACCCGACTTTGGATTTCGCGTGCAAAGAGTAATTACAAAATGCAAAAAAATATAAATCTGTACCTTTATGAAGGTTACTTAAAATGCAATAAAATATGACATGAGGTTTTCATCCCGGATGACACATCTGCCTAACACTGGCCTAATTTAGACAAATTAAGCCAGTCAGTCAGTGTGGTTAGTTAAGTTTTAGTTTAGTCATTGGATCAACATCACGGCACACGCTTTAACCCATAAGTGCTCCGTTTTCTTCCTAACTCAAACCTGAGTCAGGAGAAACTCAGCTCAATGCACGAACTCCGTTGCATCAGCAAGAATCCTGAAATACTTTGGGTAGATTTTTAACTCGAAATTTTGCCCGAGCAGTGCCGTTAGGCTACTCTTGTTCGATTTCAAACTGCCAAGGGATTTTTTATCTCACTACCCAGAGACCAGGGGAAATTTTATTACTGGAAGTCCAGGTGGATTTTTTAAATAAATCCGGTCCTCACCGGGGCCTGAACCCGGGACCTCCAGTACTCGAAGCGGTCACCACACCTCGAGACCACTCAGCCCCCCCCCCCCCCCCCCCTAGTCAATTTGTGCAGTGGTGAGAGAAGCTGGGGCGACATACTGTTCACACACACTCACACCCACAGTATACCTATAATCCTTGCTGTCCCTATTCATTTCTATGATGCAGAAGCACTTATACACAGCAAGAGAGAAGCTGTGCTGTATATTTCAGTAAAACACGGTATAGTAATTATCCTTGTTGTGTCCCCTTATATCATGTGGATCTGGGTCATATATCACGAGCGACGCAGTATAATACCCATTCTTAATATCTCAACGGTAATATAAAGGGCTGCTGTATTTGCATGTTGGATTTGACCATATGTTGTATAACAACTATCCTTACTGTCTTTACTTGACAGTGAACGGTTTGATTTTACAGTGAACAGTAAATGAGAGGGCTGCGTGGTCTCGAGGTATGGTGTCCGCCTCGAGTGCTGGAGGTCCCGGGTTCAAGCCCCGGTGAGGATCGGGATTTATTTCACGTGGACTTCTAGTATTAAAATTTCCCTTGGTCTCTGGGTAGTGAGATCGGAAGCGTACATACGTATGCACGCACGCACACACACACACATATATATATATATATATATATATATATAAATTTTGTTAGACTCTTTACTCAACTTGTTTTTATTCATTCAATATATCCTTTATCTGTGTTTCTACACTATTATACTACTCACTATTACAATTCCAGGAGTATACATAGTATCACTCACTGATCTCATTACGTCAAGACCAGTCACTGTTAAATCTCACATGTTGTGGACTCATCCACTATGAACTCCTCCTAGATTAAAACTCTTTCTATCATATATTACTTCCTCCCTTTCCGGACTATACATTTCCTAATTCTAACCTCTTTCCTATATCTCCCGTCCCCTTGTGCTCATGGCATACATTTACAATTCTTTGGCAGTTGGAAACAGAAAGCAGCAAGCTGAATAACCCACAGCCCAGGCTATGTTTCAAAACTGGACAAGCTACCCACACAACAAAGATTTATAGCATGTGTGGTTCTGGTGTACCCACATTTGGATCCCTGTTGCTGCTGTGGAGTTCATGCACTGTGCTGAGATGCTCCTTGTGGGATCTATGGGAGGAGACTGGGACATTTATGGAGATATCTATGTGCAATGGAAGTGATGCTTAACCAGTAATTTAAAAAAAAGTTAGTTGCATATCCTTTACAGTATGTTACAGTCAACCCCAGAATTTTTGTGGTTTGTGATTTCTTGGCAAGTTTTATGTTCAGTAGTTTGCCATTACTTTCTGAACGACTGGCACTCATATCATTATATGAAAACCAGAGATGGGCAGAAAAATAATAAACACAGCAAAACATGAATTTAAGTATGAGTATTGGTGAGCTACTGACATGAGTTTTAGGAACCAGAACATAAATTCCACTGAGATCAATAAACAATCTCACATAATGAGTCATGAATTCAATTGAGATCAATAAATAATTACTCACATGTTGAGTCAAGTCCACCGAGAATTAAGACATAAATATGCCCATTCAATGCGCACAGGTAATCAATGTCCTAGAGTACTAATACTCAGACCAAATAAATGCATTTCTCAATTAGATCCAAATAAATACATTGTGCAATTAGATCCAATTAAATGTATTGCTCAATTAGGTCCTGGAATGTACTTATCATTTAGATGTGAAGAAATGTTTTCTCATTTATATCCTCGGGGTCAAGCTTGAACACAGTATGTCCACTCTTATGAATTCAATAAGCAATGGTCTGTATCAAGTTATATGATACCCGTGGTCGTGGATTCATCAGTTAACTGTATTGGGGCATAAACTATTGCCAAAATGGACATAAATGTTAAACATATATAAGACATCGAGGCTGGTAAGAATACACAGATTAAAATCATTTATACATGTTATACAACAATCAAATATCTCACCAAACTAAAAAACCTATAATATAATGACTAAAATAATTTGTGCATGTTTTACCAAAATTAAACACATTGTTAAAGTATATAATATAATGACTAAAATAATTTATGCATGCTTTACATAAATTAAACACATTGTTAAACTATATAATATAATGACTAAAATAATTTGTGCACGTTTTACCCAAATTAAACTATATAATATAATGACTAAATAATTTGTGCATGTTTTACCCAAATTAAACACATCATTAAATTATCTAAGATAATGACTAAACTAATTTATGCATGTTTTAGCCAAATTAAACACATCATTAAATTATTCTCTGCCGCGAGCCGATAGGTCAGCTCAATGGAACGGTGCTGACACCTGTGAGCCGATAGGTCGGCTTGTTATAGACAGTGCATTATTTGTTTCATTTCTCTTATTTTCCACAATTTTTAGTGTCCGGAAATGATGATTCCCACACACAAAAGAGTTCTCTTTGACCAGTGCTAGACAAGGCTCGCGGATTAATTGTATTTTAGGAGACAACAAGTGTTTAAGTAGTTTCTTTGATTATTGTACAAATAATAATTCTATAATAGTTCTAGTTTGCGGCCTCGTAGATTTAGATCAGATCAAGCAAGATTGTTGTTTGAAATGGTTTTAGACAGTGATTCTGATTTGAACGATGATTCTGATAGTAGTAAGTCTAGATTTTCAGCCCATAGTGATATGGAAACCTACAATGACAGTGGAAGTTTGTCATCAACTGAGGTGTCTGACAATGAATATCAGGATGTCAGAATTACTACTAAGTGCATGCTTCAAAATATAACGCTAAACTTATTTTTGGATGGTTTTAAGGAGCAATTATTATCATATTGGTGAAGACAAGTGGTGTGCTTATCACTATTCAGTAAATTAAACAGGATTATCATCAGAGGATCATAAATAACGCATTGTAAGTGCAAATTTTTTTATAATTTCCACCTCTTTAATTTCAAATGATTTTACAAATTATATTATTTTTATTAAATTTCTAACCTATAGCAATAGTAGCAATACTAACATGTTCCTTGTGCAATCCCCTTTAATTTGATATATAATACAATATATCTGCTACTATTTTAACAATTTTTAAATCATTATTGTGACACACCCCTACTTCTCATTTTCTGCCATGAATTTCTGTTTGGTCAGGACCTACTTTTTTGTTTGGCAGAGAATCAGTTACACTATATAATATAATGACTAAAATAATGTATGCATGTTTTACCCAAATTAAACACATTGTTAAACTATATAATATAATGACTAAAATAATGTATGCATGTTTTACACAAATTAAACACATTGTTAAACTATATAATATAATGACTAAAATAATGTATGCATGTTTTACACAAATTAAACACATTGTTAAACTATATAATATAATGACTAAAATAATGTATGCATGTTTTACACAAATTAAGCACACCATTAAACTACATAATATCAATCAATCATGTGCCATGCCGGAAAGCGTGGGCGGTCATGTCTCGCCATTTCACTCGATCACCAGTGTCGTGGATCAGCTCAGTGTTCCTGTCTCGTCCATGCCATGTGGCCAAGCCATCCAGGTATTTTCCTCTTGGTCTGTTCCCTTCGATCTTGCCAGTTGTCACTAAGTTCTCCAATCCATTTCTTCTCATAACATGTCCAAAAAATTTTGACTGTCTACGTCTAATTTCTCTAATCAGTTTACGTTGTTCATTTGTCTCCTGTAGTACTTGGTCATTGGTTTTTCTGTCTGTCCATGGTATTCTTTGCATTCTCCTCAGAAACCACATTTCTGCAGCCATCAGATGCTTTTCAGCTTGACTGTTCATTGTCCAAGTTTCACATCCATACACAAGAACAGGCTCTATGTATCCCCTCAACACTCTTTTTCTCGTTTCAATTGACATCTTTTTATTGGTCAGAATGTTTTTCATCTTGCTAAAGGCTACTTTCGCCATGGCGATTCTTGTTCTAATCTCTTCAAGGCATCTCCCATCAGATGTTATAACTGTTCCAAGATAATTGTACCGATTCACTTGTTGAAGAATATTTCCATTTACTTGTATATTACTTTGAGGCACTTCTTCCTTCCTACTGACGACCATAACCTGAGTCTTTTTACAATTTAATTCTAACCCCAGCTGCTCACTGTGTACAACAACCGCATCAACTAATTGTTGCAGGTCCTGCGCATTGTCTGTATTCAATACTGTATCATCTGCATATCTAATGTTATTGATGTTTCGTCCTCCAATGCTGATTCCATTTATATCCTCTACATTTCTGAAAATATTTTCACTGTACAGGGAAAAAAGATCTGGAGACATTACACATCCCTGCCTAACACCTCTCTTAATTGGCTGATACTGTCCCACTTCATTATCAATCCTTATTGCAGCTTGTTGTTTCCAATATATGTTTTTTATAAGTCTAATGTCTTTCCCATCAATTTGTAGATCTGCTAGCATATCCACCATGCTGACATGTCTAACGCTATCAAAAGCCTTTGTATAGTCGATAAAGCAAAGATGTATATCCTTGTTTACTTCTATAGCACGTTCAATAACTGTTCGCAGCATATACACAGCATTTACTGTTCCCTTTCCTTCTACAAACCCGCATTGTTCTTCCCCTATTTCAGGTTGTATCTTCTTCCTCATTCTTTGCATGATAGTTCTTAGCAAAATCTTTGTGATGTGACTCATTATACTAATTGTTCTGTGTTGATCACATTCCAAGGTTCCTGATTTCTTTGGGATTGCAATAAATATAGAGTTACATAAATCAGGAGGTATATCTCCAGTATCATATAATGTGTTCAGCAGTCTGGTGACTTGCTCTAGTCCAAATTCTTCTAAAGCTTTAATCATTTCTGTTGTGATGTTATCTGCACCTACATATTTAGTCATTATATTATCTACATAATATAATGACTAAAATAATGTATGCATGTTTTACACAAATTAAGCACATTGTTAAACTATATAATATAATGACTAAAATAATGTATGCATGTTTTACACAAATTAAACACACCATTAAACTACGTAATATAATGTAAATTAGAAAGAATATGACTAAAGTAGGACATAACCTAAAATAATGTAACAAATAAAAGTCCTTACATATCTGAACACACCTCATTTGTTACATTTTGTAAACATGTAACAACGATCATCAGCAAATATTAATGCATAAAATAGTACCATAATCTTACATACAAGCCATTAAGGCATATTAAGGAAATGATATATGGCCCATGTTTCCAGAGCCATGTGGCACACTAATAGTTGTGTGGTTAGACTCCCACCATTCCCCCCTGATTCACTTCTCAGAAACATCTCTGACTACCATTTTATGAGATCAGTATATGGTGCTAGTATGTGCTAGTGGCAGATTTTTTTATAAACCATCAGCACTCAGTGGATTTGTGTGTGTGTGTGTGTGTTCGCTCACTTTTGAACTCAAGTGTAGTCCATATACATGCTCCTACTTCTAGTAACACTGGACTGATATTTTTGTGTGGATTAGCTTTCCCATTACCAGTGTCCCTCGTCATCAGGCAAACCCGCTCCAACTTCTGAGGTACTGGTAATTTAAGTTCCCAAGTCAAGAATACAGATCTGCACTGGTTGGAAATAAAAACCTGCCACTAGTGAGGATTGAACCAGAAAATCAACAGCAAGGTAAGCTGGTGTACTAACTATTACACAAGCTATTGTACTAACCATTACACTATCAGAGCTCTTGTGTAATGAATGACTAATGTAACCATTTATGGTACAAACTCTGACTAACATGTGGCCAGGCCTCTTTATGGATGTCTTCTGCTGCTGCCCTTCATACCCCAATGGGTTAATGACTCTCAACCAGTTCACATCAAGCCCTGCTATCTACTGCCATCTGCCCCGGCTCCCTCCATGTCCTCCCCATATTATTCATGTCTCTAATTCTCTTTCGTGTTTTATCTTTAGGTCTCCCTACATTTTTGTTTTTTGCCCTATGTGTTCCAACTCCACATCTCCAGCGATGATAACCAGGAGTGGTCTGAACGATGCAGTCTGGAAACGAACACATGACCTTCAAAATGTGTGGCAGCTGGCTTAACCGTTTTACAATGGAAACCAACTGAAATGCCTCAATCAAAAGCCAATGACAATATTAATGTTCTTAGCAGTAAAAAAAAAAGCAACTAAAGTTTCAGCTCTGAACAGGACATGTTTGAGTCAATAGGCATATCAACCATATCAATATCATGGTGCAGACACTGTTCTCAAGCACATGAAACTATTGATCATCTTCTCTTTAAGTGCCCTGTACTTCAAATGCCAGAGGATAGCAACTACAGCTATCTCCAACAACTACAACCTTACTCTATGGCCTATAGACCAGCAGCAAAGGACATCTGTTGGGCTGCCACAAGGGTAGACAACTCAAAGAAGTGGGCTGCCAAGAGCAGACAATTCAATTGCAGCAGGTTGAAAAACCACACCATGAGGCTGATAGTTTCACTGTCCAACTACATATTCCTCTTTTCCTTTATTTTACAAACCATTCTTTGTGAATTAAGCAGCAAAATTATGGTTTCATAAATATAACATATAACATGACATTTCAACATTCTTGTGCATAGTTGAGTTGCATCTGTCCTGACACAAATTACAGACAACACAACCCAGCTTCTATTAGCAGAAATGTTGAACAACCAACATCAAAACCTGCCTTACTTTCACTGTAAACTAAATAAAAAAAAAAAAACCACACACACACCACGCGCGCGCGCACGCACACACGTACATACATAAAATGAAATATCACAACATTCTTGTGCGTAGTTTATTTGAATCTGTCTTCAGACAAATCACAGTAATTACAACCCAGCTTCACATCAGCAGAAATGTTGAAAACCAACATCAAAATATGCCTTTCTTTCACTGTACTGTGAAATGAAAACAATAAATACATACACATAACAAGAAAAATAAACACTAATTATGCAGTCAGCCTCCGAGATGTTTCACTCAGTTCCTTTCTTTTCTTGGACCAATCAGAAAGCTGTTTGAATGTTTGAGGGAAATCAGCATCCCACACTCCAATGCAGCCATACTGAACATCTGCAACAAAACGCATTAGGTAGAAATGTGTCACACTTCTTTACTTTAAAACAATAGTATGTTTCATGTTTCCTGTTACTTGTTTCCTAGTATTTTAATGTTATCATCTGTGTTACATGTGTAACTATATATTTCAACAAAGCACAAATCTGTAACTATATATTTTAACACAGCACAATTCTGTAACTCTATATATTTCAACAAAGCATAAATCTGTCACTATATATTTCAACACAGTACAAATCTGTATATATATATTTCAACAAAGCATAAATCTGTAACTATATATTTCAATACAATACAAATCTGTAACTATATATTTCAACAAAGCATAAATATGTAACTACATATTTCAACAAAGCATAAATCTGTAACTATATATTTCAACATAGCACACATCTGTAACTATCTATATATTTCAACAAAGTATATATATATCCCGATGGTGTTTCCACCTTGTCGTGGTGGGGGAGCTTGAGTTTCTCAATGACCCTGAGAGCTATGCTGGCGGTAGCGTAGCTACCAGCAGGGCCTCCCAAGCCGGACAGGTCAAAGGGTAGAGAACAGACAAAGAGAAACACCCTGGTCCTCCAGGTTGCGGGTTGAAGCGTGGGGTTAACATCCCCACCTTTGTAAAAACTATTTTGTTACGATACAGATAAATAAGCCTGCTTGTATCTGCAGCAAAAAACCTCAATGGCTCGGAATGCTGAAGAAGAAGAATATATAGATATATATATATATATTAGCTTTTTGACCTCAGTATTCACTACAGCTGGATCTTGCTCTCTGCGACTCAAGAGAAATACGGAGAGGCGGTAGTAAGGGCACGCACTGGTATCCATTCTCTTCCAAAATTAATGTTTGTTGGTCTGCATACTTGCTGGATGTCTTCTTCAGCACATCCCATGCATGATTTGCCTCTCTTCAATGATGCCCTTTAGGTGTTGACAGGGCAACATGGAGTGGGTGTCAAATATCGGACTTCACTTTGAGGTAATCACACACTGGCCAGTTTTAGTGTGCTAGCCAGAGAAATAAAGTACAGAAGGGATCTCACGGCTCGACAAGATTTATCTCAGGTGCATCCTAAAGTGATCAAAATGACTTTATTATCTGTTTTCTCATGTCTTTGTTTGTATACTACATATTGTCAGGGTGGAAATGGTAGAGTATCAGTCCCTGGTTGAGTCAAGAACCCACATCACTGCACTCAGGGCATTCCCATAAGCGCTCAGTCCTCACCTTCAACAGCCAGTGAAGAGCTCCAATACTAGTGGTGCCTGTTGCAATCTGATTATATGACCGTCTTGCTTTACCTCTGAGTGATGGCTGTTGAGCAGATCCTCCTCGCATTCTCTCTAGACCATGATAGTCTGTCTGTACTTCTGCATTATTCACATGCACCCAGAGGGCCTTTACCACATCTGCCTTATGCATCAAATCACCCCTTACTGATGCGGCACCAGCCAACCTGTCTGCCTGTTCATTTCCAACCACACCAAAGTGTCCTGGAGAAAAGACCCAGCAAATTCACACAACCCGCAATCTCTGAATCGATGAAAGTTATTCTGCACGAAGCATGTCAGTCTTCACCTTTGCCAGCATGCTTTGTGAATCAGTTACAACCACAACATGCTTTGTGAATCAGTTACAACCACAACATGCTTTGTGAATCAGTTACAACCACAACATGCTTTGTGAATCAGTTACAACCACAACATGCTTTGTGAATCAGTTACAACCACAACATGCTTTGTGAATCAGTTACAACCACAACATGCTTTGTGAATCAGTTACAACCACAACATGCTTTGTGAATCAGTTACAACCACAACATGCTTTGTGAATCAGTTACAACCACAACATGCTTTGTGAATCAGTTACAACCACAACATGCTTTGTGAATCAGTTACAACCACAACATGCTTTGTGAATCAGTTACAACCACAACATGCTTTGTGAATCAGTTACAACCACAACATGCTTTGTGAATCAGTTACAACCACAACATGCTTTGTGAATCAGTTACAACCACAACATGCTTTGTGAATCAGTTACAACCACAACATGCTTTGATTGTTTTATTTGTAGCATGCCACTGTGCATGAAGCATGCCTGTCTCCACCCTTCTCAGCTTGCTCTGTGAGCTCATTACAATCACAACATGTGTGTGCTTTTTGTCTTCCAGAGCACCACAGTGACTGCCTCCACCCTTCTCAGCTTGCTTTGTGAGCTCATTACAATCACAACATGTGTGTGCTTTTTGTCTTCCAGAGCACCACAGTGACTGCCTCCACCCTTCTCAGCTTGCTTTGTGAGCTCATTACAATCACAACATGTGTGTGCTTTTTGTCCTCCAGAGCACCACAGTGACTGCCTCCACCTCCATCCAAAGACTAGATGTCATGGTATCATATGCCAGCCTCTCCTGCATTTCATCTGATCAGAGGATGATAAAGAAATCTTTCTCACATTGAACCTCCCCTCCCACACACACTCCTGTAGATATCAGCCATGAAACTTTCTGCAACCGAAACAGTTCATACAAACAAACAAACAAACACACAAACCAAACAAGGAAGACAAATAAGTAAACAAGAGTATCCGGCATGCCCACCTTTATCTGCATCACTTTCCGATCTGTTCTTGAAGCCCAAACCTCCACTCAAGATCACAGAGGTGCCAGGGTTACCTCCATGCCTGGCTGTACCTAAACATGTGATTCAGAAGAAATGTGTCAACAACTCCAAGAAAGGAGCCTGTTCCTATCTGTACTAGTGCCAGATCATCCCCTGTGGTATCATCCTCTATTTTCTAGTGTCTGTATGATTCATGTTTTTTCTTTGATGTGTCTTGGAAAGTTTCAAAATCTGGTCATGCTCAGCTTTCTCCAGGCAGGTTTCTGTGTGTGTGTGTGTTTATACTAAATCTTTATGTTCCCATCAGAGCCAATTTTTCAGTCTGTGTGTGTGTGTGTGTGTGTGTGTGTGTGTGTGTGTGTGTGTGTGTGCGTGCGTGTGTGTGCGTGCGTGTACGCGCGTCCACTGCTGGCAGTTATTATTGTCATCTCCATAATCCAGAAATACGTGTTCCATACGCTTGAATAGATGTGAGATAAATTATACACTCTTAAATTGAGGTCACAACAATTAGGTCTAAACATTCACCAAGAGAAGACAAAGATATTCAGAATAAATCAAGAAAGTAATAACCTAAATTCCCTTGGTGAAACAGAGGTGCAACCACACACACATTTAGACAGCAATTTATATAATATTAGGGAACCCACAGATATTATCAAATAAAAATACACAAAGCAAGAGGAACTTTATAGAACTGGGAAATTCATGAAAGCCAAAAGACATTAAATCTAGCACCAAATTTTGAATATATAACTCTAACATGAAATCAGGGTGGAGCACATTCATCTTCTTCTGCCCTGTATCCTCCACTGGAGAGCAGTCCCTCAATGAACTCATTCTAAGCTGAGTTATTCTTTGTTATCTCCTGCAGCTCTCTGCATGTCCTTCCCACAATACTCATATCAGATTCTAATTCTTTTCTCTGTGTGTCTTGAGGTCTCCTCTTAGAAAGTCCCTCCACTGGAACTCACAGGGTAAAGGGAATAGACGGACACCTAAAAACACATGGGAAAGAGTATTAGAGACATCATCATCATCATCATCAAGTGCCCTGCCAGCTGGCGTAGACATTCATGGCTCTCCACAGATCTCGGTCTTTGGTTTTTTGGATCAACTCTGCTGCTGATATTCCTCCGTGCCACTGTCTCAATCCATCCAGCATCATTTTTCTTGGTCTGCTCTGCCTCTTTTCCCCTTGATCTTTCCATTTGTCACGATGTTCTCCAATGCCTCTCTTCTCATCACATGACCAAAGAAAGCTGTTTGTCTCTTTCTTATTGTTGTATATAATGTTCTAGTTTCATTAGCCTCTTTCAGGCAGTCGTCACAGGGATAAATACAATGGGCAGGATATAGTGGGAGTTAGAGGAGGTAGCAAAGGATAGGAGGGCTCAGATTGAGGTGATTGAGGGCCTATGCTTCAATGTGAGACACAAGGTAGCAGCAGCAGAATAATAATAATAATAAGAAGAAGAGGAAGAAGAAGAGGAGGAGGAGGAGGTGGACGAGGAAGAAGAAGAAGAATAAGAGGAAGAAGATTAATAATAATAATAATAATAATAATAAGAAGAAGAAGAAGAAGAAGAAGCAGCATAACCATCATGGTCTTTGTATATTTATTTATGTTACAAACATGTTAGTCGGGGGTACAGGTCCTGCCCGTCTCAGGAAAGATAAGATCATATATAAAAAGTGTTTAAGTGCCTTTATTCATTCATGTGAGCAAGACCTTCAATCATGTAAGCAAGACCTTATAGAAGAATACAATCAAAGAGAAAACCACACAACAATGTTCATTGGCACCTTGCCGTCTTGACAGACGATAGTTTGTGCTTTAAAAAGGCATAATAACTTTTAACTATGGCGGTAGCGAGTGTGACTGATAAGGCCAATTTGCGCTGTAAATGTCCGTTCACAGTGGGTGCATGTGAACACGTGGTCATTTCCACCATCATGCACCATCTTACGTCTCAAACGCTTGGTGTGTGACTTTTCTGCAATAATTTTCTCCTTTGACTTTATTCCATTTCTGATATTTGCCCTCCATGCAACACGTTCAGCGGCGACTTGCTCCCAATGTGCATTATCAATGCCTGTATCAATCATGTCCCGCTTACACACATCTTTGTATCGTAGTAGAGGCCGACCCTGAGATCTCTTGCCCATCTGTAATTCACCAAAAAAGATATCCTTTGGTATTCTACCATCATCCATCCTCCTAAGATGTCCTATCCATCTAAGTCTACGAAGACTGAGCATGGAATAAACTGTCACACAACCTGATCTTTCCAATACTTCAGTATTTGTGATTTTGTCTTGCCACTTAATACCAAGAATTCTTCGCAGACACCGCATATGAAAGCTGTTTAAATTGTTCTCTTGGTGTGAGTAAGTTGTCCAGGTTTCACTGCCATAGAGAAGAGTACTAAGGACACAGGCTTGATAGACAAGGACTTTTGTTTTGGCAGTAAGCTTCCTGTTCTCCCAGACTCTTTTTCTTAACCTGTTCATTGTTGTTGCTGCCTTACCAATCCGGATGTTGATTTCCTGATCTAGGGATAATTTGCTATTTACCACTGATCCTAGATATGTAAAATGGTCTACTATCTCTAGTTCGGCGTCGTCAATAAAGATTGATGGTACCCCATGTGCACCTTGTGACATAATCTGTGTCTTCTTTTTGCTAATTGTTAAACCAAATTCAGAACAAGCATTGGAGAATGCAGATAGTAGACATTGCAATTCTTCCTCAGAGTGGGTCGTAACTGCAGCATCATCTGCAAAAAGCAACTCTCTGCTCAGTACCCTCCTAATTTTGGTCTTAGCCTTCAATCTCTGAGCATTGTAGGCCGCCATCTGAGCGTGAGTGAATGTATATACCACCATCCTGATCACGAAATGCATATTTCAGTAGAAGTGAAAAGTATATTCCAAAGAGGGTGGGAGCTAGTACACAACCTTGCTTAACTCCACTCTTGATTTCAAATTCTTCAGAAGTTGCACCATCAAACTTGATTATACCCTTCATGCCTGTGTGGAACGATTCCACAATGGACAGAAGAGTTGGTGGGCAGCCAATCTTCTTTAGTGCCTTGAACAGACCCTCACGACTGACCAAATCAAATGCCTTTGTGAGGTCGATGAAGGCAAACAGTGGTTGATTCTGTTCACGGCATTTTTCTTGCATTTGTCGCAATGAGAATATCATATCAGTGGTAGACCGGTTCTGTCGAAAGCCACACTGTGATTCGGGGTAGACTTGATCTCCTAGGACTTGAAGTCTGCGCAGAACAATTCTGGCAAATACTTTTCCAACAATACACAGAAGTGAGATACCCCTATAGTTGTTGCAGTCGCTCCGATCGCCCTTGTTCTTGTACAGTGTTATGATGCTTGAATCTTTGAAATCCTGTGGGACTTGTCCTTCACGCCAGCATAGCTCTATTAGCTGGTGGATCTGTATAGTGAGTGTGTCTTGCCCACTCCTGATAACCTCTATTGGAATCCCATCCTTACCTGGAGCCTTGCCAGATGCAAGTTCATTTATAGCACACTTAACTTCTGTTATGGTGGGAAGTGTGTCCAGGTGGTCAAGAGTTGGTAGAGCCTCTATGGCGTTGAGGGCATTATCCGCTAGTTTGGTCTCACTTGAGTAAAGCTCCAAATAGTGCTCTACCCATCTGTCCATCTGCTGTTTCTTATCAGTGATGACTTCTCCAGTCAAGGTTTTCAATGGTGCACTTCTTTTGATCACTGGACCACAGGCTTTCTTTATTCCTTCATACATGCTTCTTATGTCTCCCTTATCACTTGCGATTTGAATGGACTCACATAACTTGATCCAATAATCATTTGCACACTGCCTGGCAGCCTTTTGCACATCCTTCCTAGCTTGCCTTAGCTCACTCAGAGTGTTACGCGTTGGTCTTTCCTTGTTTCTTAAGAGAGCTTTCTTCTTCTTATCAATCAAGGGCTGCAGAGTCTCGCTGTTGGCCGCAAACCAGTCCTGCCTCTTATGATCCACAGTGCCGTAAACCCTTACGGCAGTTTTACAAAGAGTTTCCTTAATTTGACCCCACTTTTCATTTACTGTACAATTTTCTGGTGTATCAGTGAAAGCGTCTTCAAGTTGCTGTTGAAACTGAAAGCACTTTTCAGGATCATGAGTGTTAATAATATTAATCCTGGGGCTAGATTTGTGTTTAGCTGTGTAGATTCTCTTTGGTCTCAGTCTAACCCTTGCAACAACCAAAGAATGATCCGTATCACAGTCAGCACTGTGGTAACTACGAGTCAATGATATATGGTTCAGATGTTGTCTCCGTGTGATGATGAAGTCCAGCTGGTGCCAATGGCCGGATCTTGGATGTTTCCATGTGACCTTATGCATCTCTTTTGTTTTAAAAAAAGAGTTTGTAATACATAGGTCATTACTGGTGCAATGCTCCAGCAGCCTTTGCCCATTTTCATTCATGCGACCGATGTTGTATTTTCCAAGGCACACTGGCCATGAACTCGAGTCCTTGCCCACACGAGCATTGAAATCACCGAGCATATAAATGTAGTCGGATTTTGGAACTGCCTTAATCACAGAGTCTAACTCCTCATAGAACAAATCCTTCACATCATCAGAGGAATCGAGTGTCGGTGCATATGCAGTAATAATGGTGGCAAACCCACAAGAGGTTGCCAAGCGCAGGGATAATAGTCTTTCATTTCCTCCTGCTGGAATTTCAATCATTCCCAGTAGCGAATTCTTCACTGCAAAGCCCACACCGTGTTGCCTTTTTTCTGCCTGCCCTTTACCCTTCCAGAAAAAGGTGTAGTTGTTTTCCCTGAGTGACCCTTCCTCAGCGAGGCGAGTCTCCTGCAGGCCAGCAATATCAATGTTAAGACGATTGAGTTCGGCATCAATCACAGCCGTTTTTCTCACATCGTCAATATTGGTCAAGTCAGTGGAAAATCCTGGACACATGGTTCTCACGTTCCAGGTTGCAAGCCGTAGCTTGAGGTTTCTATTTATATTTTTGTTTGTACCTGGTGCATTGGTTTTACAGCCTGCGATTCAGATTTTGTCCTAGCCCCAAGCACCCATTGAAGCAGGCAGGCTGTGGCGGATCAGCACCCAATTGGCTGGGGGCTGCCCAGCTTGAGGCGGGCGGTAGCTGATCAGTGACACCTATAGGTGTCTCCCACCGTCAGAGGCAATGCGTGGCGCCCCATGTCTACGCCAACTGACAAGGACTTATAACCCGTAACAGTTGCCTCTCGCTTTGATTCCGAGGCCAGTTAAGACCAGGGATGGAGTTATTGCCTCTCCATAGCACAAAGCCTGGGCTAAAATATAGAGATCATGTGTTGCCCATGCAGTATGATCCCTCTCTCGGCCTGCCTAGTTCACTCCAGAGGAAAGGTAACACCCCTACATCTGGAACAAGACAAGCTGCAGAAGCTGCCGGATCAGCAAAGCAATGCTCTAACTGTCCGCCTGTCGGAGCTTCGATCCTAGACCAGTCGCCAACCAAGGCTTAGGGCCTGGTCTGCCCTGCCATGACAATTTTGTCTTTAGCTTGCATTTCCTCGCACCAGGGTAAGGCGTGTACCCTCCCAATTGCGCTCTTCCGCCCGAAGCCGTTGGCACAATGTGGGGTGTCGGGTTTGGTAAGCGCCGCCCAACGCTCGGCGCTAACAGAAACCAGGTAGTACCGTCTACTGTTATACGGTAGCTCAGTCATATCTGACTAAGACCTGACTGAAGGTCAGTGTTGTGATTACACAACAATGTAAGCTACAAGAAACCGAACCATGTACTCACTCTTGAGTTTAACAGTGAGAAGAGACCTGATAGAGCCAGTATGTCTGTGAGTGCATACAACCGGTGCCCAATTGGTGATGTCAACCAAAGCAATGTGGCCGCCTCCGGTACCCACCCACAAAGTCTTCTGGTCGTGGAGCACCAGAGAGGTGATACGAGCATCTTTCATTGGCAGTCTGGAGTACAAACATACAGAAAAATGTTACTTTATTGTCACAGGATGATGCTGAAAGACCAAAACAGGGCTGGTGATGCAAAAAAAAAAACACACAACAACAACACACAAATAAAGAAGGATGGGAAGGAGGATGAGGAGAAAATGAGAGAATAAGAAGAGGAGGAAGAATAAGAGGAGTTGGAAGAAAAATAAGAGGAGGAAAGAAGAAGAAGAGAAGAAGGAGGAAAAATAAGAAGAGGAGGAAAAATAAGAAGTGGAGGAAGAATAAGAAGAGAAGGTAACATAAACATAAGAAGCGGAGGAAGAAGAAGCAGGATGGGAGGAGGAGGAGGAGGAGGAGAAAGATTTAAAAGTTAAAACTGGGTTAAGTGCGAGATGCAAACATGTCTCTCTAATGTAAAGTGACAAGAATTTATTGGATACGATGTTACATAAAGTGTTCTTAACTGTATAAAATGCAGGTTTTGTTTGATCTATTCTGTTCTCTATTTTTGTAAACACAATAATCAATACATTTACGTGTTTGATAGATAACGTATACTTGCTCATAACCAATATACAATAACTCACAAAATTTAAGAAGAAGAAGTAGCAGAAGACTAAGAGGAGAAGAATTAGTTGTTAGTCATTAGTTGTGGTTCCAACTTTACAGCAATGGGTCAACCCATAATGCTCCATTCCTGTGCCAGTGAATATCTCACAAAATGTTCCTCATTGCCCTATGTGAAAAGTGGAACAGACAACAGTCCCGACAAAACCAATAGCACACACAGGCATACATGTACAAGGCTGCTGCCAGAATACCAACACAATAGTTCGCCACTAAAATAATTTATCATTGATAAAAACGGCAGTCAGTGGAAAACCAGCAGTTGCAAACACATTACAGGAGAAAAAAACCAGCTAGTTAAGCAAC
This sequence comes from Cepaea hortensis, assembly GCA_963921405.1. NCBI lineage: Eukaryota > Metazoa > Mollusca > Gastropoda > Stylommatophora > Helicidae > Cepaea > Cepaea hortensis. Next base: position 10,140,879 of record OY992882.1, read on the forward strand.
CAGCTACCCACCATTTTTATGAACATCCAGTTCACAATACAAACCACTGCGCACAAATGTAAAAGCAATCCACAGGAAATTCACAGCTCACAGCATCGTTCACTTAACTCAGTAGCTGGGCAACGGAACTAGCCCAAAATGAGAAACATGTGTAAGCAAGCGGTACACAGAAGCAAAAGCACTCCAGAGGCCGTAACAGCTCAACAGACTATTCACCATATTAGACCAGAAGTTTCAGGAGAAGAATAAGAATATGGAAGAGCAAAGAAAATTTATACAGAAATTATACAGTATATTAAAACATGAAGAAAACATATACTCACTTAAAAGTGTCACTGATGTTTAGGGAGATCTTCTTTCTGCACCGTGCAATATCCCATGCTTCAAGCACATTGCTGCTGCGATGGGCAATGAACAGCTGACGCCCACAAGCCATGGAGGTGATGGGAGCTGAGGCTGGATTGCTGGCAATGTCATTCAAAAACAGATATAGATTTGCTGATAATGTCATTCAAGAAAAGATGAAGATTTTCTGGCAATGTCATTCAAAAATAGATTTAGAATTTTCTGGCAATGTCATTCAAGAACAGATTTAGGATTTGCTGGTACTGTAATTCAAGAACAAATTTAGAATTGTCTGGCAATGCCATTCAAGAACAGATTTAGGATTTCTGGCAATGTCTTTCAAGAACAGATTTAGGATTTTATGGTAACGTCATTCAAGAACAGATTTAGGATTTTCTCGCAATGTCATCCAAGAACAGATTTAGGATTTTCTGGCAATGTCATTCAAGAATAGATTTAGGATTTTCTTGCAATGTCAAGAACTGATTTAAGATTTTCTGGCAATGTCATTCAAGAACAGATTTCAGATTTGCTGGTAATGCCATTACAAACCAGATTAAAATAATCTAAAAGTGTATGCAGGTAAGGATGGAATGCTCCAGATTTCACTTTAAGCGTAGTGTGATATTGTTCTTCAACTTTCTAGTCTTGAGCAGACATTAGCAATCGTGACCTTCCAAAGCCCTCAATAAAAAAGTAAAATAAAGGTCCTTTTTTCACGCCTTGAGGTGTATTGAACAAATGGTTCTAGTCCCATATTTTTATCAACCAATCAGCATTCCATGAGTCATGTGATCAACATCACGTCTGCCGCCTTCACTTACAAACAGATTTCCTGGTATCCATTTTAGGCTGGGTCGATTTGGGAGCTTAATTTTAAAAACCAACCCCGATGCAAATTCGAACTCATAACCACTGGGCTGGCAAGCAAGCATGCCAACCACTGAGCAAAAATCACGGCTTCCGCTAAAGTCCTTGCCAAATGAAATTTTAACTCTTTCAGTTCCAGATGGTGTCACAACAGACGCCCAACAGAGGAAATAATCACTGTGAAAAACATGAGTGTATTACTTTCTAAGAGACTAATACACAGTGGAAGTGGCCAGATTTCTTTAGTATATCTAGCCAAATGTAATAACAGAAAGCATTAGGCAGTGGCTGGGATTCATGGGGAAAAGCCCAGCACACATCATGAGTTGCTTGGGAATGAAAGAGTTCATGACATTGATGTTGCTTATATTATTATGTCTTCATCTTCCCACCATCCACTTTCCTCCATCTTCCTTTGCTTGCATTTATATTTTTCTATATAGAGCTCATTACTGCAATCCATCTCTACTGCAGTTATGATCTGGAAAGAACACTGATGGAAAACATGAGTCCTATAAGAATAGGCATGGGTCAACCAGCACTAAGGACACAGGATGCTGTATACACCTTGGGCATGACGAAGCCTGAGACAGGGGAACTGGCCAATGAAGAGACATTTCTTGGTGGGCCACGATGAGAGCCAGGTTCTACAGTGGGCCTGTTACATCATCATGACTGCTGTTATGTTCCACAGCAGTGTATGTCCTTTCTGTACGATCTTGATGAGTGATCCAGTAACACATGCAGATACCAATATCTTTGCATTCTATGGTGATATAAAGGCACGGTGGGTAAACAATCAGACTCTATGGTGATATAAAGGCACCGTGGGTAAACAATCAGACAAATGAAGCAACTAGAAGAACATGATACTGCTCAATCAGATGGTATAGTATGGTGGATACAGATTTTGCATTGCCAGAATTTAAAAAAAAAACCAGTTAAAGAATGAGCAACTAAAGAGTAAAGAACAATGAACCTCTATAATATAAGATATGTGTTACTACCAGCTGAAAGTAAGAGATTCAACTTAACAATGATTACCATTATACAGTATGCTTTTTGCAGCAAAACATCTAGGGAATGTGTAACTACCAATCTACAGTATGAAATTTACAGCAAGACAACTAATTCATAAGTCACAGATAAAGTACATTTACAGCAAGACAACTAAGACATAAGTCACTACAGACTAAAGTATGATATTTAAAGAAAGACGGCTAAAAAATGAGCCACTACCTTCCTTCAACAGTATCAAATATATTCTCCACTGCCACACAAATTCTGGTGTCCATGACAACAACCTTTGTTCCACAAGATGCCACGACCTTGCGGTCATGTCCAGTACGCATAATACAACGAACTGGCTCGTGTAGTTCTCCAAGCTTCATTTCTATTGGGTCCATGGTTGGCTCCTATTGAGAAAAGTAGTTCATGGTCAAGTAAAGCATCAATCAACATTATGATAATTTGGTATATGGTGTTTGGCCCATAATTTTCTTGACCAAACCATGACAAATAAAATAGTGGTGGGGTGGGGGAGTTATGGTTGAGAGGTTACAGTGTATGCCCAGATCCAGAAGGT